>JAEOAD010000001.1:97352500-97952500 GCA_036365145.1 Orientallactaga sibirica | reverse complement strand
AATGATAGAACATAATGAAGTGTTGTTTATATCCATCTGATTCTTCCAGTTTTTTTTTCTTAATGTTGTAAGACTATCTTTTTACATTCTTATACCATCATGATCATTATTTCTACTTTGTGAATTCACACTTACCTGAATGCAATATCTCTCTTAATTCTCTTTGCTCTGAAGCCCACCTTGTCTCATTCACAAATGACAGCTTCCCTTGATTACTGTTTGTTTGGATTTGGGGGGGTATTTTTTTAATTTACCTATTGTATTTTATTCTAATTCTGGCATCATATTTTGTGTGAGTATCTTGTAGATATCACACTGCAGAGCTCATTTCAAAGTCCTTATGTGTGCTTCTCTCTTAGTGACCCTGTTCAAATCTTTTAAGGCCTATTCACTCATGAACAATTTCATGGGTTTGAATTTTGGAGGTCTTCCCTCTCCAAAATATCTTGAGCTCTTTTCATCCTATGGTGAACTCATTCGCTGCCCTCTGACCTCAAAGATGGAGCTTTAGCCACTATCACCCAGCATGTACTTTCTATGATTTTTGATTATGCCAATACTAGAGCCATTAAACTATGGATTTCTGGCAAATGAGAGGACAGAGAAAGAGGAACATATAATTGGAGTTTTCTCCATCCTTTAAAGGAAACGTACTTTTCTGATCAGAAAGGGAGACTCTTCTTCAAGGTTTTTATACATTTTGTATTCCTCCCTTCTTTTATTTTATATTTTTTTGAAAGGGAAAAGAACAAATAATCATAATGGTTTTATTTGAGTGATCATTCTATTCCATGTTACGTCAATTGTTTGATATTTTTGAGCACATTTTATTTTTATAGGTAGAATAATAATTATGTCTGCTGCTAATATTGTACTTATAATTTAGTAACAACTACCTTCTGTTAGTATTCACCAACTCTTAGTCCCCTGTAATCTACGCCTCTATAATCTATTTTTCCAACCATTATTCACAAACAAGTTTTCTGTAATCAAAACAACAAAGAAAATTGGTGGCTTCATATGTATATGTTTACTTTTGTCAGTCCTAGTCATTGCTAAAGCATTCTATTCCCTTCCCCAAAAGAAAACTCCTTTTCTAGTCTGTACAGCCCTTTCCTTTCACAACAGTGCTGATTCAATAGCATGGTGAATGCCATCTCAAATTTTCCTATGTAACAAATGCACCAAAAAGACCAGTTATTTTGTGTGCCTATCTTGTTGCTATAATGTTTCTCTGGACCAGTTTCATTTCCAACAACACATTTTGCAAAATACTACTTTCATAGGATAGTAATCAGGATCAGGTAGAGGGGAAAAAAAACAATTTCAATAGTAAATAAAATTTTAAATGACTGTATTTAGAAAAGATTAAATTGAAAAAATATCAAGTCCATTTTGTATGCAAACGTTCATTATGAGTCTCTAGGAGAGGTCTTTAATATGCAACATTTCAATTGTGTGTGTATGTACACTCCCCATGCAAAGGACAGTTTAGATGTTTTGTCTCCTACTCTATTGCTGCTCCATGATTCTCCTGTCTCCTCACATGTAAATTCTGGTATTACATGCCTATTTGGCCATGCCTATTTTTTTAATGTGGGCCTAAGGATCGTATTGTATTGTTATTAGGCTTGTACAAGTGTTCTTACCCATTGAGCCATCTGCCCATCTTCCTAAAATTATTGAAGGCTTTCATCTCAGAATTTCTTTGGATGAGTATTCTACAATGTAGGCAATTATATTTTGTTATACTTCATGTTTGTGCCAGGCAGATAATTTCACATTTTATCTCAAGAGATGTGACATGTATTTATCACTGATCACTTGATCAACCTGATAGACAATGTTTCAGTCAGGTTTGTATTGCTGACAAAAAAAAACACCAACCAAGAGTAGATGGGGGGAGTATTTTGGCTTAAAGACTCAAGGGAAAGCTACATGATCACAAGGGAAAATGATGACATGAGCAGAGGGTGAAAACACCTCCTGGCCAACATCAGATGGGCAACAGCAACAGGAGAATGTGCCAAACACTGGCAAGAGGAAGCTGGCTATAACACCAATAAGCCCACCCCCAACAATACACTGTCACCAAGAGTCTTAAATTCCCAAATGTCCACCAGCTGAGGACCTAGAATTTAGTACATGTAAGTTGTGGGGAACACCTGAATCAAACCACCACAGACAATATGTTATCAAGGGACAAATCTATAATTCGTGACCCTTTACTAGAAACTAGGACTGTTCAGAGAAATCAAAATGTTGTCTACTATGGCCGTTTAATCTCTTTATAAACATTTCTTATAGAAAATATCGCCTGTGAAACTGGCCCCTTTCCCTCGTCTTTCTGCTCTTTGGAGAGGAGCAATGAGATGATCAGAATCTGAGGAGAATTTATTTATTGTAACTGCTGAGTAGTGCACTGCATGAACCTTCTCCATACATCTGAGTTCAAATTAACCTGGCAGTGGCAGGTGCCTCCAAACCTTCTGTGGGAGCAAAGAGAAGGTAAGCTGCATGCTTGTACATCTGTCAATGTTTGTGGCCGGGGATAATTTTTAAGCTTCACAGAGTCAAAAATGGTTTTAAAGAAAGCACTGTCTGGAATTTCATGGTCAAACAATTGGCTAATTTAGATTAAGAATGAGCTCTGAATGGAAGCTTCTTTGTTGTTGTTGTTTTCATAGATTTCCAATGTTTTTCCACTTCAAAATGTATTCAGAGAATGAACCAATGTCACCCCAAGTGTTTTACATCTGACAAGAGTAATCCTTTTCTGAAATGCTTCATTTGAAACCACTTGCAGTGGCAGCATTAAGTTTAGGAATTCCATCTGTCTATTTAGAATAATCTTCACAGATATGTATGTATATATTTATGAAAAACAATAATGTAAATTATAAATTTTACATATATATATATATATATATGGAGAGAGAGAGAGAGAGAGAGAGAGAGAGAGAATGGGCGCACCAGGGTCTCTAACCACTATAAATGAACTCCAGACACATGTGCCACCTTGTGCATCTGGCTTATGTGGGACCTAGGAAATCGAACCTGGGACCTTAGGCTTAGCAGGCAAGCATCTTAACCACTAAGCCATCTTTCCAGCCCTTTGGTAGGTTTTGATTGATCATCACCATCACCATGGATCTGGACTTTCTTTTTTTTTTTTTTTTTTTTTTATTGACAACTTCCATAATTACAGACAATAAACCATGGTAATTTCCCCTCCCACCACTTTCTCTTTCACAACTCCACTCTCCATCATATCCTTTCCCCCTGTCAATCAGTCTCTCTTTTATTTTGATACATCATCTTTTCCTCTTACTATGATGTGCATGTGTAGGTCATGTCAGGCACTGCAAAGTCATGGATATCCAGGCCATTTTTTGTCTGGAAGGAGTCCTACCCTTCCTTTGGCTCTTACATTCTTTCTGCCACCTCTTCTGCAGTGGATCTTGAACCTTGCAAGATGTGATAGAGATGTTTCAGGGCTTACCATTGCTTTGTCACTTCTTCTTAGCACTATGTTGCCTTCTGAGTCATCTCAAGGTCACTGCCACCTGAAAAGAGAAGCTTCTCTAAACAAAAGTGAGAGTAGTATTAATGTATGGGTATGAACATTAAGAGCAGTGCTTACTGGGCAGTTTGGTGAGCACAGTATATACATTTAGACAGATTTTTAAATGTATTTTATGATTCTCCTTTTAAATTGAAACCAAGTTTTCATTTTTTGAGGTGAGTTTCCATTTTTTTTTAAATTTATTTGCAAGCAGAAAGAGAGAGAGAGAGAGAGAGAGAGAGAGATGGGCACTCTTTGGCCTCTAGCCACTGCAAATGAACTCCATATGCATGTGCCACTTGTGGATATGGCTTATGTGGGTCCTGGAGAATTGTACCTGGTTCCTTTGGCTTCACAGACAAATGCCTTAAACACTAAGCCATCTCTCCAGCCCAAGTTTCCAAATTTTTGCAGCCATATTATTGTTGGTATGAATTTTGTGGCTAAAATTAAGTTTGTATTATTTACTAAATACCAGGGATATTTTTAATGTAGTGTTTCACTTAAACATCATTATAACTCAATGAGTTTAATAGGTGTGATGATGAATCTCGGGTTGTCAACCTGATAGCATTTAGAATCACCACGGAAATAATATCTCTGGTCATGTCTGTGAAGGATCCTGTAAATTAGGTTAGTGAGGTGGGAGGACCCACCCTAGCTGTGGGCAGCACTGTCCAGTGGGCCGGGTTCTTAGACTGGATAGACAGGAGAAATCTGGTTGAGAATGCAGCATTCATTATTCTCTCTTTCCTCACTGCTGAGGTTACGACTTGAGCCTGCTTAGTACTCTTACCATGCTTTCCCCACCATGATGAGCTCTTTCCGCTCAAATTATAAGCCAAAAATTAAACCCTGTTCATTTCATAAGCTGCTTCTGATTGGGTGTTTTGTTCCAGAAATAAGAAAGTAACTCATATAATAGGGATGCTATCACTTTTCTTATCTTTGATCAATAAGGTGACTGAATGGACAGAGAAATCAGCAATTTTCTCAAATGTCACGCAATAATGGAGATAAAGATGAAAACTAAATGTCTACTTATGGGGATAGTACAATATTCTGAGCTGTCCAAAAATAAACACTACCCCCAAACCTAGGCTGTGTTTTGTATGAACTTCATGTATAAATTGTTCCACCTATGTAAACATCAGTATTCTTCATCCACAAATTAACAATAAGAAGATACCCACAAATTTCTTAAAGTGTGTGCATATATTATAAATGTTTATCTGTGGGCATAGAGGACAAGATAAATGATCAGCAATTGTTACCTGTTACCATGACACCTACCACTATTATTCTAAGTGTGTTAGAAATGTTTCTCTAAATAAACTTGTTGAGTTTGTACTAAGAAGTTCTGTCAAAGTGTTACCTGGAAAAAATGAATAAGTATTATTATGCAATGCCTAAAAGTTTATTACATTTCAAACTAAAGACAAGATTTCCTTCAAGAACATATTATTTTACATCAACCCTGAATATATTTTTACTGTTTCAAAAGAAGGGCATTTCTTATCATGATAATCGTCTTCATAACCAGTATCATGGCATGATCTACAAAGAGCTAAGAAAGTTAATTAACATAGATACTGTCTGCAACTATAGAGATAGCCTCAGGAGTATCTGGGTTACATTCTACAGGAGCCTGTGTTGTTTCCAATCACATTCATAGTAAATTATACAAATCAAGGAATCTACTGATACAATGAATGCTCTGGTGACTTTTGAGAAGTGAATATATGAGTTTACCAATAATTCATTGTCAAGAGACAAAAAAGGTTTACCCTCTATGAAAGTCCCAGATAATGATAGTCCCTGAGGAATATTTCTAAAATTTAAAATATTTTCATATTTTTCTATTGTATTAAAAATGTACTTTCTTAGTTTTTTATATTATTTATTTATTTTTTTGTTTATCGAGGTAGGGTCTCACTCTAGCCCAGGCTGACCGGGAATTCACTCTGTATTCTCAGGGTGAACTCGAACTCATGGCAATTCTTCTACCTCTGCCTCTGAGTGCTGAGATTAAAGACGTACACCACCATGCCCAGCTCTTTTTTTGTTGTTGTTTGTTTGTTTTATTGAGGTAGGGTTTCACTCTCGCCCAGGCTGATCTGGAATTCACTGTCCTCTCAGGGTGGCCTTGAACTCACAGCAATTCTCCTACTTCTGCCTCCCAAGTGCTGGGATCAAAGGCATGTGCTACCATTGCTGGCTCAGAATAGATGAATTTCTTGACACATAAAATCGAACAAAGTTAAATGCTGAAGAGATAATCTAGAGTTATAAGTACCAAGATTGAAGCAGTAATTAAAATCTCCCAATGAAAAAAGGCCCAGGCCCAAACAGATTCACTGACCAGTTCTACCAGACCTTTACAGAACTAAAACCACTGCTTCTTACATTATTTCATAAAATTGTAAAGAAAGAAAGACTCTCTAATGCCTTCTATGCACTCAGCACTACACTAATACCAAAACCAAACAGATACACAACAACAACAACCAAAAACAGAAAATTAGAGCTGGTGAGATGGCTTAGCAGTTAAGGCACTTGCTTGAAAAGCCTAACAACTGGAGTTCAATTCTCCAGTACCCATGTAAAGCCAGATGTGCAATGTGGTGCATGCATCTGGGGTCTGGGGTTGGATTACAGTGGCTAGACAGTATAGCACACCTGTTCTCTCTGTCTGTCTCTCTTCTGTCTCTCTCTGCTTGCCCATAAATAAATAATTTTTAAAAGAAATTTTAAACCAATAGCTCTGGTAAACTTAGATGTAAAATTTTTCAATAAAATTCTTGCAAACCAAATTCAAAAGGATATTAAAAATATCATTCACCTTGACCAAATATATTTCATTTCTGGGATGCAGCAATGGTTCAAAATATGGAAATCAATAAACATAATACACTATATATATATAGATACATACATACATACATATATATATATATATATATATATATATATATATATATATATATATATACATATATATATACATACATACATATATACATACATACATACATACATATGGAGAGAGAGACTTAAGAAAAGAAATCTCATGATTATCTCTTCAACATATCCTATAGGATTTTGTATGTTGTATTTTTAGTTAACTTCAATGACCCATTAATTCATTGTTCAATAGTGTTGTTCAGTCTCTAGGAATTTGTGTATTTTTTGTTATTTTGTTTATTTCTATATTGTATTGTGGTCACATATAATACAAGGAGTATTTGAATTTTTAAGAATTTGTGGAGATTTGCTTTGTGGCCTAATATATGATCTGTTTTAGAGAAGGTTTCATGGACTACTGAGTAGAACTTGTATTATGTAGAGTTTGGATGGAATATTCTGTATGTAAATGTCTATTAAATCCATTTGATCTATGGTGTCATTTTTAAAAAAAGAAAATGATTTGATAGTCATGATTGAAAAAGTGATCTTTTAAGTATAAGAAATAGTTTATTTGTTTTAACAACTTATAAATAAATTCAAACCTGGAGTACTTGTTCAATGAAAAAAAATGGACTTCCTCATTTTAAACAGGTTCATAAATTCTGTTCATGACTAATATAAATTTTTGGAAATGAATTTATTCTTTCCAAAATTCTGAATTAGTAATAATGTGCTTAAAAGCTCCACTCAAGCCATAGAGTTCTGTGGGCCATGTGTTAGTTTCACTTGTGAAATCCTATAGAGTGAAATCATACTCGAATTCACTGGCTATAGCTCCTCTTCTCCTTCAATCCTTTTCTATAGTTCTCAAGTCTTTCCATTTGTACCTGGTTGAATTGCCTTTCTGTGACCTTCATACCCATTAGGTGTATTGCTCTCATCTGAATATATCATTATCAGGAAAAGGGATTATGTTTTATATAGACAAAACAATGTGCATGGTGTTGCCTCTGTAAAATTAAAAGCCAAATTTTAAAGACTTGTTGCAGTTGGGTTCTGTAGTATTAACAAAATCATATCCAAAACAATAGAGTCGACAGTTCAGAAACGTGTCACCTTCACTCATGTGGGTCATCCGGGCAACACTATTTTAATTGAAAAATTTTTAGTCATGCCACTCATAGCTTTGTTGTGGAATACTGAATGAAAGACAGCACAATATGTTCACCATTAAGTCTGGGCAGATAAATTAACTCTGATAAATGACAACAGTAGATGCTCCTTTGGATGAGCAATTCAGGACCGCCTGCATCTTCCCAGGAAAAACTCACTACAATAGCTATTGTTTTTTGGCTTAATTTGCTCTGTTGTGTCCATCAAATTCCTTTCTAAATATTTATGTCTATGATCATAGCTTAGTGATGCTCTCAATTTTCATTCAGAAAAGCTTCTTTTTGCAAATGGCAGTGGCTACTGGAAAGACTCAAAACCCATTAAGATGCTCAGCATAAGTGATGGTTGAGTGCTCACTTCTAAATGAGGTACCTTCTGTACCCCTTATGGATCAGGGAGTATTGTGGAAGAGGGAAAGAAAGGATGTCAGAGGCAGAGGAAGGGGAGGAGTGCCTTGAAATGCTGTCTTCCAGATATAAAGTAGCTGCTACATTTATGACCTCATAGCTGCTATCAGTGTCAGTGGCTGAACAAGATCTGCACAGTATTGGGCCCATCAACATTCCATCATAGATGATGGCAAAAAAAAAAAAAAAAAAAAAAATGGAGAAGAGAGACTGGAGTCAATGGAGAAGACAGACTGGTTGTAAAGAAAGGGTTTGGTGGAAAGGGATGATAAACAAAACAAGGTAAAAGGAAAGGTTTATGATCAAAACAAGTTGTGTTCATATCTGAAAATTAAGAAATGAAAAAACATTTCTGAGTAAACACTTGTTACCATGTAGCTTCAACTGAAAAGATCTTCAGAGATTACAGGCATCATCCAGATGCCCTTATGAACATTGACTTAATAATTATGTCTGACTTATGATTTTTGTTGATTTGCTCAATAAGATCATAATTAATGTTTTTGACTTTGATCCTCCAGACAACCCTTCTTTTGATGATGATTCCATCTTCCGTGTTTCCCATCTCATCTTTAGTTTCACTTTTTAAAAAATTTTTCTCCAGCTACCAGCCAGTTTGCTCACAGCAGCTATGTGGTCATCAATGTAGCAGAAACTTTATGTCCAGAAGATAGCTTTTTAAAGCACCCCCCCCCATTCTCTGGCTCTGCCATTCTTTCTGCCCCTCTTCCACAAAGCTAAAATTCCTCTTTGTCACAAAAGCTGGCTGATGGTCCTTTTTCTCAGTTTAGATGGAAATTGTGTATCAGTACATTGCAATTCCCTTGATGCTGGTAGCCCCAAGCTCTTCCAAGCCGATACTTACACTTTCAGCGTTCCAACCCAGAGGCTTCGATTTCTGGGCTCTTAACACACAACTGGAGGGTTATAGCACCAAGATTTAAAAGCCAGAGACTGGTGTTCCATGTGATCAAGTGAAAACAAACTCTATATTTTCAAAATCAGGGGCTTATTAAGGCTCTAGGCTCTCACAACTAGAAGCTTAATGTTTCAAAGACAGAAACTTCGATCTCTAGGTGCTCAGCTCAGTGGTTTGGGGCACTGGTTTCCAGCAGCCCAGAATCCAGCACCCAGTGTCACAGATCCCCAGGTTCAAGTATTAGGGTTTTCGCCTCTTTGTTGTGGCAGATGTCTGAATGTCCCTCCCATCAAGCCAAAGGTGCTTTCTGCTCTTGCCATCTCAGCTCCTTGTAGCCTCTGCTCTCCACAGTGCCAACATTCCTCAGCTATCTTCTCCAAGTCACTTTCTGGATTCTGGTGCTGGAGTTAAGTCCAAGGATGTTGTTTGTTCCTCGTACATCCAGGTCACCCCATGCTACTGCTGATAAAAATAAGCAAGCAAATACAAGACTCCTCAGTAGAGATTCTATCAGGTCCTAATACTGCCATGGCAAGGAGTGACTTCTCAGGAGGAGAGCCACTGGACTTACTCAAAAATGACTGACAAACAGGATATTTCCATAGCTAGAAAAAGAATGTGACTTCCAATTTCACCAATCATAGGCCTTGAATGTGTACCAATCATGAGAGTATGGCAGTTACTAGGGAAGTGATTTTCTTCCTGGCCTGAGTAAGAATAGCAAAATGGACTGTGACATCAAGGGGACATCAGTGCTGGTCATGGCTGAAATGAACTAAGCTGGCACAAGCTGTCTGGGACCATTAATCTGGAGCAAGGCCTCCTGCAGCAGAAGAACTGGCTTTAGCAGTAGCATGGTCATGGATCTGCTCTCACGCTGGGTGCAGTTTCCTTGAACACCCAAGTCTGTCAATGTGACAGTCTGGCAAGTTGTCAAGGAAGTTGCTTCCTGATGAAGAACAACCCACTTGAGGCATTCAGGAATAGGCAAAGTGTCTGACAGATGTCTAGTAAAAGTCTAAGCAACCCAGCTTTGACAGCTTCCATTATTTTAAAGGGATAAACAAGAGGATGGGGAGCTGGTTTGGTCGGCAAACTCCTTGCCATTCAAGCATGAGGACCTGAGATTGGGTGTCCCCATAACCACATTAAAAGCCTAATGCAGTGACAGGCACCTCTAGTTCCAGTGTTGGGGAGGCTTTGGCAGGAGAATCTATGGGGTTTTCTGGCTAGCTGGTCTAGTTCAGCTGTATTCTGTGATCTCTAGTCCCTGAGTGACTCTGCCTCAAAACTAAGGTAGAGAAATACTGAGAAAAATACCCAAGGTTGGCCACTGGCACACAGGTGCAGGTGGACCTGTACATGCAGATGTATGCTTACATGTACAAACATTCTTACACAAGCATGCACACCAAACACAAATACAAAAATATTAAAAATAAAATAAAGGAAGAAACAATAAAAGGTTCTTATTACCTGGGCCTATCATGGGATTGATCTTTTCAATAATATTTAGGAATGTTTAGTTCTCCATCAATTACCCTTAGAGACGTTTGTATACCTTCATTGTCTCCTATTTATAGTTTGGTTGCTATTATTGTTGGAGTAGATTTTCTTTCTTTCTTTCTTTCTTTTTTTTTATTTATTTATTTTTTTTTTTTTTCTTTCTTTCTTTCTTTCTTTCTTTCTTTCTTTCTTTCTTTCTTTTTTTTTTTTTTTGAGGTAGGGTTTCACTTCAGCTCAGGCTGAACTGGAAATCACTGTGTAGTCTCAGAGTGGCCTCAACCTCACGGTGTTCCTTTTACCTCTGCCTCCCAAGTGCTGGGATTAAAGGCATGTGCTTTTCTTGATATTGTGTGATCTAGGCTCTATTGGGTCACTATGTCGTCTAAGATGGCCTCAAATCTGTGTTAATTCTCCAGCCTCAGTCTCCCAAATTCTGGGATTATAGGTACGAGTCACCACAGCAGACTTCCTTTTGAAGGACAGATAGGAAGAAGTAAGGTAGTTTATTATGGGCAGTTAGTCAGGGACAGAAGCCCCCAAAAGAGAATGAGCAGCTGCCATTTTATCTGTTCTGGAAAAATTAAATATGGTATCTGATCCTGTCTTATCCAAGATGTCTGCCACTGACTTACTCAGTAAGATCTTCCTGTTTCTTCCTCTCTTCAGCCTCTCAGAGTCCACAGAACAAGCAGATCTTGGCCCTCCTGGGTCAACCCCTTGAGTCTCTTTACACACCTGGGCTCTGGTGTACGTAAAGGAGGTTATCCACAGGACCTAAATCTCTCTCTTCTTTTGCCATGTTGCATGAGTGTCTGGCTGGGATTTATGTTCACTTGGTGTTGTAGGCACCTTCAGGTTGTTGAGATGAACCTGAAAACCAGGCACAGTTATAGAAGAAGGCATTTATTGAAGCCTACAGATCAAGGGGAAATTCCATAACAGCAGAAGTTGGCCCTCTTTCACAGGTCCAAGCAGCAAGAGAGGAGCCACAAGCCACCGCCAGTAAGCACTCACACTTAGGAAATGCAGGCAGAGCTCAAGCAATCTGCATATGTTTACACTGAAATTCCAGATCCACCCTTACACTTTAGAGCTGGAAACTAGGCTCCACCCACAGTGACCCCTCCTCTAGCCGGGGGGCTGCAGATATCAATTACAAACTGTAGTAAAATCCTGAATATATTAGGTGATGCATCCAATCAAAAGAGAACACTTGGGTATTTTCCTGCCTGCCTTCTATCTGTGTCATTCTTGGTGAAACTTCTCACTTTGAATACATGTATTATTTTTCTTTGATCTCTGAGTCCTTCACTATGTCTTAGGCCTCTTTCATCTCTTATTTGAAGGTGCTTCTATTTCCAATATTCCGTGTGTGTGTGTGTGTGTGTGTGTGTGTGTGTGTGTAAACTGCTCCAGCATTTTCTTAGATATAAATTTCCCCCAATAAACCTAATGAATTATGATTTCTCTTTAATATAGTCAATCACTCATAATTTATCCTTATTGTGTCTGTTTTATTAACTCTTTGTTAAAAATGTGTTAAGGACCTGTGGTGGTTTGATTCTGGTGTCCCCCATAAACTTAGGTGTTCTGAATACTAGATTCTCTGCTGATGGACATTTGGGAATTAATGCCTCCTGGAGGTGGTATAATGTTGCGAGCAGGCTTATGGGTGTTATAGCCAGTTTCCCCAAGCCAGTGCTTAGCACACTCTCCTGTTGCTATTGTCCACCTTATGTTGGCCAGGGATTGGTGTCCAACCTTGGCTCATGCTGTCATTTTCCCTGTCATTCTTCCCCGCAAGTGTGTAAGCCAAAATAAACCTTTTTTTTTTTTTTTTTTTTTTTTCCCAACAAGCTGTTCTTGGTTGGGTGATTTCAGCCAACAATGTGAACCTGACTACAACAGTAATGTTGATACCAGGATTGGGGTCACTTACTGCTAGACACCTAACTGTGTGGTTTTGGTCTTTTAGAGCTGATTTTAAAGAGGAATGTGGAAGGATTTGAAACTTTGGCCTTTGAGACAGTGCTGTAAATACAACTTGATGGACTATTCTGGTCAGAGTTGAAAGACCTAAATGCAGTAAGAACTAAAGACTGTGAAGTTTGGCTTATGAGGGTGAAAAAGATCTTTGCCTGGACTGGAGTAGAAACAGTTTGTGTGAGAGGCTTGCTGTTAGGCCTGTGTCCTGAAAACTTGAACACAGTTGTTTTGAGTACTAGTGGGACTGGTGTGAGGAGAGGGATATGGCAGAGGGAAAAAAAAAATCTTTCCACTGAAGCTGCTGCTTGTTCAGCGGTAATTATATGAGAGATTACAACCATTGAGATTGGGCCAGCTGACCTGCACTGGGGCAATAGGAAGAATGTAGACTCTTTTGATTGGGCCTGAGTGCTCAAGGAGTGTCCTGTTCTTCAAAGTCTGTTTATTCTCCAGATGAATTAAGAAATTTGCACCCTACCTGGAATTGTGGAGTATAAGAAATGCAAGAAAGAGAGGGTCATTGAGTTTGCAATGTGGTCTTGTGTTTTGGAAATGGCCATGGGCAGTGTGAAGCAGGTTTGCTGGATGCTTGTATGGAGATCCCATGGAGCCATGAGGATGAACATTGGTTGCAGTGGAGACCCAGAGGAGATTCTTGGACCATGAGACAGATGCTAAGGATTGCTGCTGGCCCTGATGAAGTTTTCCAGGACAGTAAGTAGCCTAGCTGGAGGGGTACAATTTGAACTCCAGAGACTTGTTGCTAGTTAGAATTATCAGACTTGGACATTTGTCACTGACTAGAGTTGTTGGACTTGGTGGTACAGTTTTATGTTTGTCCTGTTTAAATCTTGTATTGGTTGATTTTTATTTTTTTTTACTATGCCCAATGCCATCTTTTGCAGTGTGAATGATTATTCTGGGTCATTATGGGTATTTTGTCTGTGGGGGGGGGGGTTGATATCATGGCTCAGGTAAAAGACTTTGGATTATGGGGATGATTCAACATCATTAGGAGTGATAAAAAGTATGAGGACTTGTAGAGTTAAACTGAATGCATTGTATATTACATCATGTATGGTTATCAGTTTATGGGTGTAAGTGGCAGAATGTGGTGGTTTGATTCAGCTGTCCTCCATAAATGTAGGTGTTCTGAATGTTAGGTTCCAAGCTGATGGAGATTTGAGAATTAATGCTTTCTGGAGGAGGTGTATTGTTGGGGGTTGGCTTATGGATGTTACAGCCAGTTTCCCTGTGTCAATGTTTGGCACACTGTCCTGTTGGTATTGTCTAGCTTATGTTGGCCAGGGGAGATGTCCACCCTCGTCTCATGCCATCATTTTCCGTGCCATTGTGGAGTTTTCCTTCAAGTCTATAAGCCAAAATAAACCTTTTTTCCCCTACAAGCTTTTCTTGGTTGGCTGATTTCTGCCAGCAATGTGAACCTGACTGCAACACTACCCAAAATGTCAGTTCACAAATCTGGGAGCCCCTCCTTAAACCTCCAAATGCTGCATCACTATCTATCTTATCTTAAGCCTGAGAAGAATCCTTTTACAAAGTTAATTTTCTCTCTTTCTTTGTACCTCTCTGCATTTTCATAGACCTCTCAGGTTGTTGGGGACTATAATGCCTTTATAATTAAGCCCTTTTCCTCTCAACTTCCTTCTCTCCATTTCCCCCTGACATTGAAAAACTGGCTTCTCTTATTTACATACATTATTATCTTTGAGCATTTTTCATAATCATTGTGTTATCATGAATCTTGGATGTTCATCCAGAGAAATGAACTTTCCCTTGAGCAATGGACTTTGACTTCAAAGTAAAGATAAAAGCACTGAGGAAATCAACCTACATTAAATTGCATATCTACTCCAACTTTCCAGAACACCGTGTTTCTCTGTTCTACTCCTTCTAGGTAAATGGATCCACATTCTACCCAGTTGTTTACTTAGGGACATAGAAGAGGGTGCATGCCTGCTGCTTTTTATTCTGTAGTTCCTCAGAGAACCAGTCACTTCTGTCACTCAAACGTGCCTTTAATTTGTCCCCATTTATTCTCTTGCCTGTCACTGCTATAGGATATTATCAGCCCTCTCCTGGTCTGAAGTACAGGCCTCTTAGGTGGTCATCAATTTTCTTCTTCTAGCTTTTCCACATCAGAATTATGTTTAGTTACTTAGGAATAATTTGAAAATGAAAATTTTTCTGTTTCATTTATCTTTATCAAACCTTGACTAGATTCCTGGCACAGTGACAATAAGTTCCCAAAACCTTACCTTTAAGAATGCAGCATAAGCTAATCCCTGCCTAAGATCTGACATCGACTTTGGCCACAGACTCTAGTCTCTGGCATGTTGCTATGGTTGCTTATTCTTTCTATCTCATCTCATCTCATAATTTCCTAAAAGGCTAAAATATCTTTCCTACCATATAATTCTATGCATCTACCTAATCACCCCCCAGTGCATAGTTTCTTTATCTTTCTAGCACCTCTTACTCCATAAAATTATCTATTGTATGCCCATTTATCTTAGATCACATTCTCATGGGAATGAAAACTCCTTGAGGACAAGATCACCATTCCCTCCTTCATTAATATATCAGTTGCCCAAGTGCAGCGTTAGTGGTTTTCTTATGGTGTTTTTCATGCCATGACAAAGTACCAGAGACTAAAATCTACAGAGAGAAGTAGTGTTAAATTCACATGGATTCAGCCATGTTTCCAGCATTTGTCATAAAAATCCATTCACATCATACTCATCAAGTTCCATGAGAACTAATTACCTACTAAGAAGCCCAACCTCTTCATAATTCTACCAATGGCCTCTGAAAATCCACACCCTGGCAACCAAGCCTTCTACAGATAAAACCTGTGGAGACAAACCATGTTCAAATCATGATAGGTTTCAATATATATTTGAAAGTTGAAAGCAGAAATGAATTTTCCATCAGCTTTTATGTTTACTGAGTCTTGATTAATTATCTCAAAAAGACATTGTAAGGTTCTGTTGGGGCATGGGAGATTGCTCAGTGATATTACCTATAGTAAATATTTTCAGTTTCCTGAGCCATACAGCTCTGTTGAAGTGTGTAACTCAGCCACTGAAAGACAGTGTGCAAACATATGGGCCTGGCTACTTTCCAGGAAACCTTATCTTCCACTGTAGCAGGTGGAGAACCACATTTAATCTACAGGCCTTGTGTTCCAGCAACTACTGAAGAGCACTTACTAAGAGAATCTTCATTTAAGAATGAGAAAAAGAAAGAAAGCATCCCATTTAATTTATGCAAAATGCTGCAAAAGTAATTACTTTCAAGTGTTTATATTTAGCTTAATATATAAGAATTCTATTAAAACATAAAGCGGTCTACATGATTTGTGGGACTAGTAAACTGACTTCTATATTATGAACTACAATTTTTGAACATTTTTATTTCTTTATTTTTAAAGAGAGGGAAAGAGAGAGAGAGAGCATTGGCATGCTTTGGTCTCTTGCAGTTGTAAATGAAATCCAGGTGCCTGCTCCACTTTGTACATCAGGCTTTACATGGGTACTGGGGAATCAAACTTGGGCTGGCAAGCTTTGCAAACAAGTGCTTTTAATTGCTAAGCCCCCTCCCCAACCCCTAAACTACAATTTTAGAACTATGCTGAAATTAATAAAAAAAAGAATACTTAAATGGTCCAGTTTGCTATTCTATTCTTTGGGGAAAAAATGAAAGCATAAATTGGCAATTTTTCAGTGACTCTCCTATTAGAACAGTAGAAATTTGTCTCCAAACTTGGTGAGAGTTCTCAGGTTATGCCTAACATTTTTAAAATCTTAACAGCTCATATGAGTTACATGTCTAGAATATGTGGAAGCTTTGGAATAATAACAAGTTTGAGAAACTTACCTGTAGTTCTTTTCTTTTTTTGGTGTGTGGGTGTAGTAGATATGTACAGTTGTGGTGTATGGATATATGTATATGTGCAATTGTGCACACTCAGGAGCACATGTGAGGAGGTCATTGTCACTCTTCTGCCTTATTTCCCTGAAACAGGGTATTTTCCAAACCTGCAGCTTGCTGAATTTTGATTAGAATAATGAGCCTATGACCCCCCCAGTGATCCTTCAGCACTTGTGTTACCATCATAGGAACCATGCTCAATTTTGAATGTTGGTGCTAGGGATCAAACTAAGGTCTCCATATGTATATAGCAAGTGCTTTGACCCACTGAGCCATCTCTCTACTCCTGCATTTAACTGTTAATTTTATTCGTTGCATATAATTGTTATCATATCCTTACTCTTTTCACTAAAGTATCAGCTTTGTGATTTTTAAATTAGAAGAGCAAAGATGTGTAAATCAAGTGATGTTAGAAATGCTGAGAACTCTGCCAGGTTCTGATGCAAGCACGAGCATATAGTCAGAGGCATGCAGCTTGGGAGACAAATGGCCAAGGCTCCGTTTCAGTGGAATGGAAATAAGCATCACACAAGTGCCTGTGAATTGAGTTCTGTCTTCTGGAGCTGCTTAGATTTTAATTTAAAAATAATGAATCAGGAGACAATGGGCACAATCAAGGAAGCAGTGGCATCCTTAGATACTAATGACAATGACATCCAGCTAGATTGTAAGGCAAGTAAGTTCAGCCAAGCCATTTTAAAACTGCTATGTATTGAAGGAAGGATATACAGAAAGACTGTGGTATTTTTTTTTAAAGGACTGAAAATCAGAAGATGCAAGCAATCTTCCTTAAGGATCGAGTATAAAGCTCTTTGGTTTTAAAATTCATAGTGCACAGGATTTTATGATAAAAGCATCCATTAATCCATATACCCACCATTAAGATTTACAAAGCTCCATTAAAGAACATTTTTGTTTTGTTTGTTAAGTTCTTTTTCCCCACTGTAGGAGTCGAAACATGGGTGGTCCCTAAGTAAGAAATGATGTCAAGATTATAAAAACTAATTATCCCCTCATTAGGGTTTGAAAATAAAAACGAAAGGGAAAGTGGAAGATTTGTGTGTGTATTAGAATAGTGCAGCTTTTCATGTTCACCCAGAGCCTATAGAATTGCTTCAATTAGCCACAGAAGCTAACACCAAACCTCTTGCCAACTATCTGAAATACACATAGACAGCCCACACAGTCCCCAAGCAGCCGCATTTACTGCTGAATTATGTACTGTGCCTTTAAAGTCTTTGGCTCCTTGAATTCTATAGCAACCTCAGGGTTGGAGGATGAACAAGTATATTTTTGTAACACATACAATGAAGGGAATGCTTTTCTTTTCTCTAGTCCTTGCATCATAAAATGTGCATTTGTGTGACATATATCACACAATGTAAATGATCAATGAAGTAATAAATTAAACAGCTCTTTGGAACCCTCTAATCATTATCATAGCTTTGTCTGGTATTATCTAAACTCAAGTAATTGCAAGTATTCTGAGGAGCATGGGGGTGCGTTTGATTGACTAAGGACAGATAAGTGAGTCTCTGAACAATATTATAAAGGCTCAACCATCAAGGGAATCTGTCAGCAATGCCCTTTATGCACACTGCTAGCAGATAACAAAAAAGGACATTTTTATTTTTTTAAGTTGCTTGACATCTGAACTTCACAGAGGTAGGACTCTCCTGTCTTGTTGTTTTTATGGGGTACAGAATATTTCATTTTAAAATGAACCAATAGGCCCACCTAGATGCTACACAGTATCTTAGGCTCACAAAGTTTCTAATGTGTTTTTCATGATATCATTACTAAGTTTAATGAAACTACTAGTAGGTAAAGCACTGAACTGTTTTGTTAAAACCATAAGGAAAAATGATCTTTGACTTAAAGGGGACTGTTATCCTTTCCTTAGTATATGTCACGGTTTTGAAAAATGACAAAGTGTATTTACTGAGCAGGTGTTTTCAGGGCTTTCACTGGACTATGGAACTCAGAAATTGATGTGCTGAAGTCAAGGTGCTAGTGATCTTGTGAAGGGGAGATTGCTGAAACTGTACAACCAGATGGCAGAGAGAAAAGTAGTCTTTATTGTATCAATGGAGAGTGAGATTCTGAGCAGATCTTAGAGACAGGCTTCTGACACAAGGTAAACATAAAATGCCTTTGATAGTCTAAGATGTAACTTTCATGCAAAGAGACTCTTCAGGTACAAAAATATCAATTTAAAAAATGAAGATGATAACAGTAGTTGAAATATAGGTTATACACACTTGTGAATCAGTCAGAATTGCTATTTGGACCGATGTAGGATGGGAATATGGGGAGGACAACTTGGAAGGAAAAGGATGATGTTTGCTCTCATGGTCTTTCTGTGATGTTTATCATTCAACTGGAAAATTAAAGTATCCACTTTGCAGGATCAGATATGGTTACAGAGTTCATACAATGGTAAGACTTATATTTTGAAGCATGTAAAGTGTTCATCACATAAACATACTTTCATTGATATTTTATGAGTTTAAAGAACTCACTTGTAATTGAATTATAAATTCTTTTTTAAATTATTATTTTTTATTGACAACTTTTATACTTACATACAAAAAAACCCACCTGATATTTCCCTCCCCTCCCACCATTCCACTTTAGAACTCCAGTCTCCATCATATCCCCTCCATCTCTCCATTAGTCTCTCTTTCAATTTGATGTCATCATGTTTTTCTTCTATTTTGAGGGTCTTGCGGAGGTATTGCTAGACACTGCAAGGTCATGGATATCGAGGCCAATTTCTGTCTGGGCAGTTGCATTGTAAGAGGTCATACCCTTCCTTTGGCTCTTCCATTCTATCCGCCCCCTCTTCCGCAATGGTCCCTGAGCCCTGGAGGGTGTGACGGAGGTGTTTCAGTGCTGGGCACTCCTCCATCCCTTCTTCTCAGCACTATGTTGCCTTTTGGGTCATCCCAGTGGTCATCGCCATCTGAAAAGAGAAGCTTCTCTAACCAGAAGTGAGAGTAGCGTTAATATGTGAATATGAACTTTAAGTGTAGTGCTTTCAGGGCAGCTTGGTGGGAATAATATATACATTTAGTCAGACAAGAGCAGGCTTATACCCCTAAGGCTCATGACCTCACCTGCCATAGACTTTTGCTTAGGTTTTTCAGTACCAGGTATGTTTTCCCTCCCATAGAGAGGGCCTTCAGTCCAATGATGGAGCAGTTGGTTACCCCAAGAGTAGACATGCCACTATTGCACCCGTTCAGTCATTGGGCCTGTCTGGCCAAGCTTGAATATTCAGTGTCCACTGTTTTCACTGCTGATGACTTCTGTCTCCAATACGCTGATTGCAGTGCAGCTTTTTCCAGCTTTCAGTTGGCTGGTCTACAGGGAGAAGGTTTTCTGCTCCACACCAGCTTGCTTTCTCAGTGACCTTGCCTCTCAGGCAAGAGATGTCTTCAGCAATAGGGTCTTACTATCTGTTTCTCAAGGGAAACCAAGGGCTTTGGCAAAAGCCTTTAATGTTTTGGAGGCTACCGGGACCTCCTTGTCCAACAACTCACTGGAAGGTATCCCATCACAGGTACTGAAAATTTTCTAGTAACAGTCTACAGCTTCTAGATGTGCCCTTATTCAAAAAAGTAACTTTACACAAGTCTTATTCACAATATCTTGAATTTAGATTGACCCTCCCCCTGCCCTTCTTTTATGCATTCTCTTCCCATGGCCTCGCTCTTAAAAGATATGTCAGTATTCTGGGAGGACTTGGATACCCAAGGACCACCTCTCCTCAAGTATTAAAAAGCTGACTTTCCAGAAACACAATGGTGTGCATTGTACAGAGTCCTAAGTACTATCAGCTGTGATTATAACCTCTTTGGAAACTAAGATGGCACCATATTTCACCACAGGATATGCCTTAACCATCAGGGCATGCAGACACAAGGTTGTCATTTACAGAGAGTGGCCACACAGTATTCTTTCCCTGCCAGGTTGGAAACCACAGCTCTGCCTCCATCAGTGAGGTGGGAGAGATGTAAAACTGTCAGGGACCTTGCCAATTTTCTTTTACCTTAAGTCAGAGTATATCTAAGTGGATGCATTAGTTTCTAAATAGGATGGAAAAAAATGCCAATGGGATAGTACAAAGAACTCATTTCTCTGATTTGTAATTTTGGAAGCCTGGTGAATATTGCTTCAAACTTTAACCAACTGCTTTTATGTGAATTCTAAATGACTCAGAGATATTCACGTAATAAGAATTGGCAATTATTCCAGTTAAATTCGTGCCTAACAGAAGGTCTCCAAGACCTAACAAAAATCTATTTGTGCATGTTAAATGAGTCTGCATTTCCCCACTTTCTGTAATGTGGTATTTTTAATATTTAAAAAAAAAGGAGCTTATAAATGATTGTAAAAGGTTGGCCTGAGTTTTTTTTTTAAATGTGTTAATCAGAGAGAAGAAAGTCTGAATAACAAATGAGATAACTGGAAGGCAATTTATAATGAAACAGATATGTAGATAAGAATACAAGAATATTTGTTAGGTCCACATGTGGCCAAAGTCTTACTACTATATGTACCATACTACCTAATTGATCAAGTTGATGCTTAAAGATAGACTAGTTGTAGCAGACAGCTTCAGGTTCGCTGAGGTAAACTTCCAGACCAGGCACAGTTATGGAGGAAGGGATATTATTTATTGAAGCTTACAGGTCCAGGGGAAGTTCCATAATGGCAGAAGAAGCGGCCTGCTCTCCACAGGACCAGGCAAGAGAGCAAAAGCCCCCAGCCACACAGCACACAGAACAAAACTACAGCCAAAAGAGTCACACAGCACACTTCAGGAACTCCTGCTAGGCACATTTGCATATCTTTACAATGGAATCTCAAGGCCACCATCACACCATAAGACCGGGCCCCAGTGACATTGCCTCTAGCAAGGTGATTGCAGATGTAAACTATAAGTAATAAAACACTGACTATATTGGGGGACATATATTCAAACTACCACGCTAGTCTTTGTGGAAGCAGTAAGATATCTATCAGAAATGCAATGTAAAATACAAAAGTAAACCAGCATTTTACTTCCTACAATTCAGTGGAGCCAATGACCAGTGAGCTATGACATTAGAAACCACATATTTTAATTAATAAATGAATGAATTGCATGCCCTTTATGCGACCCTAGTGTCTTGGATATTACTTTCATGGCTCTTTATAGCCAAGCTCTTGATGGCTTTTTGCAAGGTCTTTGTAATGAGTACAGTTTGCATGCTTAATTTGCACAGAGTAGATAGTCAGTGTAGAAAAGCAGTTTGAGAAACAATTTCCAATCTCTGATGTGGCTTCTTTTGCAGAGGTATTTTTGAACATATTTGGGGCTATAATTTCTTTCAAATAGATGTAATGCTATTTCAGTGTCTATTACTTTGAAATGCTGAATGGGTGACTATTTCATCTATTAGACATGGGATATTTTTGGTACAATTACATTAATACAGTTCGTACTAAAGTCTATATCAAATTGTTTTAATATATTACTGCTTTAGTAAAAGTAATTTTATTCCCTTCTCCCTCACTCACTGGAAGACTTTTATTTCTTTTCTTTTTTCTTTCAGCTCATCCGTCTAACATTTTAATTAATTTGTTAGCATGCAAAGACCATAGTGAAACTTAGATGGGGAACATAATACATAGCTCTTTTTTTGGTGAGTGAAACTTGTTTTTATTGCTATTCTTTTTTTTTTTTTTTTTTATACAAAAATTCACCAGTAAGTGGTATTCCAAAACACTTAAATATTTTTCAAGGGTTTTAAAAACATTGCGAGTCTTGTACACATTAAATTCCTCATAAATTTAGATGGCTGCATTTTTATTCTGTTTTCAGTGACTTGAATCAGGTTGCTAAATTGTTGATACAAAAATAGCCACTAAAAGAATTCTGCACCCTCTGGTTGAATTAATTGTAGTGAAATAAAAAAATAAAAAAAATAAAAAAACACTATTCCTGTCACTGTCTGGTCTATTATATCCTACCCCAGGTGACATGCCTTATAAAGACAACATGCAGATGGCAGGTTCTACTTGCTTCCCCACACCTTACAGTGCAGCTTCAAGAATAAGAAAATAAATATCTGTGAAGAGTTTTGAGACCCCCAGGTGAAAAGAAATCTGTAAGTGAAAGGTACCATTGTCATTATAAATAGAAATAACACAGCTGCCTGGGAGGTAATTCTAGGATCCAGATCATTTTCCAAATTTTCAGGGACCTTTTTCATCCAACAGCCATTACCAAACAAAGAGAAACCTCTTTCCTTTCAACCACTAAAGTGAGTGTAGAGAAAACTCTTCAACTTTTTTTTTTTTTTTTTTTTTGGTTGCTTCAGATATTTTATTATTTCACAAAATATAGATGTCACCAACTGGCTATATATAAATGAACAGTAACTTTGATGTATTTTTCAATATGTCCCATGCTGTCTGGCCAAACTACAGTATAAAATAAAACTGAAGAGTAAGGCATTTTCGTTTGCAAGAATATATAATTACCATTATACAACAAGTGTGTGTCTGCGAGATTTGTTAATATATAATTAAAAGTCAGTTAGTTCTTTACTCAAACTGCTACTTTTCTCAGCACAGGTGGACAGTTTCCATAGTAGTTAAAAGAATTCTGATAATATATGGAGCATTTCAACATATTGATGACTAACCTGAAAATAAATAGATACAAGTTGCCTTCACTAACCATCCATCATGCCTCAATTGATTCTCATTTCATTTCTGTTTCAATATTCTACACAAAAGCTGACATTGATCATTCTGGTGGGCAAACAGATCATACAGCAAATAGTTTATCATAATGATGCAACTCACATTTTTTTTTTTCATTTAGTACAAAGAATATAGCACCTTTTGTAAAACATATTGCTGAAAACTCTGGGCTTATCGTAGGCCATAGATTCCATTGTACCTCAGAGACTCTAGCTCAGTGGTAAAAGCAGAATGGTAACTTGTTCGATTTATTCTGTATTTAAAGAAATATGCAATAAGGGAGAAATAGTAGATAGTGGTGAAAGGGCACGCAGTAATGAAATCAAGCCATAATTTTCTATTTTCCCCCACATTAGGTTACTGCATGCTGTAGGGAAAGGGTTATCGAGTTCTTCTTAACTGTTTCAAGGTGCTCATGGCTAAAGGCAATGTATTTCAGCTGGAAATGCTTAAACAGCCTAAATTTCAAGTCACCCTATAAAATATTAGGGGGAAACAAATGACTGCAGCAAAAATTTGCAATTCAAATCATAGCTATTTTCTCTCCCATGCAATAAACTCTGCCTCCATTCAGAACATTCAGAAAGAAAAAAGAAATGCACTCATGCTGTGTATGCCTACCATCCAGTGTATGGCCAAAACAGATATTGTTATCCTATCATTTTTCCATGTAATTTTATTCATAATTATCAAGATGAAATTACTATTTTAAAATATTTGAGATTTACTCACAAATTCATTGACCTTTCTGGGACTGTTCTGCAGCCTTGGTTGTTAAGGATCTGTCTGTAATGAAATATTCCTGTGTTAACATTTGTTGGGTATTGTTTCTTGTCACCTTTTCTGCACTCATAATTGGACCTGCACTTAAGTAGAAAGCCAAAACAATGGCATAGCGAAATGTTCTCTTGGGAATTTTTATTTTCCTTCAGTTATGTCTTAGAATTTGTTTTATTTCTCATCAAAGTACATTAAAAATACCACTTACAAGTAATGCTGCTTTGCCTCAAGCCAACTGAACCAGCTGATGAGGTCATCCAGCTAAAAGATACTTACAAATGCATGTAAAGAACAAGGAACTAACATTCCATAACAAGGAACAACATAGAACCTTGATCTTGGAATTGTGCATGTGAATGGAACATTATTTTCCAGGTATCTTTCAGGATTTAATCTTGTAATGAGAGTTGACTTGGTAGGAGCAAAGAAATTCTGGCAGAGAGGAAAATAAGTGCTATACAGTAGATGAAAAGAGTTGCTTTTACTACCCAGAGAAGTAGTAACAAAAAGATCTAGGTAGATCAGCATATGGAACATGAACTGGACCAAACATAGAATTATTTGATTAATTTTTTCTGAATTAACAGTTCATTTTGTGATTGTATATATTGAACCTTACTAGATTATATGCTAATACTACAGCTTACATTTCTGTTACTGCAGTTATAAAGAGAGAGAGAGAGAGAGGCAGAGAGAGAGGGAGGGAAAGAATTCTCTTTTACTGAAATATAATTTGCATTTAAATGGTTAACTGAAATTTTTACAAGCAAAACAATTAGAAATTAATTACATATTTTATTTTCTCTGTGGTTAGGCTTTGCTTAAAATGCAACAAACAAATGACTAATGAGTATTTCATGCGGATTTTTTTTTTCAGATTTTAACATGAATTATCCTCTTAGAATTTCCCTCTGTACTTTTTGTATTTATTGCTTCAGAGAAAGGACAGAAGGTTAAAAAAAATAGTGCAGAATCCTTATAAAAGCCCATAAGCCCTTGCAGAAGCTCAGTGAAATGATGGAAAGAAACAGAGAATAAGGGAGCCTGCTCTCTCAAAAAAGTAGATACCCTTAGCCATCGAAGCAGAAAGAGAAGGAAAGGAAGGGATGTACTGAAGTAAAAGGAGTGCCGTACCTGCCTGACATAAGCCTCTAAACATTTCTCCCATAAAACAAGTTAGATAAGATCACAAAAACCTTCAGGAGAATCTGTAGTCCATGGTGTGGCCCAGTAGCAATAAAGTTAACCCCGTTAAACCATTGTTGCTAGGCAAGCTGATGTACCTTAAGGGGACCATGAAGACCAACATTACCATGAAACACTGTCAATAGTGCAGACTAGTGATAAGGAAAATAAAAATTCATGTGTGTCAAAGGCTTAGTGCTCTTTGACTCTTCCAGTCACCAGAAACTCCAGAACTATTCTGAAAGGTATCTTGTTCAATTTTGCTGTCAACCTCCATTTACCCAGTGCTAGACAAGGCTTGAGATTTAAATAATCTTGTTCTTGGAGAGCTCAGTAAGATGCTTATTCTACACCTGAGATTGTAAATCGATGATCAGGAAGGTAATTTGTTGTGCTCAGTTCTCAAATAATGCATTTCTTAAATTTGCTTCAAATGGGGAGGATGTATGGGTTACAGGCATGTATATAGACAGTTTATTCTGGAAGTCATCCCAAGAAGATAGATGGGTACCTAAGAGAAATGAAAGAAAGAAAAATCAGTAAAACTCTGTCCTCACTTAGAATGGTACAGTACAGAACATGTGCCAGAATCTTGTGGCATACCCAAGAAACATGGTAACAGTCTCCCAGATTTGCAAAGCAGTTCTTGACCCTCCCTGGTTGAGGATGTCTCCTGAGACATGAGCTCACACATATGCATTCTATGCTGATGGAGCTGACTGCAATTTTGTGGCTTTGTGGAACTCCTTCAAGCAGAAAAGTAGGGGACAACATGCAATATGTGTTTAGATGTTTGTTGTCTACATGTGCAGAAACATTTAGGACTTCAACATCTAACATCAGAAATGGACCAAACAGAGAGGAATGAAAACAAGAAGGCATCTGCTCCAGCCCCTGTCTGTCATGGTTTAGAACTACTTTTCTCCACCATTATGTATAAATCTTGAAGATTGGATATGATACAATACATTAGGAGGGTTTGATGGAACAAGCTTCAAAAATGGCTCTGACACCATAAATATTAAACTTTTGGAGGCTGTAATGCTGACAAAACACCAAGAAAACATCACACCAAACCCTTGAGTTCCAGAGATATGCAGTCCTCCTCCCTTTCATTATGTAATTATGGATGTGTAACCATAGTCATAAGGTTAAGAAATATGAGTAGTCTAAAATGATCCAGATATTATTCATAAGTGTAGGTATATGTACACAATGAACTTAGTTGTATCCATTCATGGAAGAACACCATTCCAGTAGAGGATAAGAAGGCACAGAGAGAAATTAATCTGTCTTCTTTTCACACCTGTGTATTTTAGCTAATGGAGGCATTGCATCATAAAATATTGATTACAATTGAAGGCATATGCTGTATTCCAAATAATAGAAAGTAATCTTATATCTTAGCAGAGCCTGCCATAGACCACTCAAGGATGCTGTGACACTGGTTAACTCCATGTGGCCTGGCATAGGCTGAGGTCAGTGAGTTATGTCATAATGTAATAGTTGGTAACCTTCTACCACTGCATAGTGGGTCAATGTATCTGATTTGATGTTGTGCATTATCCCATGTCAGAATATTAGACTTCTTTTACAAATGCTAACATATATGTCATGATGTTATAAGAGGAACTTTAAAATGAAAGATTCCTTTATATAGAGAGGAAGTATCAAGTATAGTAAGGAACCTTAACCTTTGCTTCTAATGTGCAATGGACCTATGTCTGCAAATTTTCACAGTGGTAGATTTTTACCACATGATATCTCCAAGTGTTAACTATGTTGCTGAAATGTCTGGTGTGCAACAATCTCAGCTGCTACCTGAGTTTACTTAGAAAAGACAATGAATAGGTCCTCTTACATGTTCAGTCATATGATAAAATATTTTGAGTCCATGAGCATAAATTTATGCATGGCCAGCCACCACAAAGCCCTATGGATTTGACAGAAAAGAGAAGGAGGCTTGAATCTTTTCTAAAAGACTTGTATCCAAGCATAAAGTTTGAAACATGAAGATTGTTTAGAATGAATTAGATGTTTGGGGACTAAGAAAAACAATGAATAATAGTGATGCAACAACAAATTATTCATAGTTTAGAATTGATTCAAGAAGCTCAAATAACTTTTTTTGTCCCTAGGTAGGACCTTACTGGAGCCCTGGCTAACCTTTAATTCTCTATGGAGTCTCAGAATGACCTTGAACTCATAAAGATCCTCCAACATCAGCCTACTGAGTGCTGGGATTAAAGGTGTGTGCCAACACACTAGACCTTCAAACAATTTTTATAATATTTCTTAATGGAGAAAAGATGACCAAAATAAAAGGAACCCAATTAAGCTCAAATGCTGCTCTCACTGCTAGCCTGAGAACCTCCTCCAAAAGAAATGAAGTAGATACTGAAGAGACTCAAAATTCATCAAAGCAGAAAATAAGAGTGCAGTACTAGAGTAGATGTATAAACACATCATCCATGGCTCAGGGAACATTGTGGAAATGGAGGTGAAAAGAAACACAGGTGTACCCTCAGTCAATGTTCCCCACACAGAGACTGACTGGTTCATTAATGGCCCCATACTGATAATTGACATCCCTATTGAGGAGGGTCTTCAGGGAATATGGACAGAGGATAAGGGGAATTAGAATATAAGTAGATGGGAATATCACTAATTTGCAATATATTCATATATTAAAGTCCTCAATAAAAATTAAATAAAAGGAACCATATCAGTTACCATCAGAGAAGCTATGCTTTAAAATTAAATTTATAATAATTTTAGAATACACAGTACAAAGTATAAGCTAAAAAATTTTGAGTGCAAGTAGAAATAATTTTATTTCAGTAAAGGACAGAATTAGTAAATTAAGTAAAAAGTAATAGAAAATATCTAAAACTGAAATGGAGAGGAATTACCATGGGCATCCATCATAAACAGAATACAAAAAAACATACAAGGGCTGAAAAGATGGCTCAGTATTTAAGGTGTTTGCCTGCAAAGCCTAACAACCCAGGTTTGATTCCCCATTACCTATGTAAAGCTGGACGTACTAAGTGGTACATATACCTGGAGTTTATTTGCAGCAGCTAGAGGCCTTGATGTGCCCATTCTCTCTCCTTGAAAATAAATAAATGGAAAAAAAATTCAAAAGAATACATAAGAGCTGGTGAATGGACTTTTATTTATAATTGGAGTCCCATAAAGAGAAGAGAGAGGGCAGGAAGAAGAAGCAGAATTTGAACAGATAATAACTGGGCAAATATCATCACTGCTGAAAGACTCCAATGACACAGAACCTCAGTGAAGCCCAAATAAGAGGAACACAAGGAAAATAGCCCTTGGGTATGTTAGTCAGAATTCTGAACATCACAGTTAAAGGAAAATCCTTCAATATGCTAGAGACCATCAGTATATTATCTTCAAAGAAGAAAGAATAGTACTGATGTCTGACATTGCAACAGAGACTATGGAATCCAAAGAACAATACAATGACATTCTTAAAGCACTGGGGAGTTAAAGAATTCCCATCTTAAACTCTATAGCTCATGAAAATGTTCAACAGTGAAGGGACTTTATATTTTTTCAAAAGAGAGAGAGAGACAGAGAGAGACGAAAGCTAAGAGAATTGATTACCTGAAGACTTACCTTGCATACAATGAATTATTTCCCAAAGCAAGGTTTTCAGGCTAAGAGAAAATGATTTGTGATATAAGCTTTAGTCACACGAAAGAATGTAGTATTATAGAAAGGATGAAGATGTGGGTAAGTCCAGAAGGAAAGGGATGCACAAGGCCTGTGTAACTGTCATGTGTGGCATCTGTAGGCTCATTAAACACAACATCTAGAAAGAAGGTTGAACACAGGGAAAAGTATAACTTTCTCTAATTATTCTGAAGGCAATCAATATTCTAATATAAACCAGACAGTAGCAAAACAAAGACACATGTCTAGCATATCCACCAAAAGAACAATATAAAGGTATAAAATATCAACATCTGAAATGTGTACTTAATTTAATTTTAAAGTCAAGTATGGGAGAAATAGCCATTGGATTTTCACTATGAAATAGAAGTGGCCTGATTTTCACTGTGAAACAGAAGTCAGCATGCCGCATGCATCACCTGAGCTCTCGACATCTCCTATGTAACTTCAGGTCTGCATGGGATCAGTGCAAGCTCAGACCCTGTAGCCAGCAGCTATTAAACGTTATTTGATTAATGACTGCAACTCCATTAAATACATGATTTTAAGAATGATTATTGTTTGACATTCAGTCTACTTACTCAAGCTGGAGATCTCTGCTTATTTAATTGATAAGAACTGAATCTGAAGTTAAAAAGGATTATTTTCTCTATTCAGACTTCTGACATTAGCCTTCTTAACAGCTGTCATTGTTATATTTATACGGGTCAAGTAGTGCCTCCATCATCTGCCTTTCTATCATACTCAAGAACCCTTGTTTCTTAGCTATTCCCACAAATCTCTGCATGGAAATCCAGCCCAGTTACTGGTTTACTCTGGCTATCTATTAAAATATATACGTTCCGGTTTTTACTGAGACCAGCAGCAGTTCAGATGAAAGTCAGCCTGCTATAGAAGAAAGTTGCCAGTAAACCAGAAATATCTGCTGTCTTCCAGCCAAACTAGAGGATTCCCAGGAGCCTTGTGTGAAATTTCTACTCTAATCACAACCCTGAGTGTCCCTTTATATAACAGCCCTGGCTTTACCTGGTTCTACCTGTTTAGGTTGTATGTTATTTTCTTCACTTTTATAATATAAGCTCTGACTCTAATTTTCAGTGAAACATTATTGTATTTAAGATTCTCTCTGTGCTGGGAGATACCAAAACTTTTATGAATTTCCCTGCTGGTTCAGAGACCTGAGACTGTCATTGTCTTTATTAACAACCCTTTAAAAATTAACAAAAACAAGGCATCTTTTAATCTTTATCATCACCATTACCCCATACTATTAAAGTATGTAAATTAATAGAAATTAATAGAAATTTGAAATTCTAATACTTGATTTCAGTCTATCCCAAGTAAGACTGTCAGGTTTTGTGACATTGCCTCAAACATCAGATGTTCTCAACATCATTTTTTTTAATGTGAGTAAGAACACATATCAGAGTAGTAAATAATCCACTTCCAGAATCCCATGGTAAGGGTATATTCTAATGGTAACACCTGAGAAAACTGTCTTTGCTTAAGCATGCCCAATTATAAAGCTTAAAGGAAGAGACTGTTGAATGGAAATGTGAACTAGGTAAGAGAAAAAAAATGAAGAGGAAAAATTTACTGGATGATGTCCAGAGAAGCAGTTGAGGAATACAGACCTCATTCTCAATCCCACCTGTACTATTGAAAAGCACTTAGAATCCTTCCTAGTATCTGGGGTTTATCCAATAAGCATGGGAGCTTCCACTTGTGAAGAGTTGGCTTTCGGGGGGGGGCGGGGGGGAATTAACTCCTCTATACTTTAGGGCTTTGCAAAATTATGTGAACTGAACCAATTCTCCACTTTTAGGAAAAATCCCTGAGGTGGAAAAAGAGAGATGCTAATCATTTGACAAGGAATTCTTTCTGTTTGCATGAAATTATCTTTCAAAATTGAGACTGAGTCAAAATGGCACCAAGTGATGAATATCACATAGAACACAAAACAGTGCAGAATGCCCAAGATACAAGTACAAGGTCCTTCTTAGCTGGGGTCCTCCAAGCCAGTCAGCATTTACTCAGGAGTAGTGTGCTAGGCAGGTGGTGTGGAAGAAAGAAGGCAGTGCATATAATCTCAGAGCTGATAAATGAAGTTTTAATGTTTGGCACATACCACAGCTTCACAGGAAAAGACCGGGATGGGCCGAACAATCCAACATCTCACAAAGAACCAGTGGAGGCTTTTTCTTTCTTTCTCTGGCTTCTTCATTCAGTGAAAGTCTACAGAGGGTTATTGTTCTGTATTTGCAGGTTGAGTCACCAGACATTTCCAGAACTGTGTTGTGGAAATAGACAACCATGATGGCCAAAGCTGCTTTACCGTCCTCCATTGGACACAGTGACTCCTGTGCCAGAAACGGACTCTAATTCAAGGAGCCAAGTCACCTTTACCGTCCTCCATTGTGGGCACAGTGACTACTGTGCCAGAAATGGACTCCATTTCAAGGAGCCAAGTCACCTTGGACCATTAAGTGTTGTGAAAGCTACCACCAAAGCTATGCAAAGGTTATGTAGATCCCGGAAGACAGGGCATGTATGCCACGATTGCATGCAAGGAAGCCAAAAGAGTTGTTTCTATTCAGACATCAGTATTGACATAGTCAATGAATAAAATTCATATAAGTTATTTTCAATACTATTTATTTATTTATTTGAGAGGGAGAGAGGCAGAGAGAGAGAGGGAATTAGTGAGCGAGGACTTCCAACAAATGTGAACAAACTCCAGACACATGTGCTACCATGTGCATCTGGCTTACATGGGTACCAGGGGAATCAAATAGGGTTCCTTAGGCTTCCCAGGCAAACACCTTAACTGCTATATAATCATTCCAGCTCCAAACAAGTTATTTTTAATTACAGTTATATAGCAACTGTATTTTCCCTTTAATGAATGTATGGAAAAGAAGTGAAACAGAGGAAATCTGGTGTACTTTTTAAAATTTGTTTTATTTTACTTCTCTATGTAGTGAGTTTTATCCTATGACTTTATGGCTACTGATACAAGGAAATGCAATAATGATTCCATTGCTAAGAGCATCTATGTCAAGACTGCTTGTAAAACATTCACTAAAACTGTACTAAACACCAGAAGATTTGCATGTATGAAAATTCACTCTTTTAATATATGCATTCTCTCTCACCATATATATAATCACTATGAAAGTCATGTTGTATATATGTTGAATAGCAGAACCCATTTCTATCTATATGGTGAAATGTATGGCTTAGGGATTTTATTTTTTTCATTGTATTTCTTTTCTATTTTTGCTGGTTCTGGGGATTAAACTCAGGATCTAATGCTTAATGCTTTCTCATCTTGTACTCTATTACTGAGCTATACTCACAACCCATTTTCTTAATACTAATAACTTTAAAAATGTCTTGTCTAATCTGTGAACTTAAGAAATTATTTGGGCTGGAGAGATTGCTGAGTGGTTAGGGCACTTACCTGCAAAGCCAAAGGACCCAGGTTCGATTCCCCAGGACCCACATAAGCCAGATGCAAGAGGGGGCACACACATCTGGAGTTCATTTGCAGTGGCTGGAAGCCCTGGTGCACCCATTCTCTCTTTCTCCCTTTCTCCCTCCCTCTCTCTTTCTCAAGTAAATAAAAAATAAATAAAATATTAAAAAAAGAAATTCTTACATTTTGATAAGATTACCTTGATAGGTGCTATTTCAAGTATTATTTGCAGTCTAAAATATATTTTGAAATACAAAACTTTTATGTAAAAGTGATACTTAAAAGTATATTCACTCAAGGAAGAAGATTTACACTGGCTAAAGTCTCTAGGCATACAAATCCTCATTGAATTGGATTCTATGTATGTTTGTTAAGAAGGTCCATATTGGCATCATATCTGGAATAAAGGTTCCTGTTTAGTGATAAAGAAAACATTTGTACCTTAAGCTGGGATCCCAGTAATCCTTCTTTGTTCTGACATAGTTCAGCCTGATATTTTACCATGTACTTTAGTTTCAGAAACATTCACAAAATACTCTGATACTTTCTTTAAGATCTTCCATAGTTTTATTTCCCTTTCCTTTTATTAAATCAGAAAGCTCAATCATCCACATGTACTTTCAATAAAAACAAAACAAGTTTTGGTTAAATATAAGTGAATTTTTCAAACTCCATTATTTTAAATGATATTACCAACTTGGACCTTCACTGTAGTTCCTTTAAGTTCCAAAACAATAGATGCATTAATTCATCTTTTAATTTCAATTTTATTTCCAAACTCAAGTCACTACTGCAATAAAAGTGCTTCACTATCATTGTCCCTATAACCTTCAGAAATGAAATATTTTGCTTTGCATCTTAAGATACCCTAAATATACAATAATCCATAACTATATGTAAAAATTATGCCCTAGTAGCACTTCAGAAGAATGATTAAGGGACTTGGTAAAACATACCTCTTATAGAGGCATCTAAATTTACTATGAAAATAATATTTTTGAAAACTCTGAAACTTAGCTAATAACTCAATAGAAATTTTCCTAGAGGGCTGGAGAGATGGCTTAGTGGTTAAGGCATATGCCTGTGAAGCTGAAGAACCCAGGTTTGATTCTCAAGTTCCCATGTAAGCCAGATGCACACTTCTGGAGTTCATTTACAGTGGCTAGAGGCCCTGGTGCACCCATTCTCACTCTCTCTACCTCTTCCTCTCTCTGTCTTTATTAAATAAATAAATAAAAATAAAATCTTTAAAAAAACATAGAGTTATAGGGGAAATGAGCAAGAGTTCTGCTTTATCAGTGAACCTGGTACCAGCACAAGGGAGAAGAAGATAGACACAAAGAACACTCATCCCCTACCAAATCAGATATCCAGAGACACAGAGATTCCCAACACCTCACCACTGAAATAGACCTAAAATGAACCCAACATGGCTCAGGGAAATTAGCGGAAGAGGGGCAGAAAGATTTTTAGAGCCATAAATTGGGTCATTATGCACAGAATCATTGTCTCTCCCACATAACTGATGGCTAGCCCCCTAAGATAAGACCCACATTACCCATGGGGGGATGACAGTGAGAAGGCTAACGATAGTACCATCATGGTTGTAAATATATGATATATACATAAATAATAAAAAAGAAAAGAAAGAAATTTTCCTAGTGAAGAGTTAAGTAGTGAACATGGTTTATAAGATTTTGAATTGTTCTCTTACAGATATATTGACAGAACTAAAGGAAACACTGTCTACATCACAGAATCATGGCTCATTAAAAGAATATTGAATACAGGGCTGGAGAGATTGCCTAGTGGTTAAGGTGCCTGCCTGCTAAGCCTAAGAATGCTGGTTCCAGTCTCCAGCGGTTACAATCTCCAGGTCCCACGTTTAGCCAGATGCAAAGTGACACAAGGGCGCAATGCCACACTTGACCACGAGGGGGCGCACACATCAGGATTTCCTTTGCAGCAGTTGAGATGCTGCCGGTGTGCCCATCTCTATCTGTCTTCCTCTACCTTTCTCTGTGTCTCTCTCAAAAAAAAAAAAAAAAAAAAAAAAGAATATTGAATACAGACAAAATTTCAAAACAAATATCTGACTAGAAATGTAGTGATAAGTTAAGATATGTTTACATCTAAGTATAACCTGGGAAATAATAAAAAGATAAAGCTTAGGTTGACATAAGGAGCTGTGATATAATTTCTTGGGTACCTAAAAAAGAAATAGGATAGAAAATATAGGGGATAATGGGTTAGTAGGAATACTTCATTAATTGAAAGACAGGTAAAGAAAAAAATATAAATAGAACTAATGAAAAGCAAGAAAAAGCTAGATATATACTCAAATGTACTAGTAATTGTATAACATATACATTGATTATTTAATAATATAAAAGTTTATTTGACAGGATAAAATATAAAACCCCAAATTATGATTCCTTTAAAGCTCATGATTAATTTCAAAAATCCAGATACTTAGAAATTGAGCAGATGGAAATAGAAAAACATAACATTTACCAAAGGGAAATTTAGATATAAAGAAAACAATTATTGCTTTAGACATTGAAAGACAGATTATATACTAAAAGGATAAATACTTCAGAAAATAGCACTGCAGAAACTGTATATGAATATGCACAGGAATGAAACTAGATCCCTGCTTGTTGCCCTACAGAGACATAGATTCAAAACGGATGGAAGTCCTTGTTGTATATTCTAGAATTGCTAGAGTGAAACAGACAGTATATTTTAAGATGTATGCTTAGGTAAGGGCCTTCTGTAGGTATTAAAACAATTCAGGAAATACTTGTAAGAGCTAACAAATGGGATTGCATGAAGTTCAAACATCTCTGCCCTAGAAATGAAAAGATCAGCAGAGTGAAGAGATAGCCAGCAGAACAGAAGCAAATATTTGCTTATATGGCTGGCAAAAGATTAATAACTAGAATATAAAAATCTAAGAAATTAAATACAAAAAACAAATCAACCAATCAACAAATGGACAAATTAATTGAACAGACAGTTCTCAAAATAAGAAATACAAATGACCAATATATATATGGCAAAAATTGTTATTGTTAGCAATCAGAGAAATACAAATTGAAACAACATGGAGATCTAATACAACCCCACCAACAGATGAATGGAATGATGAAAAATTTATACATATGCATATACAATTCAATCATAAAAATACAATAAAATTATGCCATTTACAATAAAATGAATGGAACTGAAGATAATCTTAACTGAAATAAGCAAGCCAAACAGAAAAATACAGCATGCTTTTTTTTCATATGCAGAATGGATGTGTGTGTGTGTGTGTGTGTGAGAGAGAGAGAGAGAGAGAGAGAGAGAGAGAGAAAGGGAGGGAGGGAGATGAGGAGGAAGAGAAAGGGTGAGGGCTAAAGTGAGTGAAGACGGGATTAGAGACTATAATGTGGAGTATGAAATAGCACATGATTTTTCTCTCAGGTAGAATGTAGGTTTAATTATATATACATACATATATTTGACATAAAAGAACATGGCTGGGCTATTTGTAAAAAAGGAAGGGGTCCATCTACATGGGGACAGAGTAACATGGAATGAAGGATAAATAAAAACAAAGTACAGTGGCATGTATGTATGAAATAGCATACAAAAGGAATTGACAAACAAGAAAAATATTCATTGTACATGTTTTCTACCTCATAACAAGGTTCAAAAAGTTACCTAAAAGTTACACTATTTAAAATATATAAAGTAACTTTGACATGCAGATCCATAAAATAATGGGAAAAGGTGGATATCTTAATAAATTCAAACAAATTTATTTTTAAAAGTTAATGATTGAAATTTGACATCAAAAGTAGAGAGAAGTAGCTGTGGACATATACTTAGATGATATGTAATTTCTACTAACAATTTTTTTTTATTTAAGTACAAGCCTGGAATCCAGAGATCCAGGGCCTAATGTACGCTTCAGGCAATGGAGCAGCAGTTCTGGCTGTGAGAGGGCTTTATCATGTTCTGACCTTTTCGGGTTAGAAGTCTACTTTTACTTTTTCAGGTTAGAAGCACATGATCTTCTTATGAGAGTCCTAAGCCTTGAAAAGCTGCTGGTGATCATGAGCAGAATCCTCCCACATTCTGCTTCTTCTGTCATGTTGGATTTTCTTTCAAAGAGTGAACACATACCTGGCTCAAGAAATTAGGAAGTAATCATTAGTTCTTTTATTTTGTCTCTTTTTCATGATAACATGAAAATTATTTTGTCTCTGTTCATGATAGCAGTATAAAATATTCTGATTTCATATTTAAAAATAAAGAAATTTAGGCAGAGTAGATGCTTGGCAGGTCATGGAGCTGATGACCTTGACATGAATTAAACCTTTTTATCCTGTATCAATCACTCTACACTATGACCTCTAATTATTATTCTGAAGCTAAATGCTTCACCACGACAATGACCAGAATCAGGACATTGTTAACATGCATTAACAGTTTACATGTAACAAGAGGAGTCATCTCTATCACCCATGCCAGGACCCGGGAAGCATGACAGAGTAAGTGTCAAATTAAATAAACATAAGTGCTGCTCTCACGCCAGGCCTGAGATCCTCCAGCAGGAAATGGTCATAGATACTGAGGAAACTCAAAACCCATCAAGGCAGAAAATCAGAGACTGGTGAGAACTCAACATGAAAGGAGACTTATAACATGCCTGCCAAGGCTCAGGAAACATTTTGGAAGAAGGGAAGAAGGGTTATATGAGCCACAGTGTGCGAAGGTATATTCAGAGACATTGTCTCCCCTCCTACCAGCAGAGACTGCCCGGTGCATTTATGACCCCACAGTGAATACTGATAACCCCAATGAATCGGGCAATGAGGGCAGGGAGATGGGACATAAGAGTATTTCAGTGGGGATGTCACCAGTTCACTACATGTTTGTATATTAAAGTTCTCAATGAAAAAAGAGTTTACATGTGCCAGTGTTTTGGTTCTGTTTTTACTTTTGCCATCTCATTATAGTATGCAGTACTCTAAATAGTATGAAATATTTTGCCTTTCCTTCTACCAGTGCTTCCCTCCTTTCCTAAATCAAATATCATGTGCAAATACTATGTACATCCACTATCATATCCCAAGTCAGCTAATTCTGAAATGATCAGTGCATATATGAAACATATTAAGTATGAAAGATAATAAGACTCCACCAATTTCATCAAACAGCACAAAAGAAGAATTCTCTTAAAGCCCCAAACCTTCCCGAATCACATCTTCAGGCCATTCCTCACACAGATAAACAGTATTTGGAGTATACATTTATTATTCTGTTACTTGAAAATGGTGATAAAATATAGGAAAGCTTCCTCATAAGAAATACTCATTAGTTTTAAGTGTTTTGATTATATGCATCCTGTTGTGACTTAATTTTATCAAGAAGTGCTGATTATGTGATTTATTCATGTTGAAGCCTGTGGCCTCAGTCCTTTCCCTCCCAAGATCTACCAAAATAGGCCACAATTTATTACCTATCCTCCTTTTGGATGTTTGAGAACTTTCTAGGATTTTACTCTCCTAAGCATCACTGCTGCAGATATTTCAATTTTTTTTCAAGTCTGCAAGAAATTATTCAAATGCTTGAGTAGAAATAAGGATCAGTAAGATGTGTGCATTTAAACTTTACAACACAATGACTGAATTCTTTCAGAGACTGCATATTAATATACCTCTCTCCCTGTAGACTCAATGCATTGTGTCTTTATCAAAACATGGTATGAAGTAATTGACTGGCATCTAGCTATTTGACTTTACATATATCACATATATCTATCTACTTATGTAAATATCACTATGGTTAGATATAGTTTTGGTTTCCTGGCAAAAGTGTACATATTTGTTGATTGGTTCCATTGTTGCAGTAATGGGAAATGGTGTAGATGCTTTAAGAGGTGAAACCTACTGGGAGGTCCTTGGGTAAAATGAAGACATGCTCTTGGAAGAGATTTTTAAATCCTAGTTTCTGGCTTCCTGTCCAGTGTGTGGTCTCACAATGTTACTAATGCTCCCTTGATCGTAATATTATCTGTCATGAGTCCTATTGCAGGGAAGAGCTGATGCTAATTATATACCATTGGACCATGAGCTAACTAGCACTGTTTTCTTTCTAAAATCACCCAGACTTAGCTAATATGCGATACTAGTGGAAAAGTGAACTGAGTTATCTGTATATATAGCTATATTATATTATATAATTATTTTATGTTATATAAATATTATATATTAAAATTGTATGACACAGAAATTCATCAAGAAAAATAAGACAAAACAAGGGAATATGGCAATAGGAATTTGAGGGTTTATGGACCACACACATTCTACCCAAATAGGAAATACTTCAATTCAGGAAAAACTTCAGACATAAGAAGCTAAAATGTCTCTCAGAATTTGTGTTATCATCCAGAACTGCTCTTCAAAGTTGATATTCCTGTCTTTGCAGCAGCAGTAAATCATTAATTTTCAACATTGAAAACTTTCACTTTCAAAACTCTTAATAGTGGGATCAAGCAAAATTTATTCAGAAAAAAAAAAAAAAAAAAAAACTGAATGTGTCTTCAGTTCATGGTTCCTAGCTCAAATACATGAAAAAAAATAGCATGATCACACACACACACACACACACACACAATGTATGTATATAACATTTTTGACATACATGTCTCATAGCCTGCATTTTATGACCTGTACTTAAAGCCAATAGAATTAAGCTAGATGAAATTATTGTGTGTTAGTGAGCTCTAGATATATACATATAGGTACACATGTGCACATATGTATACGATGCCTTCATCACTGTGCTTGTATCTTGTCTCTTTGGAAGAAATTTCCATATGTATAGGAACTGGTGGGGTTTCATGACACTGTGACAAAGGAGAGATGTTGGTGGGATTTTAACAATGTAGTAACTCACCTCTATAAAGTGGCAGGATAATGTTTTGTATCCTCGCATTAGATATGGAGATAGTTCTCTAAGTTTAGCAATCAGTCAAAGAAAAATCATGAAGAAATTTATTCAGATATTATGTGTACTGTAAAAGACTTAGCCCTATTGAAAGAAACCTCTAGAATATTTTTCTATCTTCTAGGATAAGGATAATATATTTCAACTTTCTTAAGGTTAGGCGAGACCCCAACATATATTTTAAATTTATCTAAAATTTTTATTCAGTAATGAGTTAGAATATTCATGTTTGATCCATTCTTGACAAAACACTATAAACATTGTTAATGCAGTTTTGAAGAAGCAATTACACATTATGGAGCTGATCCATCTTCATTTAGAAGTGAAGAGAAAGTCCCTACAGTGCAAGGGCTCTTTGTTCCATTCTCATTTTCTTTTGGATTGCATTAGAAGAGGACCTACCCATATATAATTCCCTCCAAGCTATCTCTGGCCATCCCATATATCTAGTACTAACTTCTCTCTCTGTTGGAGAATTTGCTTATTTTTTCCAGATGAACAATGAACCTGAAGGGAGGATCAGCCAATCACACCTCATCAGGGCTCCAGCTGAAACCACAGAGTAATGTGGAGGAAGGGCAAGAGTTCAGCACTCCTGGGGATCACGACACCAGAACAAGGTTGAAGGAGATAAACACAGAGAACATCTAACTCCCACTAAGCCAGATAGATATCCAGAAACACAGAGGCTCCCAAAACCTCATCACTAAAGTGGAGCTAAAATGACCCCAATGTGGCTCAGGGAAATTTGCGGAAGAGGGGCTGGAAAGAATGTTAGAGCCACAAGTTGGGGCATTATGCACAGAGACTTGGCCTATCCCCTATAGCTCTTGACTTCCCCCACAATGCGTGAACCACATTCCCCATTGATGAGGGTCCCTATGGAAGAGGGAGGACAGGGAGGAGGATAATGGAGTCACCACAATGAATGTAAAACCAGAACAATATACATAAGAATAATTAAAATTTAAAAAAAAAGAATAAGACAAAAAAAGTTGAAAAATTCTAGGTCAATTGGTGTCTATACTGAGGTATGGAAAATTTTAGGTGAAAGGGAAAATTTGATTATCTTTGGCTTCTGTGGACAGCAGTGGACTAAGTTTTAATCTGGATCTAAAGGCAAATGTCTGAGTAACTAGATATTAAAAAACAAAACAGAAACAAGCCAGGGATTAAAGGGTGGTGGCACACACCTTTAATCCAAGGACTTGGGAGGCTGAGGTAGGAGCATCATTGTAAGTTCTAGGCCAGCCTAAGACTAATTCCAGGTCAGCCTGGGCTGCAGAAAAATATATAAATAACAAAACCAAAAATCTTTATTCTTTTATTTTCAAACACTTTGATTTTGTTTTATTGACCTTGCTAGGCATGCCCAGGAAAGTTCGAAAATGTTGCTATTACCAAGACTACTCATTCATAATGCTCATACAACTGGGCTTTATGTGTAATTAAGTCAGTAGCATGCAGAAGTCACTGCTCTCCACCACCACCATCACACCACACCCATATAGATAGGTAGATAGATATAGAACGAGATGATTATATATATATATATATATATATATATATATATATATATATATATATATATATATATATATATATATATATATATATATATATATATAATCCTCAACACACACACACTCTAAGTTTTTATTTTTATAAGTTACTTGGTCCCAATTTTGACCTACATGTCTCATAGCCTGAATTTTATGTCCTGTACTTAAAGCCAAGAGAATAAGATAAGTGAAATTATTGTGTATTAGTGAGCTTTCTTACGCTCTGGGAAATTTCAAGTAATTACATGACTATGTAGTAATAGTCTGGAAGGCCATTGGGGAGTAGTTTAGGGATGAATTTGAGTGTGTGTGTGTGTGTGTGTGTGTGTACGTGCACATGTATGCATGCGTGCATCTGTGTATGTATGGTATGTCAGAGGGACATTTAAACTACTGCTGTACTTTGTTTTGGAAGAGACAGTAAAGGGAAGCATGATTGTTCAGTGAAATTTGTAATTGAAATTTGTAATAATGGAGTGTGGTCGGGTTGGGCAGGAGTCCCAGAGACCATTTTCAAACCTCTTTGGATTTCCTATATCCATTTCGCCTCAAGTGAGAATTCACTTTGAGTTTCTATCTAGGTGGTAAAAACATTCCCTGATTGCATTCTGAAGCACACTGCCAGACTTCATTGTGCTCTATGCCCATGATTATTCATGGGAGCATCAGCTGTTAGTCTTGCATCATTCAGTTGTGAAATCTTCAAGAAACATATTAACTCCCAATCTCTTCTTAACTTGACTGTCTAACAAAACAATTATATTTATTTGTAAGGAGAGAGAAGAGACAAGTAGAGAAGAGAAAGAAAGAGAAAAGAGAGAAGAGGAGAAGAGAAGAGAAGGGAAGGGAAGGGAAGGGAAGGGAAGGGAAGGGAAGGGAAGGGAAGGGAAGGGAAGGGAAGGGAAGGGAAGGGAAGAGGACTGGATGGAGAGGGGAGTGGAGAGGCGAGGCGAGGCGAGGCAGGGCGAGGCGAAAAAAGAGAAGTAGTAGGGAAGAGAAGAGAATTGGCATGCCAGGCCCTCTTTCAGCTGCAATCAACTCCAGATGCATGTCCTACTTTGTGTGTGTGAATTTATATGGGTCCTGGGAAATGGAACCCAGGCATGAAGGCTTTATAAGCAAGCACCTTTAAGCATCTCCCGAGTGCCTTCTGCACTTTTAAATCACATAATTTCACTATCAGATTTAATAAGAATGATCAGATTTAAGTTCTCTGATTTGCTTGCATTGTAAATAGTGTGATACTTACATGACTGTGCTGATTTGATTCAGGTGTCCCCCATAAACTTAGGTGTTCTGAATGCTAGGTTCCCAACTGATGGAGATTTGGGAGTTAATGCTTCCTGGAGGCAGTATATTGTTGGGGCCAGGCTTATGAGTGTTATAGCCAGCTTCCCCATGCCAGTGTTTGGCACACTGTCCTGTTGCTATTATCCACCTTATGTTGGCCAGGGTGTGATGTCCACCCTCTGCTCATTCCATCCTTTTCCCCTGCCATTGTGGAGCTTCCTCTCGAGTCTGTAAGCCAAAATACCTTTTTTCTCATTAACTGTTCTTGCTTGGGTAATTTCTGCCAGCAATGCAAACCTGCAAACTGCCACAATGACCATCAGGAAATCTGAAATTCTATGACATTGTTTCTGAAAGTGCTCTTCCTGAAGCCCTGTATCTATCATGCAGTATAAACACAAAGCAACCCAGATTCCTGTACTGTTACCTGTAATCAGATTCTGGATAGTAGGCTAAAGAAAGCTGCATTTAACTAGCATTCTTCTTTCAAGATTATTTTGCTTATTCACACTAGTAAGCACCTACCTGGTGCTTAAGAAATAATTATAACCCCTTCTTTTTAACATTTTATTCATGTACTTATTAGAGAGAGAGAGAAAGAGAGAATGTGCACATCAGGACCTCTAACTGCTGCAAAAGAACTCCAGACACCTTGTGAATCTGGCTTTATGCAGGTACTTGAGAATTGAACCCAGTTTCTTTGGCTTTGCAGGCAATCACCTTAACTGCTGAGCCATGTCTTCAGCCCTTTTACCCTTTTACCCTATTAAGGAAGTAAGTGAGACAGATAAATGACAGCACTAAGCCTCACTCCTTCACAAAAGGCTCTGTCACCAATTAAACTCTTTGTGCAGCTTTCTTTATTTTCGGTCTATTAATACTTCAAACCCAGTTGAAAAGAATAGCTCTCTGGTCATCTACTAATTTTGAACACTGCCAGAGTAATGAATCTTTCTTTGCTGAAAGACAGACTTTTATATATCGTTTGTGGAAAGATTTTGTTTTTATATATTGTAGACTGAGGTGGACTTTACAAGGAGTTAGATAACCAGTGTCAAAAGTCCTGGATCTTTAATTTATGAGTTCAATAAATAACTAAACGAGCAGGACCCTAAAATTTTCTGATCCATAGCTTCGTTCTCTGAAAGTAATAATAGTATTTTTCACGGAATATAGTGTCTTGGCTTTTTTTGATTGTGGTCTTCAGTTCTATTGTCTGCCATAATGAGAAAAGTGCAGAAGGAAAAACAATGGCATTCAATTTTTATTTATTTAAAATTTTAATTTTCTTTCTAAAGTACAAGGATTAAATAATACAAAAAATGGGCACTGTGCAAATATTTTAAATAAATATTCTATACTTTTCACAATAAAAATCTGGCTTTTTAAAATAGTTCAGAAGGACTCCATATTGTCTCCCATTGCCTTTGCATGTTATAATTTTGCTAATTAGTCATAATATAGTTAACAGATGGCAACATTTAAATTTGTGGGGAAAAATTTTACAAATCCAGATGGGTACCTTGGACTTTCAATGAACCTTTAAGGATATAAATATATAAGCTCAATGTGTGTGTGTGTGTGTATGTGTGTGCATGTATGTCAGATTTTTGTTATTATAAGTGAAATGGAAATATCATTATAAAGTTAGAATGTTAAATTTATAAAATATTTTTAGGTTATTCACTGACAAAATAATGCTAACAAATTTAATTTGATCTTTCTTTGAGTGAGAACCAAAAACCATGCCAACCATGCTTAGAGAATTGAGATGTTTATTAGACTTTTGCTGTCAGTCTCTTCCTGCTTAAATTTAATTCTTGTTGCTCATTCTAAGACATATTTCACTTTAAACATGGTTTTATTGCATTATCCATTTTTTTTTCAGTTAAAGGATGTTGTAGCCCAACATGGTGGCACACACCTTTAACTCCATACTCAGGAAGCCAAATAGAAGGATATCCATGAACTTGAATGACAGGGCAGCCTGGGCTAGAGCAAGACCCTACCTTGAATTTAAAATAAAATAATAAAATAAAATAAAATAAAATAAAATAAAATAAAATAAAATAAAATAATAAAAGGTCTTAAAGAAAATGTGACTCACCAAAAGAATATTTCCTTTTTATAGTATATTTTTAGTATTCTTGTTTTTTAAATATCAAAATTTTACATGAATGGTTTCTTAATTCTAGGTTAATTACATGTAAAACTCACTAATCTCAACCTACAAGAAGTATAGTTTTACAAACTCTATTGCATTTGGTTTAGGGTCAATCTTACTAAGCTTGCATTCATGTGACTTGTGTACTTGACTGTACTATGAAAGACAGCAGATGGAACAGAATAATTTTTCACTTACTTCCCAGCAGAAGCTATTGAAGGAATGCCATTTTCTCCAGAAGATATACTTTTGGCACACAAAAAAATCCTGTGGTATTTTAAAAATTATAGAATGTTTCACTAAGGCTTGAAGATAATATCGTCAGCCTGTTGTGGTGGCACATGCTGGTAGGATATTGCTGAAGATGATATCTTCTACACTAAGGTAGCACACTTTTAAATTTGTGTGTATGAGAACCTTATTGTGATACGTATTCCTAAAGAGGAAAGGAAAAGCTAAATTCTTCTCTTGTGAAAATATCAACCTTACAGAGTGAAAACTTCTGATTAGAAAAGGTGGCTATCATATGACATGTACTTTATAGCAAAATAAATAAAAAGGCTGCAAATTATTTACCAATGAAAATTATCTGTGACTTATCATATTTCAATAAATTTGTCATAAATTGAAAATATCCATTATTCAACAGTGCATTAAATGTGCTTACCAAACATCTAGACTGGGAACAAAGCACACAACATTATCTCACTTGTTTATCCTTGTGATTTTATGGATAACTGAAGCAGGTGGCTTGTTGCTACTGCCCAGTAGCTCAAGAGAATATTCTATTGTGTAGTATTAGCCAGGAGAAGATATCAAACTTAAAGTACAGTTTTGCTAAACACATATCATTTCAAACCACTATAAAGTTAAAATAATCATACATGGAACCATCATAAGTCAGGGTCCATTTTAATATCTTCTTTTTTTTCTTTCTACAAGGACACAAAATTGAGTAGAAGAGCAGTTAGTGATAAATCATACTATGCTTATTTCTTGAGGAAGAGTGCACCATATCTTTCAAAATCAACAAAAAATCAAGAGACATAATTATGCTTTTTTGACTACTTAATTGAACATTTTGAAGTTATTGTCTATTTACTTTAGGACTCTTATTGATATTCTGTTTCTAAGGGGAGCTAGCAAGAGAAATTTTACAGAGATGTGAACATGGTTAATTAAAGTAAAAGGAGTGGAAATGCACCCAGACACTAGCAGCTGAGGAACACCATTGCCATTCCCAGCCTGCTGTTGGGAGAGACAGTGTGTACGACAGGAGACTTCAAGAAGTACTGAGCTATGTGAAACAGAATATGCCATAGGAGCTGTAAATGTTTAAGGCATCCACTAGAACCACAGATGATAAGTGAATTGGGGAGGAAATAAATAACCAATTTAAATCACCTCTGCCCTTGAATTCCTGCCAGTTCCTTCCTTAAGGAAGGAAGGAAGTCCCAGTGACACAGTCTATAGAAGTCAGCACCCCAAGTCACATAGTAGGTGGAGACCAAGAGAGGATTGTGTCTGTGAATAAAAGAGATCGCATAACCACTTAAATCACCTATGTGAGAGAAAACTACAAAGAGGAAAATCAGTGTATTCTTACCTATAAAGGCCTTTATTAACTAACAATTCCTATATATTCAGGGCAATAGAAATAATAAAATACATTCAATCTAGATCTAATATATTAGACTTGTGAAATGATTTGATAGCAATGACTCTTGTTAAATAAAACATATGTTTTGGATATTCTAACTTAAATGGGAGAGAGTGCATACTATGTGAGTTCTGATATTTCAGTGTCAGTATCCAGATGCATATACCTCTTTTCTTGATGGCTGGTCTTGTTGCTGGTGTCATGGAAGATCAAGATTGTCAAATGATGCATTGCTTTATCTGCTTCTGACAGCATGAGCCTCTGTTTCAGTGTATGTTATGATTACTGTTCCTAGAAACAAAGGAAGACAAATTATTAAGCCATTATAAACCTTTTGAATATTCATAGCAATATGCCTATGCATGATTATTTAGAATAGGAAGTCACTATCTGATGAGTAAGTGGAAAACATTGCACTTTTTCTTTCTGTAGCCTTATTCAGTCAATTTTGTGCCACCTACATACAGTTAATATTCATTATTGTTGTTATTTTTGCTTTAGAATGTCTACTAGCAAAAGTGTGTAGACTGCAGGGAGTCATTCATATGAAAATTAACACTTGAACAAATAAAGTGCTTTGCTTGTTATATATTAATCATGAATTAATGGGGGGTGGAAATACAATTGGCTCAATAAGTGATGAAATTTTTCTTAATCAGAAATACGCTTTAGGAACATTTTTTTTAAGAGAGGAAGATCAATTAATAGCAAATTTCCTAAATACAATGATGAAAGAATAAGCCTGAAGAGTTTGTTAGAATTTATGAATTTAGGATATGACAGTTTAGCTTAGAGAAGGAACAGGCAAATTTTCCCAGATTCCCATTGGAGATGAAATAAGTCTATATGATCAGAAAAATCTAATATGCAGTACATTTGGAATTTTTATTTAAAGATTTAAAGGAGATGAAAGTAAGAATATTCATGTATGGCAAAGATATTTGGTGGTACTCACTTATCAATTCATAGATTGTTAATATTATCAGATACTTTTCTTATTGCGATGATCAGATACCTGACTTAAAGTAACTTAAGACTAGTAAGGTTTAACCTGGCTTATAGTTTCTAGAAATACTTTCTATCCAGGCAGGGGCAGCACAATAGCAAAAGTTGGAGGTGACTGAACACATTGTATATTCAATCAGAAAGCAATGAGCAATAAATCATCTTTCTGTCATCAGAGAGCCCACCTATGCACCCGTGGAATTATATTATCCAGTTTTAGGATGGGACTTACCACAAAAATTATTCTAGACACTCCCTCATAGACTGCCCAGAGTTTTGTATCCATTCAAATTTGAAATCCCTTTGAGTTGATAATCAAGATAAACTATCACAACTTCACCCCATGTCAACTTGACACCCAAATACATCTCTTTTAAACTATAACCTTCCAAATTTATTTCCATAAGCTAATGGACATCTTATAATGCAAACTAGACTCAGTCTAACTTCTACAGTCCCCATATCTGTAACAGTTTCAATAATTGTTCAAAATCTTGAAGTCTCTTCTGAGATTTAAAACAATTGCTTAACTAAGAGCCCATCAAAATTAACAAAGTTATATACTTCTAATATATGATGGCACAAAGTAAGCCAAAGGAATTAATAGTGAATAGTAAGGAAAGATCAGACCAAAGTAATATATCAGGACAAACAGCAAAATACTGAATCCTGCCCCTTCATCTTCCATCACTGATGGATCATTATGACACAATGACACTGGATCATGGAGAGACCTGGCTGGAATCTGGAAGAGTTGGTCCCCAGACAGTTAGCTTGTCTAGGGCCATAAGATACTACATGAGCTACTGGGGGGAAAATGGCCATTATCTGTCCAATCAACTTGTGGCCTAATCTACTCAGCAGCAAACAACCTGACATGATGCTCACCCAAGTGCAATAGTGGCACACAGCCATGGTGGGTAACCAACTGCTCTTGAATTGCCTAATGTATCTATTCAGTGGAAAGCAACCCATAACTGGAACTGGGAAACAAGACAAAATTATATCCAAAATATGAATTCTCTCTCCAATATCAAATTCCCAGAAATCTTGGGCTATAAGAGGGCCTACATCTATTAAATCCTCTCTAAACTAATAATGGAATCCCATTTATCCAGTGCTGAATTCACTCTCCATTAGAGAATTTGCTTCTCTTTTTCAGATGAACCTGAGAATCAGCCCATCACACCTCACCAGGTTCCCACCTGAAACCATAGAGACACTGCAGAAATGAGGAAGAGTGCTGCTTTCTTTGTGAACCTGGTATCAGCACAAGGGTGAAGGAGATAGACAGAAAGAACACTTAACTACTACCAAACCAGATATCCAGAGACACAGAGGCTCCCAAGACCTCATCACTGAAGTAGATCTAAAACAAACCCAGCATGGCTCAGGGAAAAATCATAGAATGGGGGGGGGCAGAAAGATTGTTAGAGCCACAAGTTGGGACATTATGCACAGATTTTGCCTCTTCCCCATAACTGATAGATACCCCACTATGAATGACCCACAATCCACATATGGATAACTGGCATCCCCAATGAGGAGGGTCCCTTTGGAGAGGGGTGGGGACAGGGAGGAGGATAAAGATGGTTCCAACATGTGCTATTTACACACTGAGTATGTACATAACTAATAATATTAAAAAATAATTTTAAAAGAAAAAAGAATTCCAGGGCATTGGCTGGAGAGAAGGCTTAGCAATTAAGGCATTAGTCTGCAAAGACAAAGTACCCCAGTTTGATTCCCCAGAAACCACCTAAGCCAAATACAAAATGGGGAACATGTGTCTGGAGTATGTTCGCAATGGCTGGAGGCCCTTTCTCTCTCTTTCCTTCTCTCTCTTTCTCTCTCTCTCTCTCAAATAAGTAAGTAAAAAATTTTAAAAAAAGAAAAACATTTAAAAAGAAAGATTGTCAGAGCATTATATTGGCTTTTGAGTGGGCAATAACTCAGAAACTAGGGTGTCAGAAGCTCCAAAATCACACAAAGTTCCCACTGAGTCAGTGGCCTCTAGATTCTTGTTTTATACATCTAGATGAATGAAATTTACAAACCAGAGGGGGAACATAATTTTAGAGATATTTTATTATAGTGAATCGTTCAGCTTAGAAACAATTTGGGGGTCTCTTAATGAAAACCCCTGGATGGAGGAACTGAACTTGTCAGTTCAATCTTGATATCAACTGTCTGGGTCAGGTTTTCTGGGAAAGTACCATCTTCCCAGGAATGTTTAAAAATATTTTTATTTATAATTTATTTTCACGGGGAAAGAGAGACAGAGAGAAAGACAAAGAGAAATGGTCATGCCTTAGCCTCCTGCCACTGAAACTGAACCCCAGATCGATGTGCCACTCTAGATTTATGTGGGTACTGGGTAATCAAACCTGGGCTATCAGACCTTGCAAGCAGGGTTCTTAACCATTAATCTATCTCTCCAGGACTTTCCTGGAATCTTATTCCTGGGTATAACCAAAATCAAATAATAATGAAAAGTTACATTGTCACAATTAAAACAAAATGAAGAAAATTTTTTATTGACATCAATCAACAATGTCAAAAATCAAATCAGGGCTGGAGAGATGGCTTAGCTCTTAAAGCCTTTGCCTGTGAAGCCAAAGAACCTAGGTTTGATTCCCCAGTACCCATGTAAGCTAGATGCACAAGGAAGTGCATGCATCTGGAGTTCATTTGCAGTGGCTGGAGGCCCTGGCATGCCCCGCCCCCCTCTCTCTCTGTCCTTCCCTCTTTTTCTACCTCCCAAATAAATAAATTAAATTAAGTAGATGAAATCAGATCCTTATTTCTTTATTATGCTTGAAGGGCACCATGCTGTCTCCTAATCACAGGAGATCTGCAATGATGCTAGCTGTACTACCAGTGTTCAAGACAGAAGTAGTAGAGGAAAGAATAGGACCAACTGTCTCCATGCCCTTTAGTTTGAAGTGCAAACATTTACTCAGGCAACTCTTCACAAAATTTGTCATTGATTTTTAACTTAAATTTGGGTTATTTGAAGGGAAGAAAGTGTGTGTGTATGTTTGTGATGGTCATGTGAGGATGAATATGTGTGTGGAAGTACTTCTGTATGGTGTGAAAGCATGTGTGTGCATGTGTGTATGAATACCTGAGGTCAATGATGGGTGTCTTTCTTAGTCATTCTCAGCCTTATTCTTTCAAACCAGGTCTTTCTCTGAACCTATACCTCACCTATTCAGATAAATGAGTTGGGTAGCAAGCTCTAGAAAACTTCCTGTCTCTGTCTCTCCAGTACCAGGATTACCAGTGCCTACCTGCATACCATTTTGAAGGTGCTGGGATTGCAAACTCAAGTCTTCAGACTTGTTGTAGCAGACAGCTTCAGGTTTGCTGAGATGAACTTCCAGACCAGGCACAGTTATGGAGGAAGGAATATGATTTATTGAAGCTTACAGATCCAGGGGAAGTTCCATAGGGGCAGGAGAAGCGGCCTGCTCTCCACAGGACCAGGCAAGAGAGCAAAAGCCAACCAGCCACCACAGCACACAGAGCAAAACTACAGCCAAAAGGTCACACAGCACACTTCAGGAACTCCTGCTAGGCACATTTGCATATCTTTACAATGGACTCTCAAACCCACACCTTAAGACTGGCCCCCAGTGACATTGCCTCTAGCAAGGTGATTGAAGATGCAAACTATAACTAATAGAACACTGAATATATTGGGGGACATATATTCAAACTACCACACTTGTGAAGCAAAAACTTTACCCACTGAGCCAACTAAACAAATATTAATAGAAAAGTACTAAAATGATGAAAAATCATGAAGAGCTGGTATGATAGGGTAAGAGCAATTCATCTGTAGGATATGGGTTTTTCATTGTGAACACTGTCAGTTTTCTACTAAATATCAATCTTGTTTGCCCAATTTTACATTCCTCACAGAACTGAGGATTTGCTTACAATCCAGTTCTTAATCAAAGAAATAGGAAGTGACTAGAATAAACATCCAAAGAATTAGTGTGATAGAAAGGTGTAGAGACTGGCTTAGATGCCAGGATGTCTGCATTCTGTACTACCTGATTCACAGCCAGCATATGAAATTCAACTCTCTTTGTGCGTATTAATTTACTTATAGATTTTAAAAGACTGCAAAAATGTAGTTAAACCCAAAGTATGTTTTTCAAATCTGGGGTTCTGGGTCATGACTCCGACTTAAAATAGACTGAATGGATTTAAAATATCAATCCATAAATTAGGAAAATGTCTAAATAAATCTAATAAATATATATAACATATTCTTATATACTTGTCTTTCCATGTGAAAATCACTTGATATGACTGAATAAACAGTGGTTAAGATACAAAAATGACTCAAATATATATTTTTGAAATTATTATAAATTAAATACATCTAAATCACTCATTCTGGCCAACTCTACTGAAAAAAATGTACATAAGAATCATTGCCAGTCTTTAAGGATATTTGAATTAAAAATTAGGAAATTTAAATAGGGAAGCGCTGACAGAAATATGCTTAAGTGTATTACCACACAAGTAGAAAGTTAGAACTGCTTGATTCATATAAGCTTATCTCACTGGGTTTTCTAGGCAGGCATATAACATAGGCATTGTTATTATCCCTGTTATACAGATTGAGCTGCTGAGATTACATAGAGGTAAGCAGTATCTTGAGGAAGAGGAACTCTCTTCCTCTTTATCTGTTGTGGTGTTTGTGTTCTGAGCCACTACACATTAATACATTCTATATGATTTTTTCCCAACGTACCTGCTTCCTCAATCCTCTGCTGTTATTCTGAAGTCAATTTCATCTCCTTTCTGTAATATAAATAGGAATTTTGAATTAAAAATTCTTGGCATCTGTACCTTTTTTTTTGGGGGGGGGGTTTCGAGGTAGGGTCTCATTCTGGCCCAGGCTGACCTGGAATTTAACTATGTAGCCTCAGGGTGGCCTTGTACTCACGGCGGTGATCCTCCTACCTCTGCCTCCCAAGTGCTGGGATTAAAGGTGTGTGCCACCATGCCCAGCATGTACCATTTTTATTCCTTAAGCTAATAGAGAGCTATAATGAGTAGAGGTGCAATGAAACGGCCTTCCTAATAATTATCATGCCCTGGAGGCTAGTGACTTTCCAGAAAATGTTTGGTATCACTTCTCTTTCTCTTTTATTTTTTCTTTCTCTCTCCTTTCCTTCTTTATATGTTTCCCTATGTCTTTCTCCCTTCATACTTTCTTCTCTTTCCTTCCCCCCCTTTTACCTTGATTCCCCCCTCCTTCCTTCTCTCTTCTGCTTTTTACCCATCTACAGTCCTTCCAATTCTCCTCATTGTGACTTCTTAGATTTATCACTACAATGTGACTTTTTCTCCACTTAAAAAAAGAAAAAACAACAACTTATTTTCCATCCTAGCCATCAATTCTTTCATTATGACCACATTCAGCAGAGAAGCAAAACCCTTTTAAATTGTTTCTACAACTTCTTCCTCCTAAACCACAGATCATGAGCGTACTCCTGACACTCCCCTAGAAAAGAGCTGTGGAGAAGGGAAATGAGAGGTTGTTTACCATTGATGTAAAGTGTCAGAAGGAATAACATTGTAGACATTACACATGGGGTAAAAGTAGTCAAAACAATGTGTGTAAGTTTTTATATCACTAAAAGTACAGTTGGAACATCTCACCCTAGAAAGTAAGTAAGTAATTCATAATAGATAAATGTGGTCAGATACATTAATGATCTTGTTTGAGTCATTCCATATGTATACACATATCAAGACAGTATCCTTTGTTTCTTTAAATAACAGTAATGATAGAAAAGCTTAAAAATGACTAATAATACCTCTTCCTAAGAATAAATATTTTTGAAGGTATACTAGTGAACATTGGACTCCCTGGATTTACTAGACATGGTTAATCACAGTTATTTTTTCCCTGAAATTCTCTTTCCTTCATAAAAAAAAATGTTTTCTCATTCTTATGTCACTTATGTTACAATGTATCACTCCTCTGTCTACATTCTTCTGGTGCATTCTCTTCAAAAAGCAGTGGTTATCTGGAGTCTAGCCTGTTCTGCCTCTATCCTTCCTCAGATGATGCCACAACAAACTTTACAACACAACTTCTACAGCAATGGCTTTGTATTTTTGATCCTGACTCTTCTGTAGATCTCCAAATTAACCCCCTTACATGATATGGACCTTAATTCTGGTAGTTCAACGTGCCACTTAAGAAACTTGTTTACCTGAGTGCTCTTGTTTCCTCCTTATGCTTTATTAGATTACTCTTCTAACCATCTCAACTTTTGGTGTCTTTACATTTCTGTTCCAGATGTCTCTTGGCTACTTCTACATTTTAGAAGATATATTTGTCTCCTCCTTATCATAATTAAAAATATTATTTCCATTACAACACCTCATTCTCATGCTACTGTGTTCCATTTGCATAAGCGACCATCACTCTAGTTTAATAAGCTCTACTATTTGACCTGCTTCATATAGAGTATGTACTAAAGGAGACTCAGAATAAAGCAATGTATTTTTAATACTTCCAGCTCTTTACATCACCACTTCTACATTTTGAGTTAATTGAAGTCCCCTCACAACCTTCTAACTGGATCTTTCTTTCTCCCTAGTTTAATTACCAGATAATAATTGGCTTTATTGACACTTTTGTGTGACTTCAGTCTTTAATCTCTCCACTTATTTCCACACTATTAATAAGTTAATACATCTGAAACACAACTCTGATCATGTCTTTCAATCCAAACTTTCTGGGGTCATTCTGTCACATTTCTCCATGTCTTGGGCCGAGCTCATACTTCTTTGTTGCCACCTCCACTATTCTATAGTCATATAAATAAATACACAGTCATATAGTTATATAAATAGGCTGAGCTATTTACTTTGCCTCCTTTATTCCTTTCATAGAGTTCCCAATGTTTTTGTCATCTGATCTCTACAGATCAACTTACCTCTACCCTTAAAGCCTAGATAAAATGGGGCTGGGGAGATGGTTCAGAGGTTGCATGCAAAGTCTACTGGCCTGGGTTCTATTTTGAAGTATCCACATAAAACAAGGCACACAAAGTAGTGTATGTGTCTGTACTTCATTTGCCATGACAAGATCCCCTGATATACCTATATATTCTCTCCCTCAATTAAAGTTAATTAATATAATAAAGCCTAGAAAAATGTTTTAAAGTAGAGGACATACTGTATATATGTTATTGAGGTGATAAAATCACAGATATTTGCAAATGTTCAAACTTACCAATTGTATACATTAAATACATGCTGTTATTTGTGTCATAATTATAAATTAAATAAGTCTGTTTTTTTTAAACTATTTCATGAAAATTTTCCTGACCTACTTAGTTAGAAGCAATTCCATCACCCTCCAACCTCAAAGGCACCTAGAATCTCTGTCAATATCATACTTATAAATGTTTATCATTTTAATTTTTGTTTGAATTATTTTAAAATATATGCATTAAATACTTACTATGTACCAAGTACATATATAAATATATGTACCAGGAACATGTAATAAGGTTATAATTGTGAGGCAGATTTGGTATTGACCATATAAGGTTCTTGAGTCAGTGAGAAAAAGACACTGAAACTGACATTTTTCTGAACAATAAATATTTATGACAGCCAGTGAGAAAATTGTTCTAAAGTAAACACTTTTATGCTAAAATATGGATGAATAGATACAAGCTTTTTCTCTGATAGACCATCTGATCATGGTAAGACAGAGACTCTATGAGCTTTCTCTTTGTTTTCCTAAAGCTTCTGACTCTCATTTTTCACATGCTAAACAACAACGATTTGTTGGATGAAGGTTTCTGCATACTGCACTGGCATATATGCACCCCATCACACCGACATTCATCACTGCTGAGGAGCACTTGAGGGGCAGACCCAAATGAACATCAAGCAAGCAGCCCATGCAAATAAGAGACTCCCTCTTCTGCAGAAGCTGCACCTGTTTCTAATTAGCTGTGGCATCCCTTTGTCATTGGTGGAGTGGATGGTAACCCATGCTGTGTTCTGGAAAACCATGTCATCTTAGCTGGCACAGAGAGGTGGGAGTCAATAACATAGGTGTCATTTTGAGTTAGTCCAAGGAAGATTTTCTCCATGAAGCTAAATAAGATGTTGGTTCAGTACTTGGCACATAAACAAGAATGTTCTTGTCAGGAGAATCAAATGTTGTCACAATGAAGACAATTCCTGCAGCTCTCTAAATGCCATGGTCTTGATTTTCACTGATTCCATGGTGGTATTGTTTTCTCTAATATAAGGCAATTGGTGGAGATATAATCATTGTTGATTTTAAATGTCATGACTAGACTTCCATTACTGATAAATTATTCAATAGATTGCTCTCTGATAGGCGAGGCACTCACCATCCAAGAATCTAATTCCAAAAAGAGGGAAAAGAAAAAAGAAAAAAATATTAAAAAAGAAAATGAGTTAGTTTGTTTTATTTTACTTGCAATAGTACACACATTAGTATACAAATTAATTGCTAGTGGCTTCCTGGAGTATTCCTTGGGGGATTTAAGTTTGTGTTATGCTCAGAAAAGCAAGGATATCCTTCTCTCTTCAAATAATCAATCCTGTCATTTCCTTGCTTTAAAAAGAAAGATTATCCTGAACTAATTACCAATTTCAATATCTTATTTCAATATGTCAACCTTAGCTCTGTTAAATTTCACATTGCATGTAGACTTGGAATAATCCACAATTCAACTGCTTTCTTAGTCCCTTTCCTCTTTATCCACCCATTATTCCTCACGACTCCAAGTTCCAAAAAAAGGTAAATTTAGTTTTTATCTATTCCAAGCAATGTACTCACCCATGCACTGCTCATAAAAATAAGTGTGAAATTCCTCTGACTCTCAAAAAAGTTAAAATAAAAGTTCAAGTCAGCTATGACAGGAATCTATAAAGTTCTACAGTGTAGAAAGTGTCATTCTGTCCTCTACCTGAAAGACATATGTAGCTAACATGGAAAACATGTGTTCAGAAACTATAGCTGTGTGATATTTCTATGAGTTTTTAATCTTATTGTGTGTGGCAATAACACTATTGATGAGCTAATGTGGTTCACACTGTAAATTCATCAAAAGATTGCCCCTGGATTTGGTAGGTCATTGTGAGAACTTTCAGAGACGTGATTATTATTGAGTTTCTTGGACCAGAAAATTTCTTTGACTATTTTTATCAAAATACCTAAACCATTATAAATCTGAGTGCACAGAACAAGAAATTAAATGAAATATAGTTCCAGTTTTCTGCTGTTTTTAGATTTAAAGAATGATGTGATTTCTATGCCCATGATTATCAGACCTTCTTTTTCATTTTGAGCTCTGAATGTATGTGGTATATGTGATTGTTGAGTGTGTGTGTGTGTGTGTGTGTGTGTGTGTGTTTGAAAAAGAGATTAAAGGGAGACAGAGAATAAGAGCTTACCCTACAGAAATTTATTAAACATATATTATTGGTTATATTACTATTTAATATATCTTGCTTTCAGTTAAAACAGAAAAAAAAATTAGCTCTAATTTTTAATAGGTTTTCTTAGGTAGGCAATTATTTAATTTAGTGTAAATTTTATTTCATTGATATATAATAACCTAGAACTGAAATGCTCATTTTTTAAAAACTTAACTATCCTTGGGTAACTGCCCTTTGATCATCTTCTTTCATCTTTTTTTATCTTATCTATTCATAAAATTGAATTTTATGTTTTTTTCAAATTAGAGGTAGATAAATATTTTAACTTGACAAGTAAATGTCAAGACATTTTAAACTAATATGTGATAATTGTTCACATTAATAGATGTTAACTATGATTTATACATGTATAAAATGTACAATTATCAAATCAGGATGATGAGAATTGTCATATACCCAACATATATCATTTCCTTGGGTTGGGACATTTTAAACTTCTCACTTCTGGTTATTTTGAAATGTATAATAAAAAGCTATAAATAAGCCTAATCTCCCTACTGAACCAAAAGGGATATAAAATGCAGAATAATTCCAACTGTGATGAAGAAATTGAATAATTTCCTTCACCTTTTGAAAAAGTGAATAAGCACTCAGAAAGAAAATAACCTTCGTGAGGATGTAATGCCAATTTATCCACATGATTACATCTAGATATTGAAGTGCACAGATCATAAAAAGAGCTACAATATTATATGAATGTTATGAAATAATCTACATTGATTGAGACAATGAAAAAGCCTCATGAAAAAGTGATTTTAGTGAAAACAAATGCAAGAAAGAAACTTGCCCAGATGCTAATGCATATGACATATGAATCATAATATTCTGTTAATTTATACTGTATGGGTTGATTTGTCAAATCATTTTCAGAATTCTCCTGATTATTAAATGTAGGAGATAGAGAAAGGGGTAGTAAACATTCTAATATGAACATCACTAGGTTTCAAAGAGTATGCCACTGATCACCTGCTGGCCATGTTAAATGACGTTTTTGTCAGTTTAATCATTTTATGAAAGAGTTAAATGTGAACTATGAAAAGTTAAATGTTCCAGTATTTGAATGCAAGATATTTGAAGTTTTCAATATAAATATTGAATATTATGTAAAAAATATTGAAAGGTATTAAGTGGTTTGGATCATTTTCAACATTTCCTTAAACAAGTTTACTTCCCTGGTTCTAAATACTAGAACGTACATACATACATACATATATGCATACATCCCTTATTTAAATATATTTTACATAAAACATATTTTATGTAAAATATATTTTTTACATACAGTTACTTATATTTCCTCAAACTCCTAGTGAATTTTTTTTTTATGGGAAGCTAAGGGACATTAATTGGCATTCCACTGCCGAGAAAGGTGAGTCAGTGCCAGAGCCAGAAATAGACACAAGGTGTCTCATTCCGCCTCACATCATGAGATAGAAGGAGAGGGTTTTCTGCTTATAAATATATCTAATGGCAATTTTCCCGGAACTGTTAATTAGAAGAGTCTTTAAAACCCACCTGGTTTCAGTGCAAAAGAATTTCTAAAGTTTAGAATGTTTTGGTGAAAAGTTTGAGGCATTAGTGTCTATTTGTTGAAAATTAAGAACCAATTGTTTACTTAGAGAAACTTTAAAAATGAAATAATCAAAATTTCATATATTTTATTTCTATATGTTATTGTGTGTGCCTCACCCAGCTCTAGTGCTAGGGAATTATGAAAGTTTTTTTTTTTTTTTACAGGTGAAGATCCCATTTATTTAAGGGATACAAGTACATATAAAAGATATACATTTTTTGAGTGGATTGAAGCGATACAAAAAGAATGAAATCAGAACTGGGTTATTGTGTCTTAATGGAATATTTGATGCATAATTAGGAATTTCTATCAATGACAAATTTATAGTAAATTAATAATAACATTAAGGAAAAATGACTATTATCATGATAATTATAGTCATAATAATACTTTAACCAAAAATTATTAAAAGCAGATATAAAAATGGTGCCTCTTTCTCTATTTTTCTGGGAGGATCATGCCTATAGAACTTGTTTAATTTTATGTATTTTTTAAACTTTTCAACACCAGGCAATTGTTTATATTATTCGTCTACTAGACAAAAGTGGAGAAAGCCTTTTAAAAATGATTGACTACAATGGAAGATATTTAGCTAGCAAGTGATAAAACTCATGACAGTGTTGTATAGAAAAGGCTCTATGTGTCATAGAATTAAATAATGTAAAGGAATGAGTAGAAGATATAATGGTACAAATTTTGCTTTCAAATAAAGAAGAGATTCCTGTCAGAGATGCAATGATGCAATATGATTTGCCTGTTTCTTTAGTGGACAAGCCTATGTACCCTAGGCTAGTGAAAAGGTAAAGGCATCAGATGAATCACTGATTTAGTTGGAATTTATCCCATCATTAATCTTGATAAAGTGTCTAGTAATGGAATTATTTCTTTGAGGAATCCAGGACTCAGAATAAGAGTAGTCACAGTGGGAAGAAAGGAAGAATGGGATTTAATGGAGGTCAAAGTTTTCAAGATTAAAAAACAAGTGATGGTATGAGGATTTGAAAGAGAAAAATTCGGTGGGGGTGGGTATAAACTGTCCTTTTGAGAAATTGTCAAAATGCAAACTCTTAGGATCAGTGAATTTAGCAAATTGTTGGGAATAAGGTCAATGTTTATTTTTTTTCCTATATGACAGCAACAACCAAATAAAAATAAAATAAATTTCAAAATAATTTTCTTGATTAAATAAAATGGACATAGTAAAAGTAACTCTGGATATATTCAGGTGTGTAGGAAAGAAATACACTTAAATACGAACAATAGTGTTTTAAGTGATTTTTGACAAATATTATGTGCTACTGGGATAATAGTTTTAGAAACATAAATATTAAGTTACATATTCTGGAGGCACAATTTCTATATCTTAGGTAGTTAAATTCTTAAGGAATAGCGATTATCAAGGGTTTGTGAATGGCAAAAAGGCAGAGTTGTAATTTAATGACTATAGAATTTTAAATTTCAAGATAAGGATGTTTTGTAGATATACAAATATGTTAATATACTTGACACTGTTGAACCTTATGTTTTAAAATGGTCAATATGGCTAGATACATTTATGTGTTTGTTATTTACAACAAAAGAACAATATTAACAAAATCTTCCTAATCTGTATTAAGCTTTTTGAAAACTAAATTTTTCTCTCTGTAATGACGGTGCATATTTGTTTGTGCATACATAGTGAGGTCTATGAAATTAGATCACTTCTATGTGAAGTGTCACTTGGTTGAAAGCATCAAAAATATGTTCATTTTCTCCCTCCTCTTAACTTGTCATTGATTTCATCCAGTAAACAGGGATTGGTTATATAAGGTTAGGTTTTATGTGAATTCTGTTGGTAATCTGTTCTTAAGGTGAACTTAAATAGAGTCAAGATTGCTGTTTATATTACTTATTTTCTATGTAGAATAGACCAATACCAATTTTCAGAGCATTTGGGTTTTTTTTTTTTAAAGAAATATCTAGCACTTAACACATCACTTCTATTTTGTTTGAATGATATTCAGAATTTTCTTTGAACAGTTTTCAAAATATTTTGTTCATGTGTCAGTTTGTTTATAAATTGAAAACTGATCTTCACATGTCTGAGTGAAGCATTAAGGGAAGAGTGGATTTATATCTGCCCCCAGAAACTGGCTCCAAGTCAATGCTCTCAAACACTTTCTGTATCAGAATCAGCTGGAGGATGCATTAAAACTCAGATTACCCCAACTTCATAGTTTCTGAGTCAATGGAGATAAAGTGGCTTCTGAGAATTTACATTTCTAGCTCATCCTGGGTGAAGCTGACATTTCTAGTCACATATATAATAATGTTCTATACTCTGTAATAATATTGTTTTAACTTATGTATGTGATATCATTCTAACTCATGTATACAATACTGTTCTAACTCCTGTGATAATACTCTTCTAACTCATATAAACCATACTTTCATGGTTGATGTCCTTAAACTATTCTAACTCATGCAGAATATTGTACTAACTCACATACATAACAGTATTCTAACTTGTGACTTAATGCTATTTTAATTAATGTAAAATTATTCTATCTCATACATAAGTTTTCTAATATATTCATAATACTTTTCTAAAGCATTAACATAATACTGTTTTAGTACATGTATATAATATATAATTCTGCTTGTTCTCTTTTGCATACCATTGTTCAAGCTCACATATAATATAATGCTGTTTGAACTTCTACATAATACTATTTTATCACATGTACTCAAACTATCCTAATTTATGTACATAATATTGTTCTAAGTTATACAGTCTGAGCAAATGGTAAAAAAATCTTATAAAATTATTCAAATATCTTTCTCATAAGTGGTATTCCACCTAAGATGTACTTATGTTTATAAGAACTGATCATATTCCATTAATAAGCATGTAAAATCTTAAAGAAAGTTAAGTACAAGACAATTATAAAGAATAAACGAATGCAAGAGCCAAAGGAAGAGTACAACTCCTTATAATGCAACTGTCCAGACAGAAATTGGCCTCAAGATCCATGACTTTGCAGTGCCTAGTAATACCTTCACAAGACCTTCATAAAAGGAGAAAAAGATGATGACTTCAAATTAAAAGAGAGACTAATGGAGAGAAGGAACGGATATGATGGAGAGAGGAGTTCTGAAGGGGAATGGGGGGAGGGGAGGGAAATATCATGGTTTATTGTCTGTAAGTATAGAAGTTGTCAATAAAAAGAAAATTAAACAAAAGAATAAATGAGGGCTGGGAGTGGTAGCATATGCTTTTTTATATTTTAATTTTATTTATTTTTATGTATATTATTCTAGTTTTACATTCATAGTGGTGACTCCATTATCCTCCTCCCTGTCCTCCCTCTTCCATAGGGACCCTCAACAATGGGGAATGTGGTTCATGCATTGTGGGGGTAGTCAAGAGCTTTGGGGGATAGGCCAAGACTCTGTGCATAATGCCCCAACTTGTGGCTCTAACATTCTTTCTGCCCGCTCTTCCACAAATTTCCCTGCTTTTAATACCAGCACTTTGATGGCTAAAGTTTTGAATTGCAATGAATTCTAGGTCATCTGGTCTACAGTGACAATCTGCTTTAAAAATATCCTTTATGGATATTTTCTAGTGGGGAAGCTGAGGCAGGAGGAATACATTTGCAAGACCTACTTGCACCTGGGTTGTAGTGTGAGTTCAGGGTCTGTTTTGGCAGCACATTGAGACCCTGGCTCATAATTTAAAGCAAAAACAAAGCACAGGGGCACAGAGAAGTGGTACAGAAATTGTGGGCATGTGTGATGACCCAGGTTCAATCACCAGTATCACACACAAAAAACAAAACAGACACACACAGAGGTTTGTAGCCCACTTGTATAGAAACTCATCGTCTCCTAATTGCATTGCCAGTGAAAGCTAATTGTCTTATCATAAATTAATCTTGAATTGATAATTTGGTTTAACTCTTTACAGAAGTTTGAGTATTGCAAGTTCTGGTGTTGTCGATTGCAAATGAAATGCTATAATAAGGTACAAGTTGAATCTTTGCTTATATTCATATCATATCTTAAGAATTATTCCAAACATTTAAGTAATTTTCACTATTATCATGCAAATGGTTAAAAGATACCCATTTCTTTCAATGATTGTATAATGAAGGTAAATACAATCAAGCATCATGCCTACTTAACCCTGAAGTAGTAAACCTGAATTTTTTAAAAAAATCACTACCTTTAAGAAAAAATCAAAAATTGAAACTGTATGGCAAGTATATTTTTTGTCCTGATTTCATCATTTTTATTTACTTTTATTTTTTATTTTCTAACTACTCAATTTGCTTCTGTCAAATTCAATTAGAGTTCTATTAAATTGCTTTCAGTGTATATTTCCCTACGTTGTTTACTCAGTTCCATTTGATTCACAGCTTAGCTTTTACTTTTTTAATTTATTGATTTTTTTATTAAAAGTTTGCATATATAAGCTCCCTTTCCCCACCTACATTCTGCTGGGGGGTCTCAGTGGGGTTACTGGTATTCATTGTGGAGACCAAGAGGCCTCAGTCAATCTCTGCAAAAATGGGGGGAAACATGGTGTCTCAGAGTATTCCCACCCACCCTGGGGCTCCTACAATCTTTCTACCCTGTCTTCCATGATGTTTCCTAAGCCTTGATGGGAAAGATGAGATTTTATTTAGTTTTGCTTTCTCTATAGACTCGATCTCTGCTTTTATGAGGTATGAGTAAACATAGTGTGTTGACATTTCCCTAGAACTTGTTTTCAGGCTAGCCAAGAGAGCAGTCTTTTTGTCTCTACTTCCCCTCTAATGTCTTCTGCACCTGGACAGAGGAAGTAGAAGTGTCCCATCTCCTGGTCAACAGCTCTCTCTTCTTGATATATTGATTTATTTTTGTTCCCCCCATATCCTTCTCCATTTATCAAATAGAACAGATTTCTCCAACCAAAAGTAAGAACAATTTGCATAAAAGGAGATAAGTCTAGTCATTAGAAAGATATTGATGTGTATATTCATTCTTCTTAGTTAGAGCGTAGTGGAGGTCCTTTCTAGAACCCATTGTTTACCTGTTCTATGGAATCTGATTTGATTCCCACAGCAAGATATGGGTTCACCCCCACTGTGCAGGTCTCATGTCCAATCCATGTGAAGTTGGTTACCTACATCAGCTGTGTAGCACTATTGCAAAAGTGTATGCTTCTTGCTTGGTTGGGTAATTTTGTAATTGGCAGGATCTCCTGCTTAATCAATCTGGTGGCAACTATTATCCTCAGCTGCTCTGATAGCACTTTCCAATATTATGAGGGCTGGCCAGGAGGGAACTGGATCCTCTCTCAGTTCCGGCATGATCACTTGATGTCCTATAGCTGTAGGCAGTGGTAACTTCAGCAATAGGGACTTACCTTTTAGCTCTTGCAGGTAACCAAGTGTTTTGGCAATAGGCTGTATTATTTTGGGGACTTCATGTCTCCCTGACCAATAGCTCACTGTGGGTGGGAGGGGGGACCAAATGCCAGCCCTGAGAATTACCAGCCAGCGCCCATGGTTTGAGGTTAATGCTTTCTCCACCTTTTAAGGAGCTCTTCTGTTTGCCTTCCTTTCTGCTTATTGAAGGCAAAGACTTGTAGAGTGGTATCCCTAAGAATGTTTCCAAGGGATTGATTCATGTTGCCATTAGTTCTGTTTCTCCTCTCACACTCCTCCTTTCTCTATCCCCTAGGCCTTTCCATAACTTTCTTTCTTTTTTCTTATATTGACTTGTTGACATGTAGTCCCTCCTTTGTTCCTTCAATTGCCTATTTTCCTACCTATTCTAATGCCATACCCATATTGTAGATATTTATTATGGCTTACACTTAACTGACACTGGACCAGTTCAGGGACTGTGTATAAGAGAGATCATGTGGTGTTTGTCTTTCTAAGCCTGTGTGACCTCACTCAGCATGATTTTTTTTTTCCAAATCCCTCCATTTTCCTGCAAATTTGATTGTTTCATTGTTCCTTTCTGCTGAGTATAATTCCATTATGTATGTGTACCACATCTTCACTAACCATTCATGTGTTGATTGGCTTCTGGGCTGCTTCCAGTTCCTAGCTATTGTGAATAGAGGAGCAATAAAATCTGGTTGAACAAGTGTCTCTGTGGTTTATAGTAGAGTCCATCCTACCAAAAGTAATATACAGACTCGAATAGCCAGCTTTTACTTTTAAGCCTCTTCATTCTTCTACCTGTTATTCACACTTGTTCCCGAAAAGAATATCTTACTGTCTCTCACAGTGATGAATTTAAGGTCATCTCAAAAGTATGCTTGCACAGGAAGATAAATTCTTCTCTAGGATTTGCTGATATAAAAGTAATTATTGGGGGCTGGAGAGATGGCTTAGCAGTTAAAGTGCCTGCTAACCCAGTTCCAGTCTCCAGGTCCCACGTTTAGCCAGATGCAAAAGTGACTCAAGGGCACAATGCCGCACTTGCCCACAAGGGGGTGCACACATCTGGATTTCATTCACAGCAGCTGAGAGACTGCTGGCGCACCCACTCTCTATCTGTCTCCCTCTCCCCCTCTCTCTGTCTGTCTCTCTCTATGTCTCTCTCCAAAAATAAAAAAAAAATTAATTAATTTAAAAAAAAGTAATTATTGGGTTGGAGAGATGGCTTAATAGTTAAGCACTTGCCTGTGAAGCCTAAGGATCCCAGTATGAGTCTCAATTCCCCAGTACCCACTACATACCACATAGTGAATTCCAGGTCAGCCTGAGCTAGAGTAAGACCGTAACATGAAAATAAAAAGTAAACAAAGCAAGGCATGTGGCACACCCTGAGACTATTTAGTGAGTTCCAGGTCAGACTGGGTTAGAACAAGAACCTACTTCAAAAAAAAAAAAAAAAAAAAAAAGAAAAATTAAATTAAAGAGAAAGAACATTAAATATTTGCTCCAAGATTAACTTCCTCGTCCTTCCAATCTTCCAATATTTATTGGTAGCTCATTTATTTTTCTGGAGACTTCCTTTAGGCCATTTCATTAGTAACTCAGTTGTGTTTCTCACATATTTACCAACAGATCTGGCTGTGCCTTTCTATCAAAGACCTTTTGTATGACACTTGTGATCATGGGTCGAGACTTACTGTTAGACAATTAATGCTGATTCATGGATGCCACTTGAACCCAATGAAGACACCCAACCTCAGAACACCCCCATCCAGGGACATGGAGTTACCTCTTGGGTATTGACTGGTGTCTCCTGCATGTGAAGTGCCAAGGCCCCCCCTAGATAAGGGGTCAAGCCCCCGGTCACTCAGGAGTCACCCAGCGAACAGCCACAGAAGCCAAGACTCTCACGTATGTAAAAGCAGTGGTTTTTTTTTTTTTTTTAATAATTTTTTTTTATTGACAACTTCTATACTTAATATACAAAAAGTGCCTGGTATTTCCCTCCCCTTCCCCCATTTCCCTTTAGAACTCCAATCTCCATCAAATCCCCTCCCTCTCTCCATTAGTCTCACTTTTAATTTGATGTCATCATCTTTTTCTTCTATTTTGAGGGTCTTGCAAAGGTGTTGCTAGGCACAGCAAGGTCATGGATATCGAGGTCAATTTCTGTCTGGGCAGTTGCATTGTAAGGAGTCATACCCTTCCTTTGGCTCTTCCATTCTAACCGCCCCCTCTTCCACAATGGTCCCTGAGCCTTGGAGGGTGTGACAGAGGTGTTTCAGTGCTGAGCACTCCTCCATCCCTTCTTCTCAGCACTATGTTGCCTTTTGGGTGATCCCAGTGGTCATCACCATCTGAAAAGAGAAGCTTCTCTAACCAGAAGTGAGAGTAGCATTAATATGTGAATATGAGCATTAAGTGTAGTATTTTTAGGGCAGCTTGGTAGGAATAGTATATACATTTAGTCAGACAAGAGCAGGCTTTATACCCCTAAGGCTCATGAAGTGGTTTCTTTCATTGAAAACCTAGGCCTGGTCTCTGTCCCCACAGACCGGCACAGCAGGAGTGAGAAAAGAGCCCCAGGGGAGGTAGGGGGTTATAAAGGGAAAAACCACAAGTTTTGAATAACAGTGGGATCCACATTGATTGACAGGCCACTCTGAGTCACTCGGAATTTATTGCAGTTTTTTTTTTTTTTTTTTTTTTTTTTTTTCTTTTTGACAGTTGGTACCTGGCCTGGGGCTGGGGCCTTTGTGGTTAACAGTTTCACCCAAGTTCCCAGCATAGCAGGGGATGGGGGTTTCCTGGAACTTGGGTGGGGGAGTTTTTCTATCTAAAATGGCTACTTGTCTCAAGATGGCATTACTATTGTCAAGCAGGCAAGCTAATAAGCAAGGTTACAGAAGCTAAATACAGCAAGTTAGTTATTTTTGGCCTCGCACATGGAAGTGGTAGGTACAGTTGTACCTGCTTTCTTTAGGTGTTAGCTGGCTTCAAGGGGGGGGTTCTTCTAATCTTATTCTGCAAAGCTAAAATTACCTTGATGCCCAAACTAGAGGAGGATAGAAGAGCAAGTGAAAGCTGTAAAATAATATTCCTGATGAACATCAAAGGTACTTAAGTTTGTTGGGTGTATTGATGTATAAGCATTCATAATATTTTGTATTTCCGTGGGGACAATTGCAATGCCATTTTTTCCATCTTGGCATTTGTTTATTTATTTCTAAATTTATTTTTTATTGCTTCTGGACGTAATTAGTATATAAACAACACATGTTTGGTATCTTCCTTTCCCTCATCCCTGCCCCTTTTCCAAAGGGGCCCTTGTCATTAGGGGATGCGGGTCATCCCCATGGGGATTGTGGGTTATGCATTGTGGAAGCAGCAGTCAGTTATGGTGGAAAGGCAATGTTTCTGTGCATAATGTCCCAACTTGTGGCTCTAACATTCTTTCTGCTCCCTCTTCTGCAAAACTCCCTAAGCCTGAGACCCAGAGTCTTAGCTAAAAGATACTGGCATTTTCAATAAGGAAATATTTTATAGCTTATGTTTGAAGCCACCCTATACTACATAGCGTATGCCAGGTTCCCAGGTCAGTCTGGACTAGACAATGAGTCCTTAGGTAACAAAATTTAAAAAAAAAGAAAAGAAATACTTTATGATCTTGAGCTGAAATTAATAATAACAATTAAGTCCTTATATAGGACTGGGCATGAGCATGGTACATATTAGCTATGGTACATATTAGCTATCTTAGTTACCTTTCCTCCCTCTGCCCTGTTATACTCAACGCTATTTCCTCCCAGGGATGGTTCTTCTTGTAGCTGTGATATTGTCAGACACAGGAAGGACCCTGGGTTAAAGCAGACCTAAGCTATCAGACAGCTAGGGTCCCAGGCTATGGAGAGGTCACAGCAGCCTGGACTCCAGGCAAATCTGGGGTCCTGGATGGCAGGAGTAAGGCTCCTTCCCCCTCCTGGGGGTCAAGTGAGCCTGGACCTGGAACAAATCTGGGCCCTGAGAGCAGCAGGAGGAGGACCACTCCCACCCTCCCAGGGTGATTGTATGTCCTGATAACACTTAGGCTTCACTCATAACCCTATGACCTTTGGCCAGTTACCTAGGAAACTCCTTATAAGGTATTAGCCAACAGCCTTTACACAGCTCATCTCTCTATCATACCCTATACCTCTTCCTGCCCTACAGAATGATCCAACTAAATACAACTCATCAGCACACAACCTTTGAACCCACCAATCCCTTTGGGACCCTCTTCCTGCTCACACTCTGTCTCTCTCTCTGTCTCTCTTTGTCTCTCTCTTCTCTCTCTCTCTCTCTCTCTCTCTCTCTCAACTGCTTATAAAAACCCAGTTCCTTGTTGAATAAATAAGAGATGTTCTCCTGAGTGTTTCTTCCTGTCACACTCACAGCCACTCAAGACTTGCTCCACAGTTGCTTGGACACCTCTGGGGAGCTGGTGTGCAACAGCCCCTTGAGGAAACAGGGACCCACATGATATAGCTGTTATAGCTCCATCTTCCTGAACAACAATACTCTGAGGAGAAAATCATCTGTTCTTTTTCTTTTCCTTTTATTTATTTATTTTTTAAAGAAATAAGCCTTTTTCTTAGAAGCATACTGCAGACTTTTCTATGTTCTATATATAGACTCATTCTCTATATCTCATTGGGAAGAAATGAGTCACATTCTGGATTTTTTTGGGGTTTTTTTTAAAAAATTATTTTCATTTATTTATTAGAGACAGAGAGGGAGAAAAAGAGAGAGGGAGAGAGTGAAAATGGGCCCACTAGTGCCTCTAGCCACTGCAGATGAACTCCAGATGCATGCACCACCATGTGCATCTGGCTTACATGAGACCTGGAGAATCAAAGCAAGGTCCTTAGGCTTCACAGGCATGTATTTTAACCACTAAGCCATCTCTCCAGCTCCTGTCTTTTTTTTTTTTTTTTTTTTTTTTTTTTTAATGGAATCACTGTCAAGGTAAGATGGATAATCAATCACTGCAAGTGCTTTAAGCACTTTACCTCTGGAAGACTATTGGACCATCAATATTGGAGAGTTATAGTAACTCATACCTATTCAGATATTTTCTTTTATCAGGAGAGTTTGTATTTTTATTTTTTTTCATACAATATTATTTACCTAAAATTATTTTTTATTTTGCTTGAATTCCTATAACCCCAACACTTGTGAAACAAAGGCAGTAGGAGTAGTTTAAAAAGTCAAGGACAGCCTGGTCTATGTAGAAAATTCCAGGTCATCCAGGGCTACATAAAATGATTCTGTTTCACATATACTTAAAAAAGTAATAGGTGACATGACAGCAAAAAGAAATAAGGACTATTTAAGGATGGTAGGGGACCAATAAGAGGAGTTGATAGGGAGGTGGAAGGCTTTGGAGGCAAATAAGGACAAACTATAATGTATATACATGTAAAAAAAAACATAAAATAACTTGCACTCAGGAGGAGGAGAGTTATTGCAATCCTACTCATTCCTAAATATAGTTCTCTGTGAATAAATGTACCTCCTAACTGTGATTTGGCCCTTCTTTAATTTATCAATATAAGAATTTTTGAAGCTTAAGATGTGAAGAAATGAAACCATGTTATTAAAATTATCTTGAAATAATGATTTTTACTTAAATTTCAAGCTGGTTTTATAAGAATACATTTCACTTCTCCTATAGCAATGAAAATAAAGACAGAAGGCTGTTAGGAGTTCAACATTAAATCAGGTATATCTCTATCATGATGCTCTGATTTCTCTACAGAGTGTATAAATCTCTATTATGCCCTCCAAGGCTCAGGGAAGGGAGGGGCAGAAAGGATATAATAGTTCCATGGTGGGAAAGAGTGCTTTTGGGTACTATTCTCCAGACATGAACTCAGTGGTGAATTCATGACCTCACAGTTGTTTTTGTTACCCCCACAAGACCTGCACAGTACTGAGCTCATTAGCATTTTGATATGGAACATGGAGGAGAATCAAAGAAATTAAACATCAAAAAAGAGGAGGTACTGAAAGAAAATTGGTTAGGGAAATGGGGATGGGGCATGTGATACCAAACAGGCTAATGGGACAGAAATATTATCACATTATAGAACATCCATGTAGTAAGTTCTTAATAAGCATGTTATAAAAAGGAAGCTTTCCCTTATGCCTGAATCATATGCCTCATATCTTGGCATATGAAAGACTTAGCTAAAAGATACTGCACTATGTAGGGTGTTGGTGGCAAATAGTTAATGGTAATGAAACACATGTGATGAAATAGTCATTGCAAAATTGCCCAGAAAAGCATGTAGGGTAATGAAATGTATATTTGAGTTTCATTGTCTCATCAAAACAATCTTATTAATCAATTAGTCTTCATATTATAACTATTTTATTAAAGAGGAAGCAGAGAATCAGTTTCACTCTAATTCCATTGTGGTAGTTGTTCCAGCAGTTTATTGATCTTTATGTTCTCCAGAAATGAAGTCAGCAAGGGTAGTTATCATGAATGGAATCTACATAAAGTTAGGACTCCCATGGAGAAGCCAAAATTAATAATAGATATATTATACTTCATATAATAGTATATTGTATTAACTTGTAAGCCAAGCCCAACAGACTGGCCTTTTTTTGTGCTAGAGAGTTGTAGCAACAGAGAAAGAGAGAGAGAGAGATAATTGGTTGATTGGCATGCCAGGGCACCCAGCCCCAATATAATTGAACTCCCGATGCCTGTGCCACCTTGTGCGTATGTGCAAACTTGTGTGCTGGCATCAAGTTGTGCATTTGGCTTAGGTGGGATCTAATAGTTGAACATGGGTCCTTAGACTTCATAGGCAAGTGCCTTAACCACTAAGCTATCTTTCCAGCCCTCATAAATACTTTTATGTCTCCTTCTGCTTCTAATATCAATAATTGGAATTAATTATAGGATAAATAGATTTATTTCAGTACACTCACATCTATCTTGATTCCGAAAAGCAAAAACAGAAACTTAGTGGGACATGGAAGAGCTATGGTACCATCAACAGTCACTCTATGGCATGAGTCAGCAGATCGTGTCACAGTAAACATGTGAACTGTAATTGCATCTGCCTTACTGCGAGCTGTAGATCATGAAAACATCTACTTTTAATTAACATTCAAATTCCCATAAAGGCTGATGCTGAGTCCAACACTCAGTGCCACATAGGGAAGAAATATTAAGAAACAAATCTCTGCTTAGCTAAACTCTGAGGAGTAACTTTTGAAATGCCAAGAAAGTAATATATTAGTATGGTGTTTTGGCTGACTATCTGGGGTCACCAAGACGTCTGTGTTGTCAAAAGACAGATCTGGTCAGGTTTTATATGCATCCTGGCATATTTCCCCTCTTTTGTGGATATTTAGCAAATTTTAGTCTGCTAAACGTGTGTTTACACCTATCCTCTAGTACCTGAAGCCAGAAAGGCTGTAGCTGTCTGCTGCCCCCAACCACAAAAATTTGAAGAAGCATCTTCATAAAAAACACCCAATAAGCAACGTCAAGAGATAAACTTCTTATCTTTCAGGTTTAATGTAATGAATTGAATTCTTATGTCCCCTAAAAATATTTATGTTGAAGCCCTTACCCTCAATGTGATGAAATTCAAAAAAGGAGTCATTAGGATGCAAATAAACATAGACCTTCTCATGAACAGTGGTATCCACATGTTAGAATCTGTCTAAGAGGAGCAAGGAAGTCCAGAGAGAAGTTTTTGCTTCAGAGTGTACAAAGAAGAGTCATGGGGGTATGAAGCACAATGATAGCCAAGTACATGCAATGAGAAGAGAGCTCACAGTGATGTCATTAATTTTGATGTATTTGAAATTTCATACTTAACAATTAGAAGTACCCGTTCTAATTAAGTACCATAATTTACTAGCATTTACTCTCCTGACTATCGTTTTAAAATTCCCCTTTGCATGTCTTTTCCTTTCCCCCTTTTTCTTTCTTCTGTCCTTCTACCCAATATTTACCAATGTTATGACAAATTCTAAGCATCACTATGGACATCAAGAGTCAAATCAACCCTAGGCTCTATGGGTCAGTTTGATAAGAAATGGAATGGCATATGCTATCGGAGGATGGTGTCATGGCCTGTGAAACATCAGTATGCCAGTAGGCTGGGGAAGAGTAATAGAGGATGTGAAGCATGACTAGCAAATCCAAGAATACAAGCTTGTGCTGCACTATGGCTTTTATAAGATAACATATGACCAGCACACTCAGGTCATTAATCTCTTTTCTCTCTTTCAAAGTCATCCTTATGTTACAGGCTCATTGCAGGTTCCCTTTCATTATGTAGATACTGACAACACTTTTATATCAAGTGATAGTTTTTACTAAAACCAATATTTGTGTTACAGAATATTCCTGTTTACTTTTAAAATTGCTAAAAGTTCCTTCTACAGATAGATCCCTGGAGCACTGTCATGAGTAAGACAATAGTAACAAAATGGCGATTTCCTTGCAGTCATCTGGATCATCGTCTCCCTAAGAGCTGGGGGAAATGGGTGGCTTATAGCTGATGAGGAAGTTGTAAGATCTAAATTATTTTAGCATCATCAATTGGATCAATGCCTATTTAAAGAGATGTAAAAAATTGTGTTTTGCACAGTTGTTTTAAACTATTTTTAATAGTGCTGATTGATCCCCTACATTACACAGAGAAAACTAAAATCCTATGGGGAAACAAAGCATGAATAAAAAGCCAGGGACGATTAATACAGCATTTCTGAAGATCCTTCATATTTCATTTCTTTCATGGTTCATATAATGATTACTGAGAACATAGTGCCTTCATGCATATTTGAAATAAAATACCCTTCTGACTTTGAGGGGGAAAAAAAACGTGCAATATGACAAATGCATTTAGCCTTTAAATGAACCCAACTCATTAGAAATGGTGAGTGATTTAAACTGATCTAGAAAGACCTTGGGAAATTGGGGAGTTGGTGCATGTTTTGACATTCCAACTGAAGCTAATATACCCATTTGATTCAGTGCTCTGGGTTTGAAATTCTCTTAGGAACAGGAATTAGCACCTTCAGTAACATCCCGATATTATGGAAGTTAACATTTGTTGAGCAGATAATTTTTTTTATGTCAAACATAAAAATGTTTTTTCCCTGTAACCTACCATAGAGATCCACAAGGAACCATAAATCTGAAATATTGTGGATTTTGAAAAAAAATAATGTCAAAGATTAATTACTTCTGAGAGAATAGCACAGAGCTTTGCATGATTCATGCTGACAGGGAAGAGATTATCCCTTATAATTTGAAAGGAGAAAATGTATATTTCTTTCTATATAGTCAGGAGAAAAAAATCATTGAAAAATAAAGTTATCATCCAATTTGGTTTAAACAAATTAAGGAATATTTATCTTTTGGAGGAGTAAACTTAGGTACATATATGCCTTTTTATTCCCTCATGAATTAAATGAAGTTATTGGAAACTCTCATATTTCAGATTTCATATATAGCACATATAAATCAGAGAAAACTAGCATTTCTGTACTACTGCCTTCAGTGTTGCCAATGTCTCAACATGATAAAGCTTCACTTTGTCAAATTTCTGGAATCTTTAGAAATCAGGAATTAAGCCAAATAATGCAGTAAATAGAATAATAAATAAAAGATTATTCTCAGTTTCAGAAATATATATATTCTCATAGTAGCCACTTATACCACAGCTTTGCTTCCTTGGCACACACAGGGCATTTTTGAATCGCCCAGCTTTTTATTCTGTTCCATACCTCAGTGTTTGTTGGAAGTTTATCCATACCTTTCAGGAAATTCTGGGGGTTCTTGGAACAAATGTATTTTATGAGGTACTAAAGGGATGTAAGATATTTCTGCAACAGTATCAAGTTGACTAACAACAAAGTTCATTCAAAAAATAGCCTGTATTTTGAAATGTCACTCAACATACACAGAGGGAAAAGTGGACAAAGGAACCATGATAGAGAATGCAGGCAATCTTGGTTTTGATTCTGCGCAGTAATGCACTTTGGAGAATTTTTGAGAGGAACAAAAAGGTAAAAAAATAATAATAATAAAGGTGAGAAGAAAAAAGAAAACACGTGAAATGATTGAAAACTCAGACTGGAAGACTATGGCCAGATCTTTCCTGTCTACTCCATTCTAGGCACATGGCTTCAGTTACATTGTACAATTGGTCTAGCTCACAGGGTTTTGCAACTCAAGTCTCAGGGTTTTATTCTTCTCTCTCTCTCTTTCTCTCTAGGAAATTACATATATTATAAGGTGTAAATGAAATAATATTTGTAATAATAAAACTGGATTTTTGTTTTATGATTTTAACACAGTTATCAAATATAGGAGAAAATATTATTATCCTTAACATCATTATTTTCACAAATACTCTGACTTTGATATCAGCTCTGTTTTATGACTAGATGAGTCTCCCTAATTCACTAAACCTTCCTTTCCTCATCTAAGAAATGTCAGGGGTGAATGAAGAACTCTAGTAGGCTCCTATAAGTCCATCCATCTATGACTTGAACTTTTTAAACATACTGCTTTACCAAGACTTGTCAAGTATGAGTACACATTTTCACACAGTTACAAATTAGAAGACATTATAAAGAGAATAGAATGGCTAAAACTATCCAAGAAAATAATTACAGAAAGAGTATAGTGATAGAAATAACCAATAACTTCCCTACCTATTTCCAAAGTCTGTTTTTACACTTTATATTCCCCCATGAGATTGTCCAAAATGCAATTTAGAGAAACACTGAATTGGATTCAGAAACTTGAGTGCTTTATGAATTTTTGACTCTAAGTGACATATGCCTTTCTGCAAAATCAGAAAATAGAATTGTTCAGTGCATAGAGTGGAGCATTACTGATGTAATTGGGTAAGGCTGGCAAAATGTGTTCAGTTTTAGTTGATGACACTGAATAAATCTCTTGTCAGGAATAAATTGAGTATTCATAGAAACTTCAGTGCACCTATGAACAAAGACCAGCACAGAGATCTGAGAACTTGATCAGGTTTTCTCATATGGATTCAAAAGCATTAAGAATATGGACCTAAATGTAGAGGAAAATGCAACTGTTGAAATTCACCTAAACAGTGGTTATGTTTATAAGACAACAACTCCCCTCTGGAGAGAAAAGGAAAGCCCATTGGAACTATATGTGCCTTGCTAGGAAACTGTAATTTACTTGTGAGCCTCATTTAATCTGCTAAGTTTTCTTTGAGAAATTTGTAAATGGTTTAGAAGGTGCTACTGCCTAAAATACTAGGGGAGCTTTAAAATCTGTAGATCTGAGAGTAGGCTAGATCCCTGCCTCCAGGCTCCTCCCAGTTCCCTGGTCCTGGTAGGTCTCACTGTGCCTTGCTTGGGGGTGCCGGGTCCCTGTGTGGGCTGTGAAATCAGGCCTTTTGATCTGGTATCCTGACAGGCCACTGAGTACCAACATCCCTGTTCACCAGAATCAGAGGGTGCATGGACCAAAGAACAAAAACTTGCTTCCTCCTCAATAAAATGGGTAGACTACATCATAAAAGAGCCAATGAAAGTCTGAAAACTGGAGAAATCTCCACCAAGGATAGCTGGTCCTACAATGGAAGCCTCCAATGAAATCATGGAGAAATCAATCCCAAATGAAAATACAACAACTGATAAGACCCTGATCAAAGAATCACTGAACTGGAAACAAACCATCACAAAAGCAATATTCGTATCAATGAAATTGAACAGAATCATCTCTTAGGGCATTCAGCTTTTGACAGTAGCCTTAACTTAATTGAAGAAAATGTTATAACCCTAAAACAAGATATGAATGAACTGAAGGTGAGTCAAGAAATGGAATATCTCAACAACCAGTTGATTAAGCTTAATGAAGACTTGATCAAATGTAAGAATGAATTCCAGGAAGCATCAAGAAAATCAGAAGTCAAACTGAAAATGTACCTCAAAAAAGAGATAGACATGATGGAAAATAACACAACAGAAAACAAAAATCAAATAGAACTTATAAAAGCCCCTCTAAAACCCCTCACTAACAGAGTGCTCATCTGGAAGACAGAACCTTTGACTGGGAAGACAAGACAGAAGAAATTGATTGGGAGGCCACAAACTTTGCTAAGTTAAAAAAAAAAAAAAGTGAAAAGAATGTGAGGGAACTGTGGTATACCCTAAAACATCCAAACATCCGATAATGGGTATACCAGAAGGAGAGAAAACCCAGGTCAGAGGCACAGAGAACATATTCAACAAATTTATTGAAGAAAAATTTCCAAATCTCTCAAAAGATAGTTCCATCCAGATATGAGAAGCCCACAGAACACCAAAGAAGAAACTCTCCAAGGCACATCATAGTTAAAACTCCTAACAATGAAAACAAACAGAGGGTGTTAAAAGTACAAAAGAGACAAATAACTCAAATATACAAAGGTAATACCATCAGAATTCCATCAGATTTTTCAATGGAAACCCTGAAAGCCAGAAAGGCCTGGAATGGAACACTTCAAAGTCTAAAAACATATGGCTTTGAACCCCAACTACTCTACCTAGCAAAAATATCCCTCATAATAGATGGTGAAAGGAAAACCCTCCATAAAAAAGTCAACTCTATGATTATATGAACACAAAGCCAAACCTACAGAGAATGCTTGAGGGAATACTCCACACAGAATAGTCAAATAACCAGTCTCAAGAGCCAACAAGAAGATGACCACAATAACCAAAAAATACATCAGCTCAACATAGTACAAAACACAAGAAAGCCCCAAATCCCATATAACACCTCAACATGGCAGGGATGAATTCAAACCTCACAGTAATAACCTTAAATAGTAATGGTCTTAACTAACCCATCAAAGACACAAGTTATCAGGGTTGACCAAAAAATGGACCCTCCTATCATCTATCTTCAAAAAACCCACCTTACCACTAAATATGGACACTTCCTCAGGGACAAATGATGGAAAATGATATTTCAACAAAATGGAAATTAAAAAAAGACAAGCTGGTGTTGCTATATTAATATATGATAAAATAGATTTCATAACAAAAGTAATCCAAAAGGACAAAGAAGGTCATTTCTTACTCATTAAGGGAATTATACAACATGAGCACATCACAATAATAAATATATGTGCACCAAACACAGGTGCATATACTCAGTAAAAGAAACATCTCTGGAGGCATCACCAGACCTGATCTAAAGCTATACTACAAAGCCATTGTAATAAAAACAACATGGTACTGACATAAAAATAGGAATATAGACCAATGGAACAAAATAGAAGACCCAGACTTTGGGTCAAGTAACTACAGCTACTTGATATTTGACAAAGGTCCTACCAATGCAGAATGGAAAAATGACAGCATCTTCAACAAATGGTGCTGGACAAACTGGACAGCCATATGTAGGAAAATGAAACTCGATCCACACATCTCACCATGCACAAAAATCAAGTCCAGATGGATCAAAGACCTTAATATAAAACCAGAAACTCTGCTACTTCTGGAAGAAAAAATAGGAGGAACATTCCATGACATAGGAGTGGGAAAAGACTTCCTGAACAAAACCCCAGGAGCTCAGGAAATTAAACAATCACTCAACCATTGGGATATCATGACACTGGAAAACTTTTTCACTGACAAATATACTATAACCAAAGCCAGCAGATTTACCACAGAATGGGAGAAAATTTTCACCAGCTATACAACTGATAGAGGACTTACTTCTAGAATCCACAAAGAACTCCAAAGCCTAAACCATAAATCATCAAACAACCCACTCACAAAATGGGGCAGAGAACTGCACAGGGAGTTCTCAGAGGAAGAAATACAAATACCAAACACACATTTAATCATCAAGAAAATGCAAATTAAAACAACTATGAGATTCTACCTTACCCCAGTAAGGATGGCTAACATTAAAAAAAAATGAAAACAAATGCTGGTGAGGCTGTGGAAAAACACAAATAAGCTTTCACTGCTGGTGGCAATATAAAATGGTTCAACCATTATGGAAAGCTATATGGAGACTCCTGAAAAGGATGGCCATAGACCTACTAATGGACCCAGTTATTCCCTTACTAGGCATTTAGCCTAAAGGCTACAAACCTCAGATCAGAGACATTTGCTCAACCATGTTTATAGCTGCTCAATTCATAATAGCAAAGATCTGGAATCAACCCAGATGTCCATCATTAGATGAATGGATAACAAAGATATGGTATATCTATACTATGGAATTCTAAGTAGCAGTAAGGAAAGATGAAATAATGAAATTCGAAAACAAATGGTCAAAAATGGAACAGATCATCCTCAGTGAGCTCACCCAATCACAAAAAGATAATCATCGCATGGTCTCGTTTATCTGTTGCTCCTAACCTGAATCCACCTGAGATGCTACCAAGCCTAATAAGTACTCTGAGGACCAGTCAATACTGAGGGTAGGATGGAGGGAGGGTAAGGGTGGGAGGGAGTGAGAGGGTGGGAGGGGGCGAGAGGGTGGGAGGCAGGACAATGGTGAGGGGATACAAATAGGGACCCAAAAGGAAATGATACTATAAAACCTTTTATTCTAAACAACAAGCTAAAACATTGATCCTTCAGCTGGCCCACAGAGGGAACACCTGAACCACAGGAAACGGGAGAGAACATCATGAAGACCAACCTTAATTTTTTCCTGCTTTCCTTTCTCTTCTCTCTCCCTCTCTCTCCCTTTTGCCCCATCTCCTCTCTATACTCACTTTCTCTTTTATATTACCTATCTTTTTCTCCCCACACCTTCCTAGGTGCTGACTTATAACTCCCAGTACCAGCATGGGGTTAATTTCACAATGAGCTGTTGATCCGAGAGAACTACAAGGTTTCCCAAAAGAGACAGATTTCTGTCAGAGTTCTTGATGACCCACCAAAGGTTAATGGTAAGACCCTACTGTTGAAGACATGATACGCGTGTGAGACCAAGCATGGAAAGATCTGGCCAGAATCTGGAAGAGGGTCAGTCCAATGACAGTTTGCTAGTCTAGTGCCAGAGGGTGCTACATGAGCAACTGGGGGAAAATGTCCGACATCAGTCCAAACAGCTTGCAATCTAAGATACCAAGCAAGAAACAACCTGACATAATGCTCAAACATGTACAGTAGCAGCACACAGCCATGGTGTGTAACCAACTGCTCTTGATTTGGCTAATAGATCCACTCAGTAGAATAGAACTCATTGCTGGAACTGAGAAATAAGTCAAAACCAAGTACAAAAAATGAGCACAATCTCCCATCAAGATACCATGAAATGTGGGCTAGAAGAGGGCCTACACATATAAAATTTGCTCCAACGTATCTATGGCCATCCCATCTATCTCTCTCCATTGGAGAATTTGCTTATCTTTTTCAGATGGAAAACGAACCTGAAGGGAAGATCAGCCAATCACACCTCACCAGGGCCCCAGCTGAAACCATAGTGTAATACTGGGGAAAGGCAAGAGTATACCATTCTTGGGGATCATGACACCAGAAAATGGCTGAAGGAGACAAACACAGAGAACATCCAACTCCTACTAAGCCAGATATCCAGAGACACAGAGGCTCCCAAAACCTCATCACTGAAGTAGAAATAAAATGACCCAAATGTGGCTCAGGGAAATTTGCGGAAGAGGGGCTGAAAGAATGTTAGAACCACACATTGGGACATTATGCACAGAGACTTGGCCTATCCCCCATAACTCTTGACTACCCCCACAATGCATGACCCACATTCCCCATTGATGAGGGTCCCTTTGGAAGAGGGAGGACAGGGAGGAGGATAATGGAGTCACCATTACTAATGTAAAATTAGAATAATATAAATCAAAAACAAATAAATAACAACTGTTCATTATATTAACTAAAAAAAAAAAAATTGACAAAACCCTGGCCAATTTGATCAAGCAAAAAGAATAAAAGAGATATAGAGAGAGATGTCTCAAATTAACAAAATCAGAAATGGAAAAAGAGTGATCACAACAGACATTGATGAAATTAGAAGAATCTTCAGGGCATGCTTCCAAAACCTCTACTCCATAAAAATTGAATAATCTGGAAGAAATGGATGAATACCAGACACATACCACCTACCAAAATTCACAGCAGATTAATCTCCTAAACAAATCTATTACATCCAGGGAGATTGGAAAGGTAATCAAAAACCACCCCAAAAAGAAAAGTCCAGGACCAGGAAGAACTGAAACCTAGTTTTTCTCAAACTGTTTCAAATAATCAGAGATCTGGGAATCCTACCCAACTCCTGTTGTGAAGCTAGCTTAACCTTAATAGCAAAACCAGACCGAAGCAAAGAAAAAAATAATAAAACTATAGGCCTATATCCCTGATGAACTTATTTGCAAAGATACTGATCAAAATCCTTGCAAACAGAATTAAACAATGCATCAAAAGCATTATTAACCTTGACCACGTAGGCATCATCCCAGGGATGCAAAAATGGTTCAACATATGGAAATCAGTCAATCTAATACACCACATAAATAAACTTAACCATAATAAACACATGATCATCTCAATAGATGCAGAGAAGGCCTTTGACAAAATAAAGCACAATTTCATGATCAAAATACTGGAGATAATAGGATAGAGGGTTTATATCTTAACACAGCAAAGCCTATATATAAAGCACCACAATCCCACAAGCCCAATAATGGTGAAAGACTCACAGAGTTCCCACTGAGATCAGGAACAAGACAGGGTTGCCCACTCTCATCACTGCTCTTCAACATAATACTAGATGTACTAGCCCAAGCAATAAAACAGGAGAAAGAAATAAAAGGGTTTGAAATTGGAAAGGAAGAAGTCAAGTTAGCTCTATTTGCATCTGACATGATCCTATACATAAGTGACCCAAATTATACATCTCAAAACTTTTAAAGGTCATTAAGTCCTTCAGTAAAGTGGCAGAATACAAAACCAATGCACAAAAATCAGTAGCTTTCCTATATGCAAATGACAAATATACAGAGAAAGAAATCAGTGAAGCTGTCTTATTTTCAATATCAACAAAAAAGTTAAATACCTTTGAATAACACTAACCACAGATGTGAAATTTCTTTATAATGAAAAAATTAAAAAAAAAATAAACTAAGGAAAGAAATTGAAGAGGACTTGAGAAGATGGAAAGGCCTCCCATGCTCCTAGATTGGTAGAATTAATATTATGAAAATGGCAATTCTACCAAAAGCTATATACACATTTAACACAGTAACCAATAAAAATATCAGCATCAGATCATTCTTCACAAAGATTGAAAAAAATGATCTCAAATTCATATGGAATGGCAGAATACCTAGGATATCCAAACACATCCTCAACAATAACAACAACAAAAACCTCTGTATGAATCACCATTACCTGATCTAAAGCTATATGACAAAGCCATAGTAACAAAAATAGCATGGTACTGGACTAAAAACATAAACATAGACCAATGGAACAGAATTGAAGACCCAGACCTTAGGTCAAGTAACTACTGTTACTTGATCTTTGACAGCATCTTCAACAAATGGTATTGGACAAACTGGTTGACCATATGTAAAAACATATGGAAATCAGTCAATCTAATACACCACATAAATAAACTTAACCATAATAAACACATGATCATCTCAATAGATGCAGAGAAGGCCTTTGACAAAATAAAGCACAATTTCATGATCAAAATACTGGAGATAATAGGATAGAGGGTTTATATTTCCATATGTAAAAAAAAATTAAATTAGACCCACTGATTTTGCCATACACAAAAATCAAGTCCAAATAGATTAAAAACCTCAATGTAAGACCTGAAACTGTTCAACTACTGGAATTAAAAATAGGAGGCACTCTCCACAATATAGAACTGTGAAAAGACTTCCTGAGCAAAACTCCAGTTTCTCAGGATTTTTTTAAAGTTAGTAATGTACATAGTGTGTATACAGTCATGCTGTTACCACCATTAGCCTCCTCCCTGTCCTTCCCCCTATGAAGGGACTCTGCTCATTGGGGAATGTGGGTCGTGCATTGTAGGGGCAGCCATCAGTTATGGGGAAGAGGCAATATCTCTGTGCACAATGTCCCAACTTGTGGCTCTAACCATCTTTCTGACCCCTTTTCTGTGAATTTCCCTGAGCCATTTTGGGATCATTTCAGGTCTACTTCAGTGATGAGGTCTAGGGGGTGTCTGTGTCTCTGGATATCTGCTTTGGTAGGAATTGAGTGTTCTCTGTGTCTATCTCCTTCACCCTTGTGTTGGTACCAGGTTCACCAAGAAAGAAGCATTCTTGCTCATTTCCCCCCATTACTGTATGGTTTCAGCTGGGGCCCTGGTGAGGTGTGATATGCTGATTCTCTCCTCAGGTTCTTTGTCCATCTGAAAAAGAGAAGCAAATTCTCCAACAGAGAGAGAGGTCAGCACCAGATAAATGAGATAGACATTATTATTTTAGAGAGAATTTCATAGGTGTAAGCCCTCTTATAGCCCCTGATTGTGGGAGCTTGATATTGGAGACCAGGCTTGTTTTTTGGATATGGTTCTGACTTGTTTCCAAGTTCCAGCTATGGGTTCTGTTCCATTGAGTGGATGTTAGCCAAATCAAGAGCAGTTGGTTACCCACCATATCTGTGTGCCACTATTGCCCTTGTGTGAGTATCATATCCAGTTTTTTGCTGCTGTGAAGCTTAGATCACATGTTTCTTGGACAGTTGTTCATCACTTTCCCCCAGTCACTCATGTAGCACCTTCTGGCACTAGACAAACTCAGGAAAAATTAAACAAGCACTCAATTAATGGGACCTCATGAAGCTTAAAAGCTTTTCCACAGACAAACATACCATAAGCAGAGCCAATAGATTACCCAATGAATGGGAGAAAATCTTTGCCAACTATACCAGTGACAGTAGCCTAATATCTAGAATCTACAAAGAACTCAAAAACCTAAACAATAAAATATCAAACAACCCACTCCAAAAGTGGGGCAGAGAATTGAATAGGGAGTTCTCAGAGGAACAACTACAAATGGATAACACGCACTTAGGAAAATGTTCAATATCTATAACCATTAGATAAATGCAAATCAAAACAACTATGAGATTTCACTTTATCCCAGTAAGGATAGCAAACATTAAAAAAAATCAAATGAAAACAAATGTTAGAATGGATGTTGATAAATAGGAACACTCATTTACTGTTGGTGGGAATGTAAGCTGGTACAACCACTGTGGAAATCAATATAGAATCTCCTGAAATGGATGAATATAGAGTTATGAACAAACCCTTACTGGGCATTTACCCTAAAATCCCTACACTTCAGTTCAAAGATATTTGCTCAATCATATTTATAGCTGCTCAGTCCATAGTAGCTAAGAACTGGAATCAACCAAGGTATCCATCATTGAACGAATGGATAACTAAGATGTGGCATATGTACATGATGGAATTCTATTCATCAGTAAGAAAAAACATGATACAATGAAATTTGTAGAAAAATGGTCAAAAACTTAGAACAGATCATACTAAGATAACTCCCACAATCACAGAAAGACAGTTATTGCATGGTCTCACTCATTTGTGGTTCCTAAAAGGGATTAGCCTGAGTTGCTGACATACTTGAATGGCATTGCAAGGCTTGCACAACGGGGGAAAGGTAAGGGTGGTGGGACACAAAACTGAACCTAAATTGAACTGATACCATAGAAACCTACACCCTGGAAGTTAAACTAAAAGGCTAAACACTCAATAGGACATTAGGGTGAGCATCTGAATTGAAGGGCCTTGGAGACTAAACTTAAAGTTATCCCTTTTCTCTTTTTTTTCTGTCTTTTTATTGTTTTCTTTTCCCTTGGCCCTGACCTGTAATTCTCTGTACCAGGATGCTGTTAACATCCACAACAAGCTGTTGATCAGAGAGACCTACTAGGTCTCCCAAAACAAACAAGACAGATTTCTATTAGAGCACTTGATTACCCACAAGAGGTTAATCCTACTGCTAAAGACACCATAAGCTATCAGCTCAGACCATGGAGAGACTTGGTTGGAATGTGGAAGACAGTCAGTCCCTAGATAGTTAGTCCATCTAGTGCTGGAAAGCACTATATGCGCTACTAGGAGAAAGGGAGCAATATTTTTCTGAGCAATTCAGATGCCCACAACCTGACTTGATGCTCACACAACTGCAGTAGTGACACACAGCCATAGTGGGTATGAAACTGCTCTTTGATTGGCTAACAGATCTGCTCAGTGAACAGTAAACCATACCTGGATCTGGGAAAAAAGTCAGAATCATATACAGAAAATGATTTTGCTTTCCAGTGTCAAGCTCCCACTATTCTTGGGCTATAAGAGGGTCTACACCCTTTAAATTCTCTCAAAATTAATAATTAGCTATCCCATTTAATCAGTGCTGACTTCACTCTCCGTTGGAGAATCTGCTTCTCTTTTTCAGACGGAGGTGGGATCTGAGGAGAGAAATGACCCAGCCCACTTCACTTTGGCCCCAGTTGAAACCACAGAGGAATTGGGGAAATAAGCAAGAGTGTTGCTTTCTTGGTAAACCTGATATGAGCACAAGGGTGGAGGAGATAGACACTGAGGACGCTCAACTCCTACTAAACCAGAGATCAGAGGCTCCTAAGAGCCCATCACTTGAAGTCTCAGGGAATTTTTCAGAAGAGAGGGGGGCGGAAACATTGTGAGAGCCTTGTGTTTGGACATTATGCACAGAGACATTGCCTTTCCTCCATAACTGACTTCTGCCCCCACAGAGCATGATCCGCAATCCCAATGGGGTTGACCTGCATCCCCAACTAGGAGGTCCTCTTCAGAAAAGTGGCAGGGATGAGGGAAAGGATGGTACCAACATGTGTTGTTTACATACTAAGTATGTCCATATCTAATAAGAATAATTTTTTTAAAAATCTGTAGATCTGTTCAGAGTAAACTAGTAGTAATAGATAACTGCATTGGAGTGTTCACACTAAGTTTAAAACAATGACCATGGGTGTGTTTTGATTTCCTAATTCTCCCAAATGTCCTAAATCTTATAGTGATAGATAAAAACGTAGAGAAACTAAACTACTAATAACTTTCTTTTCCTTGTGACAGAAATTACAATACTCTTGATAGGACTACTTTCGTGAAGGATGGCAAGAACTAACAACTTCACAGCATTTTGGCAAAGAAGAATGAAGATGAGCAGAAAGCCAACCCAGCAATCATCCCACTCGAGAAACTCTTTGAATGTCCCCCAAAGCTCACTGTACTGACCCAGGATGTCACAAGGAACAATCACTGTCTAAAGCCCCCTTTCCTAAACTCACATAAGTGATGCTGACAGTCAGGACATCATTCAGTCCTAAACCACATCAACTCATATTAGCCTGCGCACAGAGGCAAAACTCTGATGTTAATGTCTAACTTCTTCAGGGAAGAAACGATTCCCTCTGCATAGTGACAGGAGCTTGAAGATCGAATTTATGGAGACTAAGAGGTATTTACTAATTTCCAGTACACGAAGTGGAAAAGAGTAGAGGCTATGAAGCATAAATACTTGGCTTTATATTTAGTGTTGTATTTTTTGCTAGGTTTATAAGTTTCAGATTAATTAATAACACACATTTAGCTTGGTCACCTTAACTATACAAAATAAAATTCAAAAATACAAAGCAATGTATATGAGGTTTTTCACAGGTCACACAGTACAAGGGGCAGCAAAATGTACTATTGCAGGCTGGAGAGATTGCTTAGTGGTTAAGGTGCTTACCTGCAAAGCCTAAGGACCCAGGTTCAATTGTCCAGGTCCCATGTTAGACAAATGCCCAAGGTGGAATACACATCTTCAGTTCGTTTGCAGTGGCTAACAACCCTGTAGAGCCCATTCTCTCTCTCTCTCTCTCAATCTCATAAAAAAAAATAAATAAAAGTGCACTATTTTATTTCTTGAGACACAGCAACAAATATCATGGGTTCAAGTCTAAACTTTGATGCTTAGAAGCTATGTGATTGCAGCAATGTTCTTAGTTCACACGTGCTTAAATTTAGTTATAATAATGATGATTAGAGAGATATTATATTTTTCTTTTTGTTATTTCCCTTTTAGTCTTCCCATTTTTATTATCTTTTTTTTTTTTTTTTTTTTTTTTTTTTTGAGGTAGGGTCTCACTCTGGTCCAGGCTGACCTGGAATTAACTATCTAGTCTCAGGGTGGCCTAGAACTCTTGGCAATCCTCCTACCCCTGCCTTTCGAGTGCTGGGATTAAAGGCGTGTGCCACCACACCTGGCTCCATTTTCATTATCTTATCATTTATTTAGTTTTGATTTGTCATACTCCTTTCCTCCAGACGTTCTTTTCCCTTAGATTGGTGTATTGATTAGGTAGGTACTTCTATCTTCATAGGCAGATTCTTTCCATAACTGGTGTCTGCTGAATGCTCCCCAGACGGTGCTAATAAGGAATTGCATGATGAGCCGCAAGCCATCTTCCACTCTGACTTAAACTGTGAATTCATTGACTCAAAAGCTCTCCTAAACCCAGTCTAATGTGAAATGTGAATGCTATATTTTAGAATACACTAGACCTCTTGCAATTTATTAAACAGTATTTGTTAAGCAGGTGATGTGCTGAGTCCTCTATAGTTTTATTATTTATATTTGTTACTTATTTATTGATTGTTTACATATTGTATGAGTAATACATTAATGTTTCTATATTTATGGACATTATCTAGTCCAGTATGATTTATTGAAATTATTTTCCAATTAAATTTCTTTGAATACATGTGTCTAAGTTTATTTATAGATCTTTATGTTCTTCTACTTCCTTATTTTAACTATACAGTAGACAACAGAATCACTAGAAAGCCTTCTTCAGATTTGTTTCCATTGAGATGTGAGTTGAAACTCTGCATCAATTTAAAGCATATGAAAAACAAAAGACCATCATATATGTGTATGTATATTTGTACATCATTTTGATTGCTTGGTTGGATTTATTGTTATTCACTCACTAGCATTTTGTAATTTTCATATGTTTAGGTAAATGTGTATTTATATATTTGAGATGGAATATCAGATTGATGGTAAAAAATGAAGTTTCCAAATTTAAGTATTCTGTCAAAATTGGTCCATATGGACCACAACCTATGTAATTAAAAATTGAATATTTTTTCTTTCTTTTTCGGGATTGAATGACCTCATTCTTAAAACAGTATGCTTGCTGTCAGCCACCCTGAAGAAAATGACAGTTGTTCAAAAGGGAGTATCTATCCCTTTATTATCTTTAAAACAATTTTCCCAATGCAGACAACCATAACAACTTCATCAGAAAAGTGGTCACATATTACCACCAGGATGAACATTTGTGTTTTCTAAAAACATTTACATGAAATAAAATGACTTCCCTTAGATACAATTTTAAAAGGAGGGTTTAACATATGTTTTCCTGTGAAATTTCTTTTTTTAAATTAAAAAAAAATTACCTATTTTTTTGCAAGGACAGAGAAAGAAAGAGAGAGAAGATAGAGAGAGAATGGTCATGCCAGGGCCTCTAACCACTAAAAACAAACTCCAGATACATGTGCCCCTTTGTGCATCTGGCTTTCATGGGTCCTGGAGAATTGAACCTGGGTCCTTTGTCTTTGCAGGCAAATGCCTTAATCACTAAGCCATCTCTCCAGCCCCTCCTGTGAAATTTCTATTTTCCTTAATTTTAAGATGTCTGGAGTAATTTAAATATAGCACAGTAAAAATAAAGGAAATATATTTGATGATATTATACTTTTCATTGCCATATAAAGGATCTTCCAGCCAGGCATGTTGGTGGACACCTTTAATTCCAGAACTTGGTAGGCATGAGTTTGAGGCCACTATGAGACTACATAGTGAATTCCAGGTCAGCCTGAACTAGAGTGAGACCATACCGCAAAAATAAATAAATAAATAAATAAAGGATCTTCCATAGAAAGCCATTGTTTGGTGGTTCAGTAACTGGGAAGACTGATTAAGATCACAATTTCCTCCATAAGCTGAAGTACCCTAAACTTCATCCTTGAGCAAAATATGATTTCACTAGAAAGGCATGAAAACCCTATAGCAAATGGCATAGAATCAATTTAGGGAAATAACATCAAGTCTTTCAGTACAACCTGAGCAATGAATACGAAGTAATAGAAGAAAATGTCTCCCTGAACAGTGCTTACAGGGAAAGCCTTGACAAGATGTAAAAAAAAAAAAAAATGTAATAGAAATATTTTTTTTTCATAAAATCTGTTGCATACATGCTTAAGCCTTAGAATCACCTACATACACATTTATTTTTTTGTTTTGCCTTGGACAAAAAGGGATTGGTACCAAGGAACTGGAGTACCATACAGAAATTGCATTGAGAAATTAAGTCAAATTTAGGACTATGCTGCTCAGTTAAATCCTACTATGAGTAACGAAATGGTGCTTGCTTTCCCATAACATGTGAACAGGTTTATAAAATATATATTAGACCTGTATACTCAGGAGACAAATCAGGGGAAATAATCACACAGTTGTTTTTCATCCCTATGGTCAGAGGTGCCTCCACAGTTATTCAAGTGGTTCTTATAGAAAAGTGTCTGAGCACTAGAAAGGGTCCCAGAAACAACCAATGGTGCAAGTGACTAAGCATGATGCATGAAAAGACACACACACAGAATACACCTGAAAGGGAGTGCATCAGCTTGGATCAGACACACATAACATATGACATTTGAACAGGAATACAACAGCTTTGATCTGCAGAAGTCTGGCGAAACTTGCATGAAACTGGTTGCAGAAACAGTGGTTGTAATAATAGGAATGCTACAAAGAGTTGAAATGGTGCAAGAATGCATAATTCACGGGGATTTCCCCTACCACCAAGAATTTTTCCAATCTCCAGCCAAACGAGGTTTTCTAATTAGTTATCTTTTTGAAACTGAAATTCAGTCTGAATGGTAGATAATGAAACTCCCAATTCCCAATCTCTTTTCTGAAGGTGAACTGCTTGGATCTTTCACAGCATGTCTCAAAATATGTGTCACCACACCAATGTTGGCACAATTTTTCTTATCTCTTTCTTTTGTTTCTAAGTTTAAGGCTTTTTTCCTTCTAAAATGCAGCATTATTCATTATGAAGAGCAACAGATAGAAAATGCCCTTCGATAATACAAAGAGTATAAAAATCTTCCAATAACAGGGCTGGAGAGTTTGCTTTGTGGTTAAGGCGCTTGTCTTCAAAGCCAAAGGACCCAGGTTCAATTTCCCAGTAGCCACATAAGCCAGATATACAAGGAGATGTATTCATCTGGAGTGTGTTTGCAGTGGCTAGAGGCGCTGCTGTGTCCATTCTCTGTCTGTCTATTCTCTCTCTCTCTCTCTCTCTCTCTCTCTCTCTCTCTCTCTCTCTCTCTCTCTCTGTCTCTGCAAATAAATAAATAAAATAAAAATCTTCCAATAAGTGATGTTGAATATATTTTGTATTTGAGTATCTCATCCATGAAAGCTTTGAAAGTTGTTCAATGTGATAATATAATTAGAGGACACTGACACAGACCACAGTGCCTTGGGTATACTAGCACATACAGGTAAGATCCAAGTGGTTTAGTTAGCTAGAAAGGAGAGAAAAATTCTAGCATAATAAAGTCCTAATAGTTCTGAACAATATTCTTATAGGAGATGATGTAGCTTGGAAGTTGAAGCAAGAAAAATAAATTTCAGAGGTACATATGACTATATATATATACACATACTCTCTTAATTGTGTTCTATGGCTTAGATAAATATCCAATAAAGGTCAATGCTTTAAAGATCCTTTTTCTTTTCTTCCTAGAGTGGCACTATTGGGAATGGGAGAGGCTGAGTTCTAGGGGAGATCCTCAGATTATTGAAATGTTTTTTTCAACAATGATTGTGACCTCAGCCTCTTCTTCCCCATCTTCTTATTTATAAAATGCAGTTTTCTCCTCCATGCTCTCATTGCTACTGCTACCTAGTACCTCTGTCATATACTCAAAGCATGGATCTGAAACTGTGACACAAATAAATTTTTTTGTGAGTTAATTATCTCAGGTATTTGATTATGATGACAGGAAAGTGGCTAACACACTGTCTTAGAGTGGAAAAAATCATTTACTAATTTTCCACTCAAGGCAAGATGTGAATTTTGATAATTTGAGTGTGCCACCTGGGAATTTGACTTTTATTTCCTTGATTTACAACCCAAGTGTTCTTTACCCAGCCTAAATTGCTACACATTGTCTCTTTTCTAAAGTTTGGGAAATCTAAGAGTGTATTTATGTTAGTTTTAGAATTTCTCAACAACCAAGAGCTATCCAATAACATTATACACATTAAAAATATTTCAGGGCTGGAGAGATGGCTTAGTGGTTAAGGCGCCTGCTAAGCCTAAGAACCCAGTTCCAATCTCCAGGTCCCATGTTTAGCCAGATGCAAAGTGACGCAAGGGCGCAATGCCGCACTTGCCCACAAGGGGGCACACACATCTGGATTTCGTTCACAGCGGCTGAGAGACTGCTGGCGTGCCCATTCTCTATCTGTCTCCCTCTCCCTCTCTCTCTGTCTGTCTCTCTCTGTGTCTCTCTCCGAAAATAAAAAAAAAATTTAAAAAATTTCATTGTGAGCATCCTTCATATTAGCCCACTGAGTGCTTTGTGAATGTATCTTTTGTTGTCAGGAATTTGGGCTTCAGTTTTTTTTTTTTTTTTTTATGAAATACAATAAATTATACATGCAACATATTTCATAATCTTATAGCCAGAAAGTAAACCTGTCAGCATGCAATTGAAAATAGGTCCCTGATTGATATAGTACTTTGCAGAGTAGCCTCTGTGAAGTGTTGGACCCTCTTGTGATTTAAAAATCCTTGCATCTCAGCAGTGATTATTTATCTGTCCACGAAGCTTTTTATATGACATTATTATTTTTATGTTTGACTTAATTCAGCCAGCCTATATTGGGCATATTCTATGCACTGGAAGCTCTGCTTTGCCCTGGAGGTCAGAGATTGTTGCTATCCTTGCAGAGTCCACAATCTAGTGAAAGAATCAAGAGTAGCACAAATTCCTATCATATAGAGCTGGGGTAGTGACTTACTAGTTAAAGATACTTGTATGCAAAGCCTGTCTGTCCAGGTTCAATTCCATAGTACCCGCATAACCACATAAAGCCAGATTCACAAAGTGGTGCATGATCGGGAGTTTGCAACGGCCCTGGTGTGTTCTACTTCTCTTTCTTGCTCCCCTCCCTACTTTACCCTCCTTTCTTCCCTCTCCCTCTTTCTCCACAAACAAATAAATAAAATCCTCTAAATATTTTTACAATACAGGCAAATTTATAATAGAAATAAACAACAAATTACAGTAAATCGCACTACCATGTAAATAAGATCTGAAGATGAGAAAAAGAGGGATATATTTTTGAAGGCAATTTGAGGATGACACTGACCTGGGTATTGTGCATTTTGCAGATGTCTGGAGAGACAGACAATGTGAAGGAGATTCTGATATTTCTACGATTAGCAGGGACAAAGACATAGTGGCACATGGAACAGTTGCTGTTTGGGAGCAATGACAATTGTATTCACTGAGTGGGAAAAATTAGTAAGTATGAAAAGAAGAAGAAAATCTAGTTATAAAGGGCAGAAGAATTCACTCAAGGAATTTGGATTGCTTCTTATTAAATGCCAGGAGGTGTTGTAACATCTTGCCAGCCAAGCATGAAGCTAAAATTAGATGTTTTCCTTCCACCACTTGCAAAGTCTCATAATATGGCTTCACTCTTTCTATATTTCAAAAGTGAGTAACAAAATCTCAGGATTTGATACTTAAGAAGAGAGAAGTTGAGCTGGAGATGGCTTAGTAATAAAGGACTTTGCCTGTGAAGCCTAAAGACACAGATTCAATTCCCCAATACCTACATAAGCCAGATGCACAAGCTGGCACAATCTGGAGTTTGTATGCTGTGGTTGGAAGCCTTGATGTACCCATTCCCTCCCCTACTCTCTTTCCCTTTCACTCTCTCTCTCTCTCTTCTTTTATCCCTTTAAATAAATAAATAAAATATTTTTAAAAAGAGAAAGGTGATGGAGAGATGACTTAGCAGTTGAAGCACTTTCCTGCAAAGCTGAAAGACGCAGTTTCAATTCCATATGACCCATGTAAACCAGATGCACAAAGTAGTGCATGCATCTGGAGTGTCGGTTTCCCTCCCCCAGCAGGTAGAGTTGAAGAGAGAGCCGGACCAGTGGCTCCTCTTGAGGCTGAGCGGGATGATGGGTGTCGGCGGCTCAGACCCTCCCCCCCAAAACACCGGAGAGAAAAACACACTGAGCCAGGAGTCTTGTTGAGGCAGCAACTTGTTTTATTGTAGTAGGAAGATGTTTATATAGTTTTGAGAAAGAGGGTGGGTCTCAGGATGGGTAAAGGTGTAAGGGCCAATAGTATTTTACCACGTCATCAGTAGCTGAGAGGAGGCAGTTTTGGCTTAGGCCTTGCTGAGTCACTCTTAAGCAGAAGTAGACCAAAGACAGGTCGCTAAACTCTAGTCAGGCTCAGTAAGTTCCTCTAGGCCTCACACCTGGGCCTCTTAGGGCCCAACATCTCCCCCTTTTGTTTTTGTAAGAACGGCAGAGATCATGGCCCCTGTCTTAGGTTGTCCCCCTTTGGGGATCTTACCCGTTACTGGTTACGGGCTGAAAAGACAGCGGGCCGGTGGCGGTTTGGGTGGCTGCCTTGGGAGGAACGAGATTTTAAAAGCCAGTTTTAGTTTTTTTTTTTTACAGCTTTTGTTAAGGGCAGAAATGACATCTTTTACAGAGAAGCCTTTAAGGCTGGCAATTATAGCAAGGAGGATTGAACTAATCCATGGGGGTAAAACAAAAGTTTTGTCCCAAAAGCCATGGAGGTTTTTTTGTTTTACTTTTAAGCCACATTGCAGGAGGAGTATTCTTAAAATCAGGGCAACAGTAATACACATGAGTACAACATCAGCCCAAAGGCCCAAAAAAATAGCTAAACGTGTTGCAGAATTAAGTTTAGATTTAGATCCGTGACGGCCAGACGAGCCTGTGTCCTTAGAGGACGGCTCGATGATACCAAACACAGTACAGATGGGAGCAGATCTCCCCAACAGGTTTGTTCTGTCTTTTGAGATGGAGTCCCCACTCAAATGAGGGGGCAAAACGCTTTGAGTCTCCTCCAGGTCTGCCCATGTGGTGTGTCCACCAGGAACGTATGACCCGTTCAGAAGTACAGGAGCCGCAGATGCGGCTTGCCGGCAACCCGGAAGTGAAAGGAAAGAGAAAGGAACGAAAAGATGTTGAAGCAAGCACAGGTTACAGAAGCAAAGGTCAGAACATTAGATATGAAGACTGCCTCATAATTTATGAGGGTACACCCATCCGCAGTCCAATTGGCCTGTCAGCATACTTCTGTAAGCAGGAAAGAGAGATCCTCACATGGGGCACCAGTCTGCTGGTTCCTCCCCCGGCAGGTAGAGCTGAAGAGAGAGCTGGACCAGCGGCTCCTGTTGAGGCTGAGCGGGATGATGGGTGTCAGCAGCCCAGTCCCCCCTCCTCTAAAACACCGGAGAGAAAAACACACTGGGCTGGGAGTCTTGTTGAGGCAGGAACTCGTTTTATTGTAGTAGGAAGATGTTTATATAGTTTTGAGAAAGAGGGTGGGTCTCAGGATGGGAAAAAGGTGCAAGGGCCAATAGTATTTTACCACGTCAGCAGTAGCTGGGCGGAGGCAGTTTCAGCTTAGGCCTTGCTGAGTCACTCTTAAGCAGAAGTAGGCCAAAGACAGGTCGCTAAACTCTAGTCAGGCTCAGGAAGTTCCACTAGGCCTCACACCTGGGCCTCTTAGGGCCCAACACTGGAGTTTGTTTGCAGAGGCTGAATGCCCTAGTGTACCCATAGTCTCTCTCTCTTTCTTTCTCTCTCTCTCCCCCTCCCTCCCTCTCTCTCTTTCTTCTTCTTTCTCTCAAATAAATAAATAAATAAAAATTATATAAAAAGAGATTATTTTTACTGAGGTTAGAGTAGAATTTCATCTAGCAATCATTTCTGTTAAGCAATAACATCTTTGTTTTTGAGAAATCCTGTCCAGTTGCATTAGTGAAGTAAATCTTACCATTAGTAATGCTACTTACCTATTTAATCATAAATAATTGAAGGAAAGAAGATTCTAGTACTTGCAAATTTTCACATTGATCTTAACTCTAGCTTTTAGAAGACAGGGCACAGAAGCAGTTTTCTCCAGAAGGGCAAAGAAAGAAGAAAATAAGGACACAAAATCAGTGAATACACAGATGAGGTCTGTGAAATGATTTGTTTCCTGGGGAATGCCTTATCTGCATAGAGAACACATCAGTGCCAAATGGAAGACCTCTGTTTATTGGCAGGATGATCTAGAGAGCCCACAATTTCTTAGGTATATCTCCAATTTCCGCACTCTGCAACAACTTTTTTCAACCTTATGAAGCTCTTCAGAATTCCCCCTTGGGGCTCTGTTATGTACAATCATCAAAAGACAGCAAAGCCAGGAAGCATCAAATGGAACCAGAATGTGGAGAATAAACATCAATGGAGTTTGTAATGGTTATATGGACACAGATGTATGCAATTGTGCATATGTCAGTCAATCCATGCATAGGCACAGAGATCAGTTTGCGCTGCTAATCAAAATGGCATAAGAATCAGAGTGCTACAGACATCTAAAAGATACCATGAGTTTTATGGTCATTTTAAAATTGATGGCCAGATATGTTATTGTGATAGGCTTCGAAGATGGAAATGTGTGAAATGAGTGATAGGGAATTAGCATCAGAAGGGTGTTTTCATCCTCCAGTCTAGTGTATCCATGTGCAGGAATTCCCCAAGATTAAGACACAAGGAATATCACTCCACTCTCACCTCACTTCCCACTTCCATTGGTAAACTCGCAGTTGGTAAACTATCCTTAATTGAAAAAATAACTAATCCCTTTTATCTGGTTCCCTGATAGATACTAACTCAGGACTACCACTGAATAACTCACATCTGTTTTCCTGTGGGGCACTCCAAGCTAGATTGGGGGAGGACTTGAAGCTACTGATTACAATTTAGCAAAACAGGAGAGGAAGATGTTGTGGAAGATTCATTTGCCCCACAGACCTAAGCCTTATTTCCCAGTAAGCATTATGTGTATAACAATTGGTGTTTAAATTTTTATTTTCTATATCTCTACAGCTACATTCCATTTAATGAAAATAAAAATAGAGAATACAAAGGTTTTCATAGAAGATACAGGATCCAAAAGTGAGGAGTCATCAGGATGACACGGCAGAAGAAATTGTCTTTTACCCCGAAGAAAACACATACAAATCTAGGCAAGCTATTCACAGACCAAAGTAGCCCAGAGAGGCTCAAGGGCCCATGACAGAGTCTAGAGCAACCAACAGAACGGAAACACCAGGAAAACATGCATGGTAAAGGTCTTTGGTGAGACTGGTATAGGTAACATGCCAGGAAAGTAGGATGGGAAAGGAAAAGTGCCATCCATAATGGTCCCTAGCAGTTTCCTGTGCTGTTAGCATCTATTTCCACTAAGATGGTCAAAAGCTTTACCTACTGGGGAAATCTGGAGAGATAGAAAGAGCCATAAAATACTCCCTTTAAACAGTGACCACTTTGAGAAGAGCTACTTTCTCCCCCATTACTATTGTGTTCTCTGTCTGGGTGGTCCCATATCTTACTCTCTAGAACCATTTCCATGGTAAGCTAGCATTACCTTTGCCCAGAACCAAACTCTTATTTTGCCTATGTCCCCAGAACCAGCTCAGCCACCATTAAAAGCTTTTTTCCATTTTGGAGATGCTGTAATTTAATTTAGAATCATTCCTTAAGGAACATATCATATCTTCCCAATTTCACACACTGAGGATACCAAATAGTGAGATAGCCCATTATTTTGATAATAGTTCTTCTGCTCAAGAGAACTAAATCCTGCCCTAAATATACTTTAATTACATACACATCTATTCTCCCACTCTTGCCTTTAAGCTACAATCACCACCATGGTGAGGACTAGAGTCTATACACCAGAAAGCAGATCCATCACTGCCTCAGACTTCAGAAGCATACATGGCCCATGCATTTCTGTCTCAGATTCATGGCTGTTTCATAGGGATAGAAAATTATATGCTTAATATTCGTGATGAGAATATATAAAAATCCCCAAAACACTAGCAAATTGGATTTAACTGTGTATTAAAATGTTCTTTCCCTGGGAAGCAAGGATGATTCAACATATGCATGCTTACAAATATGGTATATCTCATCAATGGAACATAATCATATGATAATCCCACAGAAGGCAAACAAAATTTAGCATTCTTTGGTGATTCAAACTCTGCACAAATAAAGTATGGAAGGTACACCTCAATACAATAAGCACCAGATGTGACAAATCCAAAAAACAAACATATGAAATGGTTCAAACATAAAAGGTCTTTACTGCTGAGATATGATGTAATGATTGGGAAAATTAAAATGACATAAGAAGGTTAAGCATCCTGTCACCCTGGGACCTCATAAAAATGTTCTGCTAGCTTAGAGTCAGAAACATCTGTACCACTGATAAAATCAAAATTGCCTTCAGAGATAATTCCTAAGTTTCCTCACTAATATCTCAAAGGAGGTTACTAACAATGGTGGAAAAACTATCCTTACTTAAAGCTAGAAGGTTTGTGACCCTGAATTTAAGGGTTTTAGCATGATGCTCTTATCCCTAAATATAAACAATGTAGCACAGAAGACCATCTTACAATTTTATTTATAAAAGGATATTTTGTAATATAAGATATACAGACTAGGGCTGAAGAGATGACTTAATGGTTAAAGTGCTTGCCTGCAAAGCCAAAGGACCCAGGATCGATTCCCCAGGACCCACGTGAGCCAGATGCACAAGGGGGTACATGCATCTGGAGTTCGTTTGCAGTGGCTAGAGGCCCTGATGCACCCATTCTCTCTCTGTTTGTCTCCTCTCTCTCTCTCTCTCTCTCTCTCTCTCTCTTTGAAAATAAATGAAATAAAAATTAAAAAATTTAAAAAGATATATAGACTAGCTAACATATTTGTACTTAACTTATCCTTCTTACTTTTTCTCAACACCCATGCTTAAAGTATTAACTATCTCTTGTCTCAGAGTACTGTTTGCTTTATTCTGAAATTCTTTTCTGCATCTTATTGAAAGACTGGGTTTTACTGGAATATATGGCCTTAATGATGTGGGTGGGGGCGTTATTCAGGGTGCTGGTGACAGTGCTGGGCTATATTTCCCTGCTGTCAGTGATGAAATAACAACATAATAAGTTGGTATGTTACTTCTTCTACCCTGGAGAAATTAAGCCAGCTGTGCATGGTGGCACACACCTTTAATCCCAGCATTTGGGAGGCCAAGATAGGAGGATTGTTTTGAGTTCAAGGCCAGCCTGGGACACCCTCATGAATTCTAGGTCAGCCTACAAATATAAAATATAAAAGAAATAATCTCAAACTTTTTATGAAATCACAAAAGTCCCCAAATACCCCCCAAAATGTTGAAAAATAAAGACCAAAGCTAGAAACATACTACTATGTGATTTCAAAATGTATTACAAATCAACATAGCAAGGTACTTGCCTAAAACATACAAAAAAACACAAATAGAATATGTATGTGTGTGTGTGTGTGTGTGTGTGTGTGATTTTAAGTTAAGATGACAAGAATACAGAAACAGCATGGAGAAAAAAGTCTCTTAAACAAACAGTGCTAAGAAAACTGAATATGAATGAATGAAATTTAATTCAAGCTCTTACCATATAATAAAAATCAACTTAAAGTAGATGAAAACTTACACATGCCTTGAAATTATGACACTATTAGAGAATGTGTAAGAAATTCACCCATTACATTATCAAGGTCATAAGTAACAACAAGACAACATCAAAGCGGGATTACATCAACATCTCCCTCATACACGAGTAAACAACATAGTGGTGGGAAATCTGTAGAATGAGAGAACGTAGGTGAACCATGACTATATTTAGTATATAAGCTAAATACAGGAACTGGTACAACTTAACAAAATGCATATAGTATTTTGAAAATAAACTGAAGTCAGGAAACGGTGGTGCATGACTGTAGTCTGATCACTGGGAGATGGGGACAGGAAGTTTGTGGATTTGAGACCACTGTATTGTACATAGCATGAATTCCCTTAGAAACAAACAATAAATATAACTAGGGTAAGGAGTCAAATAGACATTCGACAACCCAATTTGGCATTAAAGAACATTTCAACATCAGTAATCATAAGAAAAATGAAGTTTAATGATAATGAAGATGGTGGCTATAAAGAGACAAAAGGTAAAAGTTGGCAAGGATTTGGAGAAACTAATGAAAATTTGTGCAGTAATTATACAAAAAATCATTAGAAAATTAATTACAAAAATTAATCATATTATCCAGTAGTCCCACTTGGAATATATAAAAAGTATCTGAAATCAGTATGCGAAAGAGATGTTTCACTTTCTTGATCATTAAGCATTATGGCAATAGCCAAAATATTAAAGTATCCTATGTTAATCAACAGGGAGCGCTATTAGGCCTTTAAAAAGGAAAGTCTATAATTTGCAGCAACATGGATGAACCTTAAAAGCCACAGGATCCTATTTATATGGGAAGAGTAAGAATAAATTTTGTAATATAATTGCTCCTAAAGGTTAGTGTATGGAAGGATTATGATTTTTGTTGTCAAGATGGATTCTCCTAACCACGCTTTGTCTCCTGAGCGATTACCAGGAAAGATCTGTGGGGCTCCAGTGTGAGAGGGTCTTAGCAGACCTCCAGTGGGCGGGCACAGAGAGGGGTAGATGGGAATCTGCTGATTCCCACTCTCTTAGGTAGCCCACTAGACCCTCAGGTCCCCCAACCACTCACTCCAGCCACCATTCCCTGACCAGGTTCTGGGCTGCACACCAACTGCTGCCCTCACACTTTCCCTGTCTCCTGGCGTCCCCTCGCCATGGTGTCGGTGACCACAAGCCTTCCCTCTCTTGGGGCCTTCACTTTCTTGCTACCCCCCACTTTGTCTGTGACCACTCACCTTCCTTCTCTCCCAAAGCCCCCCCCCCACTGTGTCTGTTGGCCACCCACCCACACTGCGTCTGTGGGTTACCCATGCACACTACATCTGTGCATGGTCCCCAGCTTCCCAGTCTCACAGAGGTCTCTCCTCACTGCTTCTGACCCATGCCTGGCTCCTGCAGGCTGTACCTACTGAGCCTACAGCCCACTTACACTCCTGCCCTACTCTTCTGTCTTGAATCTTTGGTGGGCTGGCCTGAAGGCTGCCTCTGCTTCCCATGATCACAGACCCTCAACAACCTTTGCTGCCTACAGGTGCCCTGTGGGCACCTTGGTCAGTGCCCCTGTCTTCCCCACACCAACCAACACCCTGATCTGGCCAGGGCTGTGGATCCCACCACCTCTCCAATGTTCCGCTATACTCCCAGTGACTACTTGTGGCACCCCATCAGCACGGCAAGCGGAACACAGGAAAACCAGGTGAACCAGTGAGTCCTCCATAACCTGTCCACCTGAGTTAATGGGAGAACAAAGGCAAGTGCTACCACCCTAGAGCCACAGGCAAGACACAGCTGAGACTAGGCCAAAGGGATCCCAGACCTCAATCCCACTTTTGGTATTAAGCAGCAGCCCAGAGCAGCTGGAGAACTTAAGCCTTTCACAACCTGCACATCCCAAAAATCATTAGCCTATTTTATTCAAATATAAAATGGAACACCACTAAAGACACTACAAGGGAAAACTATTGCTTCCTCCTTAATTAAATAAGATCCCCACACTGTGATGGAGAGATCATAGAGCAAAAGAAACAACACAAAACATCAATTGGAGGGTGCTCCAAGTTTGCCTGGTCCAGCAATGGAATTCTCCAATGAAAACAGACAGGAGAAAAGTGTAATAGAACCTCTTGCAGTCAGGTTTGCATTGCTGTCAGAAATCACCTGACCAAAAGCATCTCTTTTGGAAAAAAAAAAAAAGATTTATTTTGGCTTACAGACTAGAGGGAGAAGTGCCATGATGGCAAGGGAAATGATGGCATGAGCAGAGGGTGGACATCACTTCCTGGCCAACATCAGGTGGACAACAGGAACAGGAGAGTGTGCCAAAAAACACAAGGGGAAACTAGCTATAGTACCCATAAGCCAACTTCCAACAATACACTGTCTCCAGGAGGCGTTAGTTCCCAAATCTCCATCAGCTGGGAACCAAGTATTCAGTACACCTAAGTTTATGGGGGACACCTGAATCAAATGACTACATTCCACCATAAACTGATAACAATACATGATATAAAATTCAATGCATTCATCCAACTTTAAAAGTCTCCATATTTTTATCACTCCAAATGATGTTCAAACATTGCCATAATCCAATGTCTTTTAACTGAGCCATAATAGTAAAAAAATCCCCCCAAAACCATAATGGCACAGAATAAGCATTCACACAGTAAAAGAGGACACTGGGCATAGCAAAGAAATATGCAACAAATGCAAGATTTAAACAGGTCAAAAATCCAACTCTGTAACCCCAAGTCCAACAACTCTAGTTAGTAACAAGTTTCCAAGTTTGATAATTCTAACCAGCAACAAGTCTCTGGAGTTACAATTCCACCCCTCCAACTATGCTACTCACAGTCTTGGAAAACTTCATCCGGGCTGGCACCTCTCCTTGGCAGCCATCTCCTGGTCCTTGCATTTTCAATGGGTCTCCACTGCAAGCCACAGTTCATCCTCATGGCTCCATCAGGTTTCCAAGCAGACATTCAGTAAACCTGCTCCACACTTCCCATGGCCATTTCCAAAACACAAGACTGTGTTGTAAATTCTATGACCCTCTCTTTCCTGTATTTCTTATATTCCATAATACCAGGTAGAGTGCCAATTTGTTAATCCAGGGAGGAATAACACAGACTTTGAAGAACAGGACACTCCTTGAGCACTCAAATCCCTTCAAAAGAGTCTGTCTATGTTCTTCCTGTTGCCCCAATGCAGGTCAGCTGGCCCAATCTCCATGGTTGTAATCTGTCATATAATTACAGCTGCATTGGCAGCAGTTTCGGACCAAAGATTTCATTTCTGTGCCATATCCCTCTGCACACACCAGTCCGTTTCTACACACTGCAACCCTGTACAAGTTCTTAGGACACAGATATAACAGCAAGCCTCTCACACAAACTGCTTCTATCCCAGTCCAGACAAAGCTCCTTTTCACCTCATAAGGCAAACCCCATAGTCCATAGTTCTTATTGCATTCAGGTCTTTCTACTCTGACCAGAATAATCCATCAAGTTGTATTTATATCACTGCAAGGTATCTCTTAGGCCAAGGTTTCAAATCCTTCCACATTCCTCTTGAAAATCAGCTCTAAAAGGCCAAAGCCACATAGTCAGATGTCTAGCAGCAATCCCACTCCTCACTACCACTTTACTGTTGCAGGCAGGTTCACATTGCTGGCAGAAATCACCTGACCAAGAGCAGATTTTGGGAAAAAAGGATTTAGTTTGGCTTACAGACTCTGGGGCAAAGCTCCATGATGTCAGGGGAAAAGATAGCATGAGCTATCACTTCCAGGACATCACTTCCTGGACAACAACAGGTGGAGAACAGGAACAGGAGAGTGTGCCAAACACCAGCAAGGGGAAACTGGCTATAATAACCATAAGCCCACACGCAATAATACACTGCCTCCAGGAGGCATTAGTTCCCAAATCTCCATCAACTGGGAACCCAACATTCAAAACACCTAAGTTTATGGGGGACACTTGAATCAAACCACCACAGAACCCCAGAATGAAGACACAAAATATATGACCCTGATCAAGGAAATGGCACAGTTAGTAGGAAATAAACAAAATGATAATAATCATATAAATGAAATTCAAACAGCTAGCAAGGCATGGCGACACATGCCTGTAATCCCAGCACTTGGGAGGCAGAGGTAGGAGGATTGCCATGAGTTCGAGGCCACCCTGAACCTACATAGTGAATTCCAGGTCAGCTGAGCTAGAATGAAACCCTACCTCAAAAAAAAAAAAAAAAAAAAGAAAGAAAGAAAGAAAGAAAAGAAAGAAAGAAAGAAAGAAAGAAAGAAAGAAAAAAAGAAAGAAAATTCACATAGCTGCCTTCACCAGGATTGACCTAATAGAAAAAAAACCAGAGAAACTTCAGAAGAGAGATAAGTGAACTGAAGGTGAGCAACAGAGCAACTCAATATCCACCTGGGGCTGGAGAGATGGCTTAATGGTAAAGGTGTTTGCCCTTGAAGCCAAAGGACCAGGTCCAATTCCCCAGGACATACAAAAGCCAGATGCATAAGAGGCACATGTGTCTGAAGTTTGTTTGCAGTGACTATAGGCCCTGACATGCCATTCTCTCTTTGTCTGTCTCTCTTCTCTATCTCTTTCTGCTGGCAAATAAATACATATTTTTTAAATGGATATTATACAGAAAAAGACAACAGAGAATACAATTCAAATTGAAATAGTTAAAATCTCTCTAGAAATACTCAAGAGCAGAGCAATTATGTGGAGGAAAGACAAAGAGAGCTAGAAGACAAAAAGGAAAAATTTGAATTTTTATAGACATACCACCTACCAAAACTGAACTCAGAACAGATTAATCTCCTAAACAAACCTATCACATCCATTGAGATTAAAAAATAATCAATACCCTCCCACAAAGGAAAAGTCCAGAACAAGATGGATTCTTAGCTGAATTCTATCAAACCTTCATGGAAGAACTGAAACCAACTTCTCAAACTGTTTCACATAATTTGAGAACAGGGAATGATCCCCTCCTCCTTCTATGAAGCTGGCATCACCCTAAAACCAAAACCTGACAGAGATACAAGAAAAAAAAAAAAAAAAAAAAGAAAACTATAGCCCTATATCCCTGATGAACTTAGAGGTAAAGATCCTGAGTAAAATCCTCACAAAGTGAATTCAACAACATGTCAAAAACATTATCCACCTTGATCAATTAACTTTCATCCCAAGGATGTAGGGATGTTTCAACATACAGAAATCAGTCAACATAATTCACCACATAAATAAACTTAATCACAACATCTACATGATCATTTCAACATCTTCAGAGAATGCCTTTAACAAAATAAAACATCATTTCATGATCAAAATGGTGAAGAGAATAGGCTTTGATGGTTTACATTTCAGCACCATAAAGGCTGTATATAAAGCACCTAAAGCCCTAAAGCCCAAATAATACTTAATGCGGAAAGACTCAAGGAGTTCCCATTGAGATCCTGAACAAGACAGAGGTGTCCACTCTCACTTCTGCTCTTTAACATTGTACTAGAATCCTAGCAGAAGCAATAACACAGGAGAAAGAATAAAAGGGATACAAATTGGAAAGGAAGCAATCAAGTTGATTCTATTTGCAGATGACATGAGCCTATGCATAAGTGACTGGAAAGTCTCCATCTTAAAACTTCTAAAGGTGATGAGTTCCTTCAGTAAAGTGGCAGGATAAAAAATCAGCACACAAAAATCAGTAGCCTGGGCTGGAGAGATGGCTTAGCGGTTAAGGCACCTGCCTTCTAAGCCTAAGAACACTGGTTCCCATCTCCAGTGGTTCCAATCTCCAGGTCCCACGTTTAGCCAGATGCAAAGTGATGCAAGGGTGCAATGCCACACTTGACCACAAGGGGGTGCACACATCTGGATTTGGTTCACAGCAGCTGAGAGACTGCTGGTGCACCCATCTCTATCTGTCTTCCTCTCCTTCTCTATCTGTCTCTATCTCTCTTCAAAAAAAAAAAAATCAGTAGCCTTTCTATAAGAAAAGGACAAACATACAGAGAAATAAATCAGTGAGGCTGCCCCATTTTCAATAGCAACAAAAATATGAATAACACTAACCAAGGATATGAAATTCCTTTATAATGAAAACATTTTAAAAAAATGTCAAGAAAGAAATTGAGGAGGACTTGAGAATATGGAAAGTCCTCCCATGCTCCTGGATAGGTAGAATTAATATTGTAAAAATGGCAATTCTACCAAAAGCAATATACATATTTAACACAATATCTACAAAAATACCAGCATCATTCTTCACAGAGATTGAAAAAAATTATCTTTTGCAGGGTGTGGTGGCTTATGTCTTTAATCCCAGCACTCAAGAGGCAGAGGTAGGAGGATCACTGTAAATTTGTGGTCACCCTGAGACTACATAGTAGGTTCCAGGTCAACCTGAACTGGAGTCTGACCCTACCTCAAAAAAAAAAAAAAAAAAAAAACCTCTGGAGGAATCACCATACCTGATCTAAAGCCCATTAATCAGTGCCAGTGTGAAGGAGACAGACGCTGAGGATACTCAACACCTGTCAAAGCAGAGATCCAGAGGTTGCTTAGAGATCATCTCTGAAGTAGACTTAAAATATTCCCACCAAGGCTCAGGGAATTTGAGGGAAGAGTAGACAGAAAAATTTTAAGAGAGTTGGGATATCATGCCCTGAGTCATTACTTCTCCCCAAACAACTGAATGCTGCTCCCACAACATAACCCACAGTCCCATGGAAAGTACCTGCAACTTCATTGAGAAGGGCCCCTAGGAAAATGGGGGCAGGTACTAAGTAAAGGATGGTACCATTGTATGATTTATCCATACTAAGTATTTCTGTAATAAAATTTTTAAAAAGATATGAAATTTCAGTTGATGAAGAAGAAATAGTTCAAGAGATGTGTTCATCATCACAGTGAATAGGTCTGATAATGTATTTTATATATAAATGTTGGTAGGAGAAAATTTTAACTATTTTTGCTGCATAAGAATTTGGGGATTAATGCAAATAAAATATGTATGCTAATACAGATATTTAATACTTTCATTTATTCTACAATATCTGTATCACATGTTTTATTTTATCCCATAAATACACCAAGGTTTTACTTATCACTTAGAAACTAAAAGTAGGGAATTGGATTTGAATAACTATCATTTAAATTAAGGAGCAAATCAACATCCTATGTCAAGAAAGAAATTGAGGAGGACTTGAGAATATGGAAAGTCCTCCCATGCTCCTGGATAGGTAGAATTAATATTGTAAAATGGCAATTCTACCAAAAGCAATATACATATTTAACACAATATCTACAAAAATACCAGCATCATTCTTCACAGAGATTGAAAAAAATTATCTTTTGCAGGGTGTGGTGGCTTATGTCTTTAATCCCAGCACTCAAGAGGCAGAGGTAGGAGGATCACTGTAAATTTGTGGTCACCCTGAGACTACATAGTAGGTTCCAGGTCAACCTGAACTGGAGTCTGACCCTACCTCAAAAAACCAAAAAAAAAAAAAAAAAAAACCTCTGGAGGAATCACCATACCTGATCTAAAGCCCATTAATCAGTGCCAGTGTGAAGGAGACAGACGCTGAGGATACTCAACACCTGCCAAAGCAGAGATCCAGAGGTTGCTTAGAGATCATCTCTGAAGTAGACTTAAAATATTCCCACCAAGGCTCAGGGAATTTGAGGGAAGAGTAGACAGAAAAATTTTAAGAGAGTTGGGATATCATGCCCTGAGTCATTACTTCTCCCCAAACAACTGAATGCTGCTCCCACAACATAACCCACAGTCCCATGGAAAGTACCTGCAACTTCATTGAGAAGGGCCCCTAGGAAAATGGGGGCAGGTACTAAGTAAAGGATGGTACCATTGTATGATTTATCCATACTAAGTATTTCTGTAATAAAATTTTTAAAAAGATATGAAATTTCAGTTGATGAAGAAGAAATAGTTCAAGAGATGTGTTCATCATCACAGTGAATAGGTCTGATAATGTATTTTATATATAAATGTTGGTAGGAGAAAATTTTAACTATTTTTGCTGCATAAGAATTTGGGGATTAATGCAAATAAAATATGTATGCTAATACAGATATTTAATACTTTCATTTATTCTACAATATCTGTATCACATGTTTTATTTTATCCCATAAATACACCAAGGTTTTACTTATCACTTAGAAACTAAAAGTAGGGAATTGGATTTGAATAACTATCATTTAAATTAAGGAGCAAATCAACATCCTTCCTAATTTCTTGCATTGCGTGTCTGTGCAGTTATACAAAACTAAATAGAGAGCTGGAGAGATGGCTTAGCGGTTAAGGCACCTGCCTTCTAAGCCTAAGAACACTGGTTCCAATCTCCAGCCGTTCCAATCTCCAGGTCCCACATTTAGCCAGATGCAAAGTGACGCAAGGGCGCAATGCCTCACTTGACCACAAGGAGGTGCACACATCTGGATTTCATTCGCAGCAGCTAAGAAGCTGCTAGCGCACCCATCTCTATCTGTCTTCCTCTCCCTCTGTCTCTGTCTCTCTCTGTCTCTCTCCAAAAAAAAAAAAAAAAAACTAAATAGAAAACTTCAAAGTTCATGAATGCCACACAAGTGTATTATAGTTGATAAGTTAACAAACTGAGTCATGGTGCTGCTATTAACAGTGTAGCTTGGGACAAATGGCTTAAATTCTAAGATCACCAGGTTCCACCTTTCTATCATCCACTGCATACAACAACTAGTTTAAATTGTATAGTACATTATGATTACAAAATGTAACTTCTATGCTTGCTACTTATGTGACTCATCTTCTATTTCCCTGTGTCCTAATGCAATGAGTCCTTTGTAATCAGTGATCTCGGTGAATTAAAAGACTCAACAGCAAGCATTTGTATTATTGATAATTAAAGTTACTGAATAAGCTGATTCATTTATTTGACATGAACAGCAAAAGAATTGTTTCTACAGTTTATTTGCTGGGTCACTAATGTAAATCTACTGGAACTTAGAGGCTGCTAAGGATTAGTTTATTGATGTGAAAATATGCATGGTCCCATTATCTACGAAGGGCTATGTTTTACTTTGCTTGCCCAAATGTTTTGGACATAGCAACATGATGTGGAACAAAGGAATGTAAGTGAAGGTGACAATTTATAGTTACTCCTTAGGGCCTTGTCAGACACTGAGTTTCTTTCTCCCCCATTATTTCCACTTTCTCTCTTTCTAGCAAGAGAAGCAAACCTTTCTTATCTGAAGTCAATACAATGAGGACATGTGGAGTAATCATGGCCCCAACTCAGAACCCAGAGCAAAGCTGAGTCCAGCCAAAATCAAACAACATTTATAGAACCTTAAGATACTAGGTTATGAAATGAATGCTTTTCATTTTATGTATTGATAAAATGTGGTTATTTGTCATGCATCATGAAATGGCTAATATACCAAGACCCCAAAATTCATGTAAATTTTTGTGTTATTTATAAAATTCTATGACAACAAAATCAATGGATGCACTTAATATACTTTGATATATTCAGGTAATTCTGTTAATCATAGAAAATCCACCTGACACTCAGGTAGGATACTTTCCCAAGTTACCCATGTTTGGAAGAACTGTAAAATTAGCTTAGTCATTTTTATGTCCAATAAGCAGTAGTTGAACTTGTATATTTGCAGAATGTTTCAGTGCTCCTCATAGATATTTCAAAGAAACACTGCTAAGGTTCCGAAGAGAAGGGTTACTTCACCAACCACAGCCTTCATTACTTCTTAATGCAATTGTGATACTTGCTAAGCCCTCAGTCTTTCCAGTAACAATGTTGTTGAAATGCCAAACAGCATTGCTTCTGAAGAGATGCCAGAAAACATTCATACCTTCACTGTAACTACAGAGTCTGCCGTTGCAGCCACTAGAGCTCTAGGTTATGTTACCAAGCAAGAGTCTGGACATCTTCCTTCAGGAGCACTCAGACATTCGGCAGGAAATCTTTTACAAAATGAAAGTGTCTAATTTCTACCTGGATCCTATATTCATAACCCTCCAATCACAGGGTCTTACACAAGAGCCCTTTACAAAATTGTTTTTCCATCAACCATTCTACCTTGTAAAAAAGATCATACACTACATTGGGTAGGAAGAGTAAGGTTGTATCATGCTGGAAGCCAAATTATAACCAGTTTTCTAGAAATGGGTGGGTTTTTACTTTTTCTGTCAAAGTGAAGGGCCCCAGATAGCTAATAGCAGCTAGTAGTTGCTGGGAAAGAGGAACTGGGTTCATCAGTGGTCTAGTCAATGGCAAACTGCTCATTCCATGGTAAATATCCTTCTATCCATGATCACAATAGCAATCTTAATTTAACTCAGTAGGTTAAAAAAATTTTAAAGCATTATGGTGGTATTACCATACCCATTTTAAGTTATATTACAAAGCCATAGTAACAAAAACAGCATGGTACTGTCACAAGGACAGACAGGTAGATCAATGGAACAGAATAGAAGACCCAAATATTAATCCAGGCAGCTACAGTCACCTGATTTTTGACAAAAATGCCAAAAATATTCATTGGAGAAAAGATATCCTCTTTAACAAGTGGTGCTGGGAAAACTGGACATCTGTATGTAAAAGGATAAAAATAGATCCTTGTCTCTCTCCATGCACAAGAGTCAAGTCCAAATGGATCAGGGACCTTAATATCAGACCTGAAACTCTGAAACTGCTAGAGGAAAAGGTAGGGGAAACCCTTCAACATATTGGCATAGGCAAAGCCTTTCTGAATATAACCCCAATTGATCAGGGAATAAAACCATTAATAAACCACTGGGACCTCATGAAATTACAAAGCTTTTGTACAGCAAAGGACACTGTGAATAGAGCAAGAAGACAACCTACTGAATGGGATAAAATCTTTGCCAGCTATACATCTGACAGAGGATTAATATCCAGAATATACAAAGAACTCAAAAAACAGAATAATAAGAAATCAAACAACCCAGTTTAAATTGGGCTATGGAACTAAATAGACAGTTCTCAGAAGATGAAATATAGATGGCATATAAACATCTAAAAAATGTTCCACATCCTTAGCCATCAGGGAAATGCAAATTAAAACCACTTTAAGATTCCATTTAACTTCTGTCAGAATGGCTACCATCAAGAAAACAAATGACAATAAGTGTTGGCGTGGATGCAGAAAAAGAGGAACACTTCTACACTGTTGGTGGGAATGTAAGCTGGTCCAGCCATTGTGGAAATCAGTGTGGAGGTTCTTGAGACAGCTAAAAATAGATTTACCATATGATACAGCTATAGCACTCCTAGGCATATATCCAGAGGACTCTTCTCACTACCTTAGAGACAATTGCACAACCATGTTTATTGCTGCTCTATTCACAATAGCTAAGAAAAGGAACCAGCCTAGATGTCCCTCCACAGATGAGTGGATAATAAAGATGTGGTACATTTACACAATGGAGTTCTATTCAGTGGTAAAGAAAAATGAAATTATGAAATTTGCAGGGAAATGGATAGATATGGAAAGGATTATACTGAGTGAAGTAACTCAGGCTCAGAAAGCCAAACGCCACATGATCTCTCTCATATGTGGATCCTAGCTACAAATGTATAGACTTGTGTGTGAACTGGAACCAAAAATAGGTACCAGAAACCAGTAAGCTAGTAAAAGGCTATAAGGCAGGCAGGAGAGGGAAGGATTTAAGTGTATGGTATTGCACATATGTAAGTAGAAGAACAGATTAAAGGGAGGGGAATGGCCTAAGTGAGGCCATGGGAAAAGAATGCATAAAAGAATGGCAGGGGGACAGTCAATCAAAAATAAAGATAGTGTGAATAAGACTTATGTAAACCTACTTTTTTGAATAATGGCACATCCAGTAGCTGTAGATTGTTACTAGAAAATTTTTGGTGCCTGGGATGGGATACCTTCCAGTGAGTTGTTGGACAAGGAGGTCCCGGTACCCTCCAAAACATTAAAGGCTATTGCCAAAGCCCTTGGTTGCCCTTGAGAAACAGATAGTAAGATCCTATTGCTGAAGACATCTATTGCCTGAGAAGCAAGGTCACTGAGAAAGCAAGCTGGTGCTGAGCAGAAAACCTTCTCCCTTTATACCAGCCAACTGAAAGCTGGAAAAAGCTGCACTGCATGCAGCCATAAGGGAGACAGAAGTCATCAGCAGTGAAAACAGTGGACACTGAAAATTCAAGTTTGGCCATACAGGCCCAATGACTGAATGGGTGAGTTAGTGGCATGTCTGCTCTTTGGGTAACCAACTGCTCCATAATTGGACTAAAGGCCATCTCTATGGGAGGGAATACAAACCTGGTACTGAAGAACCTAAGCAAAAGTCTATGGCAGGGGAGGTCATGAGCCTTAGGGGTATAAAACCTGCTCTTGTCTAGTTAAATGTATATATTAATCCCACCAAGCTGCCTTGAAAGTACTACGGTTAATGTTCATATTCACATATTAATGCTACTCTCATTTCTGGCTAGAGAAGCTTCTCTTTTCTGATGGCAATGACCACTGGGATGACCCAAAAGACAACATAGTGCTGAGAAGAAGGGATGGAGGAGTGTCCAGCACTGAAACACCTCTGTCACACCCTCCAAGGCTCAGGATCCATTGCGGAAGAGGGGGCGGATAGAATGGAAGAGCCAAAGGAAGGGTATTACTTCTTACAATGCAACTGCCCAGACAGAAATTGGCTTTGATATCCATGACCTCACAGTGCCTAGCAATACCTTCACAAGACCCTCAAAATAGAAGAAAAAGATGATGACATCAAATTAAAAGAGAGACTAATGGAGAGAGGGAGGGGATACAATGGAGATTGGAGTTCTAACGGGGAATGGGGTGAGGGGAGGGAAATATCATGTGTTTTTTGTATGTAAGTATAGAAGTTGTCAATAAAAAAAGGGAAAAAATTGTAAAGCATTAAAGTAAGATAGGGATGAATGGGGAAGATGGGTGTTAATAAGAGAGATGTGATTGGGGGAAAAAGATCAAAATACATCATATACTTGTATGAAAATCTTAAAATGGGGAAAATAAATTAAATTATTTTTCAAAACCTGACACAGTCTTCAGTTTGTTTCTTAGCTCTAAAGTTTCCTATTTATGCCATTGGTTAAGGCATTTGCCATCCATTATTTAACAGTGTAATCGTTTGTACCTCATTAAAACATTGTGAGAACAACAATAGATGAGAGGAAATGAACACATAGCCTCTGGTGAATGTGTGCTATATAATCTATGTTATCATTTTATAACAGAAACACTTCCCCCTCAAGAGCCATTTTCAATATTACTTGACAGTTTTGGAAGACACAGACCTTTCCTCCATTATTAGAAAAGAGACTAAATGAGATGCAGCCCTCTAAACTTAAGCATCCTGGTTTTGTCGCTGTTACAATTCACCCACTAGAGCACCCTCTCAAGAATAAAGGGCTGCCATGGGTGAGAACCTTCAGAGTATCATTCCAGGTGACATGCATGTGCTTAATTCATTAATTTAGCATTCATTAATACAGCAGATCTTAAACCATACAAATGGCTAGACTGGGACTGGATTGCAGCCCTGCTTGGTTTTTGTTGACTTTTTCCTTTTATTCTCATACTAAGAGTGTAGAATTGGAGGGACAATTGTTGTAGATCCTGCACAATCATTGATACAACCTTGCAGATGAAGATGGTGAGGATCAAAGGTCCTTAAATATTTATTTATGTAAGAAAGCTGTGCAGAAATTGTTGAACAACAAGTCTTACATATAGAAAAGGTAATGTATCAGGTATAGCTATTCAAAACTGAATAATTTACAGGCACTGATACCAGGGTGAATAAACAGAGCAGTGGACCAAAGAAGCAGAGGGCATAATCTAAAATGTTCACACTTCATTGGCCACAAAAAAATAACAGGAGATAAAAGTATAAGTGATATTTGAACACAATGAGGAGGAGGTTACACTGAGACACACACTATTGCCCATAAAATTGGCTATGGAATTTATTCTTCACGTTAACTAAATCATATCCAGATGTGCATGCTGAAGATGTAATAAGCTGAATTTCAGGATAAATTACCATGCTAGAAAACAAGGTACTGAAGTGCCTGCAAACCAGCCATGTAAACATTACTTGGAAGCTCAGGTCTCAGAAACTCATATGTCAACTCAGGAATGCTTGAATGTTGGATGTGAATTTGCACCTAAATAAACATACAGGTCACTCATGAGCATTGCCAGTTTAGAAGCACGGTTGTTTCTTCTCTGGTAATTTGAGGCAAATGGTTATAAAACATGATGGGATGAGACCACCATGTTTTTTCTTTGACTTATAAGCTGAAGTGATTTGATTGACCACATGATCTTAGATGTGAAGATCTGAGACCTTCTGATGGACTAGATGAAGTCAATGCAATCACATCAACAGTGTGTGAATTCATCTGATCTTACTTTGTTTTATTGATTGCCATTGAGTCAATGGTAGAAACTCCAGGACACAGAGATTATTTCTTTTCTTTCCTGAATAGAGATCATGCATTTTGACACCATTTAGCAATGGTGAAAATGGAAAATGCTTAAAAGGAATTAAGATAGGCAGAAGGTAGTAATAATATATTCATAAATCTATGATCTAGTTTCTGTTAGTTCTGCTTTTAGAACCCTTCAGACGACTTGGTACCTAGAGGAGATAATGAAAGAAATATACATACTAAGTGGGTCATAGGAATGTTAGACTTTATGGGCGTCATGATGTCTATAAAACTATGAAAATGGGTTTTATTGAAATGGGTTTTAATCTAATCCAAAAGGATTTTCTTAAAAAAGACTTGTAAACATCACTGTAATATTAGGGAGTTTTCTATTTTTGATTATGGATATATCCCCAGTTCTTAACTTATGTACACTGGCATAAGTTTTGGCAATTTTTTAAAATTAGTTTGAATAGTTCTCAAAATTCATCCAGTTAGAGATGAAATATTACCTTCATTCACCATCACCTAAATATTAAATCGTGTTATAACCAGAAAGTAATTAGCTACTGGTACCTAATTACCATATTCAGACATTTCCTTAACTTATTACAAACACTTAAAATATTGTGATAATCAGCACAGGCCTGTTAAAACTCAGCTGCTCGAACTTTAGTCAATACCTTAGCCACAGGCTATTACAAGCTTGCCACCCATGCCCCTAGAAGAGAATCAATGCATTTTTAAGAAGAGGTACACATGAAACTTGAACAGACCTTGTATACTGTGAACATTGACAGAATTGAAATAGAAATTCCTGTGTCAATATGAATAAATAAATATCAAGTAAGAAACCTGGAAGGGGATGAAGGAAGGATGCCTTTGTATGCTTATCAGACACCAACTCTCACAAAATACTGCCAGAACCACAAACGTGTGCAAGAACATCTGTCTAACAATTGTCTGCTCAATCTAAATTGGAATAAATGTTGCAATTAATTTTTTGAGGAGTATTATTTTTCAGACATAGTAAAATCTTCCTCATTTTTTTTTCTTAAGCCACTGTTTTGGCCTCAGCCTCTTTGAACTTTCAAGTTTACTAACATGCATTTACTCATTACAGAAATGTCTTTTCTCATAGCAACTAAGAGGAAGAGAAAATATCAAATTGAAATGGATGTAATTTGCCACCTTTACAATCCATAAAGGGCAAAGTATGATCCCTTATGGGATGAAGTCACTCTTAAAGAGATGGACTGCAAGGTTAGCATAGTGAGTTCTTAATAATAGCTGCTGAAGAGAATTAGGAGAAAGTATGGTTTAAATTAAATCACAGAATTTCTCTAGCAAGAATGTAAAGACTATTCAGGTGAAGCGGATACAGGACATACAAAGGTAGAGGTAAAAACACCCTGGTGGGTGACTATGAGGTACTGTAATTAAGAGGTAGTTACTTGGTGTGCTATAAAGTATTCAGCAGAAAATTTTGAAGTGAAGTCCCTAGAAAAGCAATGCCAGTATCACTTTATATGGCAGTTTGAATGTGACTGTATATCCCAAAAAAACCTAAAATAATTAATTTATTTGTTATTGTTTTCAGGGTTTTTTGTTTTGTTTTTTGAAGTAGGGTCTCACTCTAGTTCAGTCTGACCTGAAATTCACTATGTAGTCTCAGAGTGGCCTCGAACTCATAGTGATCCTCCTACCTCTGCTTCCCAAGTGCTGGGATTAAAGGCATATATGTATGTATGTGTATATATATATATGAAGGACATTCATTGGATTCCTACCGTGTATCAAGCACCAGACTGAATAGGGGTATTTCTTTTCTGTTAGTATGTTTCTCTGCTTGCTTTCTGCATTTAAAAAAGGCATATTTTTATGTATTTTACTTATTTATCTGAGATAGAAAGAGGTAGAGAGATAGAGAGAGAGTAAGAAAGAGAGAGAGAGAGAGAGAGAGAGGCCTCCAGCCACTACAAATGAACTCGAGATGCATGTGCCACCTTGTGCATCTGAATATATGGGTCCTGGGGAATCGAAGCTGGGTCCTTTGGCTTTGCAGATAAATGCTTTAACCACTAAGCCATCTTCTCCAACCCTAAAGACATATTTTCTATGAAGCTTAAAACTTGAGGTTTCAGCAGGCAAATTTCTGCTGGGGTGGTGTCACTGGAGGTGAAACCTGCATTCTAGCCCTAATGTGCGCTCAGAGCAGTTTCAGTTCTGACTGTTCATGTTTCCTGGCTGTTTGGTGGTGTCTCTCTGCTATGAATCTTTGAAAGTGAATCCATTTCTTCTGCCATTGTTGTTGTTTCCCCTGGCTGCTGTAAGCCTGAAATAAGCCCTTTCATCACATTTGCTGCTTCTGGCCTGATATTTGTCTAGCAATGCAAAGAGCTGCAATAGTAAAGTTGGTGTTGAGAAGTAGGGCTGTTGCTGGGATAAATCTAACTATGTGGGGTTTGGTGTTTTGGAACTTGTGTGCTGGCAAAATGTAAGAAAGGTATGGTACTTTCGAAAGGAGAAATCTTGCAGTTTTGTAAGCAGAGCTTGGTGGACTATGGACGTGAGAGTTTGAAAATGCTGGGTATAGAAAGATTTGTGACTCTGAAGGCTTGGATTATGAAATTTGAAAGGGGAAAGAGGACACTTTGTTGGAACTTGACTACTGGCATAAAGACTTGCTGTGTTCTTTTGCTCATTCCCTGAGGTCAACCAAGGTTAAATTTAAAGGTAATGGACTGGTGAGCTTGGTGGAAGGTATAGAACAGAAAGATATAAAAGATAACAGAGAGTTTACCACAGGGGGGAAAAAGTATATTTAAATTTATTGGCACAGAGACTGGTCTTAGGTTATTAAAGCTCTACTTGTTAAACTGATTACCACCAATAAAGGTGGGCCAACTGTTTTGCATTGGGACAATGAAAAGATGACTGAGGGTGAAATCTACCCATTGATGACTCAACTGAATAAGAATAAAAATTTCTTTGAAAGGGTTTCACTTAAAGGAAGAATTATTTTAAAAAGTAACTTTATTTTCAAGATTAAGGTTTATTTTCCCTGGATTTTAAATTTTGTAGTCCACCTGGTACTAAGTAGCATAACACTGCTAATAAGAAAAGTCCACTGGATATAAAACAAGGTTTTGTTTTTTGGCAATGGACCATAGGCAAAGTGAAGCAGGGATGAAATCCCTGTGTGGAAGCCCAGTAAGTTCATTATATGGAGCTGTGAAAATGAATTGTTCTTTGCATTGTAGACCCAAAGATGCTTTGGATATACCAAGGCTTTGGAACAGCTGTCATGGAGAGCTGGTCATGGGGCTGGACAAGGCTGTGGGCAGACCAGCTGGAGGGACATAATTAGAATCCAGAAACTTTCATCACTGTTTAAGGATGTTGGACTTAAATTGCCAGTATTTGTTATTTACTTGGTGACTATTATTTCCTTGCTATGCCTTGTTAAAATAGAAATGTCTGGTCTGTGACATTATGTGTTGGAATTAAAAAACATGTGCTTTGAGCTTACAGAACTCACATTTATGAGACAGTGTTAAATCTCAGATGAGACTTGAGACTTGAACAATGTTGAAGTTAGTCTGAGTGTAATTCACATTGTGAAATGGGCATAAGTCTATAGGATACAGGGAAAGAAGGTGGTGATTTCAAAATGAATGGGTGTCCCCCATAAACTGAGGTATTTTTGATTAAGCATTCAATTTGAGACTCCAGCAGGCAAAGCCCTATTGGAGGAGATGTCACTGGAGGTGAATCTTGTAGGGTAACCCTAAGGTGTGCTCAGAGTAGATTTAGCTCTAGTTGTTTGTGTTTGCTAGCTATTTGATGGTGTTTCTCTGCTATGAATCTATGGAAGAGAGACAGCTTTTTATACCATCAAAGGTATATTCCTGGATTCTGTAAGCCTGAAATAAACCCATTCCTCCTATAAGGTGTTTTCTGATTGAATAAATGTTCAGCAACACAAAGGTAAGTACAATGCTTGAGAAGTTCTTATGAGACAAATTATTCCCCAAGACATACTGAATCAACAAATTTGTGGGATAGTCGGAGAAATCTGAGGGTTTTATTTATTTATTTTTTCCCTTGCAAGGGACAAAATTTTGAATTGCTTTTATACAGACATGCTAATTGGAAGTTTTTGCCTTTGATGAGAAATTGTATTGAAACATGGTTCTTCAAGAAAAAAATGAAAAGAGACCCCCCAAAAAGAAACAAATTTGACTTAACAAGGTTGGGATTTTTTGTACATTTATTTTTTTGATAAATAAAATTGGCATGAAAAAAGTCATAATCATAACACATCAAATATACTGTTACCTGGGCATGAGATTTTGTACAGTTTGGACCTTGCATGCATTTAAGTTTATCTATTTTCTTAGATCATGAGTAGCTCAAATATAGCAATTATGGTTTTCCCATGGATTCTCAAGAAGAGAATGGGTTTTCACATGGACCGGAAACAATTCTAGTACATGCTATAGCTTAAAAAACCAATGCTGTAGATTATGTATGTTAGGAACATGAAGATGGATAGAAAGTGAACAAGCAGGATATAAAGCCACTTTGGGACAACCAAAGAAGTTTTATTTATATAATTATCTTGCACTGGAGAATGCATTCTGCAGGTGCAGTATGGACTCAGGAGAGTCTCTTAATTATTTACTTATGTATGGAACTGTCCAATACTTTGATATTAACTTAATTGAATTAAATTAAAATTCAATTACTCATGTTTTTGGATACAGGGCTTCCTATATATCAGAGAATGGCTTCAGACTCACTAAGTAGCCAAGGTAGACTTACAACATTATCCTCTTGCCTTCAACTCTCATGTTCTGAGTTTATAGGTATGGGCCACCACATTCAACTTGGTATTCTTTTTTCAAAAATAATCAATTTGTGTGTTAATTTTATCTTACTCCTAAAAAAAAAAAAAAAAACTATACTGTTGTTGCAGATATTTTCTATTTGGTATGATAAGAATTCAGGACAGTATTTTTTATACCAGTGAATTATTGTTCTAGAGAAATAATTTAATATTTATGTCACTGAAAGAAAAATGAAAGTATTTTCATTGACTTCTAGTATTTTCCAGGATTTCTGGTGAGCTGCAGCATTGTTGTTTGGATTGATTCTTCATGTTTGTTTCTAATGAAATGGGATTTCTCAGGGGAATACTGAGAGAACATTGTCTTTTAAAAAGTCCACTGACTCTCATTAGCTACTTACTGATTTTCTCATGTGGAATAAAGTTCAATCCATTTTTCAATACACAACAACCAAAGCCCACACTCCCCAATGAGTACTAATGAGATTTTCTGTAAGAGTTTCTTTCAGATTAGACAATGAAATGAACTTGTCAAATACTCACACTTAGAAGACAGTCCCACTTTCCTAAATGGAGAGTCTTTGAAAACTTTGTGTATTTATCTTCCCAGTGCAAAATACCTTTGTTCTATCTTTTGGGAGAATGTCCATCATTCAATTATCACTCAACCTCCCTCACTTCATTTGACCCCTGTCATGGGAAGAATTGAAATTAACAATGTTCCCTCCCAAGGAACAATGGCTATTTTATTTTGTCCATGATAATTTTCTCTTATTCTACAGTATGTCTGTATATATTTGCAAAGTTGTTTAATTTTTTGAGGAGATATCCATGGGTGTGACTACAAAATGACTACTTATTGTGGTTTTAATAACATGTTTCCATAGCCTTAGGTGTTTCTGATTAGGAGTGTCTGGGAGATGGAGATCTACTGTAGAAAGTACAGCACCAGGGGAGGCCTTGACTGTTTATTTTGGATCTGTGTATTCAGTTAGCTCAGCTTGCTATTGCTGCATATTGTTCCATGCTATAGTTGTATGATGAAGTGAGCCAGCTTTTTCTCCATGATAAAGCTTCCCCCCTGGTATCTGTAAGTCTGAAAAAAAACCTTTTCTCTCATAAGCTGCTTCTGTTTGGATGTTTGTCCCAACATAGAGAAGGTAACTCTCACACTACTATACCTTCTTAACAAGTAGGTTGGTTATGATCAAGGTTTAAAAAATATAAGAAAAAAACAAAACCTCCTTCTCACTTAGAAAACCTCTCCACAGAAAAGTTTTCCCCCTAGCCACAAATAATATAATTAGTGTCCAAGTTCAGAGAACTTGATTGTACCATACATCACAGTTTATCCTAGATTCATTTGGAAATCAGGGAGGACTTGTTTTAGATACTTGGCCTTTTCCAAATAAAACATAAATGTCCCACATCTTCATGGTAGAAAATAGTATAGTTAGGTGATTATGTACTTGGAAACTGGGAGATTGGGTCACTGTCTTCTTAAATGATTACCTGTGAGAAAGATATTCCTGAGTCCTAAAGCTGGTGAAAGATTTACTTAGCTTTTATAGTAGACCACTTCATTTTGCTGGAATGAACATACAAACCAGACCCGGTCTATGGAATGTAGAGGTTTATTTCAAGCTTGCAGACCCAGGGAAAATTCCATCAATGACTGAAGAAGCTGTGTCCATACACCCACGTAGATAGAAACAACCAAATGACAAGTAAAAAACAAAAGCAGCAAGCAAAAACATCCAGCAAGCAGGACCCCTAAAGCTCAGACTGCTCTCCACCCCTTTGTGCTTATAGTAGATAGCATCAAGTTGTTAGGATGAGCCTGCAAACCAGGCACAGTTTATGGGAGGAATGACATTTATTTGAAGCTTATAGATCCAGGGGAAATTCCATAATGTCAAAAAGAAGGTAGCTCCTGTCACAGACCCAAGTCCAGTGGGGGGGCAAAAAGCAAGAACCACCTCTGGCACCATAATCAAGCACACTTCAGGAATCCCAGGTCACGTTAAGACACTTTGTATACCTTTAGGATGGAATTACAAATTACTCCCACACATTAGGGTTGGACCCTAGGATCCCTCCTCCAGCAAGGTAGATGCAGATCTAAAGTTTTATTAAAATTGAATCTATTAAGGCACATCTGTTTAGACCAATATATTTTGTTCATGGTCACCAACACATTTATAACAATCTATATCGTAAATTGTATTTAGTCTAAATGTAAAGGTCCCCACAGTCTTTGTCAACTTAAGACAATTTTAAAGTCTAAAGTCTAATCTGAGATTTAAGATTATATCTTAAGAGTCCTGTAAAATTAAAACAAGTAATATAGTTTAACATATTAAGTCACATAGTAAGCATCTTTAATTGTTATAAGGTATGACAAGGAGAAACTGGAAAAAAAATTTAGACTTAATAACTGTTGCAGACAGCTTCAGGTTCGCTGAGATGAACTTCCAGACCAGGCACAGTTATGGAGGAAGGGATATTATTTATTGAAGCTTACAGATCCAGGGGAAGTTCCATAATGGCAGAAGAAGCGCCCTGCTCTCACAAGGCCAGGCAGAGAGAGCAAAAGCCAACCAGCCACCACAGCACACAGAGCAAAAACAAACTACAGCCAAAAGGTCACACAGCAGACTTCAGGAACTCCTGCTAGACACATTTGCATATCTTTACAATGGAATCTCAAACCCATCACCACACCTTAAGACCGGGCCCCCAGTGACCTTGCCTCTAGCAAGGTGATTGCAGATGCAAACTATAAACTAATAAAATACTGAATATATTGGGGGACATATATTCAAACTACCACATTCCGCCCCTGGCCCCCAATATATTTAGCTCCTGGCCCCCAATAGATTTATAACTATCACACATTGTAAATTGTACTCAGTCCAATTTCAAAGGTTCTCACAGTCTTGATCAACTTAAGATAGTGAGTCCTGTAAAATCAAACAAGTTAAATACTTTCAACATGTAAAGGCACAGAGTAAACATTTTTAACTGGTATAAGGCATAGCAAGGAGAGACTAGAATAATGCAAACTTAACCACCATCAACAGTCATCAAACTTCTGCAGTTCAAGTTCAATATAACCATAGACTGACAGTCTCCAGGTTTTCCAATCCCGCCCCTCCAGCTGGGCAGAGTCGCCAGGGAAAACTTTCATCCCATGCCAACACTGCACTCCATGGTAGCCCTTTTTCACAGTCCTGGTATATCCAAAACATCTTCAGGTCTCCATGCAAACCACGGTCCGTCTTCCAAAGGCTCTTCCAGCCTATTCCTGAGGGTCTTCATGCCCTGCCTTATGCCGCATCTCAGCAGCGGCTCCTGGAACCGTGTGCAACTCATGACCATTCTATGCATTTTTCATATTTCCAAAACTAATACCAGGTGTGCAGGACACAGCCATATTCTTAATCCAGGGACAAAATAAACCATAGCCTTGAAAAGCAGGTTCTTTCTCCAGTCAACTCTTTCCAAAGAGTTTGCATTTTTAGCAGTCTTTCCTCAAGCATCCTCTCCATTGTTTTAATGTAAATCAAGTCAGGCCACCTTCCTTCCACCTTCCTTAAGATTGCTAATGTGTCGACAATAGCAGCTCGGTAACCTGAAACCAGTCTCAGTGCCTCTACTTTTTACTTGCTTCAGTTTTCCAACTTAAAATCTTAAAATCTCAGTCCGATATCTTTAGCCAAGCACATCCGTCCATTACAAATTTAAGCTTGATCAAACTTTCTTGGCCTGGATAGCGGAACGTAGCCATCCCTTATGCCAGTAGCCCACTTCCAACAAAGTCCTCTGCAGTCTTTCCTTCCCTTTAGAAAGCTCATAAGCCAAGCCTCGAAGTTCAATACAGTCTGCACTTAGCATTCTCAAACTCTCATCAGAATAGTCCACAAACCTTGGCTTACCACTCCAGAAGGCACCTTCAGTTGCAAGCACCAAGTCCATGCCCATTCCTCCAAACCAAAGTTTGCAAAAGACGAATATCCACACGGTCAGGTTCATCTCACCCCACACTCCTCGGTACCACTTTACTGTTGCAGACAGCTTCAGGTTCGCTGAGATGAACTTCCAGACCAGGCACAGTTATGGAGGAAGGGATATTATTTATTGAAGCTTACAGATCCAGGGGAAGTTCCATAATGGCAGAAGAAGCGCCCTGCTCTCACAAGGCCAGGCAGAGAGAGCAAAAGCCAACCAGCCACCACAGCACACAGAGCAAAACTAAACTACAGCCAAAAGGTCACACAGCAGACTTCAGGAACTCCTGCTAGACACATTTGCATATCTTTACAATGGAATCTCAAACCCATCACCACACCTTAAGACCGGGCCCCCAGTGACCTTGCCTCTAGCAAGGTGATTGCAGATGCAAACTATAAACTAATAAAATACTGAATATATTGGGGGACATATATTCAAACTACCACAATAACCATCAACCAAATATCAAACATCTTTAGCTTAAGTCTGATATCATAACCAGCAACTGACAGTCTCTGGATTTTTTTAATTCTGCCACTCCAGCTAGGCTGAGTAGCTAGGGAAAATGTATATCCCTAGCCAACAGCCTCCATAGTGGCCCTTTTACAGTCTTGGTAGATACAAAACATTGTTGTGTCTTTATGTAAACCATGGTCTATATTTTAATGGCTCTACCAGCCTCTTTATGATGGTCATCATGACCTGACTATATGTTGCATCTCAGCAGTAGCTCCTGGAACTGTGTGTACTTTATGAGATACTTTATGCATTTTTAATGTTTATGAAACCAATATCAGATATGTGGGACACAGTCCTGTTTTTAATTTAGGGACAAAAATAAATCATAACATGAAGAACAGTTTTTTTTTTAGTCAACTCTTAACAAAAGAGTTTGTATTTTTTATCATATAGCCTTTCTTTCAGGCATTTTTAATTGTTTTAATGTAAAGCAGTTGGACAATCTTCCTTAAGATTGTTAGTGTGTTTGACAATAGCATCATTAGTAACCTAAAATAAGCCTCTGTGTCAGTAAATTGTAAACTTCCATTTATTTTTTTTTTTAACTTTAAATCTTATTTATCTCAGTCACATATTTTGGACAAGTACATTATTCAATTATTAATTTAATTTTGATCAAGCTCTGTGGGCCTGGGCAGCAGACTTTACCCAGCCCTATGTTAGTAGCCCAGTTCCAACAAAGTGTTTTGTAGTCTTTCCTTCTCCTTAGAATGTTCATAAGCCAAGCCTCTAAATATAATTCTTTCTGAACTTACCATTTTTAAACTCCGATCAGAATAGGCCATGTTGCTTCTTTTACTGCTCTGGAAGGCATCTTTACTTGTAAGTACCAAGTCAATGCCCATTTCTCCAAAACAAATGTTCCAAATCCACATGGTCAGATTCATCTCAAGACACCCCACTCTCACTATCATCTTTGTAGTAGACAGCCTCAGGTTATTGGGATGAACCTCCAAACCAAGGAGTTTATGGAAAGAATGGCATTTTTTTGAAGCTTGCAGATCCATGGAAAATTCCATAATGGCAAAAGAAGTTGGTCCCCTTTCACAGATCCAAGCCCAGAGATAACAAACAAACAAACAAACAAACAAACAAACAAAAAACCCACCAGCACCATAACCAAGCACACTTCAGGAATGCGAGGCACTTTGTGAACCTTTAGGCTGGAATTCCAAATTCACTCCCACCTTTTAGGATTGAGGCCTAAGTTATCTCCTTCAGCCAGGTGGCTGGAAATCTAAAGTTTTATTAAAACTAAATTTAGCTGGACATGGTGGTTCATGCCTTTAAGCACTTGGGAAGCAGAGGTAGGAGGGTTGCTGTGAGGTTGAGGTCACCCTGAGACTGCATAGTGAATCCCAGGTCAGCCTGGGCTATAGTGAAACACAACTTTGGAAACCCCCTAAAAAAAAGTGAATCTATTGGGGGACATCCATTTGAACCACTCTAGGGCTGGAATTCAGATCAGATCTTCCCCCAGTGTCATGCTCTCCCCAGCAGGCTGATAGAGACTTAAGCAAGAAGTTTAACCTTAAAAAAAAAATGATGCTATGGGGGAAATGCATTCAAATTACCACACCTTTGTAAAAAATTAGATGTTTTAACATTTCTAAGACATATGAAACAAAATGAAGTGTCCTCTCATATTTTCCACAAGGATAATTTTTTAATTTTATGAATTCATGAGTGAAGAACTGTTTAACTCATTGCGTCTTTACCACTGACTATCAGTTAACATTCTGTTAATCTTACTTTCTACTTTTTGAGAAATTTACTATAAGAATTGCACTTGCCTACAAAGCCTATCGGCCTGGATTTAATTCCTGAGTACCCAAGTAAAACCAGATGTGCAGAGTGGTAAATTAATATTGAGTTTATTTATAGTGGCTAGATGACCTTCATGCCCATTCTCTGTCTGTCTCTCTCTCTCTCTCTCTTTCCATCCCTCACCCCTTAAAAGTAAATAAATAAATAAATAAATAAATAAATAAATAAATAAATAAAATATTTAAATATGTTTTGTTATTATTTTTTCTTTTTTAAGTTTATTTTTATGAAATAGAAACTTTGGGTAGACCATGTGTTGGTATCATTCCGTTTCTCCCTGCCTCTACTCCACTGATAGCTTTCCTCAGTGGGTTTTCTAGTGTTCACCATGGGGTTATGAGTTGTGATAGCAGTTCTTAGTCAGTGTGGGTGAGTATTTCTGGATACTTCTTCCCACCTTGAGTGAAGCTCTTACAATCTTTTCAGCCACTCTTCCTCAGTGTTCAACGACCCTGACCAATGTGTTATTATAAGTCTACTCTAGTGTTAAACTCTCAGCAACTTCTGGATTTCTGCTTTGATATTTTTGGAATGTCCTCAGTGTCTATCTCCATCACCCTGGTGCAGGTTTTTTGATATAGTGTTTACCTGTTCAGGGTATATTGGAACTCACTATGTGACCCAGGCTAGCTTTGAACTCAGAATATTACTCTTGCCTCAGTTGACCAAGTGCTAGGATTTCCAGGTGTGAGCCACCGTTCCTTTCCAATGATACAACTCATTAGACAGTGTGGTTTTCATAATGTAAATGGCCCAATAGAGTCAGGTATTTTTTTTATTAAGATTGAGCTTGCTACTTAAGTCTCTAGTAAGCAAAGCCCTGGTAGATATGTGTCTCAGGGGTAGATCTTATAGCCCTACTGGTTGTATAGAAAGCCAGTTGGAGCTCTGATTATTCATGCTTGCTGGTGTTGGTTTGTCCCATCTTGACTATGGTTGTACATAAGTGAGCCACCCTTTTCTGTCATGACAGAACTATAACAGAGTGCTGGGAGTTCAGGAAAAATCCTTGAACCCCAAATCTTGAGTTCATGTTTGCTTTTAATCAACAAACTGGATTAAACAAGACTGAGAAGGGTAATTTATGAAACATCATATTTTTATTCAGGAATATATAAGGAAAAGAAAGGGTTCACAAACTGAGGAAGGGAAAAGGGATTTAGAGAAGAAAGTGCAGAGAGATCCTGCCATGTGGGAAGTAGGAGGGAAAAGGAGCCCATGGGGGTGTTGCGATGGGCCCTTGTTTCAGCCTAACCCAGGCGGAGATTAGGAGAAACTTATAAGGACAGAAACCTGGAAATTCAGGAGAGATGAACAGCCAGCAAGGACAGTCCTGCTCACCTGGTAAGCATCTACTTATAACCATATTGTGGTGGGCCTTACCTTCAGGCTCAGGTGAGCCAGAGTGAGGGCTGATTGGTTTGGGCTAGGAACTAGCTCAAGAAGAGGTCAACCATGAAGCTAAATTTTGGGGCTGTGTTTAACCAACCCCAACACCAGGTTCAGATTTAAATTACTGGAAAAGGGATCTCTCTCCCAGGAGGGGCTAAGGTTCTTTGTGGAAAAACACATTTAGGTAACTCCTTTAACCAAGAAATAAGGAAAGGAGAGATCATTCTCTTCATATCTGCTTTTAGGGCCCAGTCACCTTAAACTACCTAACAAAGGTACCTGACTCCCTCTCAGAACACTGAAATCTGTAAGCCTGAAATAATCCCTTTCCTCTGAAAAGATGCTTCTGTTCAGGTGTTTATTTATTTACTTGAGACAGAAAGAGACAGAAAAAGAGGCAGACCGAGAGAGTGAGTATGGGTGCACCATGGCCTTTTTCCTGTTAGCAAAGTCTAGGCACCTACACCACTTTGTGCATCTGACATTTGCATGGGTACTGGGAAATCAAACCTGGCCCACCAGAGTTTTCAAGCAAGTCCCTTTAATACTGAACTATCTCTCCAGCCCCTGGTCAAGTATTTTTTCCAGGACAAAAAGGTAACTTCAAAAAAGAAAAAAATAAGAATATCTGGATAAGATCCATGGCATGTTCATAGATAGGAATATTACATATTTTCAATATCAGTTCTGACCAACTAGAATTATAAATTTGTTTAAATGTCCTCTCTCTTTATCTGCCTCATTCTCTATCTCAAATAAATAAAGAAATGTTGATAAACTGTTAGTTCCCTTTCTTTATTGATATATTTTTTATATTTCTCTTATATTCTATATTCTACCCATATACTCTTCCTGGCATTTAATCTTAGCTAACTTTTTAATTCATAGATTATCCACTTCAACATTTTTTCTCAGCTGTGCTTAGTCTACTAATGGCATTTGCATATTATATATATGATACATATATTATATATATAGTAAGATTACCACTTGACAGTTTCTATCTTGGTGATTACATTTCACAAGTCACTATACTTGTTAATACACATTTCTACTAGTTCTTTAAACATTAATCATAGTTACTTGAAGGTGTCCAAGTACTAGGAACTTAAGTTCTAAGTACTAGAGTAACATTAAGTCCGGCTTCTTTTTCTTTGTCTGACTTTGCACATGTTAACTATTAAGGACAAATATATATGGGCTTTTTAATAAATTTTGGTAAAAAATATTTTGTTGGAAATTGTTTTTTGTTTTCTTATTTTCTTTGTAACTTATAATTCAGTATCAGATACCAATATACAATATATTAGAAAATGAGATTCATAGTATTATATATGAAACTAACTTTTATCAACCAATGGGTGTATATGCCTGTGTCAATCTCATCAGAAATTAAATAACGTAGCTCTTATAGTTCTTCTGCTTATTTTTAATTTTTTTGTACTGCTGAGGTTGAAACCCAGGGCCTTGTAGCTGCTAGGTAAGTTTTACACCACTGAGGTAAACACCAAGTTACCTAGTTAGTTAGTTACTTATTTACTTAGTTAGTTAGTTAGTTAGTTAGTTAGTTAAGTTATTCTACAGTCTCACTATGTTGCTCAGGCTGGCTAGGAACTAGTTATGCAGCTCATGCTTACTGGGAACTTGCTATCCCAAGTGCTGGGATGGCAATCATGTCTCTCCATGTTTATTGTTATTATGTTTACTTTAAATTCACCATTAACTTCAAATGCTTTTAATGGACCCTAGTGTTTATAACAGGAGCTCTGAATCCTGAAGTTTTCCTTTTCCTTTATCTTTGTTCTCTATCCTCCCCATTCAGCTATCATTGACTGTTGCTACCATAGATGTTTCCTTCAGTATTTCTGGTCTGGTCTTATTGCTTGATGCTCAGCACTCCCAGTTTTGTTCTGCTCCAGCCTCAGTGTAAAGCACAGAGTCTCTATGATTTTGGATCTTGGGAGCCAAGATTTCTCAGAATCATCTTTTTTTTCCCCATGATAGATTTCAATCTCTGCTGTGTATCTGCAGTGTCTTATAAAGCTTATTTTCCTGGAATCTCCTTGTCTTAGGAGACCTCACCTGGCATGATTAGTATCCTCAGATTCTAGTAAGGGAATGGAAATGTCCCTTCAGTTGCTGATTAGTTTTGTTTTATGCACTTTTAAGATAAAACTTTATTATTTCAACTTTTCCATTCTCTGGAAACTAGCTGGAGTGAAATGGTTCAGTAACATAGGAATTCAAAGCATCCGAATCTAGCATACACGCCCCTTCCTGTATGGTTAGCAATAGCCAGCATATGCTTTAGGATCCTCTAATTTATTGTTTGCAGTGTCTCCGTAACAACTTCTGGGGCCTAGATATTATTCTAAAATTTTAACTGGAGAGAAACTTTGCTTTATTGGATCCCATTCCACTTGAGCGTGCTCAATTATTAGCACAGTCACTGTGACGGACAATTCCCTGAATTGTGTTTTATGTTTTCCAAGTAACATACATGAATGGCCTGTTCTTTATGTAGCAAAAGAAATCAATCATAGGGAACAATGTGTATGGATAATTTAGAAATTCTATCTGGGAGAAAATGGTTCCATATACAGCTACAATTCAAGGTCTTCCTGTCAAGAGTCTAGTCTAATCAGTCATTACTCCGGGTTTCACATAGTCTATTTATCTCCATGTTGCAATGTTGAAAGCAAAGATTGATAGCGACAACAGGGACTGGAGCTTTTGAGAAGATGGTGAGAAGATATCCTTGGAGAATCTTCTCAGTGTTATCTAAATTTGTATAATAGATTGGCATGAAAGTAGAATCACTTTGTTTACTTAACATTTTAATCTAGGTGTTCATTTTTAAATTATATAAATTATTCAGGCATATTATGACACATTACTTTCCTATTAGTTAAACAGTTGTTCCTTATATTTTTAATTTTTAAATGTATTTATTTATTTATTTATTTTTTTATAAGAAACAAAGAGAAGGGAGAGAGAGAAAGAGAGAAAGATATTGGGCACAACAGAGCCTCTAGCCATTGCAAATGAATTCCAAACACATGTACCACCTTGTACATCTGGCTTATGTGGGGACTGGAGAATTGAACCTGGGTCCTTAGGCTCTATAGGCAAGTGCTTTAACCATTAAGCAATCAATCACACCTTAAACAGCTGTTTTTTTTTTTTTTTTTTTTTTTTTTTTTTTTTTTTGCCCACATGTGACACCACTGTATTAATGATAACAAATTCAATTGACTTTTGTGGCATCTTTATAATTTTTTCTTTGAAAATTTGCTGTCTTGTTTTTTGGAACAAATACTTTAGTTGACATTATAATTTAAGATAGTACATTAAACCATAAATAATAACTAACATGCTAATGTAGCCATACAAACTAACTATACCCTGAATAGTTTAAAGAGTGTCGATGGCAAAATGAAACTTGTCAACATGACTATCATTAAGTAATAATTTTTAAAAAATGAAAAGAGAATTTAACCAAGACAAAATTTCTATTTCCTCTTCCATATATTCCTCTAAACAGGTAGATTTAAGATATACTTTAAAAAATACTGGAGAGGGCTGGAGAGATGACTTAGTGGTTAAGGCGCCTGCCTGCTAAGCCTAAGAACCCTGTTCCAATCTCCAGGTCCCATGTTTAGCCAGATGCAAAGTGACAAAGGGTGCAATGCTGAACTTGCCCGCAAGAGGGTGCATGCATCTGGATTTCATTCACAGCAGCTGAGAGACTGCTGGTGCGCCCATCTCTATCTGTTTCCCTCTCCCTCTCTGTCTGTCTCTCTCTGTGTCTCTCTCCAAAAATAAATAAAATTATAATAAAAAATACAATGATATGAGATGTACTTACAAATATATTCATCTTTTAATTTTTTTTTTTTATTTTAGAGAGAGAGAATTGTCATACCAGGGCCTGCAACAGAACTTCAGCTACTTGATCTACTTAGTGGGCATGGGCCAACTTGTGCTTACTTCACCTTTGTGCATCTGGCTTACATGGGATCTGGAGAGTAGAACATGGGTCCTTAGGCTTCATAGGCAAGTGCCTTAAACACTGAGAAATCTCTCTACCCCATTTTAAAAATAATATTAAATTATTATATTTATTGAGGGAAGTACAGAGCCAAGGAAAGGCACCCACATGGTTAGAGATCCCACATGGAGAGCCTATTAAAAAGAGCACGGAAAGAAAGAGAAAAGAAAATTCAAGGAACTCCTGCCCTGTGAGGAGCTGGATAGGGTAAAGAACCTATGCAGAGAGTGAGCTAGCCCATCTTTGAAATTTTTAATTCATTTGCAAGCAGAGAGAGACAAACAGATACAGAGGCACAGAAAAATAGAGAGAGAGAGACTGGATATACCAGGATCTCTAAGCACTGCAAACTAAACTCCAGATGCATCAGGAATTTTGTGCATCTTGCTTTATGTGGGTATTGAGGAACTGAACCCTGGTCATTAATCTTTGCAGGCAAGCACCTTAACTGCTAAACCATCATTTCCATCCACTTAAAAAAAAAAAAATCTAGTGCACCAAAATCTGTGGGATAAAGTTTCACCTTCTTACCATGCATGACACAGGAAATGTGCAAGTGAGTCTTGCCTGCTTCTCTTTATCCATGCTTATCTGATGTTTCTTTCTATAGATGCAGGACCTGAAGTTTCTAGACTTATTGATTCCCAACCTCTGATACCCTTTCAGCACCTTGTACCCAGGTTGATGGCACTTTATACTGATATTTCCACTGAAATATCTTTCCTCTGCTGCAACCACTCCGGTTTAATGTCCAATTCAATGTCACTTTATAAAAACCGTCTTTATTTTCCATTATAGTAAATGAGTTCTATTGAAAAATCTAGCTTTATTGTATATATTTCTAAGAATGCTTTGCTATGTAGCTCAGAGCTGCCTTAGAACTCATTATGTAGCTTAGTCTGGCCTCAAACTTGTTTATTCTCCTGCCTTAGCTTCCTAGTTCTGGATTATAGATGAGTGCTATGAGTGCTATCTCCTCCTCAGAAGTTTTATTTTTAAATGTCTATTTTATGTAGATTTTATTTTGTATTCATTTTCTTTGGCTTTAGTAATGGAAGAGCAGAATTATATCATTATTTTTATATTCTGGGTAATTACTTCTCATGTACAATTTATGCATTGAATGGTAAATGGCTAAGTTACATACTTGCTGAGAGACTAACTGAACTAGAAAGTTAAAGAGTGCTTTTTATTAATAGATATAATTTGATTTAGGGGGGAATATATGATGAGAACAACATAGTGTCTCATCAATTTGAGAAGGAACAGTTTAACCCATATTGTCATTTGGTGGGGACTCACTGGTTTATCTGTAATGAATCTCTTAAATTCTTAAAAGAAAAAAAACAAAAAAAACAGGAGCAGTTGGTGCCAAAGACTTTGCCCTTTTTCACCCCCCCAACTTCAGTCCACAAATATCTCTATTTTGAAAAATTCAATTACCTTATAATGCCTGTGTTGCTGCTTATCAACATGGTATTGTTCTCATTACAAACAATCCTGGCACTAATAACAAAAGTGACTGAGGAGAATGCTCTTCATTTGGGAGCATTTGATTTTTGCAACAATTTATGACCAGAGTTCTATTAATCCAATAAATACTTGATATTATATAGGTGTCAATGCCAAGGTGACTGAGCCTGAAGGGTCTTAAACCTAGCCATTTATACAGACAGACTCATCCAAGTCACGTAACTTCTTGTGTTCAAAGATGCTGGCTTCTGCTGGCATGACCCAAATTCAAAATCAATATATGAAACTAGAATGACAATTTGCCAATTTCCCATGATTCATTAAACCGTCTGGATGAATCAACAGTAATGTCAGTCTCACCAAAATGAACTCTCATTCAGCTAGTTACATAGAGGACCAAGTATCACAAGTATCCTTGGTACTAGAAATCAAATAAAGTGATTATATGGACCACATAATTAATAATGTTGCATCACTCTGATAGGCCAGTCTTTCCCCTGGTCAATATGAATATTATGCATCCTTCATTATTTTTTAAAATATATTTTATTTTTATTTATTTATTTGACAGAGAAAGAGGGAGAGAGAGAGACAGAGAGAATGGGTGCACCAAGGCTTCCAGCCACTGCAAACGAACTCCAGATGCATGCACCCCCTTGTGCATATGGCTAACGTGGGTCCTGGGGAATCAAACCTGGGTCCCTTGGCTTTGAAGGCAAATACATTAACTGCTAAGCCATCCCTCCAGCCCGCATCGTTCATTCTTTACTTTGAGCTCACTTCTGTCCTTCATTGATGATCTACTCTCCTAATGATGGACAGTCTTTCACTATGATAATATCTTTAACCAGTCTCTTCCCACATGTATTTCTGGCCAGAAATCTCTTTAAGGCAGTAAATTTTCAATATCTCTACTGTAAACTCTTGGAAAAATATGAGCTGTTATTTATTGTAGTAATAAACCAGGCACTATACCAAGTATTGTTCTCCTTAAAACTTTAATTTTCACAACCATTAGAAAAGGTACTTTGTGCTAACCCCTGTTTTAAAAATAGGAAGCTAAGTCTTGAAGAATTTATATGACTTCCCCAACAACACAGTGGAAGAAACAGGAACATAATCCAGTTCCTTCTGCCCTCAGAGCCTATGTTCTGAAAAAAATTTATAATTATGATTTGATTTCATTTCTTAACTCTCAAAAGGCAAATTAATTTGTTTCCAAGTTCTTGAGTCATTGATATTGTCATGTACTTTTAGCTGTTATTAGGTCATTTTCACAGAAGAGAACAGTATGTCTAGGATGAGCAACTGAACGTTCCAAATTATTGAGCTATGAAGTATCATAACAGACATGAATATAGACTTTTAACTCACCCTCATCTTTTTCTGTTATGCTGCTGAAAAGTTTGCCAGCTTGCTAAAATACACCAGAAAAAGGAATCTTTTCTGCCCTCAGTTGGAAAAAAAAAAAAAATATTGGTTTCTAGTTGCTGAGTTACATGAGCACTTTATTACAGTTTACTAGACATGTAACAATGTGTAGTGGACATTGTCCTCAATACCTTAGATATGACATGTAAGTACTAAAAAGTCATTTAGGGGCAATATCTGACATGTTCTTTATTGATGAAAGATCTGTTTGCATGGGTTGTATGTATCCCCCATGCAAACTTCATAGCTGTCCCCACCAGTGACATTTTTAGATTTTCTATACACATATACATGAACTAGATTCTGTTACTTCAAGATAAAATTATTTACAAAGAAATATTCTCACATATTTAAAGTCAAAAGATGACCTCACAGTTGATAAGAATGTACAGTCTTCTCTGTTTGCATGGCTTTTCACTGAGCTTTCAAATGTCCCCATGCTTGGTAAAATAGTTTTGTCTATTTTGCTCCAACAATGGTGTAACAGGAAAATGCACATACTTCATAAAGAGTTATTGCTTTGATGTTATCCCAGTCATAACAAGGGCATATACAGCTAATGAAACAAGTACCATCAGTGCAATGTCCATGAGTTATGAGTCACTAAGGCCTAATTATATATCAGGGATGGCTACTTCAATCTTTACAGCAGTTCTGTAGATAGATTTTTAGTTGGTTCAAGCTGTGCATTTAAATAAATGGAAGTGGGGTAAAATGATAGAAATTTAGTTTTCTCTTATGTGGAGACTGGAAATGTGAGACCAGGGTGGCCATATGTTTGGGTTCTGTTAGGGCTGTATTTCAGACTGCACAAACTAACTTCTCATTGTGTCTTCACATGACAGGGAGAAATCAAGAGAGTGCTCTGGTTTCAGTGAAGATACAGCGAGGTCACCCAGAGATAAACAACCTCAGGAAATTTTTCTAGACTGTAGGGACAAAGGAAGGAGATAGTATAGTTTATCAGATAATTGAGCAGGGCTATACACTTGCTGCTCAAGGTGTTGTCAAAGATAGGATGTGGGGATGATTTAGCTCTCAGGGTAAATGGACTGCTTAGATCATAATTCAATAAAGGAATGTTATTGGCTTTCAGACCTGTTCGCAGATCATCATGCTAATTTTAAACATAAAAGGACTCATTATGTGATTTGGGACAATGTTTTCAGGCTGTGGATTCTGGTTCTTTGCATCAAGGAAGTTGAAAGAAGGTAACTACTGGCACAGTGGCCTAGCACTTAGATATTTTGCAACTATTGTTCTAGAATCTTCTTGGCTTCAGATTGTAGTTTTTCTCCTCGTGTTTTTTTTCTTGAAAATTGTCTTAGATATGGAATGAATATATCTGTGCAAAGTGTAAAAACACCTGCATTGCAGACTAAGAATTGAAGTGTCCATGATGACTTCATCTTAAAAGAGGATGAAAAGCTGAAGTTCAGGAACATGCCTTTGATGTTAGTGTTACATTCATCATGAACTGAGCTATGGAAATGGAATGATGACAACCCAGCTCATGAGAGAATTAAAATCAAGAAAACTTGGTACCTGGGCAAGCCGCCAAAACATAGAGTTGTATTCGGGATGAGCAAGACGGGTGATCTGTTACCAACTCTGAGATCTGTGCAGGACTGCAGTGATGTGGGAGTGCTATGGATCCAGATGCTTTATGTGCAGAGGAGTTAAGTTGGAGTAAAACTTAGCTGGCTTTCTCCCAGAATCCATTTGCACAAAACTCTTGAACATTATATCAGTCTGAATTTTCAGAGGCCTGAGTACATGTACACTGGAGATCCAGCCTGATCTGCATCTGTATTCCATACAAGATTTTTTTAATTTATATTTATAAACTCAGGGGAAATAGCCAACAACAGCTCCTTGACAGAAGAGTTACTAAAAATCTAATCAGAACAAAAAGAACTCTGCCAATTACATGAGAGCCACTGGGTGATTGTCTCTCCATTCCCATCTGAATCCACATATAGCTTCCTTCTGCACACATATGAGAAAAAGTAAAATGTCCTAAAGAGTGCATAAGACTAAAATATTTTACTCTTTTTTGGTAGGTGGTACTGTAAACAGTTGCTATTTCAGTTGAATTCTGTGTTCCTTTGAGATTTCCTACCACTGTATTTGAATTCTTACTTTCTCTGCAGTATAAAAGTTCTCTATGTTAATCTTGTATTTTTCTGTCCCATTAACAAAAGCAGACCTTTACAAAAGGAAGGTTCTGCAGACATTTATATTAGACACCAATATCTAAAGTTGGATTTAGATGTGGCTCGGAGGATTTCCATGACCTTGAGGGCAGCTTTATCTATATAGTGAGTGCCAAGACATTCTGAGCTGTAATGTGAAACCATGTCTCAGAAAGAAAGAAAAAAGAAAAAGAAAGAAAGAAAGAGAAAAAGAAAGAAAGAGAGAAAGATAAGAAAGAATGAAGGGGAGAAAAAAATAGAAAGAAAGAATGAAAGGGAAGGAGAAGTGAAAGAGAGTGGGAAAGAGACCAGTCAGATCCATGGCATAAAGTATTTTATTTTCTAAACAGGCAAAACAGGATAAGGTTCACAGCATACAGTCTCTGAACATTTGCTTTCTACTACATTGTGGCCACTTTCTCTCTCCCTCCCTCTCTCTCTCACACACACACACACACACACACACACACACACACACACACGATTAAAACAACAAAAGTTAGGCTGGGAGATGGCTTGGCAGGTAGGCACTTAGCTGTGAAGCCTAAGGATTTGGTTTACTTCCCTAGTACCCAGGTAAGCCAAATGCACAAGGTGGCACAGGTATCCGGAGTTCATTTGCAGTGGCTGGAGGCTCTAGTATGCCCATTTTTTCTTTCTACCTCTTATATAAATAAATAAATAAATAAATAAATAAATAAATAAATAAATAAATAAAATATATTTTAAAAAAATAGAAGCAAAATCCAATCAATAGGATAGCCTCTAGAGAAAGTTACAACAGTTTACTCTATCACTTGTAATTGGTACCTTTAAATATTCATGCCTTTATGACTTAGAGTCATTTAAAATGACTTTTTCTCATTAAGCATGTCTATCTCACCTTTATAGGTACACAATTACCTTATCACTGAGTAAAAGAGCCAATACCTCTTCCTTCATAAACTTCCTTGACCACCAAATTGTGTAGTTCTCCTTTCTGTTCATGAATAATCCATAAATAAACTTCACTTGAAGTGTGACTACTGACCCTGCCTGTACTTCATGCTCCTTCTGGAAGAAACACTTGGCCAATATTCTTCACTATTAATTTTACACCCTTGCCTATTTGTAAAGCAAGTATTATGAATAAGCACTAACACTTCAAGTAAAAGAATTTAGCATTGATTTTACCCTTGGTCAAAGCTTGAGCACAATAATTTGAGAATGCCATTTACTTGCTAAAATATATGCTTTAGTTTTATTTATACAGAAAATGTTTCTGTCTTATCTAAGAAAAATCTTGAATCTCACCAAAAACTTATTTCTTTATTTTCATTGATTTTTCAAAATTGAAATAAGTAGAATTAAAGAGGAAGGAGAGAAATCATAGAGAAAATAGAATTATAAAGAAAATGCAGGTCTATTGTAATACAGAAGTTTCTCATACTTGCTGGTCTGGGAACAATGCATCACTTTCTATCAAAGGTTAAGAAATAATTGTTTGAGCATTGAATAAACAGATAGGAAACACAAGTAAGAGAGCAAAAAACAAGATTGAAATGTCTAAATCCTGTGTTATTTCTAAAGGTTAGGAAGAATGCATATTTTCTTTCTAAATGTCAATTTAATCTGAATGGCACTGAACCTTGAATAACATTTGAATTTAATGTAGAACTTTGGAAATTGAAGCAATTGCCTAGCTAACTGCCTGTTTTGCTTTTGGGTAAAGTTCATGTTTGACTTTCAGCTGATAGGTGGCTGAAGTATCATTCTGAGTTAGAAAGATAAGCATAAGCCCTGAGGGGAATAAAGAAGCTTTATTTGTTGGTAAGTGATCAATCTGGGAGTTCTAAGGCCCACTGGACACCGTGACAAGGGAGCTCTCCCACTCAGGTAGTGAGAAGCCTCCTCACCATTAGGAAGGACCAAGTATTGAATATCATTCTGGACATTCAGGATTTCCAAAAGCCAGTTTGACCTGTTGTCTCCAGACAGAAATGCTTCTCCTGAGGCAAGCATTATTGAGCAGCCAAGTGATCTTCAGAGTTCTGTGCAGGCTGCACATAATAAGGATGTGGCTACAGGAGACTGAATTGTAGGAATGAGCTACGTCGTTGGGCTTGGGATTTTGACATTACCAATACTGTCCAATGAAAGGAATCTCTGCTCCTGGTGTCACAAACTTCACTTTGTGTTTTATCTTATAAGAACATATGACTAGACATAATGTAAAATTTTGATGATGGCTTAAAAATGCAATATCTGTGCATCCTAGGGAAAGTTGTTTCTCTGTCACAAGTTTCTTCATGTGCAACATGAGAATACATTTCATAATGCTCTAACACAGATCTTATAAAAGTTGAATAAGATACTGTGTAAAATTTCTGGAAAGAAGGCTGGGTAAGTAATAAATAATGAAGATTTATGGAAATCATAATTCTATTATTTAAAGCAAGTCTGATATCTCTGATGATCTTTTCTTTATTGCCTTCCTTAATTGTAGACAATATCCCATGTAATTTCCCTTCCTCTCCCCCACTTTCACCTTTGACACTCCACTCTCCATCATATATCCTCCCCCTCTCAATCAGTCTCTCTTTTAATTTTGATGTCACCATCTTTTCCTCCTATTATGATGGTCTTGTGTAGGTAGTGTCAGGCACTGTGAGGTCATGGATATCCAGGCCATTTTGTGTATGGAGGAGCACATTGTAAGGAGTCCTATTCTTCCTTTGGCACTTAAATTATTTCTGCCTCCTCTTCCTCAATGGATCCTGAGCCTTGGAAGGTGTGTTAGAGATGTTTCAGTGCTGTGCACTCCTGTCCCTTCTTCTCAGTACCATGGTGCCTTCTGAGCCATCCCAAGGTAGCTACCCCTTTTTTAGATTTTCAGTATCAGGGACGTATTGCCTCCCATGGAGTGGGCCTCCAGTCCAATTAGAAAATGGTTGGTTTTCCCCATAACAGGCATGCCACTATTGCACCCTTTGGCTCATTTGGCATAGCTGGGCCAAATTTAAAGCTTGCAGTGTTCACTGTTGAGTACCTTCACTGGAGATTTCTCTCTCCCATTGAACTGCATGCTGAGTAGCTTTTTCCAGCTTTCAGCCCGCTGGTCCACATGGAGGACACTTTCAGTTCAGCTCCAGCAGGATTTCTCAGTGACCTTGCAGCCCAAGTATGTGGAGTCCTCAGCAACAGGGTCTTACCATCTATTCCTGGTAGGAAACCAAGGGCCTCAGCAATAGCCTGTAATGTTTTAGGGGTATCTGTGACCTCCCTGGCCAAAAAACTCATTGGAAGGTATTCCATACATATCACTGAAAATTTTCTAGTAACAATCTATGGACTCTGAGTGTTCTATTATCCAGAAACATAGGTATCCATATGACTTATTTATATCCTCTTAGATTTTGATTAGCCCACCCTCCTCCTTTCCTTTACTCAATCTCTTCCCCTGACCTCACTTAGGCCTTTTCACCCCCATTAATCTGTTCTTCTACATATACATATATATATATATATCATACTATTAAGTACGCCCTCCCACCTTTTCTATTCCCTTTATATCCCCTTTCTAGCTTACTGGCCTCTGCTACTTTTATTCCTATTCACATAGAAGTCCTATCATTTGTAACTAGGATCCACATATGAGAGAGAACATGTGACATTTGGCTTTCTGGGCCTGGGTTACCTCACTAAGTATAATCCTTTTCAGATGCATCTTTTTTTTTTTTTTTTTGAGGTAGAGTCTCACTGTAGCTCAGGCTGACTTGGAATTCACTATGTATGGTAGTTTGAATATATGTCCCCCAATATATTCAGTGTTTTCCTTTATAGTTTGCATCTGCAATCACCTTGCTAGAGGCAAGGTCACTGGGGGCCGGTCTTAAGGTGTGGTGATGGTTTGAGATTCCATTGTAAAGATATGCAAATGTGCCTAGCAGGAGTTCCTGAAGTGTGCTGTGTGACCTTTTGGCTGTAGTTTTTGCTTTGTGTGCTGTGGTGGCTGGTTGGCTTTTCTCTCTCTGCTTGGCCCTGTGGAGAGCAGGTCACTTCTTCTGCCATTATGGAACTTCCCCTGGATCTGTAAGCTTCAATAAATAATATCCCTTCCTCCATAACTGTGCCTGGTCTGGAAGTTCATCTCAGCGAACCTGAAGCTGTCTGCTACAGTAAAGTGGTACCGAGGAATGTGGGGTGAGATGAACCTGACCGTGTGGATATTCGTCTTTTGGAACTTTTGTTTTGGAGGAATGGGCGTGGACTTGGTGCTTGCAACTGAAGATGCCTTCTGGAGTGGTAAGCCAAGTTTTATGGACTATTCTGATGAGAGTTTGAGAATGCTACGTGCAGACAGTATTGAACTTCGAGGCTTGGCTTATGAGCTTTCTAAGGGAAGGAAAGACTGCAGAGGACTTTGTTGGAACTGGGCTACTGGCATAAGGGATGGCTACGTTCCGCTATCCACGCCAAGAAAGTTTGATCAAGGTTAAATTTGTAATGGACTGATGTGCTGGCTGAAGATATCGGACTGAGATTTTAAGATTTTAAATTGGAAAACCTCAAGCAAGTTAAAAGCAGAGGCACTGAGACTGGTTTAGCTGCTATTGTCAAACACATTAGCAATCTTAAGGAAGGTGGAAGGAAGGTGGCCAGACTTGATTTACATTAAAACAATGGGGAGGATGCCTGAGGAAAGACTGTTAAAAATGCAAATTCTTGGAAAGAGCTGACTGGAGAAGGAACCTGCTTTTCAAGGCTATGGTTTATTTTGTCCCTGGATTAAGAATATGGCTGTGTCCTGCACACCTGGTATTAGTTTTGGAAGCATGAAAAATGCATGGAGTGGTCATGAGTTGCACACGGTTCCAGGAGCCGCTGCTGAGATGCGGCATGAGGAAGGGCATGAAGACCTTCAGGAATAGGCTGGAAGAGCCTTTGGAAGATGGACCGTGGGTTGCATGGAGACCTGAAGATGTTTTGGATATACCAGGACTGTGCAAAAGGGCTTCCATGGAGTGCAGTGTTGGCATGTTATGAAAGTTTTCCCTGGCGACTCTGCCCAGCTGGAGGGGCGGAATTGGTAAACATGGAGACTGTTAGTCTCTGGTTATATTGAACTTGAACTGCAGAAGTTTGATGATGGCTGATGGTGGTTGAGTTTGCATTGTTTTAATTTCTCCTTGCTATGCCTTATACCAGTTAAAAATGTTTACTCTGTGCCTTGACATGTTGAAAGTATTTAACTTGTTTGATTTTACAGGACTCACTATCTTAAGTTGATCAAGACTGTGAGAACCTTTGAAATTGGACTGAGTACAATTTACAATGTGTGATAGTTATAAATCTATTGGGGGCCAGGAGCTAAATATATTGGGGGCCAGGGGCGGAATGTGGTAGTTTGAATATATGTCCCCCAATATATTCAGTGTTTTCCTTTATAGTTTGCATCTGCAATCACCTTGCTAGAGGCAAGGTCTCTGGGGGCCTGTCTTAAGGTGTGGTGATGGTTTGAGATTCCATTGTAAAGATATGCAAATGTGCCTAGCAGGAGTTCCTGAAGTGTGCTGTGTGACCTTTTGGCTGTAGTTTTTGCTTTGTGTGCTGTGGTGGCTGGTTGGCTTTTCTCTCTCTGCTTGGCCCTGTGGAGAGCAGGTCACTTCTTCTGCCATTATGGAACTTCCCCTGGATCTGTAAGCTTCAATAAATAATATCCCTTCCTCCATAACTGTGCCTGGTCTGGAAGTTTATCTCAGCGAACCTGAAGCTGTCTGCTACACTATGTAATCTCAGGGTGGGCTCAAACTCATGACGATCCTCCTACCTCTGCCTCCTGAGTGCCTCGATTAAAGGTGTGCACCACCACACCTGGCTAGATGCATCCATTTTCCAGAAAATTTCATATGTTCATTTTTCTTTACCACTGAGTAGAACTCCATTGTGTAAATGTGCCACTCATCAGTTGAGGGACATCTAGGCTGCTTCCATTTCTTAATAGAGTGGCAATGAACATGGTCCAGCATGTATGTATCTCTGAGGTAGTGAAATGAATCCTTAGGATATATGCCTAGGAGTCATCTATTTTTAGCTGTCTCAGGAACTTCCACACTGATTTCTGCAATGGCTAGACCTGATTGCATTCCTACCAACAGTGTAGAAGGCTTCCTCTTTTTCCGCAGCCTCACTAGCATTTGTGGTCATTTGTTTTCATGATGTTAGCCAACCTGACAGGAGTTGAGACGGAATCTCAACATAGTTTTAATCTGCATTTCCCTGATGACTATGGATATAGAACATTTTTTTAGATGTTTATATGCCATATGTATTTCTCATTCTGAGAACTCTCTATTTAGTTCCATAGCCCATTTTTAATTGGGTTGTTTGATTTCTTATTATTAAAGTTTTTGAGTTCATTGTATATCCTAGATATTAACCCTCTGTCAGATGTATAGCTGGCAAAGATTTTTCTCCCATTCTATAGATTGCCTATTTGCTCTATTCACAGTGTCCTTAGCTGTACAAAAGCTCGGTAATTTCATGAGGTCCTAGCAGTTGATCTGTAGTTTTATTTCATGAGCAATTGGAGTTATATTCAGAAAGTCTTTGCCAAGACCAATATGTTGAAGGGTTTCCCCTACTTTTTCTTCTAGCAGTTTCAGAGTTTCAGGTCTGATATTAAGGTATTTGATCTATTTGGACCTGATTCTTATGCATGGAAAGAGATAAGGATCTATTTTTATCCTTCTACAGATACATATCAAGTTTTTCCAGAACCATTTCCTGAAGAGGATGTTTTTCTCCAATGGGTATTATTGGCATTTTTGTCAAAGAGCAGGTGGCTATAGCTACCCAGACTTACAGCACGGTCCTCTATTCTGTTCCATTGTTCTACATGTTTGTTTTTTTGCCAGTACCGTGCTGTTTTTGTTACTATGGCTCTGTTATGTAGGTTAAAATCAAGCATGGTGATACAACCAGCCTTATTTTTGTTGTTCAATTTTTTTTTTTACATATCCAAGGATTTTTGTGGTTCCAAATTAATTTTAGAATTTTTTTTTCTGTTTCTGTGAAGAATGCCATTGGAATTTTGATGGGGATTGCAACAAATGTGATTGATTGCTCTTAGTAGGATTGCCATTTTCACAATATTGATTCTTCTAATCCAAGAACAAAGGATGTCTTTCCATATCCTAGTTTCATGTGCAATTTTTTGCTTGAGTGTTTTAAAGTTTTCATTGTAGAGTTCCTTCACTTTCTTGGTTATGTTTATCCCAAGTTACTTTTATTTTTTATACAATTGTGAAGGGGAGTGATTTTCTGATTTCATCCTCTGTGTGCTTGTTGTTAGCATATAGGAAGGCTACTGATTTCTGTGTGTTTATTTTGTATCTTGCTACATAGCTATAGGTGTTTATCAGCCCTAACAGTTTGCTGGTAGAGTCTTTAGGGTCCTTTATGTATAGAATCATATCTTCTACAAATAACGATAACTTGACTCTTCCTTTCCAATTTGTATCCCTTTTGTGTGTGTCTCTTGCCTTATTGCTATGGCTAAGACTTCCAGTACTATATTAAATAAAAGAGGGGACAGTGGATACCCTTGTCTTGTGCCTGATTTTAGTGGAAAAGCTTCAAGTTTTTCTCCATTTAGTATTATGTTGGCTATATGTTTATCATAAATAGCCTTGTTACGTTGAGATATTTTTCTTCTATTCCCAGTCTCTGTAGGACTTTTATAATGAAGGTATGTTGAATTTTGTCAAATGCTTTTTCTCCATCTATTGAGGTGATCATGTGATTTTTGTCCATTTATATAATGAATCATATTTATTGATTTGCATATGTTGAACCATCCCTGTATCTTTGGGATAAAGCCTACTTGGTCAGGGTGAATGATCTTTCTGATAATATTCTTGTATTCTGTTTGCCAATATTTTGTTGAGAATTTTTGTATCTATGTTCATGAAGGAGATTGGTCTAAAATTTTCCTTTTTTGTTCTATCTTTGTCTGGTTTTGCTATCAGGGTGACACTGGCTTTGTAGAAGTAGTTTGGTAGGATTCCTTCCTCTTCTATTTATGGAACAATTTAAAAAGCATTGGTATTAGTTCTTACATGAATGTCCAGTAAAATTCAGCAGTGAATCCATCTGGGCCTGGACTTTTCTTAGCTGGGAGAATTTTTTATAACTGCTTGAATCTCCATACTTGTTGTAGGTGTATTTGAGTGGTTAATAATCTCATCTTTATTTAGTTTAAGTAGGTCATAAAATCAAGGAAATCATCTGTTTCTTTCATATTTTCAAACTTAGTGGAGTGTATGTTCTTATAGTCCCTATGATTTTTTAAATTTGTCTGGTGTCTGTTGTGATGGTGCCCTTTAAATCTCTAATTTTATTAATTTGTGTTCCATGTGCTGCTGAAAAGATATGTATTCTGCAGCATTTGGATGAAATGTCCTGTTTAACCAGTTAGGTTCATTTGTTCTATGACCTCATTTAATCCAGAAGCATCTCTGTTTATTTTTTGCCAGGATGACCTGTCAATTGGTGAGAGAAGGGTGTTGAAGTCACCCACTACAGGTTGTTTTGTGTTACCTGTGACCTTAGTTCTAATGATGTTTGTTTGATGAAATTGGGAGCCCCCGTGTTAGGTGCATATATGTTTAGGATTGTAATGTCCTCCTGTTCAAGCGTTCCTTTAATCAATATAAAGTGACCTTCCTTATTTTTCCTAAGTAATTTTGGCCTGAAGCCTACCCTGTAAGATATTAGGATAATGACCCTTGCTTGTATTCTACGCCCATTTGCATGAAACACCATTTTCCAACCTTTCAACCTAAGATAGTATCCATCCTTTGTAGAAAGGTGAGTTTCTTGGAAGCAACAAATTGAAGGATCCTGCTTTTTAACCCAATCTGCAAACCTATGTCTTTTGGTTGGGGCATTCAGTCATTGGAATTAAGAGTTATTGAAAGGTGTGTATTTATTTTTGCCATTTTTCTTGTTTTGCATTTCTTCCGGTTTTACCTTTGCTTTCTTGTATTATTTTTCCATGTTCCTTATATTTCTTTCTCTTTAGCATGGAGGGTCCTTTCAAGCATTTTCTGTAGAGCTGGTTTTGACTTAAAATATTCCTTTAGCCTGCTTTTGTTGTGGAATGTCCTTATTTCTCCATCTATTTGAATGGATAGCTTTGCAGGATAAAGTAACCTTGGTTGACAGTTGGTTGGAATACATCACTCCAAGCCCTTCTGGCTTTTAAAGTTTGTGTTGAGTAATCTGCTGTGATTCTGATGGGCTTGCCTTTGTAAGTGACTTGGTTTTTCTCTGTAGCTACTTTCAATATATTTTCTTTGGTTTATATGTTTTGTAGATTAATTATAATGTGGAAAGGAGAGTTTCTTTCCAGGTTTTGTCTGTTTGGTGTTCTAAAGGCTTCCTGTATCTTCATTGGCATCTCTTTCCTAATTTGGTTGAAGTTTTCTTCTGTGATTTTGTTGAAAACGTCTACTATACCTGTTGAGTGAAATTCTTCTCCTTCTACTATACCCTGTATTCTTATGTTTGATCTTTCATAGTGTCCAAATATCTTGAAATTCCCATTCATACCTTCCTATTAGTTTGTCTTTCTCTTTGTTGGACTGTATTAGATCTGCCACCTGATTTTCTAGTTTAGATATTCTGTTCTCCCCTTCATCCATTCTACTGAAGAGATTTTCTACAGAGTTTTTTTTTTTTTTTTTTTTTTTCCACTGACTGTGTTCTTCATTGCTAGGATTTCTGACTGGTTTTTCTTTATTTTTTATTTCCTTATTTATGTCTTGTATTGCCCTCCTTATTTCATTAAATTGGTTTCCTGTGTATTCTTTGATTGCTGTGATTTCCTCTTTGAGTTCTTTTAACATATTTATGATCATTTTTAAAAAATATTTCTCAGGCATTTCCTCTAAATCAGTCTCACTGAAGGTCATTTCTGATGCATTAATACTTTTTGGTGGATTTATATTGTCTTGATTTTTTGTGTTTCTTGTATTATAATGTAGAGATTTTTTTTCCATCTTGGATTAATTTAATGCTTGGGTTTTCTAATTATCTGCAGTATTATTAGATGTATTAATCAATCTGATGTTATATATCATCAGGGTAGGAGCTTAAGGTGCTAGGTGTGGCTCTTAAGACTTTCAGAGTAACCACAAAAGTGACAGTAGGTGTTGTTTTGCCTGCTATGAGAGTATTCAAGCAGGCAAAATAGAACAAAATACAGACAAATTCTAAAAGTTTAACTAAATAATGAACACATTCAATGAAAAACAGCACAGAGTATTTATGCAAAAGTAGGTATTATGACAAAAAACCCTCTAACAAAATCATAGTCCCTAAGGATGTGTGTTGCCCCACACCCTTAATCTTGTCAACTCGGAGGCTAAGGTTTATTCTCTGTAGAGGGTTACAAGGTCAACTTGTGACCAAGTGAGACCTTTCCTCAATGAGTAACAGGAGAGGAAACAAAGGCACTGTAAACCAGGAAGCAGCTCAAAATACAGCTTATTTAAAAATGTCAAATCCTACCATGCATCAGATTTTTTATTTATTTATTTATTTTTTTTGGTTTTGCAAGGTAGGGTCTCACTCTCACTCTGGTCCAGGCTGACCTGGAATTAACTATGTAGTCTCAGGGTGGCCTCAAACTCTCGGCGATCCTCCTACCTCTGCCTCCCAAGTGCTGGCATTAAAGGTGTGTGCCACCACACCTGGCTCATCAGATTTAACATATAATTTACCCTGACATGGATGGTGCAACTAGACCGTCCTATGCAAGCCTATATACCAGGCTTATTTGGTGGGTACTGACCTGGTGTAATCCCAGTTACCTTTTGGGATGGTTTTGGTCTCAGCTATGCTGCACAGCAACTTGGGTCCCTCTTTGCTGTGCTGTGGGCTCAGCTAGGCTGGCTGGGGCTGTGGATCACTGCTCTGATCATGCTGGGTGCTGTGTAGGTGAGCTCCCTTCCCCAGTCTCTAGTGCTTGCTGGCACTTGTGATGGTAGTGGGGGAGGGGAGGCTGTGAATGGTGGCTGAAGTCCTTCTGCTGATCCTCACTATCTTCTTCCTTAGAAGCTGCTCTGTTGGTCTCTGCTGTCCTCCTTCCACATTTCTTGAGTTTGTGAGGAGGCCAGTGTTAGTGGAGTATCCCCTCACCTGGCTTTAAAATCCTGTAGCTCAGGCTGAGCCTGGTGGGTGCAGGATATGGAACTCATGCCACTGCGCCTAGAGCCACTTCTGCCTGCTTCTGTAGGCTCTAGGTGGCTTCCAGGAAGATCAACTGAAGGGGGAAGTCCTTCCCCCAAAGTGATCCCTTCCCCCAGAGTGGGTGGTCCCTCTTAGATTGGAACTTTATATAAAGAAGCTCTGTGTGAAAAGTGTCCCTCCCATCCACTTGGCTGCTGGAACTGCTTGCTTCCATCAAGCATGGATTGAAGACTAGCATGGACTGAAGACCAGCATCAACTGAAGGCCTGTGTGGATTGAAAACTAGTGGCTCCTCAGGAAGCCTCCAGGCCTTCACTGCCGGATTGGGACTGCTGAGGCATCTGGCCACATGGACTGAGCAGCTACAGGGGTCCTTGATTCTCAGGCTTGAAACTGCTATTTGGGCTGCCAAAAGCTAATCCAATAAATTCCTTTTTAAATATAATTGATTCTAGCAGTTCTGTTCCTATAGAGAACCCTGACTAATACAGATTTTGGTACTGTCACAGTCAGGTTCACATTGCTGGCAGGAATCACCCAAGGCAGATTTGAGGGACTCAAGGATAAGCTCCATGATGTCAGGGCAAAAAGATAGCATGAGAACAGGGTGGACATAACCCCCTGGTCAACATAAGGTGGATAATAGCAACAGGAGAGTGTGCCAAATGCTGGCAAGGGGAAGTTGGCTGTAATACCCATAAGCCCACCCTCAACAGTACACTGCCTCCAGGAGGCATTAATTCCCAAATCTCCATCAGTTGGGAATTTGGAATACCTAAGTTTTGGGGAGACACATGAATAAAACTACTACATTCCACCCTTGTCCCCATAAACTGATAACTATCCATGATGTAAAATGCAATGCATTCAGCCCCTTCAAAAGTCTGCATAGTTTAGGGGCTGGAGAGATGGCTTAGCAGTTAAGGCATTTCCCTGCAAAACCAAAGGATCCCAGTTAGATTCTCCAAAATCCACGTAAGCCAGATGCACAATGGGGCACATGCATCTGGAGTTTTTTTGCAGTGGCTAGAGGCCCTGGCATGCCCATTTTCTCTCTCTCTCTCTCTCTCTCTCTCTCTCTCTGCTTCTCTCTGTCTCTTTCTGTCTCTCAAATAAATAAATAAAATATATTTTTTAAAAGTCTGCATAGTTTGTATCAATACTAATGATGTTCAAACATTCTAATAGTCCAAGGTCTTTTAACTGAGCCATCATACCAAAAAATAATAATAATAATAATAATAATAATAATAATAATAATCCACAAAAAACTCATAATGGCACAGAATAAACATTCACACTGCAAAAGATGACATTGGTCATAGCAAGGGAATAACCAATATACAAGTTTTAAAATGACCACAGCAAACATCAAACTCTGTAGCTCCAAATACAAACTCTAGTCAGTAACAAATCTCCAAGACCAGTAATTCTAACCAACAACAATATCTGGAGTTCCAATTCCACCCCTCCAACTAGGCTACTCACAATCCTGGAAAACTTCATCTGGGGCCAGCAACTTTCCTTATCAGCCATCTTGTGGTCCCAGCATCTCCACTGGGTCTCTACTGCAACCCACAGTTCATCCTCACAGATCAATCAGGTCTGTATACAGGCAACCATCAAACATGCTTCACACTGCCCACGGACGTTTCCAAAACACAAGACTGTGTTGCAAATTCAATGCCCCTCTCTTTCCTTCATTTCTTATACTCCACAATACCATGTAGGGTGCCTATTTGTTAATCCAATGGGGAATAAAACAGACTGTAAAACAGGACACTCCTTGAACACTCAGTCCCTTTCAAAAGATTATACATTCTTCCTTTTGCCCAAATTCAGGTCAGCTGGCCCAATCTCAAAGTTTGTAATCTCTCATATAATTCAGCTGAACAGGCAGCAGTTTCAGCCCAAAGATTTCACTTCTGTGCCATATTTTTCAGCTCACACCAGTCCATTTGAACACAAAGCAACCCTGAACAAGTTCTCAGGACATGGGCATAACAGCAAGCCTCTCACACAAACTGCTTCTAGCCCAGTGCAGGCAAAGCTCTTTCTCACCCTCATAAGCCAAACCTCATAATCCAAAGTGCTTACTGCATTCAGGTCTTTCATCTGTGACCAGAATAGTCCATCTATGTACTTAGAACACTGCAAGATATCTCTTAGGCCAAAGTTTCAAATCCTTCCACATTCCTCTTGGAAAATAAGCTCCAAAAGGCCAAAGCCACACAGTCAGATGTCTAGCAGCAACCCCACTCTTGGTACTAACCTTACTGTTGCAGTAACATTCTCATTACTGGCAGAAATCACCTGACTGAGAGTAGCTTTTGGGAAAAAAGGTTTATTTTGGCTTACAGACTCGAGGGGAAGCTCCATGATAGCAGGGGAAAACAATAGCATGGGCACAGTGTGGACATCACCCGTGGTCAATATAAGGTGGACAATAGCAACATGAGAGTGTGCCAGACAATGGCAAGGGGAATTGGCTATAGTACCCATAAACCTGCCCTCAACAATACACTGATTCTAGAAGACATTAATTCCTAAATCTCGATCAGCTGGCAAACTAGCATGAAGAATACCTAAGTTTATGGGTGTGGGGGGGCACACCTGAATCAAACAACCACAACAATCTTCTGCTACTTTTACTACAAATTTACATGATACAAATACTGTAATGTAGTATAGAACTTGGGAAATTATTTCATTTGTGCTTACTAGGCAAATTTGCTTTTATATAAATTACTTATATTTATTATAAATTATCTAATTTCTATAAAAATGTTGCAGTCAGCTTCTCATTACTAGGACAAATACACAAAAAGAAATAACTAATGGGAGGAAAAGAGTTTATTAAGGGCTTACAAATTATAGAGGAACACCATTAATGGCATAAGAAGCTGGATCACTTCCATAGTTCCAAGCAGGGAGACATCACCAACTGTCAGCACCACACAACTGCCAGAGCTCAGAACTGACCCCCAAACACACCTTAGGGCTGGCCTCCAAGACTGGCCTCTAGTGATACCTCTTTCAGTTAGGCTGCTGGACATTGAAGTCATAAGCTCCATTCTTAATCAAAAACAAGAGAGAATCTATGAGTCCATACATTCAAACTACCACAATAGATTAACTCATGTACTTTTGAACATGTTTTTAAAGGTCATCAGTATTAACTGTTTTTCATGCTTAATGGAAACCTTTCTCCTAAACTCTTATTCTCATTATTTTCAGTTAGTTTCTTAGTTTCTTAATTAAAATGATATTTTGAAATGCAATGTAACCATGTCAAAACCAGCCTAGTGAGGGATTTAAGCAAAATCACAGCAAAATACACTCTTCTTCTGAAAAGTGAAGGTGTATAGGATTTATTAGCCACAGCAGAGAAGGAGGAGAGGCCATGATCCATCAGAAAGGAGGAAAACAGGCAGAATCCCTCTGAGGTGCTTGTGGCCCAATCTGCATGATCCTTGCAATGCCACCCACCCAGTGCCAAGCAGCAGAAGCACAGACCAAACAAAGGGATTTTCTAACCTCATCAGCCTCATTGCAAAGTCAAGAAACCTGAAGGGGAGACTGTAGAGATGAGCTAAGGAGCTGCTGAAAGGGATACAGGTGGGGCTAGCTGAGCAGTACCAGTACACCTCCAGGCTTCCTGTACTCTCCCATCCCCCAACCATCAGAATCAAATTCAGCTTTTGGCAGCATTGGAAGTGCTAGTCTCTGTTTCCATGTCAGGGCAGGTTAGGGGTTATATATTCTTGGTTGGCTTTACCATTCTCAATGAGCTGTACTTTGGGGTGTGACTACTGTTGCCTTTGCTGCTTTGAGATTTATAGGGCTTTTGTCTTTTTCTTCTGTCATTATTGGGGGAAGGGTCTGACAAAGATCCAGGATAACCTGAAACCCAATTCAAAATAAAATTCTCAGCCTCCCAGTTGACAGTATTGAGTAAAGCAACACACATCCTTAGGGGCTTAGGGTTACTATTTGTTTTAATCCCCATCCCCACACTTGCATGCTCTGTGCCTGTTTTTTTTTTTTTTTTTTTTTTTTTTTTTTTTTTTTTTCGAGGTAGGGTTCACTGTGGCTCAGGCTGACCTGGAAGTATTTGTGTAGTCTCAGGGTGGCCTTGAACTCATGGTGATCCTCCTACCTCTGCCTCCCGAGTGCTGGGATTAAAGGTGTGCGCCACCACGCCTGGCTGTGCCTGGTTTTTATAGAATGTGTATAATGCTCAGTTGAAGTTTAGCATTTGCCAATAAATTGTTCCACCCAGCCCACTACATTACTTGAATAGCAGACAAACTCAACACCTAGGATTTTTCTGCAGTTAAATTGGGGTACAGGAGCTACACTTGGCACCTTAAGCTCATATCCATACATAAAATTGTATCTCTACATCTAAGAACACTGCAGATAAGTAGAAAACCCAAACATCCAATCAACTCAGGATGCAAAAGTCACTACATTATAATACAAGAAACACAAAGAAGTAAGACAATACAATCCCACCAAAAATTAGAAAAGCATGAGAAATGACCCGCAATTAGACTGTTTTAGATGAAATGCCTGACAAAGATTTGAAAAATATGATTTTATCTATACTCAAAGAAACCAAAGATGAAATCAAATAAATTAAAGAAGAAAATAAAGGAAATAAAGAAGAAAACAAACTCCTGAAAGAGAACACAGAAAACAAGCTTAATGAAATAAGGAGGTCAATACAAGACATGAGTAAAGAAATAGAAATACAGAAGAAAAATCAGGCATAAATTCTAGCACTGGAAAACACATTCAAATAAAAAACTCTGTGGAAAGTCTTACCAGTAGAATGGATAAAGGAAGGAACAGAATATCTAAACTGGAAGACCAGGTAGCAGATATAATACAGTCCAACAAAGAGAACGACAAGCTAATAGGAAGTATGAATAGGAATTTCAAGATATTTGGGGCACTATGAAAGCATCAAACATAAGAATTCAGGATATAGTAGAAGGAGAAGGATTTCACTCCAAAGGCATAGTAAGCATTTTCAATGAAATGAAGAAAAAATTTACCAATTTGGGAAAGAAATGCCAGTGCAGATACAGGAAGCTTTTAGAACCCCAAACAGACAAAACCTGGAAAGAACCTCTCTTCACCACGTTATAATTAAAGTATTAAACAAGCAAACCAAAGAAAATATATTGAAAGTTAGAGCAAGTCACCTACAAAGGCAGGCCCATTAGAATAACAGCAGATTACTCAACACAACCTTTCAGGGAAATTTGTGGAAGAGAGGGCGGAAAGAATGTTAGAGCCACAAGTTGGGGCATTATGCACAGAGACTTGGCCTACCTCCCAGAACTCTTGACTACCCCCACAATGCATGACCTACATTCCCCATTGTTGAGGGTCCCTTTGAAAGAGGGAGGACAGGGAGGAGGATAATGGAGCCAATACTATGAATGTAAAATCAGAATAATATAAATAAAAAATAAATTATTTTTAAAAAGCCAGAAGGGCTTGGAATGATGTATTCCAAGTTCTGAAAGATAACAACTGTCAACCAAGATTACTTTATCCTGCAAAGCTATCTATCCAAATTGATGGAGAAATAAAGACATTCCACAACAAAAATGGGCTAAATGAATTTATTACAACTAATCCAGAAAATATTTGAAGGAATCCTGCACGTGAACAGAAAGCAAAGCATGCACAGGAGGAAAAAGGAAAAATAAACCATACACAAATAACAGTTAAAACAAGTGAGTAAAGGGAAAACAGGAAGTACTACAAACTAAGAAGAATGATGAGAATAAACATATACCTTTGAATAATAACTCTTACTATCAATGACTTCAATTCCCTGAACAAAAGATGTGGGCATGCAGACTTGAGTAAAAGGCAGGATCCTGCCATTTGTTGCCTCCAGGAAACTCATCTCTCAATAAAAGATAGACACTATCTTAGGGTGAAAGGATGGAAAATGGTATTTCAAGAAAATGGTCCTAGGAAACAAGCACTAATTGCTATCCTAATGTCTGGAAGGATATATTTCAAACCAACATTTGTGAAGAAAGTTAAAAAGGTCACTTTATACTGATTCAAGGAACACTTCAACAGGAGGACATTACAATTCTAAACATAGATGCACATAACATGGGGGCTCCCAATTTCATCAAACAAACACTATTAGTGGTTGACTTTTATAGCCCACTCTCCTCAATTGACAGGTCATCCAGCAAAAAGTAAAAAGACAGACATCTGGATGAAATGATATCATGGAATAAATTGACCTAACACGTATCTATAAAACATTCCATCCAAACATTGTGGAACATACATTTTTCTCAGCAGCACATGGAACATTCTCCAAAACAGACCATATATTAGAACATAAATCAAATCTTAACAAATACAGGAAAATTGAAATAATCCCTTGTACTCTATCTGACTGCACTGGGATAAAAATACAAATCAGCAACAAGAGTAATGACAGAGCATACACAAATTTATGGAGATTAAACAGTACACTATTTAATGATGAGTGGATCACTGAAGAAATCAAAAAGTAAATCAATAAAGTCATAGAATCAAATGATGAGAATATAACATACCAAAACCATTGGGACACAATGAAGGCAGTACTAAGAGGAAAATTTATAGTTCTAAGTGCCTATATTAATAAATTAGAGAGTTCCCAAGTTAAAATATTTAATGTTTCACCTTAATGTCATGTAAGAAGAAGAAAAAGGCAATCCAAATATCAGTATGGGTGAAGAAAGAATAAATATTTGGGCAGAAATTAATGAAATAAAAAAAATCCAAAGAATCCATGAAATAAAGAATGGGTTCTTTGAAAGGATAAACAAGATTGATAAACCTTTAGCAAATATGTCCAGAAAAAAAGAGAGAAGAGAAAAAATTTATAAAACTAGAGATAAAAAAAATCAGTATTACAAGAGATACCAAAGTAATTCAGAAAATCCTAAGGAAATTAAGACTATACATGCCCCTAAGTTTGATATTAGACCTGAAACTCTGAAATTGCTAGAGGAAAAGGTAGGGGAAACCCTTCAACATATTGGCATACACAATGGCTTCCTGAATATAACCCCAATTGCTCAGGAAATAAAACCACTAATCAATCACTGGTATCTCATGAAATTACAAACTTTTGTACAGCAAAGGACACTGTTAATAGAGAAAAGAGACAGCCTACAGAATGGGAGAAAATAATTGCCAGCTATACATCTGACAGAGGATTAATATCCAGAATATACCAAGAACTCAAAAAAACAAAACAATAAGAAATCAAGCAACCCAATTAAAAATGGGCTATGAAATAAATAGAGAGTTCTCAAAGGAAGAAATACAGATGGCTTATAAACATGTACAAAAGTGTTCTACATTCTCACCCATCATGGAAATGCAAATTAAAACTACTTTGAAATTCATTCTCACTCTTGTCAGAATGGCTACCACCAAGAAAACAAATGGCAATAAATGTTGGAGAGGATGCAGAGAAAGGGGAACACTTCTACACTGTTAGTGAGAATGTAGTATGGTACAGCCAATGTGGAAATCAGTGTGGAGTTTCTTGAGACAACTAAAAATAGATTTACCATATGATCTACTATAGCACTCCTAGGCATATATCCAAATGGCTCTTCTCACTACCTTAGAGATACTTGCACAACCATGTTTATTGCCGCTCTGTTCATAATAGCTAGGAAATGGAACCAGCCTAGTTGTCCCTCAATAGATGAATAGATAATAAAGATGTGGTACATTTGAACAATGGAGATCTATTCAGCAGTAAAGAAAAATGAAATTATGAAATTTGCAGGGAATGGATGTATCTGGACAGGATTATACTAAGTAAGGTAATCCAGGCCCAGAAAGCCAAATATAGCATTTTCTCTCTCATATGTGAATCCTAGCTACAAGTGTTTAGACTTGTGTGTGAGCTGGAAACAAAACCATTATAGCAGAGGCTAGTAAGCTAGAAAAATGCTATAAGGGATTGAGGAGAATGAAGAACTTTAGGGGATGGTATTGTATATGTGTAAGTAGAAGAGCAGATTACAGAGAATCAAATGGTCTAAGTGAGGCCAGAGGAAGAGAAAAGTAAGAGAAAGGTGGGGAGGGTCAATCAAATATCGGGATATTCTGAATAAGATGTATGAAAGCCTACTTCTTTTGATATTGGCACATCTGGAAGCCATAGATTGCTACTAGAAAATTTTTAGTGCCAGGGATGGGATACCTTCCAGTGAATTGTTTGCCAGGGAGGTCCCTGTTGCCTCCAAAACATTATAGACTATTACCAAGGCCTTGTTTTCTCATGAGAAACAAGATGGTAAGACCCTATTGCTAAAGACTTTACATGCCTGGGCAGCACTGGGTCACGGAAAATTCAAGCTGGTACTGAGCTGAAAACCTTCTCCCTTGTAGATCTCCCAACTGAAAGCTGGAAAAAGCTGCACTTTTTCCATGAGAGAGACAGAAATCATCAGTGGACACTGGAAACCTTAAGTTTGACCAGACAGGCCAAATGGCCAAACAGGTGCAAAAGTGGCATGTCTGCTCTTGTGGAGACCAACTACACCCTAATTGGACTGAAGGCCAGCTCTATGGAAGAGAATACATACCTGGTACTGAAAAAACTAATCAAAAGTCTATGGCAGGGGAGGTCATGAGCCTTAGGAGTATAAAGCCTGCTCTTGTCTGGCTAAATGTATATGTTATTCTCACTTAAAGCAATACACTTAATGTTCATACTCATATATTATTGCTGCTCTCACTTTTGGTTAAAGAATCTTCTCTTTTATATAGTGGTGACCACTGGGATGACCTAAAAGGCAACATAGTGCTGAGAAGAAGGGATGGAGGAGTGTCCAGCACTGAAACATCTCTATCACACCCTCCAAGGCTCAGAGTCCATTACAGAAGTGGTAGCAGAAAGAATGTGAGAGCCAAAGGAAGGATTCCACTTCTTACAATGCAACAGACAGAAATTGGCCTGGATATCCATGATCTCACAGTGCCTAGCATACCTTTGCAAGACCTTCATAATAAGAAAAAAAGGCAATGACATTAAAAAAAAAAAAAGAGGCACTGATGGAGAGAGGAGGGATATGATGAAGAGTGGAGTTGTAAAGGGGAAAGTGGAGGAGGGGAGGGAAATAGCATGGTTCATTGTAAATATAGAAGTTGTCAGTAAAAAAAAAATTTTTAAAAGTATTAAACTACCTACAGTCTCTTAAACCCTTCCTATTTTAAATTCAATGCTGCATATTAAGCCCCATTTACATGTAATAAGGAATATAAGAAAAAATTTCCGCTCAAAACAAGAACAACATATTTGGCACAATCTTCACAGAGAAATTATTATACTAAGCTTATAACATCATATAAAGCAGAAGAGTTTATGATTTAACAGGTATTGGTGTCTAGTCTCATTTTATTTCTATCCTGAATTGTGTCCTCTGTTCATATTAGTAATACCTCAATAGTTGAGGCTGAAGTGGGGTATGCATTTTTCTTATATGTAGAGACATAAAATAATTTTGGAACCACTCGATTATACCATTTTGTCTAGCCCCTTGCTTTCCAAGTAGTGTGTAGCTCTCACTGATGACGTGTTATGTTCTGTTGTAGATAACCAAACTTCTGCCATGGGCAGGGATTCCACCTTATGATAAGGTGTATTTTGGATGTTTTACTCACAGTGTTTATAGATCACTATCACTGAAAGAGTGGCATATAGTTACTAATTTCCCTGGGCTGGGCAACCTGCTATGATCATATGGGTGAGTAAACATGCCCAGTCCTTGGGAAAAAAAAAAAAAAAAAAAAAAAAACAAACATTCCCCAAAGGAATGAAGTAGTAAGCATGGAGTTGAAAGAGATTCCTAATTTGTGGTTTCATATAAAAATGTATAAACTGAGATTTAAGTGCATAAAGATTATAACACTCTGAATGGAAAGTTCAGGATTTTATGAGGAAATGATAGCTAACATGGAAACAGAAGCATGATTTTGATAGTGAAGGAAAGATCAGACAACAGGATGAGTAAAAATGTTTGGGAATGATGTTGAGGCTTCAACATTCATAAAGTCTCTCTTTTTGGGTACTTCACACTATGACTGACATAGACAGGATAAAAAAGAAGATTAACCTTAAATAGAGCTTAAGTTGTACGATTTTGTGCCTGTATGTCAGGGTTATGTGTATAGTAGTGAATTACTAAATATTGTACTATAAAAAGAAGCATGACAGTGGAAAATAATAAATAATTAATGAGAGGTAATTCTATTCATCCAACCCTGGAAAGGAAAACTTCCTTTAACACTTGACCATGAGAATAGAGAATTCACAAATCAATCTGGTGAGTTTAAAGTTTGGCTTGTGAGAAAGAAGAGTCTATGGAGAACTGGCCATGGTAACACCAGAAAAACAAAAGAGAAGGTTAGTAATAGTTAATTCACCAATAGAAAACCATACTTGAAATTACATAGGGCATTCTAGAGGACAATGCATTTCATGTGATTAGAAATTTGATTAACCCTTGAGAGAGCCAGGAGCTGGAGTTACAGATTTTAGTGTTTGTAGATCTTGGGCCTAGAGAGAAGAAAAACACAGTTTTCTTGTAGTGAACAGAGAAAGAGAAGATCATCAGTGTGGTGGTTCTGAATGTTAGGTTCCCAATTGATGGAAATTTGGGAATTAACGCCTCTTGGAGGCAGAGTATTGTTGGGGACAGACTTATGGATGTTTTAGCCAGCTCCCCTTTGCCAGTGTTTGGCACAATGTCCTGTTGCTGTTGTCCACCTTATGTTGGCCAAGGGGTGATGTCCACCCTCTGCTCATGCCATCATTTTCCCTGCCATCGTGGAGCTTCCCCCTCAAGCCTTTAAGCCAAAATAAACTTTTTTTTTTTATATACCTACAAGCTGCTCTTGGTCAGGTGATTTCTACCAGCAGTGCCAACCTGACTGCAACAACAAGCATGATTAGATCAAAAGCTGAGATTTGATGCCAGATTCTCTCATTAAGTAGCTCTTTAACTTTGACCTCATATCTTGTCACAAACCATCAGCAAGAGTTGCCATAGCCTACCCACAGTGACTTATTCACACATTGACATGCTATACAAGTGTGGTTTTGTCAGCTGTCTAACCAGAAGTAGCTCTGTGTTAAGGTAGTCATTATAGTCATTATATAAATTTTATATAAAACTAAAACAGACACTTATATGTTTATGCTCCAAGAAACCTGTGAGGCTACAGAGATTTCAGAACTGTGGTATTTACACTATCCTAGCAAGTGAAGAGAGGGAACAACATTATCAATATAGCATATTCATTGCTATTAAAAGCTGTTATAGAGAACAAAAGTCAAAAGAGTCTTTCTATAATCTTGTCATTTGTTTGTATGTAGAAGATGATGCTATGGTGGGTGGAGTAAAGGTGATATCTATTCACTTCAGTGCTAGTCTAATGACAATTATTCAGAGTAATACTATTCTAGTAAATGTTGCTTTAAAGAATTGATTCATTGTGAAGTAAATTTGTTTCCAACATGTCAAACTTTACTTTCATCTGGTAGCATAAAAGTTGTAATTCTTAATAGAAATTTAATTTTAAGCCAGGCCTGGTGAGGCATACCTTTAATCATAGCACTTGTGAGGCAGAGATAGCTGGATCACTGTGAGTTTGCGGTCAGTCTGGGCTAAGAAGTGAGGTCCAGGTCATCCTGGACTAGAGTAAAACCCTACCTTAAAACAACAACAACAACAAAACAAACCCCAGAAATTTAAATTTATCTATCTGGTCCAATTAACTCAGGTGAATCAAATGCAGATAGCTTATTGATGGCCTCAAAAAAGGGTATATTCCTTGAGACATAAACTCCTTGGGGGAACTGATGTCATGGGTGATGAGAAGAACTGTTTCAGATCACTAGAACAGAAAACAATCATTTTTGCTGGCTTTTTAAAGGAAGTGCTCAGCACCAACACTGTACTTTAACGGTGTGTGTATATGTGCATGACTTGCCTGTCCTGCTTCCCTGTAACCCCTTCCTCAGCACAAAGTCTTTCTTCTCTTTCCTAGCTCTCTGCTTACCCGCAAATGAATGAAGTGCACTAACTCACAGCTGCTTGTGTGTATTATAGTAGATAACAAAAAAAAAAAAAAAGCAAGCTGTTTTCTGTAAAAGGCCATTTCATTTTTTCCTGTAGGGGACAGATGAGGAAAACAGTACATTTAATTTAGCTAGCTGCTTCTGATTTCTTTTTCATGGATTTTTTTGTTTTTACTTGAGGGTAAAAATAGTTTTCTTTTACATTTCTTTGATGGATTCATTTTGGTGTTCTGTTTAAGGTGTTTTTGTTGTTTGTTTGTTTTTTAACTTGGTTTGAGGTATGGTAGAATTGCCCTGTAGACATTTTTTTAAGATTTATTTTTATTTATTTATTAGAGACAGAGAGGGAGAGAGAGAGTAAGTGAGAATAGGTGAACCAGGGCCTCTGACCACTGCAAACAAACTCCAGATGCATGTGCCACCTTGTGCATCTGGCTTACATGGGACCTGGAGAATCAAACCTGGGTCCTTGTGTATGGCAGGCATGCACCTTAATCACTAAGCCATCTTTCTAGCCCCCCCACCCCCGTAGACATTTTAAAGAGGCTAAATGATAAGATTTGGGAGCAGCTGTCATTTGGCATATTGGTGCAATGGACTGACATTTCAGAAACGTTGTAGGCAATGGTTAAATAATTAATGTTAAGGAACACAGTAAAGGTGCTTTTGGCAACTCCCTTGATATATGTTACCACAGGCTTTGTGCCAAGTATCTGTTTGCAGAGGTGAATTTATGTGAAGGAAGGAATGTCTGTCCTCTAAGCATAGATCTCTAAACACACACACACACACACACACACACACACACACACCCCCAAAAGCTTTAGTAACTAAGTACTGCATCTATCATTACTGTCTAATTTATTATCATAACTGTAAGTGCAGAGATAATTGATAGTCAATAAATTAAAATTGTCCTTTTCTGGAAGAATTATAATCTAGCCACCCAACTGTTAGAACATGGTTGGGGCAATGTGAAAAGGCACCTGGGCTACAAAAGGCTGTATTAGGGCCCATGGGGGATACTGCAAGATACATAACAAGTCTGTGCCAGAAAATGGGGCTATAAAGTAGTGCTGTTGTTATAGCAGCTCATGCCTCTTGAGTCACACAATGAAACAGAAAACTGAATAACAGAGCACAACATCTTAAATCTTACACAGTAAACATTGACAGATGACAATTGCAGAGTGAGTAAATTATAAATGCCATGTAGCCCTCAGATAATGAGCATATGTTCCTAACATTTGTTCCATGTTGAAAGAATGATTTCCATTTTACAGGTGAATTAACTGACATTTTCCCTAGTCTGTTTTGATGGTCCACAAAGGATTGTTTTTGGAAAGTCAATTCTCTATTCTCATGACCCCAAAGAATGTGAAATTTGTCATCATATGTTTCAGAATTCTGTAGTGTGGTTTAGTCATTTGTTTTTCAAACAAGTAGGTTTTGAGGCTATGCTACGTATAACTTACTTAGCCATGCATGAGAATCAGACATTTATGATATTACCTATATTCCAGTTTACAAGTCTCATTATCATCTCACTTTTAAAATATTATAGTTAACGAATATATTTGTTACCAAAATCAATTAACATATTATTATAAGATTTAAGACAGCAGTATTTTCCTCACCTGTATTCCCAGAAGTAATCTTTATTAAAATGTTTATATAATTGTCTTTATATTAATGACATAATGTGAAATATTGTTTTATATATTTCCTTTCTTCTTTCTTCCTTTTTTTTTTTGAGGAACTATTTCACTCCAATCCAGGCTGACCTGGAATTCAGTATGTAGTCTCAGGGTGGCCTTGAACTCATGGTAAAACTCGTACCTCTGCTTCCTGAATGCTGGGATTAAAGGTATGCACCACTGTGCCCGGCCTTATTTATTTATTTACATTTTTGCACTTTGCCATTCTTGTTTCTACAGAAATTGATACCTTTAATTATTGAAAACAGAAACAGAATGTCATTACTCATTGTGGAAGAGGAGGCAGAATGAATGTAAGAGCCAAAGGAAGTGTAGAACTCCTTACAATGCACTCTAACACACACAAAATGGCCTGTATGTCCATGATATCACAGTGCCTGGCACTACTTACATAAGACCATCATAATAGGAGGAAAAGATGATGATATCAAAATAAAAGAGAGGCTGATTGAAAGGGGAATGGGATATTATGGAGAGTGGAGTTGTGAAGGGGAAAGTGACAGGGAGAGGGAATTATCATGGTTTATGTAGCAGACAGCTTCAGGTTCACTGAGATGAACTTCCAGACCAGGCACAGTTATGGAGGAAGGGATAATATTTATTGAAGCTTACAGATCCAGCGGAAGTTCCATAATGGCAGGAGAAGCGCCCTGCTCTTCACAGGGCCAAGCAGAGAGAAAAAAACCAACCAGCCACCACAGCACACAGAGCAAAACTACAGCCAAAAGGTCACACAGCACACTTCAGGAACTCCTGCTAGGCACATTTGCATATCTTTACAATGGAATCTCAAACCATCACCACACCTTAAGACCGGGCCCCCAGTGACCTTGCCTCTAGCAAGGTGATTGCAGATGCAAACTATAACTAATAAAACATTGAATATATTGGGGGACATATATTCAAACTACCACAGTTTATTTTCTATAATTACAGAAATTGTCAATAATAAAGAAAAATTAAAATTAGCATAAAGAAAAAAGAATTTCATTGCTATATTTTTGTCATATTTTTATACTTATATCACAGTTTGTTATCAAACTTTACTCTATGGGCCAGAGTGGAACATTAGCAAAAACTTATCACTCATGTTGCACACTACCTACACTTGTGAGTTCCTTGGACAGTTTGCAGCCTCAACTCCAAGCTCTAACAATGTGCAACTATCATTGCTAATTTTCATGACTTACCAGAGTTTCTTCCTATGATAGTAAGTATTTTTTTTTCTGATTTTAATCTTTTCCTAACCTCTCATGGATAAACATATGTTTCAGTATTTTTCTAGATTTAGCTTGCTCATTATCTTCTAATATCTTTTTCTAAGAGTCAGATAATCTCATCTATCTGTGGACTTCTTTTTGTCTTCTAATCTACTTATTTCCAACATTTTATCCTGTCAATGATCACTAAGATCTACATGCTAGACTGACAGGTAAGAACAGGCCTCTACTTAGCATGAAGGTAAACTCACACCTAGTTTATGATTCAGTTCATTCTGAAACTCATCAATTCAATGCTCTATTTCCTCATCTCATAAGAACACTTAATATATCTCATATTCACTAACATATTTCCAACCATATTCTTATGTTTACCTTGAGGAATAACTGAAATATATATATATATATATATATATATATATATATATATATATATATATATATATATATTCTCTTTTCATTCATAGTTAAATATCCAGAAGCTTTTAAGAGTCTTTATCCCTTTGAAGTAATTTTATACCAATACACAAATAACATTAATGACATTTTTTGATTATCCTAGCATATTCTTAGAGGCCATAAAGTTTTAGTCATCTGAAAAAGAAGATATAACTGAGTGCTGAGAATAGCCATACCTCACACAGATATAATGTACCACTCAGAGTGCCACATGATTCTCATCTGCCCTGCTCTCCTTATAGCATCTCCTCATGTGCTTATGAATAAGAGCATTAAATATTATGAGGATGGTGATTACATTCTACTACAAGTTCATTACATGTATTAGATGCCACACTAACTACTTTGAATAACCATCTCATTAATCCTCAGAACAAGTACAAAAAGTAGTTTCTATTTTATAGGTGAGGGCATACACAATGAGAGTTCACCTGCTGCTGACCAAAGGTCACATAGCTATGACATAATAAATCCCAGATTTGAATCTGTATTTTCAGAACAGCTAAACTGTATTTTTATTTCTTTTTTTAGACTGTGAATGCAATCAATAGAAATCTTGAGAAGAACTTATGTGGTAGTCTATAACCCATGACCCATGACTTGTAACCCAGAACACAAGAAGATGCATAGGGGCTTAACTGAAGTCATGGTATGAGAAAACACTGTCCTTTAGACATGATTATTAACTGGTAATGACATTGCTTAATAGCCAATTAAAAGAATTATATTGTTAAAATACCACATAAATTGCTCACTAATTTAATTAAAAGGGATTTTCTTTTAGGCCTGAAAGGTCTAGATAGCTTGTCAGTTTTTCCATGTTGCCCCATTCATTCTGAATCTAAAAGGGCATTGCTCTTCATTGGGAGATATTGACTGCAAACAGGTTATTCATCTTTGTTCAAAGCAAATTGTGTTTCATGTTCTTCTGGAAAATTTAATCATTAGGGCAAATCCTGCTTGCATTTACTCTTTCTAAGGAAACCATACATTTGTCAGGATGAATGGCCACTTTCCATGAAGTATTTTCTTTGATATGGATGGATTACAGAAGGCTTTTCATTGATTTATCTGTCAGCAGTTTACCCATCTGTGGTAGTTGTCTCTGGCAGTTAACAAATTACTACAAACTTAGAGGTTTTAAACAATGCAAAGTTATTTTCACAGAGCAATGTAGATTAAAATTCCAAAGTGCATCTCACATGGCTAAAATGAAGTTACACTAGCGTTTCTTCCATTCTGGAGGTTTTGGGGGTGCATTCTTTCCTTTAACTCTTGTGCCTTCTGTAGGCCATACATTCCTTTGCTCATAGCCCTCTTGCACCATCCCCAGATCCACAGAGTAAGTTGAGTTCTTCTTAGATTGCTTCTTATGATATTCTGTTCTTCCCAGAAGGTCAATTCGGGGTTGTCTCCCCACTTCCAGGTCATGAACAACACTAGAGATGGGATGTATGATTTATGCAAGGATATGTCTATGGAACATCTGCATCCCAAGTACTTTCCCTTTCCTCCACATGGCTTAGGGGTAGTTAGACTCCATGTCTTCACCGTACGTTGTTTGCCTTTGCTCCTATGACCAGATGTACACCTTGCTTTCCCACAGCCTTGTAGCATCAAGTGACTCATGACTAGTGATACAAGTTAGTTATGCTTTTCAGATGACCAAGGTAAATTTCTAATAATTGTCTATGTTTAGCCAAAAAAGAAAACAATAAGTTCAATTTCATAAAGAAACCCTCACTATGATATTTATGCTAAGGAAAGTTTTGGCAAGAACATTTCACAATTTTTATAGTTGTTATAAAATACAATAAACATGCAAACAACAAAACACAAGAAAAACAAAAACACTGAGTATAAGTAAAGGTTTCATCATGGAAGGATGGGAAGACAAGTAAATAGCTGTGTCAAGTTCTTCAAATTCTATTCAGGATGAAAATGAAGTGATAACAGTGTGCACATTGGCAGGGGGTACAATCATGGATACAATGCAAACTAATACAGTGACATAATAGAATGATTCTGTCTATAGTTCAAGAAAGAGAAAATTGACATTTTCCCTATTTAGGAATACCAAAAGTAAAAAGTTTCAACTATGTACCTCTCAAGATGAATATAAATTATACTAACATAATATCAAATGCATATGGACATTCATGTTTGGGAATAATAAACACAAAATTCAGGTGGGAAGTAGGAAAATATCAGAGAAAAAAAGCTTTAAAATTTTGGTAAGATTCATTTTCATTAATTATCTGAGAGGACTATAGGATTATTTTATCATTGCTCATATAAATATCTAATGCATTAAAATAGAAATGCTAATATTCTATAATTTAAAGTATGTAAATAATATGAGCTTATAATTGAGGCTATCTAATTTATTACTTTTAAGAAATGTAAAAGGAATTTTAATTATTTAGCATTTATGTGCATATTTGCTAGTAATTCTAGGTAAGATAAAATGAATTGTAAATATTAATCTAGTATGCTAATAAATTATAATTTCACTATATATCTTATGTATCACAATTCTTCTTTATTTCAAAATATTTTTCTGACAAAGCTGGAATTTATGCATGGTATATGGCATAGTGATTTGATATACATAAGACGTGTGTAATGATTACCAAATCAAAATTCCCAGCACATTTATCACCACACCTACAATTCTTTATAAAGATTCCTGCCAAGTCCCATGTGCCTCATTTCCAGTATCCTATTATAGTTGCCTCTTCCCTTTTTATAATGTTGTTTTGAGATTTTCTTTTTATGTGTTCTTTTCAAATGTGTTCTTTTATCCCATCCCAATAGATGGTCTGCCTCATGGGTGACTTGCTTTTACTGTATGAACTACAGTTTTAGGGGCCTCACACTACCTGATGGGCTTGTGGGACTAGCCATTTCATTAGAGGGCACCAAGCTCATTAGGGAAGGAGAACTGTTCCCACACTGGTGCTGATGGCCAAAATTTATAGAGTCTGCTGTGCAGGTCACAGATACATCATCTAATATGCGTACCATCCTATCTCCCAGGATTTTATTATCCTCCAGGGCATATTGCTGATAGCTTCATTCATCCAAAATGTATTTGTCACACCAAGTCTTGATGCTGGAGTGTAGGCTTCAAGCCACATATGTGAGATTTACCTGGAGTACCCTTCCTATTCCTATTGAGGAATCACCATAAGTAAACTTGCATCTGGAAAGAAAAATAATGAATGGTGTGATTTGCCTAGGATAAAATCATCTAGCAACATATAGATAGATAGATAGATAGATAGACAGACAGACAGATAGATAGATAGAATTATAAATGAATGCCTGTCAAAGAAAACAAGGGCTGAAAGGAGCACACTTCCAGAGAGTCTACTTCAGCAGAGCTTTACAAAAGAAGGGTTAATAAATCAGAATTTATCTTTCTTCATTAGGATGGAACTTTCTTTTTCTGATGGCTCCTTAATCTATAGATGCAATGAGTAATTCCTGAGTGTTTAAGACTTCATTAAGTGCTTTAATGAGTAGGCATCCATCTTGTCTAAAAGTAACAGACAGATCATGAATTTTCAATTTGATAGTGTGGCTCATATTTTTCAAATCAACCAACAACTGGACTTTATATTTTCTGGAAATGAATTATCTTTTGGACCTGGGTTAAAGACATTGATTACCTTTGCCAAAGTCAATATTTTCTGAAGATTATGAGTAGCTCCACATACACAAATTAAACTTAACTCATAAGGTTGTCACAGTGAAATCAAAATTTCTACTGTTTGGTTAAAAACACTGTCACTGATGGCTCCATTTCACTCCATTCAAAGTTCTATATCTTATGCCAGCTAATTAATCTGCTTACCTGAATGTGTTACTGCAGAAATTTAGAAACAACTGGCAATAGTAATGTCATTTTATGAGCCTTAAGGACAACAGGTCATTACAGTCCCTCAAAATGGCTACAACATGGGATGGGGAAATGGTTTAGCAATTAAGGCATTTATCTGCAAAGCCAAAGGACCCTGGTTCAATTCCCCAGCACCCACATAAGCCAGATGCACAAGGGGGTGCATGTGTCTGGAGTTCATTTGCAGTGGCTGGAAGTCCTGGTGTACCCATTCTCTTTCTCTCTATTTGCCTCTTCCTCTCTCTCTCTCTCTCTCTCTAAAATAAATAAAGTATTTAAAAAATGGTTACAATATACTGTTGAAATATTTTCTTAAGACTTAATTAAAATTTTACTGTAACTTGTTGTAAGTATAATTAAACTTGAAAAAGTTAATAAAATACATGAAAGAAGTTCTATATCTGAAAAAAAACTGAAATAATTATGGAAGACGAAGATCCAATTATTGTCATCCACCAGTTTACATTTGTACTGTTTTTGAGGAAAAGCCAAAGAGTAGTGGGAGCTGCCCTCTAGGTTCTATGGCCTTTGAGGACGTGGGCTTTTGATTAGGTTCTCAGTACCAGGTATGAATTCCCTTCCACTAATGGGCTTCACATCCAATCATAAAGCAATTGTCTATCCCCCACCAAAACTTTTGTGCCCCTGTTTTATCAGTGGACACATCTTGCCTGGCCTGTTGATCCACTGCTTGGGACTACTGAATTTTCTCCAACAACAAGCTACATAGTGCTTTCTTGCATTATGACAGCTAGCCAATGGGGAGATGGCTTCCATCTCAGTTCCATGTTGATTTGTCAATGTTATGTGAATGCAGCCTGTCTTTTCTTCAGAAATTGGGCTTAGCATCTAGTTTTGGTGAGTATCCAAATGCATTCGTGCTTTTGCATTAGTCTCATTATTTTGGGGGGATGTATCTGACCAACAACTCCCACCCTTTTTCTTAATCATTTGTGCTTATGTTTTATTAAGAATATACATGTTTTACATGGATTAACATTTTCTCTTTCCTCTATAGAATACATTGTTTGATGATGAATTTGTGTTGCTTATATTTTCTAAGACAAAGTTTCCTGGAATTTGATATCGCAAGACATTCTTTATATCTGTCTTATCAAGAAACTCTGTATTTTCTACCACATTCTAACAGGGAAAATGGATGCAGACCCAAGACTAGAAAGGGCAGTGGACTCCTGCTCCTGCCTCTAATGAGCTAGTCTGGGGAACACTTTAATTACACAATAACACAACATGTTTAGGGGATTTATCTCTCTAGACTTGTAAAGTTACACTCAGTCAAGTAGGTTGTTACAATTCAGTCTCTGACAAGAAAAAAAAAATCCCCTTGGAAAAGAAGGTTATTGTTTTTAGTTAGACCTTACAAATTGGGAGAGCCAAACAGTATGGACCAGGAAGCAGGTTTGATATTAGCTATTATAGACTGTTTTCAGTTGAGCATTAAATAGTAACTACCAACAAAATGTGGCATAGTAATTTCCAAAATCAGGAAATAGAAGGAGATGGGAGAAGCACATAGCTCAGTTCATAAAGTACTTGTTTTGTAAGAATGAGGACCTGAGTTTGAATCCCAGAACTCATATATATATATAAAAAAAAAAAACTGGGTATTATGACATGTTTGTAATTCCAGAATTGATGGAAACAAGTAGATCCCTGGAGCTCATTGGCTCACTAGTCTAATCTGCTTGGAGAACTCTCGACCCCATCTCAATTAAAGATTTATGGCATCTGGGGAATAACTACTGAGCATTTCAACTGGATTTCACGTGCATGTGCAGACATGTTCATATAAACACAAACACAAAATAAGGGAAAAAAATAAAGGAAATAAAGCCACTCACCTAAATTTAGAGATGTTTTCTAATCCTGGCCTAACTGACCTGTTATATGCATAGACCCTTTTGAGCCACATGTGAATGACACAGTTGTTTCTGTAATAAAACTTTTCTTATTTGGGAGACAGAGAGAGAGAGAGAGAGAGAGAGAGGAAAAGAGTGGGGTGTTTTTCCTTTTGTCTTTTGTATGGATGCCAAGGACTCCTCTGAGAAGGGTATAGCAGAAGGATCACTGTTTAATCCAAAGTCACTCAGACCCAAGACATCAAACATCCATCCCAAGGTTACAGACATCAGTGTCAAATAACCACCTGCTACACCTGGATTATGAGGAGTCTCTGTGCAAACTGTTCCTCTGACTCTTTCTGGGTAGAGACAGAAGTAAAGCTGGTGAAGCAGCATCCATCTGTGTATATAATAGTAATTATGTTAAGATGCCTGGGCTATGACTCTCTGAGGGGCTGATTTAGTCTCTGGACCAGTATCTAGCAGAAGATAGAACAGCCTCCCACCAGGAGAAAGAAAAACAGTTCACAATTTCAGGGGAGGGATGCTCATTCCATATTGCTGACTTGAACTTGCAGAATTTGTTCAATCTCACATCCGGTAGGGTATTGAAGTTACTACTGACAAATACAAATAAGTAACTCAACAAATACACTGTTTTCAGTCCCTGACCCATACTGTCTTTCCCTCCATGTGGCTTAACTGAGAATGGAAAACACCATAATTATTTTGTTTATTAAAAATAATTTTTGAGGGCTGGAGAGATGGCTTAGCAGTTAAGGTACTTGCCTGCAAAGCCAAGGACCCAGGTTTGATTCCCCAGGATCCATGTAAGCCAAATGCACAAAGAGGTGCATGTGTCTGGAGTTCATTTGCAGTGGATGGAGGCCCTGGTGTGCCCATTCTCTTTTTGTCTGCCTATTCCTGTCTCTAAAATAAATAAATAAAAATGTTTTAAAAATAATTTTTGAGCAATTACCACATGACAATCTCTAATGTGAAGAAATATGTTAGACTCTTTAGGAATCACTGAAGCTGGTTTTAGGAGGAAAAGAACATCTTCCATTGTTTGGCTACTCTTCCTCTTCTTTGGCCTCACCTTCATCTCACAGAGATGTCTCTGTGCAGTCCTGTCTCGATGACTCTTTATAAAGATCTCACTTTCCTCATAGAGATATCTCTGTTTTATTCTTTGTATTCCTGTGTCTCAGTATGACTCTTTACAAAAATCAAAAAATTGAGCAGTATTTCTCATGCACCACGCAGCATGATGCAATTGAAAAGCTCTAGCTGCCCAGTCTCTCGTGATTCACTCCAAATGCCATGAAATTGAGACTCCAGTCCTACAGCAAAGGGAGGATTGGTTTCTCTTCTCCTGGAAGGTCTGCATTTTAAAAAAGACCATACTCTTCCAGGATTCTAGGCAACAGACTGGTCTCCTCAGCTGAGGTAGATGATATGGTAGTTCTGATTATGTCTGGAAGCACAAAGAGGTTTGTCTTGTTAGGCAGCAGTTACTGTTATGGTTGTGAGCCTGCCTGTCTCGTTCTGAGGTAAGTGTTTCAGCAAAACGTCTAATTGTACTGCTTGGCAGGTTTGTAAGCTGCCTGTGTTGTGATTGAAGAGGAGTGCTGCAGATTCATAGCTATCAAGGCAGAGAAACAGCTGAGAAGGTCAAGCTTGAGCAACAAAGGAACTCTATTTCTAATGGGCTTTTTGGCTCTATCGTGGTTTGTTTTCTTCTGCATCATTTAATACTCTCTTTTGGAAAATCACTGCTCAGGTCTTTTCATTTTAGAAAGGCAAGTCTCTTCTCCTTAAGAAAGATGGAGCTCTGGGTTACAGATACCATACTTGGTTTTCAAGATAACAGAAATACTTTTGATGAGCCTAAAGACAATGGCTATTATTCAAGTGTGTTGGCTACTACATTTAAAGCCCACTCCACAAAATATGACCTATAGGCCAAATGTAGCTTTACACCTGGTTTGTTAAGTTTCTAATAAAGTTTTACTGGAAGAAAGCTACACCCAATCGGTTACTTACTGCCTGCAACTGGTTTTTACAGTGTAACAACAAAATTCAGAGAGTGACTGAGATTCTTCTGCCTGGAAGTCTAAACTATTTACTGCCCTTATGTCAGAAAAAGGTGGCATACCCTTGATTTATTATTTCATTAAAATTTGAAAGCCTATAAATTATCTAAATATGTCCAAATGCTATAATTAGCATTAAGGGGTAAAAATGAATGCTAGCAGTTTCATAGCAATGGTCAAGATTGCATCCAGGATGATATTGCACTCAGGATATATTCATTTTCTCCTTTTACCTTGTTTAGAATTATATGAAAACAGGATAACCTTGAAAATCTACTTTTGCAGAGACTTTGAATTTTTTCTGCTGTGACCACACAGTCTATATTACAAACTGTATTTAGATCTATTGAGAATAGAAGGATCATTTTTTTAGTAAAAAAAATGCACGAATAACTTTAATGTAAATCAAACATGATGAAGGTTAGGACAGAATAGACTTCCAGTAAGAGATAAGTAAACCTTTTGAATGTAGCACTGGCCAAGACACAATGACTAAAACAGATATGAAATGAACACAGACATAACTATTAAAGCAATACTTCTGTTGCTATTGTATCACTTGGGAGGGTGTGGCTGGAGGGGATAGTGAGGGTGGAGGGAGACACAAAACTGAACCCAAATGGAACTGGTACAATAAAATTCTATAACCTGAAAGACAGATTAGATGGTTGAACCTTCATCAGGTCCTTAGAGGGAACACCTGAATCAAATGGCTCTGGAGAGGGTATGATGAAGACTAACTTTAATCTTCTCCTGTTTCTCTCTTTTTCTCTTTTATATTACCTATCTTTTCTTCCTTCTTTTCCCTTGATTCTGGCCTATAACTCCAAGTACTAGGATGTGGTTTAACATCCACAATGAGCTGCTGAACAGAGAGATCTACAAGGTCTCCCATAAGAAGACAGACTTCTGTCAGAGCACTTGATAACCCACCAAAGGTTCATGGCAAGACCTGACTGCCACAGACACCATATGCTATTGGTATGGAACATGGAGAGACCTGGCTGGAATATGGAAGAGAATCAGTCCCCACACAGTTAGCTTGTCTAGTGCCAGAAGGTGCTACACGAGCTACTGGGGGAAAATGGTCACCATCTGTCCAAGCAATGCTTGGTCAAAGCTACTCAGCAGCAAACAATCTGATGTGGTGCTCACCCAAGTGCAATAGTGGCACACAGCCATGGTGGGTAACCAACTGCTCTTGAATTGGCTAACAGATCTGCTTAGTGGAATGGAACCCATAGCTGGAACTGGGAAACAAGTCAGAACCATATCCAAAAAATGAGTTTGCTCTCCAATATTGTGGCAGTTTGAATATATGTCCCCCAATATATTCAATGTTTTATTACTTTATAGTTTGCATCTACAATCACCTTGCTAGAGGCAAGGTCACTGGGGGCCGGTCTTAAGGTGTGGTGATGGTTTGAGATTCCATTGTAAAGATATGCAAATGTGCCTAGCAGGAGTTCCTGAAGTGTGCTGTGTGACCTTTTGGCTGGAGTTTTGCTCTGTGTGCTGTGGTGGCTGGTTGGCTTTGCTCTCTCTGCTTGGCCCTGTGGAGAGCAGGTCGCTTCTCTTGCCTTTATGGAATTTCCCCTGGATCTGTAAGTTTCAATAAATAATATCCCTTCCTCCATAACTGTGCCTGGTCTGGAAGTTCATCTCAGCGAACCTGAAGCTGTCTGCAACAGTAAAGTGGTACCGAGGAGTGTGGGGTGAGATGAACCTGACCGCGTGGATATTCGTCTTTTGGAACCTTTGTTTTGGAGGAATGGGCATGGACTTGGTGCTTGCAACTGAAGATGCCTTCTGGAGTGGTAAGCCAAGTTTTATGGACTATTCTGATGAGAGTTTGAGAATGCTAAGTGCAGATAGTACTGAACTTCGAGGCTTGGCTTATGAGGTTTCTAAGGGGAAGGGAAGACTGCAGAGGACTTTGTTAGAACTGGGCTACTGGCATAAGGGATGGCTACATTCTGCTATCCAGGCCCAGAAAGTTTGATCAAGGTTAAATTTGTAATGGACTGATGTGCTTAGCTGAAGATATCGGATTGAGATTTTAAGATTTTAAGTTGGAAAACCTCAAGCAAGTTAAAAGCAGAGGCACTGAGACTGGTTTTAGGTTACTGTGCTACTATTGTCAACGCATTAGCAATCTTAAGGAAGGTGGAAGGAAGGTGGCCTGACTTGATTTACATTAAAACAATGCAGAGGATGCCTGAGGAAAGACTGTTAAAAATGCAAATTCTTGGAAAGAGCTGCCTGGAGAAGGAACCTGTTTTTCAAGGCTATGATTTATTTTGTCCCTGGATTAAGAATATGGGTGTGTCCTGCACACCTGATATTAGTTTTGGAAATATGAAAAATGCATGGAGTGGTCATGAGTTGCACACCATTCCATGAGCCTCTGCTGAGATGCGGCATGAGGCAGGGCATGAAGACCCTCAGGAATAGGCTGCAAGAGCCTTTGGAAGATGGACTGTGGTTTGCATGGAGACCTCAAGATGTTTTGGATATACCAGGACTGTGCAAAAGGGCTACCATGGATTGCAGTGTTGGCATGGGATGAAAGTTTTCCCTGGCGACTCTGCCCAGCTGGAGGGGCGGAATTGGAAAACCTGGAGACTGTTTGTCTCTGGTTATATTGAACTTGATCTGCAGAAGTTTGATGACGTCTGATGGTGGTTGAGTTGCATTGTTCTAGTCTCTCCTTGCTATTCCTTATACAGTTAAAATGTTTACTCTGTGCCTTTACATGTTGAAAGTATTTAACTTGTTTGATTTTACAGGACTCACTATCTTAAGTTGATCAAGACTGTGAGAACCTTTGAAATTGGACTGAGTACAATTTACAATGTGTGATAGTTATAAATCTATTGGGGCCAGGAGCTAAATATGTTAAATAGGGGCGGAATGTGGTAGTTTGAATATATGTCCCCCAATATATTCAATGTTTTATTACTTTATAGTTTGCATCTGCAATCACCTTGCTAGAGGCAAGGTCACTGGGGGCCGGTCTTAAGGTGTGGTGATGGTTTGAGATTCCATTGTAAAGATATGCAAATGTGCCTAGCAGGAGTTCCTGAAGTGTGCTGTGTGACCTTTTGGCTGGAGTTTTGCTCTGTGTGCTGTGGTGGCTGGTTGGCTTTGCTCTCTCTGCTTGGCCCTGTGGAGAGCAGGTTGCTTCTCTTGCCTTTATGGAATTTCCCCTGGATCTGTAAGTTTCAATAAATAATATCCCTTCCTCCATAACTATGCCTGGTCTGGAAGTTCATCTCAGTGAACCTGAAGCTGTCTGCAACAAATATCAAGCTTCCACCAATCTTGGAATACAAGAGGAGCTAACCTGTTAAATTCTATCTAAACTAATAATGGTTATCCCATTTATCTGGTGCTGACCCCATGCTCTGTTGGAGAATTTGATTCTCTTTTTCAGATGGATGCAGAACCTGAGAAGAGAATCAGCCCATCATGCCTCACCACAGCCCCAGCTGAAACCATAGATTAATGGGGGAAATGAGCAAAAGCACTGCTTTCTTGGAGAATCTGGTATCAGTATAAGGGTGAAGGAAATAGACACAAAGAACACTCAACTCCTACCAAACCAAAGCTCCAGAGACACAGAGGCCCCTAAGACCATATCACTGAATTAGACTTAAAACAAACCCAACATGGCCCAGGGAACTTCACTGAAGAGAGAGTGGAAAGATTGTTAGAGTCACAAGTTGGGACATTACACACAGAGACATTGTCTTTTCCCCATAACTGATGGATACCCCCACTATTCCCAATCCACAGTTCACATGAAGATAACTGGCATCCCCAATGAGGAGGGTTCCTTCAGACGGGGAGAGGACAGGGAGAAGGCTAAGGTTGATACCAACATGTGCTGTTTACACACTGAGTATATACATAACTAATTTTAAAAATTGAATGTTAAAAAGAAAAGAAATAAAATGAAAAAAATCCACTTGAAAAGAAGTCCAAGAAAAAAACAGTTCATGATCCCCATTGGGCTATCTATACAAAGTTCAGAAATATTATATGAGGAAGAGCCCAGTGAACAAATTCAGCTTGAGGAAGCTGAATGTGAATTCTGAATTACTTCCTATTGTTTTAACCTAAACTAGTCCACTGATATCTATCCTTTCTGCTGGGAATTGAAAGGCAATTCAAGAGCTGACTTGTCCTCTTCATGAAGGAGCTGGAGCTGGCCAAGGGATTACAAGTTGGCAAAACTATTTTGGCAGTCTTAACATTTGCCATTGCAGAGAAACCCCACAGTGATTTAGGATTGCAAACTCACTCCTTTTGTAGTAGGAAAAGTCCTTTGAATCACTCTGATTAAAGTAAATGGTTAATAATGTTTCATAGATTAAGTTATTTTACCTTTAGATTCAGACTGAAAGTGATTTAGACTTCACATAACCATGGAAAAATCATCTACCCTCTCTAAACCTCAACCTTTTTACATAAAAAAATACATAGTGGGTAAAAGAAAAAAATATCACAAAAGGCAAAAGATAGAGTAATAGAAAGCATTTCTGTTTTTAATTTTATTTTACTTTTCGGTTTTTCAAGGTAGGGTCTCACTCTCATCCTGGCAGACATGGAATTCAATATGCAGTCTCAAGATGTTCTTGAACTCGTGGTGATCCTCCTATCTCTTCCTCTGCTGAGATTAAAGGTGTGTGCCACCACACCTAGCTGATGAAGCATTTCTGATGAAACTGTTATTTAATACATAACAAGGCTACCCCCTTTCCTTTACCATTATGTATGTACAGCAACAGAAGTGATCTACCACATTCATAACACAAACCAACAAAGGAAGCTAAGTGGTGGCAGAAAAAAAAATCAGAAACCAGGTTACCTGGTTCTGAGGAAGCATTTTCTCTTCAATATAATGCTTCCCTGAAGCAGTTTTTCAAAAAAAAAAAAAAAAAAAGTTCTCTTTTAATATGTTAAACTTCAAATAAAATTCATCATCTGTTTTGTCTAGGAATTAGGAAATAAAGGGATCTTTACCCATTATACCCTATTATTGAGCAATTCAATAACAGGCTTTATAAAAAAATAAAGGTGATACTTAGCTGGTCTAATTCTTATTCCATATTGTCAAGATCATTAGTATCTTTCAGTAATTAATATGGATATGATTTTTATGTGTGGACATACCCTCTCCTTGATCAGGTTCTTTCTCCTTCATTTGCAAGTTCAGATTAGAAAATATACTTGACTGTCTGATTTTTCCTTTCTAAAGATGCTATTCGATGCAAGTCTCAGGCATAAAAGCAGGCTGCAAAGATCCACACTGAACAAGGAGAACCAGGGTTAACATCATCTTGTTGCATCAATCACTTTTATTGCCCCCAAAGCAGGGTTTCCATTATTTATGCTGCTGAGTGATCTGCTGTATTTATGGTACAGCTAGTTGTCATGGCTTTAAAAATATGATGGATTCCTAAATTAATCCCACATTCCTTGTCTTGGGCTTGAAACATGGTTATTCTCAAGGAGTACAGAGGTATCTATAATCATGAAATTAAATGACCATGGGCCATGATGACGAAAGGACTGGTTATTATATCCCGTATGGTTTTAGGTCAATAATGCTAAAGCTCTCTACCTATGCTTCCAGATTTTTTTGAGCACTATAACTTATTCTATGGGTATTTTTCAGTATACCGATAGTTCGGAGATCTTTGGGGGAATTAAATCACCAATATAGCACACATTTTCTTTCAATGTGTTTTGAGTCCACACATTAGTGATATTTGATAACACAAGATCTGTCTTATGAAAATCAAAACTACAGAGTTATTTTGGAAAAGTGAGAGCCCATTTGTTGTTTAGTTCAGTGGTAATAATTAAGATTACTGGAGTTTGGGAATAGCTGAAGAACTATTAAGATGTTGTATTAGTTCCTTTCTCACTGCTGTGACCAAATAGCTGGTAAGAAGCAGCCTAAAGGGGAAAAAAAGTTTTATTTCAGAGGAGAGGGCAAAGGGACACTTTCTGCCAAGGAAAGGATGTCATGACAGCAGAAGCAGGAGGCCAGCTTGTCCCATTCCATCCTATTCAGGAAGAAAAAGACAAACAGGAGTGGGGTCAGGATATAAAACCTCAAGGCCTGCCCCCAATGACCCACTTCCTCCAGCAAGGCTGTCTTCCAAAGGTTCCACAACTTTCCCAAATAGCACTGCCAGTTGGGGCCAAAGGTTCAGATGCATGCGCCTTTAGAGGCCAGTTCATATCCATAACGGTCCATATTCATAACAGATGTTAGCAGACATTGAGAAACAATTCAACTTTAGAGAATAATGAGAAGAAAGGCAGAGAAATTGGAGGAAATGACTGAAAAGTCTACCAGAAATTATTAAATTGAAGTATGAAGAAAAAGCTAAATTCTGTAAGAGAAAGATTTTTTTCTCAGTTTGAGAAGCAAGAAGCTTGGATATTTTTCACAAGTGTAAATCTCTTAGGTAAATAACTTTTCCCATAGAATTAGTATGAATTGGAAAGAGAAAGGACATAAACCCTGGAGGTTCCTACATGAATGCAAGAAGGTGCCAGACACAATAAAGCAAGATTGAAGATTTTAAGTCATATGAAAATGAATGATGAAAGTAAATGTGGAGAATGGCTAAAACTCTTTCTATGGGCTTCAATGCCCTACATGATCCCATGCCTCCTTTTTGACAAACTGTAATTTTTAACATCTTCCTGCTCCACACTAGATGTATTGCCTCTTTGCAATCCCTTCAATATGGCAAGATCTTGCACATTAGAATTTTGCAGAGGGAAAAATTCATCCATCTATATGATAACCATAAAGTTCATCCCCTCATCTTTTCAGATACTATGTTCGAACTACATCTGCTCAATGAAGATTCCCCTTGATAGCCTACCGCATAACCAGTACTTTCTGTTTCCTACTATATTTTTTTACACTACCACTCTTCTCACAATCAGCACAATGTTCCCATTTATTGTCTACCATTATGGGCCTATAGATAGATTTAATAAGAGCAGAAAAAATCTTCTATAATGTTTACTGATATATAACAAGTACCTATATTCAAAATGTGATATACATTCAATAATTGTTATTTGAACAAACCCAAGCACTCTTTAACCTTGTTTTCTGTTGGTTGTGCTTAGACCCCACACACCTTCAAATACTTTACTAGTTGACCTTTTTGTTTGTCTTTGTCTCTGCAAAGCACACCGTGACTTTGTAGTTTTGTTTTTTTTTTTTTTTTAAAAAAAACATCATTGAAAGCAGTTCCAAGCTTGACTCTGTTGGATTTAGAACTGGGAAAGTAATCAGATATTTTGGAAATGGACTTACCTCTCTTTCTGTACTTTTGGAAATCTTACTCCTGTCTTGGTACATTGTAGGCCATTCTGACAAAATCCCTAGTGTTACCTCATCATTCAAGTCTTTTATATTTAGGAGACTTTGAAATTTTAATTAGGAAATCTCTTTGAAGTTAGTCCTTGGTAATGACTAGATGTGAATAGAAACAATTTTCTGGTTTCATCATATATCCTTTAAATCAAGCTTAACATATTGGCAGAATTTTGGCAGAAACAAAGGGGGTAATATTTAATGCGTCTTCAGCTATCTGAAGTAATTTCCATCTTTCCCCTAGTGTCTTTCCCAGAAGGAGGGCACCATTTAACTTGTCATCCCAGAACCTGCTAGTGCCAACACATCACTACTCTAGACCAGCCAAAATTAAAGTTTCTAAGTGAGTAGACAGAGGATAAAAAATTATGAGTCACAATCACTAAATTCTTCTGTTTGGACTTACACTAATATGCAATCCTGCACCTGCTCTTGGTATGCAATAAACAATAGGATCATGACCTTGTTTAAAACACAAATTCAATAGCTACATAAAATTGAATGAGCAAATCAGACACAATGGCAATTTCAAGGAGGCATTTGGTATGCTTAGCTTCCTTCCATATAATCCATGTGAAAATTCAGTGAAATTCACAAATTTATTTGCTAGTAAATTGTCCTTTAGTTTATTACTTTCTCTTTGGTATGAGAAAATCACTGACCAGAAGCAACTTAAAGAAGGAAAGGGTTTACTTCTGCTTCGGTCTGAGGGAGAAACAGTTCTTTATGGTAGGGAAGGTATGACAGAACAGTCACATTTCAGCTAGAGGCAGGACGTGGGAGTGAGTGAACAGGAAGAGAGGCTAAACTAGAAAACTTCAAGGCCTGAACCCCAGTGATTCACTTTCCCTAGCAAGGCTGCACCTCCTAATTATTGCACAACCTATCCTGTAGCTACTACCTGGGAAATACATGTTCAAACACATGATACAGTGGCCAACACTTATAAACAAAATGTGACAAACAACAAGGGAGAAAGGAATAAGAAATAGCAAATAACCAAGTTTTGGGTATGTTCTATGCATTGAAAACAAACAAATATATTTTCATGAGCTTCTTTTTAAAATTTTTATTGATTTATTTTCAAGGAGAGAAAGGGAGAGAAACAATGGGCAAACCAAGGCCTCTAACAACTGCAAATGAAATCCAGATGCTTGTACCACTTTGTGCATCTGGCTTTAAGTGGGTACTGGGGAATTGAACTGGGGTCCCTAGGCTTTCCAAGGAAGCATCTCAACCACTAAACCATCTCTCCAAGCCTGTTATGGGCTTCTGAAACATTGATAAAACATTTAGAAAAATGAAGATCCATGACTTAGGAAAATAAGAAAATGTTGTTATACCACCACCAGAAAAATTCAGTTTAAATATATATTTGGTTGGCTCGTTATATTCTCTCATTCTCTCTCATGCTATTCATTCTTGTAGTGTTATGAATGTTTTGTAATGGGTATGGAATATTTTCTAAAATAAATAATACAGCAACAAATAGCATCTCTGCTATTCTTTGAAAACCCTGAAAGAAGTTATTGATTTAGAACATGTCCTGTGCTGACACTCTTCCAACATCAGAACATGACTGCAAGATGCTTTCTTGAAATTGGATTTTAGATATTTTAAAAAATGTTTTAATAATAATAGGGCAGATGTCAAGAATGTTTTCATTATTACCAAAGTGAGCTTGCGAAGGACAGTTCTACTCTCATGGAAAACACATACAGTTGAATATAAAGGGTAGGTATCTAGAAATGTCATCAATAATAGAATGTAACATTTAGTGAGACCCAAATGTTCATTGTTGACCTTTTGGTTAATAGACAAGCAGCATTGGCATATAACTGGAAGCTTGTTAGAAATACAGAAACTCTGTCACGACTTTATACTCATTGAATAAGAACACATATTCTTCCTTTTCTTTCTTCATTTTTCTTTTTGAGGCAGGATTTCTTTATGTGGCCCCAACCAGCTTCTAACTTGAGATCCTGTTTTTCTGTGCCTCCATGCCCTGAACAGAACATGCATTTTTATCAAGAGCTCAGAAAGTTTTACATCTATTATTTTTGTTCTTTGGAGAGAATGTTAAATAAAGTAAGGAAGGTTAGAGAAGCCTCAAAAATCTCAAGTGAACCATGAAGAATTTTAACACAAGGAGTAAGCAAGCCAGTAATAACCATGTGCAGAAGACCAGAAAAGACCACTGAGGTGCATCACCACAGTTCTGAAGACAGTGGGTATAACTGAGATACAAAAGGTCCACTGAATGGCAGTAGATAGGAGATATAGAAGAGTCCGGGGCAAGTAATTTATGATAAAAAAAAAACTTGAAATTGATAAATGTATCCATCTGCATATTTCCTCTGTGTCACTGGGGGTAAATTAAACTCAAAACAATTTTAAAGGTTTCACTAGAATTCATTTATCTACGATCATCATTTAAGAAACACTAGTTTATGTCAAGCTGAAAAATAAAGATCTTATCTCATATATTGGATATCTGAAAATTATGTGACAACAATTTATAGGAGCAGTCACTAAAAATGAGTAAAAAACAACCTAAAGAGACAAGACTGCTAGAACAGGTGAGAGCATAACACCTTTGAACTAGAGAAATGGCTGAGTAGTGAAGTCAAGCTCATGTGCAACCATAAGGAGGCTCTGAGGGGCCTGATACCACCAGACTTCAACTGCCCAGATCACCTGTAAACAGTCAGTCATGGCCATGTGTGCCTGTAACCTCAGCCCCACAGGAGAGCACAGACCCAAGAATCAATGGAGCCCTTAAACCTGCAAGCTGTAGAATTGGAGATGAGACTCTGGCTCATAAAAAAAAAAAAAAAGGCTGGACAGAAAAATAATGCAGCAAGACACTTCACACTTTGCTTAGGCCACCATAGTGAAGCACGCCCCATATCACAGGCAAGCATATGGGGTGCCACTCCACACCTGACATATATACACACCACATTACACAAATATACCACATTGTATGGACACTAATGCAAAAAATGACTATAAAACTATGAATTGTGCATGAAATATTTACAACTATTTACCATATCATGACCATAGATTGCACTTATGTTTCTGCTATAGAATTGTCATAATATTAGTCATAGTTTTTAGTGAGTAGTCTGTAATGAACCTTACAAATGCAATATTGCAAGATGTATATTAATATATTTTATTGCTAAAGATACACTTATCACAATAACACAGTTATTGATTTTATATGCTTAATATATAATTATAGTATTAACTACATAATAACATTTAGTGTATTTTGATAATAGTCTTTCCCCAAATATTTTCCATCCTTTTACTACCTGATTAAGTTTATGAGATAGTAACATAATGATCTTGTGTGTTTTGAATTCATATTTAGAAGGCTGAATCTCCTGGTGTGAGCAATTGCATTTTTGCAAGATTCTTCTAGCAATTTTCACTGGACAATCATGCCAATAATTCTTGTTATTACTGTATGCCCTATCACACATAAGAAACCAGACTTACCATTTTATTGTACAGAGCAACAGCAACAGAGGAGAAAATATGAGCATGTGAGTAATACATACCAGCTACATGTATTTACCACTTTGACCAAAGTCATCCCCAGATAGATGTAAATTATTTGTTTGGTTGATTATTTAAATAATAACCTTCTATAGACAATGAGTATGTTTCTCAAAATACAGTTCTCAATTTGAAAGAATAAGTTCTCTCTGGATGAAATCCAATAATTCATATTTACTAAGTGTACTTCATGAGATCTTCATGCATCTCAAAGCTTCAAAAACAATTATGTTAAAAAACTAGTTGGAAAGAAGAGATTCAGTGGAGTGGGGATTTGGGAGGGAAAATAAAGAGGGTGGTGGAAGGGAATTATGGCAATCATAGGTAGTCTTCAAGTATGGAGGTTTTCAATACAAAGTGACAAGAAAACAAAAATAAGATTCCATATTCTACAAGTGTTATTTCTCCTTAGAATCAACAGTATTACAAAGAATTATTAGAGACTTTCTATATCTTTCCAATGACACTATTCTGGAACCATCATGCTTATTTTTAACAAGGCTATTTGGTAGTTTTTCAGTTATTAAGATGTATTTTATCATGAGTTAAATATTGACCTTAACATTGGCCTGCCATTGATCCAATATCTATTTTATATGCTTCATTCAGCAGGAGACATCTGAGGCTTCCTTAACTGGGACCATGCTGCTTCAACTGTTTACCTGGAATATAATCCTATTAGAGAATTTGAAATGCAGAAATATTGATGAAGAGAAGAAAAAAAAATGATTTATTTAGCAAGATAAATGGCCAGCATTAAAAAAAAAATCAAATTGTACTTGCACTTTCAGAAAGCAGCTTGATCAAAGTCTTTGCATTTTCCTACAAATTTCATTAATTCATTTTTCTTACCAATGAATGGAACTCTATTGTTTTTATGTACCATATCTTCATTACCCATTAGTCGGATAATGGGCAGATGAGTTGATTCTAATTCTTAGCTACTGTGAATAAAGAAGCTATAAACATGGTTGAGCAAGTATCTCTGAAGAGAACAGTGGAGCCTATAGGGTAGATGCCCAGGACAGGAATAGCTGGGTCAGATGGTAGATCTATTTTCATCCTTTTTTTTTTTTTTTTTTTTTTTGAGGGGGTTATGTTTGAGGTAGGAACTTGGTCTAGCCCAGGCAGACCTGCAATTCACGATGTAGTCTCAGTCTGGCCTAGAACCCACAGTGATCCTCCTACCTCTACCTCCCATATGCTATTAGTAAAGGCTTGCACCACAACATCAGGCCTATTTTCGTCTTTTGCAGGAATCTCCATACTGATTCCCATAGTGGTTGTACAAGTTTGCACTCTGAGCAGCAGTAATTAAAGTTCCTCTTTCCCAAAATCCTTACCAATATGCATTGTCATTTGACTTTTTAGTGATGGCCATCCTGACTGGAGTAACATGGAATCTAATAGTTGTTTTAATTTAGTTTAATCCCTGACGGCTAAGGTTGTTGAACATTTCTTTGAGTACTCAATTGTATTTCTTCCGTTATGAATTTCCTACTCATTTCTTTGCCCCAATTTTCTTTCTGAGTGGATTGTTTGAATTTTTTATTGCTTAGTTTTTTTTTTTTTTTTTTTGAGTTTTCTGTTGATTCTAGATATTAGACCTCTGTCAGTGGTATAGCTGGTGAAGAAATTTTCACATTCTATTTTCATATTCTATTGGCCACATTTATGTGGTCCCACTAGTTGAGTGATTGTTTAATTTTCTGGGCTACTGGGATTTTATTCAGGAAGTTTTTCTCCACTCTTATATAGTGAAGAGTTCTCCATATTGTTTTTCTTTGAGTCATTTAAGAGTTTCAGGTGTTATATTAAGGTATTTAATCCATCCTTTTTTTTGTTTCTTTTTTTGGCTTTTTGAGGTAGGGTCTTACTCTAGCTCAAGCTGACCTGGAATTCCCTATGTAATCTCAGGGTGGCCTTGAATTCACAGTGATCCTCCTATCTCTGTCTCCTGAGTGCTGGGATTAAAAGTGTGCTCCAGGGCTGGAGAGATGGCTTAGGGGTTAAGGCACCTGCCTGCTAAGCCTAAGAACCCAGTTCCAATCTCCAGGTCCCACGTTGAGCCAGATGCAGTGACGCAAGGGCGCAATGACGCATTTTCCCACAAGGGGGCACACACATCTCGATTTTGTTCACAACGGCTGAGAAACTGCTGGCACGCCCATCTTTATCTGTCTCCCTCTCCCTCTCTGTCTGTCTCTCTCTGTGTCTCTCTCCAAAAAAATAAATAAATAAAATAATTTTTAAAAATTAAAAAAAAAAGTGTGCTCCACCACACCCGGCTTTGGAGTTGATTTTTGTGCATGATGAGAGGAGTGGGTCTAGTTTCATTTTTCTACATGTGTTTGTTCAATTTCTTCTGCATCATTTGTCAAAAATGCTGTCTTTTCTCTAGTTATGTTATTAGCATCTTTGTTAAATATCAGGTAACTTTAGTTGCTTGAACTAAGGGTCTTCCACCCTTTCCATTCGATCTATATGTCTGTGTTTTTTTTTTTTTTTTTTTGAGAAAATGTTCAGACTTTTAAAAATTATAATTTATTTTTATTTATATTATTCTGAGTTTACATTTATAATGGTGACTCTATTATCCTCCTCCCTGTCCTCCTTCTTCCAAAGGGACTCAGTGCCATGCTGTTTTTATTACAATGGCCTTAAAGTGTACTTGTAGCTTTAAATCATTCATGGAACTCTCCAGAGGTGTTCCTTTTGCTGAAGATATTATTTTGATATTATTTGATATCCGAAGTCTTCTGCAGTTCCATATGAATTTTGAGAACAATCATATTAAGAGAACTCATACAAGCACAGAAAGATAAACATCACATGTTCTCCCTCATATGTGGATCCTAAGCTGGAACTACTTGAAGACATGCCTGACAGACAACTTGAAAGATGATGATAGATATGGAAGGGATTGGGCAGAGAAGAATGGGAGAGGAGGAGATATACACAAAACGAAAGCCAAAAATGAATTACTATCTTAGAACCCTTTCTCCTGGACAACAGACTAAAAGATATAACCCTCAATAGGAGTATGGGGAGATCACCTGGACAGAAAGGCCTGAAGAGGGTGGGATGAAGCCTGATCTTAAATCGATTGCCTCTGGTTTATAACTCCCAATGCCAAAAATTGGTTACAACCCATATTGTGCTGTTGGTTAGAGACACCTTTAAAGTCCCCAAAACAAGAAAAACTTCTGTGAAATCATAGAGCAATGGGGCAAATGAGCAAGAGTGCTGCTTTCTTCTTGAACCTGGTACCAACACAAGGGTAAGGAGGTAGACACAGAGGACACTCAACTCCTACCAAAGCAGATATCCAGAAACACAGAGCTTCCCAAGACCTCATTACTGAAGTAGACCTAAAACAAACCCAACATGGGAAATTGGCAGAAGAGGAGGCAGAAAGATTGTTAGAACCACAGGTTGGGACATTATGACAGAGACATTGTCTCTTACCCATGACTGATGGCTACCCCCACAATGCACTATCCATGTCCCCCAATGAGGAGGGTCCCTTCAGAGGGGGGAGGACAGGGAGGAGGTTAATGATGGTATCAGCATTACTGTATGCACACTGTCTACATAACTAATAAAAAACACTTAATTACTTTCGCATAAAAAAAAGAGCCTATTGCTGAAGACACTACAGCTTCCAGAATCTAGAGATCTGGATGGAATCTGGAAGGAAGCCAGTTCCCGGACAACTAGCCCATATAGTACTGGAAAGCCTACATGACCTGCTAGGGGGAAATGGACCAACACTGTGAGTAAGTAGGGAACACTTATACCAAAGCAACCAGCCTAACAAGATGGAAACACCTGTGCAATAGTGGCACTAAGCCTAGGCAGGTAATCAATGGCTCCCATAGCTGGTACTGGGGACCAAATCAGAATCTTATAGAGATGAGGGTCATGGACTCCAGTGAGAAGCTCCCACTAGTCTTTGATCCAAAGAGAGGCTACACCAACCAAGATCTCTCTTAATTAACTATGCTTATCCTCTTTAACCCATGCTATTCTCACTTTCCATTGGAGAGGCTGTTTTTCTTTTACAGAAGGCAGCAAAAACTGAAGACAACCAAAATCAATCAATCTGACAAGATAGCTGACTCCCTATAATGACACCCTTGCACATCAGCCAGGGTCCAGGACTGAGGGCTCAACATTCAAATAGACTTAAAACACATTCACCAAGGCTCAGGGAATTTTGCAGAAGAGGAGGCAGAAAGACAGTAAGAGCCACAAGGTGAGAAGGAGTATTGAGAGGCATTGCCCCACCCCACAATGACTGACTGCTGCTCTCACAACTCATGGCCCCACAACCCTATGGTGAATGACCCCTGTGAGAAGGGTCCTCAGTGGAATGGGGCTGGGAGGAGGGGAATGGTGCCAATGCATGATTGAATTATGACACTCAGATGAATGGAAGAAAATTTGCAAGAAAATTCTGAATATAACATTTGTCTTTGCAATATTAGCATATGGGCTTTTACAGATGATCTTCATGAAATGGGGGTACCTGTTGTCAAAGGAACTGGCACATGTGGATAATGCCAAATACACATTTTTCATGTGAGGAAAAAACTTTACAATAAAGAAACAAAGCCATGCCAGTGATGGATGTTGTAGATTCATAGCAGAGTCTCCCAGGAAAATAAAGAAGATGGCTCTCTATTTCAAGGAAATCTGAGCAGAACAGCCGGAGGCTTAGTAAGGAAATGTATGTGATCCATCCTCTGGGGGTTAAGGGGTGTTAGCAGAGGGAAACAGGTAGAGCTTGGGCTAGAGCAGAACAAAGCGCTCAGCTTCTCCCCACCTGCTGTCAGGTAAGGCATCCACCCACCCCATGTATCTCCGTTCTGAAGATAGAAACACTGCAGAGATGTTGGATTTTGTCATTTTATTTATGGCTTTTTTGGAGGTTGCTTGTTTGTACTTTATTTTGAACTTCCTCCCTTGTGAAAGTATTTTAGTCTTTCCTATAGTGGAATGAGCAAGGCAACCTAGATTTTCTATAAAAATGTCTTTTGGTAAACCATTCTTTATTCTTCTCTTTAAAATATTTTTATTACGTATAGTCACTGGGAATGGTATTGGGTTATATAAGGACACTTTCATACAAGTGTATAATGTGCTTTGAGCATATTCCTCCCCTATCCATAATCCCCTTGTTGCCCTAGGAAGTTTTTATTTCCATTTTATTTTATTTGCAAGGAGAGTGTGAGTGAGAGAGATTGGGCAAGGCAGGGCCTCTAGCCACTGAAAATGAGCTCCAGACTCATGTGCCACTTCCTGCATCTGACTTTATATGAATACTGGGCAATTGAACTCAGGGCAGGAAAGCACATTAACTGCAGAGCCTTCTCTTTAGCCCCTAGGCGGTTTTGCTTCTATTTTCATGCCCTATAGACTGGCATGGTTTATGTACCTGCATAAAATCTAGGAATCAAAAACGAGTGAAAATATGTAATATTTGTCTTTCTGAGAGTGACGATTTAGTCAATATGATTATCTCCAGTTGCACACATTTTCCTGTAATGATAGACCTTTGAATTTCATGACTGAAACAAATCCTTTGTGTGTACATGTACCATATTTCATGTATCCTTCTGTGGATGGACTTCGGTTGCCTTTATTGTGAATAAAAGCATGCTTTTGAATACAAAAGCATGGCAAAGACTCTTCGAGAAGGGGGCTTTTCTCTTTGTTTTCTGCAGTCATATCCTCCTGTCCACTTATCACAGCCTGACTTGTCCTAATGGTTCTTGAGACATCTTTAGGGAATCTGACTTCAAATCTCCATAAAGCTGCTGCTGAGGAAGTCCACGTGCATGTGACATGGCAGGGATGGACAGAAGGATCCATTCCAGCTGCCTTGTCCTTCTGAGGTTTCCAGGTGGCCTTTGGCTAAGATTTTGTGAGCTGTTCCCAGTCCTCAGCTGTAAAGAGGTGTACTCCTGCCTGTCAAGTCCTGTTGCTGCCTAATTCGCACAGCTAGGGAGCTCTAATAAGATGCTTAGGAAAGTCACTTATGACATAAGGTATTCACATTACCTCAAGACATTTCTATTTGGCTAATAGAAAATGAAAGTGTGGATCTATGCCTTTCACATGCCATTAAAAAAGTCTTGAGAGAAGGAAACCTCATTTTGACCACCAGGGGCCTCCTCTTCCTTGTGTCTGTTCTCTGCTGCCTCAGCTAATCGCTTTCTTTGCTTTCAAAAGCGAAGGATGATTTTTGACTTCATAGAAAATGAATTTCAACCAGAAAGTCCATGCAGTCTCCAAACTTTGGACTGTTGCCATGGTACACTGTATTTCACCTTTGATTTAAACACAGAGAACATGTGGCTTCCTAAAAATGAAAAATCCTTTTGCTCAGTTCCCAAAAGACTAATGCAAGCAGCTACTAAGGACTGAATGAAAAGACAAACCCAAGATTGCCAATATTTAGAGAACTTTGGTTAGGAGTCACCTCTATGTAACCCTAAAGAATCTGGATGTCTTATCAAATATGTCTTTATTTGATCCAGGGTCAGGCACATAATTGTTACCATAGGTATAAATTGTATAGGATGTGAGCTTGCTGAAATAATAATAGCTATTACTATTATTATTAGATCAATTTGATAGCTATGAAGAATCAGACATTGTGCTACTGTCTCAAATATATTATTTCATTAAATCCTGTCAAACTTGTGAAACAGGAATTAATATTATGATCACATTTTAAATGTCAGGAAAATTAAAGTTACATCACTAATGAGTTAAGAGATTTTACAGAGAACAAAAACAACTCCGATTCTTTAGCCCACATTTGTTTATTTTAATAATAATAAATAAAAATGATGAGTAAATTTCTTTAGTCTATTTTTATTCATGTGCATATGTGTGTATGCATATGTGTGAATTTGAAAGCCTGGGGAGGTCCTCCATGTCATTCCTTAGGAATACTGTCTACATTTCAGTGAAACAAGGATGCTCATTAATGTTGAGCTCGCCAAATAAGCTAGACTGGCTGGACAGAGAGCCCAAAGAATCTGCTTTTCTCCACTTCCCCAGCACTGGGATTGCAATTGCCCTGTCATGTCCATATCACATTTTACCTGGATTCTGCAGATCAGGTTCAGGACCTCATGCTTGTGCATCAAGCACTTTACCAACCAATGCATGTGTCCAGACCCATTAATAAATTTCTTAAAAATATAATTATTTGCTAATACAATGGCCTCAATATGTCCTCAAATAAAGAATTATAAATACCAAGTTTACTGAATGGTTTTGTATAGAGCCTGTATAGCTTCTGTAAAGCTATTCAACAGAGCCTAGCTACTACCATATGAAGACAAAGTCCAAGGACACTAAAGATGTTCTTCAATTGCTATAAACTATGTAGGCAAGAATGATGCCTTGTAGACAGACATGGGGGTTGTGCATACAGCTTTCTTGCAGTAGAATCTTTTGCTTACCTACTTTCTCCTCTTTAGGTTGGTAGGCTTCAGAGCCTGGCCTCACCATGTGAAAACTCACTCTGGAACCTAAATTAATGCCCAGCCATTCTCCAATGTCTCGTTTTGTGTACTCCAAGGGACTGGAGCTTTAGAGACTATCTGCCACTAGGGGAACTTAGCCTGCTACCAAAATCTACTTTCTTAATTTTCTCTTCCTGGAGACGTACCTTAATAAGACAGAATTGTCACATAGACTTCTCAGTGAAAGAGAAAGGGTTTGGAGCAGGGCTGTGAAGAGAAACATGCCATAAAGTTACCAGCTTAATTAAATCATTACAGTTTTTAGGGGTTTTTAAATACAGTCAATTTGAATGTATAATTGAGCCTAAGCAAAGGCTCATTTTGTTTTCTTGGTCTGCTTAGAAGTAGAATGTGAATGCAAACAGCTGAGATAACATCCTGTGCAAAGCACCAGCTCCTTCTTCTGCCTGCAGTCCCCTGGAGAATTTATAGAGGTTTCTTCTGTGGTGTGGCCCAGGTCTTAAGTCAATATAGCAGAATCAGAGGCCAACCCTTAGACCCTATCTTTCATAGTTCCAGGAATCAACTAAAAAAAAAAAAGACTGTGATTCCATGTTCTTTGGTTTTGACTAGCAGAGGATAAGTTCAATTTAAATGTCCTCTTGGGGGAAAGGGTATTTTGAGGGAAAGTAGAGAAAGCCAAGTGTTTATGCTGTGAACACAACTCATCTCTTTGTGAACTAGGCAATTTCATAGCTGCTTACTCCAACAGAATCAAATAGTTCTTTTGTTGAGAAGCATATTCAGCAAATTAATTTAACTCACATTAACTATATTCTCCACTTCTGTCCACATGCACACACATAAACAAATATGCGTGCACATTGAGATGAGGAAAGGAACTACTAGATAAAAGTTGGGAATTAAAAAAATCCAGAATCTTCTACCCACCCTTTTTTTAAAAATATATTTTACTTTTATTTACTTATTTGAGAGAGAGAAAGAGGCACGGGGGGGGGGGATGGGTGTGCCAGGACCTTCAGCCACTACAAATGAACTCCAGATGTGTGTACCCATTTGTGCATCTGGCTTACATGGATCCTGGAGAACTGAACCGGAATTCTTTGGCTTTGCAAGCAAACATCTTAACCGCCAAGCCATCTCTCCAGCCCTATCCACTCTTTCTGTAGTGGGCAGTTGCATAACCTCTCCTCCCAAGCGGTTTAGCATGAGAGAGGTGATATAGGGTGGCAAAAATTGCTTGTCACAAAGGGAAATAATAGGATCAGGGATTCGTATCAATGATCAAGAGGATTTTTTTTTATCTCTAATAACTTTTGCTCTTTGAAATGGTATCTCATTGTTGACTAGACTGGCCTTAAACTCCCTATATAACTAAGGATAGACTTGAACTGCCAATTTTTCTGCCTCTACCGCCCAAGTGCTTGGATTGCAGACATGTGCCACCACACCTGGTTTAGTGATTCTTTTTTTTTTACAAAATATTTTAAATTTAATTCATTACTTGAGAGAGCGAGAGAAAAAGAGGCAGAGAGAGAGAAAGAGACAGAGAGAGAGAGAGAAAGAAAGAAAGAGAATGGGCATGTCAGGGCCTCCAGCCACTGCAAATGAACTCCAGATGCATGTGCCACCTTGTGAACCTGGATTATGTAGGTCCTGGAATAGAACCAAGGTCCTTTGGATGTGCAGGTAAATGCCTTAACTGCTAAGCTATCTCTCCAGCCCCAGTTTAGTGATTCTTTATGCCATCATAGTGATGAAATAGTTTGTTGCTAATAGGTCTTTCCACTGAACATGGTGTGGGATCACATGACCAATTTATCAGAGAACAAAATATATATATAGTGTAACTATCATTACATATAAATGTTTCATGTTTACCATATAATTCCTCTACTACCCAATAGAAGGTTATGCTAACTAGGACTGCAGTTATTTTTGTATTTCACATTAGACTATTTGCTGACTTCTCAAACTGTAGCCACCCAGGAAATGTGTCCATAAACTCCAAACCTTGTGTCAATGTGTTGTGTCTCTTTCTTCCTAAATGCTGATTTTATTAAATCTCACTTTATGTTAATTTTGTGAAAACTTAGATTTGCTAACATGATGTTGAGTACATACTATCAGATATATTCCAAACAGATACCCTGAAAATTTTCCTTAAAAGAGTACACTCCTGTAATGAGGTTAGATTCTTGGATCAAAAGAAAGTGAGGTTGAATGTACAGTATTCCAAACAAATACTGAGTCTTGAATTATAGGAAGCGAATAATGCCAGAAGGATGTTCTTGTCAGGGTAGTAATGGAAGTCAAATGTATAAGTTCATTTTTGTTAAACAGGTTGAGTTCCAAAGAATGTTTCCCTGAAATCTATAAGCAGTTGGGAAATTCTTAGTTAAGTGTCATAAAATTAGGCTAGTGGTTTTCGTTGTTGTTGGTGGTGGTAGTATGTATCATAAATACTCTAGGACCTCATAAATTCCTGCTTTGAGTCAACACCCTTGTTGGGAGGAATATTGAAATACAAACCCCGTATGATAAAATGAAAGATGCACACCATATCAGCTGAGAAGGAAGGAGTTAAATCTACTAAGATCATGACTTCTGCTATAGCCATACATTCCTTTACCAGCCACACGTTTGACCAACTCACATGACGAAACATGATGCTTTGACTATCTGAGAAGAGGTCCTGTGTGTTTCCAAAAGCACACAGACAGCTATCCAAACTTCAAGGATGAACATTACATGTTTGAGATGAGGACATTAAATCCCATAAACTGAGGATAAGATTGAGGCTAGTCATTTCCCTCCTAGTGTTGTAAATTACTCCATGGTTCATGACCAAACTCCATTGGTTCTATTCCTTGACACAGTAGCTTTCAAACATTAGGGTTTCTAAAATCACCTTAAGGGGTAGTTAAAACATAGCTTGCTGGAATTCACCTCCAGAGTTTCTGATTATGGAGGTCTGGAGGGATACTAAAATTTCAGCAGACTAAGGCTTCTAGCCTAATCTAAGTCTAAAAGAACTTTTAGGATCTAGGAGACACAACTGTCTGAGAGAGAAAGGAACTCTTCTAAACATGTTTGTCAGAAAAAAAATCTCTGTGCTTTCTGGCCTCCATGAGGATTTGAGTGGGTCATAGAAAGCATGAGCTACATATAGGAAATGACAGGGTTAAGTGTATTAGGTTTCTGTTCCATCCATCCTCAAGCTCTGTAGCTGAACACTAGAGGTATTCCAGGTGCTCACTGGGGTCTCAGGTTATTAAGCTTTAAAAGGATGAACTCTGCCAGATTTCAGTTGGAAGGCAAGAAGCCAAACTCTTGTGAGAGTGGGGAAAAAAGATTATGGCCTTAAGGTACTTGCCCAGAAGTTTTGAATTTATCTGATATAACCAGGTCATGACTGGAGGGAGAACAAATTTTGCTTGTTAAAATAATCAGCTACAGTCTTAACATTTGGGAAGAAGATCCCAGGGAATGGTAACTCTTTTTAAACTCTATAGATCATCCCCTTACAGGTGTAGTCCTTTGAGGCCAGATGATTAAGAGGAATGCTATAGTTTAGAAACATCTGCATGAGGAGTTGGGATAATTGGAATGCCTCATACATCTGTCATAGAAGAACTGGAATTAGGCACATATAATCATAGCTTGATTAACAAGGTATCATGAATAGAAACAGAAATGAAGTTAGCAAATATTAAAGAGAGATTTCAGGGCCAAGGGAAAATAGAATGCAGGTGTTCCCCAAATAGAAATTTGATGTTGCATTTGTCTGTGGTACTCAATAATTTGGAAAGAGGTATACTCATACAGCAAGTCTTTCTGGGATTACTTTTTTTTTCTTCTTTTTTTCCTCTGCTTTGAGGAAATATCCTATACAACTTCCATGTACTATATCAAGCCCTTTGATAAAAATAAAAATTGAACATAGACTCTACTTGTGTGAATGTGACTATAGTACCCATCAAATCACAAAAATCATAGAGGAATACCGGAAGCTCAAGGAAGGCAAGTAGCTGGTGTTGACTGGGAAACGCAGGTGTCATCATGCTTTCCTCTTACCAACACCTTCCATTAGAATAAGCCACAAAGCCATCAGGGCAATGAGAACTACAGATCTTAGTATCAACTAAATTAACGATGGCCTTCCTACGTTCACTGAATGATTAGAGTGTAAGCTTGTCCCTACATTCAGACTAGTCATTATTTACAATCCCAATGACTAGGAAATTTGATTCACATACACACTTGAATCCTAAAGCAAAACTCTTTTGAATACAAGTCTGTTAACCTGAAATCTGATCCCTTAGTCCAGCTATCTGGGCTGTGTGTCTATATTTAACTTGCTATGTTTCTTGTTTTATCAGAAATGTATGCAGATTTTTAGCTTTTTTTCTGTTGCTCCCTGAGGATGCAGAATCTCTTTATTGCTTTTTTGTCTCCTTTTCAGGACGTCACCTCTACTTTCTTTGCAAGGCCAGCTAATTATATAGAATTTATTCTCTCAGAAACATACCTTTATTTTAATTGCTTGCTCAAAAGAACTTACATGTGCAACCCTAAATAAAGATACCAGGGGATAATTAGAGTCCCTTTTCAATTTGGGTCAGCCCAGAGTTTCTGAAGAGCCAAGAATCAAGAGTGAAAGTGATCCCTCAGGTAAGCCTGGTCATGGTATGTATAAGGAAGCTGGGATTTGGAGAGGAAAAAAAAATAAATTACAAGTGATTAGTGGATTTTGATAGTTTTAAAATAAAACTTGGGTTTTGTCTATATTTGCATATGCAAATATTGTTATGTATAAAGTGAAGTTCTTGTTTCTATAAGTCAGAATATGCAGCTTACCTACTCTTTTCTAGTGACCTGCACTGCAATCTAGGTGAAAACTAATTTTCTTACTGCTTCACATGCTCACATTAACTAATCAATTTAGGCTTTTCACAGATTTTCAAACAGAAAAGACCAGTCTCACTTTCTAGCATTAAACATATAGTTTTCATTTCCTTAGAGTATTGGAATAAATTATAGTCAATGGCAAGACTTTATTGGAATGGAGTTGGGATAATTAAACAGTCTGCCTCAGGACAAAAAAAAAAAAAAAGATTGTATGGAACCATTCTGTTTCTCGATTACATCATTATCTTTGAGGAAAGAGGACCATTGATTTTCATTAGTTGACTCAGTGACTCTGTGATTTGGCTGGACAATTTCCTGTAATTAAAGTTTTTTTTTTCCCAAATATAAACTGAGAATTGCCACAAAATATCATCAGTGAGCCTCTAACGGTCATGTTATTAGAGAACAATCAGAGACAGTCCCTGACCTTAGAACTAAACACCTAAAACCATTTCTTTTAACCAAATGGTTTGAGACAGGATGTTCTTAGGTGAAGAAAATATGTCATCCATTAGGTATAATTCTTGCTAGTTACATACCTCAGACATAACCTTCAGAAATACAGTTAAGGAAAGGGACATATCCAGAGACACTGCCCACATTTGTCAGGACCTCTTTCCTGTCCCTGGTTCATTCTGAGCATTACATTTTTAGTTCTACAGAGATCTATTAAGAAAATTCAAGAGACAACCCATAATAAAATTTCCCATAGCAACCCTAGCTTACCATCTTCCATGTACACTAGTGAAGAGCTGGGCTTTGGGTCTTGACCCACCAAACATCTCACATAACCCTTCCAAACACACTTATATCCCCACAGTGAAGTCTATTGAAAAGCATGAAGTTAACCTCATATTCAAATTGATCCCAACACAATCTAGCGTCCTCATTCACAGCTACTCAGACCACTGTCATATCTCCTGAGCGATGGTTACCTTATACTCAGCATCTAGGGTGCCCTTTAGAAATTAAAAGTCACCTGTTTCTCTTCTCAAAAGTCTCAGTCATTTTCCTCTATGGAATGAAATCTCTTTAAAGCATAGACTTCTTTTTTTCTTATGCTCATTGCTAGATTTATAATACCTAGATCAGCATCAGGCATAAGGTGAGCATTCTGTAAGAGTAATAAATAAATAAACAAAGAAGTAAGGAAGAATCCTACTCCAATAGCCCTTTCTGTTGTACTAATTGAAGTTGATTTTCTCTCAGATGCCTATTTTTCTCTATCATTGTCCAACAATATATGCCTATTATTGTACAAGAACTAGAAAACATGTGTACTAATGAATAAGAAATGAAACATTGTACCAAGTCTCCCCCCATAAAAGTTAACATTTTCACTTGAATTTTGGTAAGGATGGCCTGTGACAATAGTTTCTTCTATGATATCTTTATTGAAGTCTTCTCATATACAAAGCACAGCCTTAATGTTGGCACCAGGTACTTTAGTTCACGTGGCTTCCACATTAACCTATCATAAAACTGGTGAGTTAAGTCAACATGAATGTATTTTTTCAAAGACTCGAAGGAAGACGTTTGAAACTAATGTGTGGGAATGCTTCACTTTAAGGTTCTATTAGCAAACTCCCCTCTCCCTACAATTGAATTTCCCATGGTTGATAGTTGCCAGCATTCACAGCCATATTTCTCTTCTATGCCATCTAATCAGCTTCTTTTACATGTGTTCTCTGTTCTTTTACAAGTTTTATTAGCCTTATTTGTCTGTTTGTAAGGAGCACATTTAAGATCTACTCTTAGAAAACTCCAATTACATAATACAGTGCTACTTACAATAATCATGATGCCTTATAGCCCTAGAACATATTCATCTTCTTATTAAAATAATGTACTGTCACCTAAGAACAATTTTCATTACATTTACTTCCACACAGATAATCCAAGATAAATTTAGCTTAAAATAATCTTTCCATATCAAATTATATTCAGATTCCAGTGATTTGATGTGGGCATATCTTTTGAGATCCCATAATTAACTCACTCCCAGTGTTAAGTTACTAAGCCACATAACTCTGTCTGAGTCATTGCTGGGTTAAGATTGTTCAGTTGTTTCACCCATGCCTGAATATTCCAGACATCTTGTCATGGCAAGAGAAGCATTGTTATTTGATCTTTGAGGACTCCTCTAGTGAAACAAGTCTTAAAATTGTAGATATATCGTGGCCACTCCTTCCCAATGATAATTAGCAAGAAAAATAGGAGACGAGGTGTCTTTGGAGAACCTTGGTATGCTTGTTAGGTAAGCAAGTGCAGGGACATAACTGAGAATTGATATATTGTGTAGAGGAGACTATTGACTGTTGGATTCTCCAGTGGGTCAGATCAGTCAACACAGATTTTAGTTTACACTGGTATTTTTCAGCATGAGAGGCAATGCTTATATATTATTAAATGGCATTAATATAAATAAATAGTGAATTCATGGCACAAAGACCAAAAAAACCTTCTTTTTCAACTCAGTATTTGTCTTCCTACTTCCCCTTCTAGCAGAAGTCCTTTTTCTATAAAATTGCTTTTCAATTTCTCTTTTTTAAAAATGTATCTATTAGCCAGATGTGGTGGCACACACCTTTATTCCCAGTATTTGGGAGGTAGAGTTAGGAGGATGGCCATGAGTTCAAGGCCACCCTGAGAGTGAATTATAGATCATCCTTGGCTAGAGGAAGACCCTACCTCAAAGAACAAAAAAAAAGTATTTACATATATGTGTATGATTTTTTTTGTGTGCACATGTGCATACACTAGCTTTTGGTGAATGAACTTAGTGATGTCTCATCCATTAATTTCTCCCGGGCTGTAGAGATGTAATAGTGGTTAAGGCATTTGCAAAGCCAAATGATGCAGGTTCGATTCCCTAGGACCTACATAAGCCAGATACACAAGGTGGCACGTGCATCTGGAACAGTGGCTGGATGCCCTGGGGCACCCATACTCTCTCCCCATCCCTCTCTATACCTCTCTCTCTCTCTCGCTCACTAAAATAAATAATTAAAAATAAAATATTAAAAAACAATTTCTCCAAAAGAAACTCCTTTATATCTGCTTATCTCCATTGTTCAAATCTGTTGGTAAAGGGTGAGAGAAACAAGGTAGAACCTGGGACCAAGTGTGAAGTGTCACATTTACTCTCTTCACTTAGTCATTTTCCCTTCTTCTGTCTCTTTCTCCTAATGCATGAAAGGTAATAGTTGAAATCAGCTTCTGAAGGTGCTTACTCCTTCAATTAAAAAATATTAAAGCTCTATAATGCACAATTATTATTGTTAGTAGCACTGCATTATGTAATTGAAATTTTCTGAGCGAGTAAATCATAAATGTACAACTCACAAACAAGCAATACAAGCAACTATGCCAAGTAGTGGATGTGTTAATTAACTTGACCATGATAATCATTTTATAATAAACAAGTGTGTCAAACCATTACATTTTACATCTTAGTTATAAACAACTGCATCTGTCAATTATAGTTTAATAAAACTTGAAAAAGAACAAATAGAACTAACAGAAGAAGTTCAGTTTTCTGGCTTGCTGTTGAGTCATGGTACTTTCTATCATCTCTCACATATTATTTTTTCTTTCATTGACTTAAAAACATTAAAGGTGCTTACAGTCCTTCCCCATAGTCACTTGTTTTTTGTTTTTTGTTTTTTGTTTTTTTTTTTTGAGGTAGGGTCTCACCCTGGTCCAGGCTGACCTGATAGTCACTTGTTTTAACAAATTTAAAGACTTTCTTAAAGTAGATCCTGGTAGGTCTGGAGTATTTGCGTTGTGACATGAGAATTTTGAGCTTATATAGAACTGTTCTCAGATGATTAGAGATGAAACCTCAGAAGGAAAGGAGCAGTGGGTGGGTGTTACGAGTAAGTGGTAGAGGGTCCTAGCACAGACAGTCAATATGATAAGAGAGCTTGTCTCTGGAAAAGTAAAAATAAAAACAAACCAAATTATATCACTCTAGTTGTTGATATCACTTCAAGCCAATTATTACAGACAATGCTAATATTGAAATACTACAACTTGGAAGAAATTAGTTATTTTTAAAATCCAGAAAGATTTCATTATAGCAAAGAGCTTTAAGAGGACGAGTTTAAATAAAAAAGGTGCTGGAGGGTGGAGAGATGGCTTAGCAGTTAAGGTGCTTGCTGAGCAGCTTAAGTACCCAGGTTCAATGTCCTAGAACCCATGTGGGCCATTGTGGTGCATGCAACTGGAGTTAGTTTGCAGTGGCTGAAGGCCCTGGTGTGACCATTGTCTCTATCTGCCACTTCCTCTCTCTCTCTTTCTCTCTCTCTCTTTCTGGCGCATAAATAAATAAATACATAAATAAAATATTTTAAAACATGGACACTGTAGAACAAGTATCTGGAATCCCAGTACACATACAATGAGTGAGAAAGAACAAGAGAATATCTATCGTAAATAAATAAATATATAAATAAATTTTAATATATAAAATAAAAAGGCAATTAAGGGAAGGAAGGAAGACATAGCTGTTGCCCAAGAAGGCAAGAGGGGATTCAGAAGCCTAAGAAAAAGATATTATATTGGCTCTTATTTTTAAAAAATGCCCAATTTATTGCTGCATTTAAAAATACATGCATATTGACTATGATATCCACACCAGGAATCTCAGCATCTTAGTTATAATATGTCCTGGTAGGAGAGTCAGGAGTTCCAGACCAGCCTGGGCTATGGGCTACATAGCAAGTTCCAGTTCCAGGTCAGCCTGGAAATAGTGTATATATATATATATATATATATATATATATATATATATATATATATATATATATATATATATATATATATATATATACACATATATATACACATATATATACATATATATATATATATATATATATATATACTGTATATATATATATGTGTGTGTGTGTGTGTGTGTGTGTGCATGTGTGATTCTGTGTATATACATACAGATAATGAAAAAAGAAATAATAAGTTTGTATGTGTGTATCTCACAAGTAATTTAACACATTATAGTATCCTTAACAAGCATTGTATTCTATATTCTACATATAAACAACATTACAAATCTATACACATTGGTTCAGTATTTGTAAGTCATTGCAGTTTAGTTTTGCTTTAGGCATGGTTCACTCCTAACCCTATGACACCATATAATCTTTATTTTCCTTTGAATTTAAAGCATTTTTTCTTTTTTATAATTACTATTATTATTCCCACAACACCATATATTCTTGCACTTAAAAACAGATTCAGATCTAAGGCTGTAGCTCAGTGATAGTCTACTAGAATGTACAAGCCTCAGGTTTCAACTCCAGAAATACAAGTGAAAAAACTAGAGGCTCCATAAAGTGCTTTCTGTGGAAGTATGATGAACAGACATTAGATCTTATGTAAAAGCTAGTCACAGGGTTGTGCACCTGCAGTCCTAGCATGGAGGAGAAGTGGCCATCATATCTGGAGCTTGCTACCTAGCTTATCTCACTAAACCAGGTTTATTAAGAGACCATGTCTCAAAGAATAAAGTGGAGTGCAAAGGAAGGAGATATCTAACATTAACCTGTAGCTCCATAGGCACACACACACACACACACACACACACATGCATGTGTGCATGTACACCCACACACAAACACACATCTGCTTATGCATGTGTACCCATATATATATGAAAATGTATACACATATGCACACATAGCACATATATACATATGAGAAAAAGTGAAAAACTAAAAACTAAAAAGAAAGTAGAGCTGCTTTGGTGCCTCATACATGTAATAACGACAATTAGGAGTTTGAATTAGTAAGATATTCACAAGTTTGAGGCCAGTCTGGCCTACAAAGTGAAACTCTGCTTCAAAATAAGATTTATATGTTAAAAATATATTCAAAATAAAGATAATACAATGATTGCAAAGAAAAAGACAGAACTTGGGTTATATTATTCTCTCATTCTTCTGGACCACCTAGAGTTTCTTATTTATGCTAAAACTAATTGATCAGAAATAGCATTTAAAGGCTAACAGAATTTACTTGAAAGAAAAATAATATATAGCCAGGGTATAGTGGAAAGATACCCAACATATAATAAATACTTTATGAAAACTTAAATAAATTTAAAAAGACAAGGAAATTGTGGCAATTTTCAGAATCTATTATAAATTGAATTTTTATGAGCTGGGAATATTATTGCTGAGGTTTACAACTTTTTATAATTATAATTATTATTTATCTGTTGTTTCACATAAAAGACACTTTTAAGATGAAATCAATAAAATATGTTCAATTATGAGTGAAGATGGATTGAGATCTGGTTCTACTGCTGACAGAATGACAGTATGTAAAATGTTATAATTTGATGAGGTCAATTGATAATTTGCTAAAAAATTGCTTTTAACTTTTTTAAATTTTTTTGGAGAGAGACACAGACAGAGAGAGGGAGAGGAAGACAGATAGAGAATGGGCGAGCCAGCAACCTGTCAGCAGGAACTCCAGATGTGTGTGCCCCCTTGTGGGCAAGTGCGGCATTGCGCCCTTGTATCACTTTGCATCTGGCTAAACGTGGGACCTGGAGATTGTAACTGATGTTCTTAGGCTTAGTAGGCAGGCGCCTTAACCACTAAGCCATCTCTCCAGCCTACTTTTAATCTTAAAAGTAAAAGAGTCATGTTGCTATTCATTATTGTAACTGATCAGTATGCAAAAATATGCTACCCCCTTTCCCAAAACATAAGTAATATAATTAAAGTTGTCAATTATTACCATTTTTCATTACTGTACTGTTTTTTATAATTTATTTTTATTTATATTATTATAATTTTACATTCATAATGGTGACTCCATTATCCTCCTCCCTGCCCTCCATCTTCCAAAGGGACCTTCATGAATGGGGAATGTGGGTCATGCATTGTATGGGTAGTCAAGAGTTATGGGGGATAGGCCAAGTCTTTGTGAATAATGCCCCAACTTGTGGCTCTAACACTCTTTCGGCCTGAATTTCCCGAACCACATTGGGGTCATTTTAATTCTACTTCAGTGATGAGGTTTTGGGAGCCTCTGTGTCTCTGGATATCTGGTTTAGTTGGAGTTGGATATTCTCTGTGTTTATCTCCTTCAGCCTTTTTCTGATGTCCTGATCCTCAAGAACGCTGTACCCTTGCCCTTCCCCCACATTACTCTATGATTTCAGCTGGGGCCCTGGTTAGGTGTGATTGGCTGATCCTCCCTTCAGGTTTGTTGTCCATCTGAAAAAGATAAGCAAATTCTCCAATGGAGAGAGAAGTTACTACTAGATAGATAAGATGCCCATAGATATTTTGGAGGGAATTTTGTATGAGTAGGACCTCTTCTAGCCCACATTTGGTGGTATCTTGATCTTGGAGACTGAGCTCATTTTTTGTACATGGTTTTGACTTATTTCCCAGGTCTAGCAATGAGTCCAGGTCCATTGAGTGGATCATTTAGCCAAATCAAGAGCAGTTGGTTACCCACCATGGCTGTATGCCCCTACTGCACTTGTTTGAGCATTACGTCAGGTTGTTTCCTGCTGGGTATCTTAGATTGCAAGTTGTTTGGACAGATGTCAGCCATTATTCCCCAGTTGCTCATGTAGCACCCTCTGACACTAGACTAGCTAACTATTTTTAATCTTTAAAGTAGTATACTTAAACATATATGTACAAAACAAGATAAAAATTTACTTCACAATTTCTTCATCACACCAAGATATTGTTATTTTTGATCATTTTTATATCAGGGATATTTTTTAACATATGGAAAAGTAAGTCATTAAAAAAATCTGTTATGTCTGTTAGACATTCTAGGCAGGCCACTTTAGTGATGTTGGTAATTCGTTAGATAGAATGCTCCCAGTTTGAGGGAATATGAGTGAGAGAGAGACGGGGGGGGGGGAGAGAGAGAGAGAGAGAGAGAGAGGGAGAGAGAGACAGAGAAAGAATTATTAGAGCACCCCAAGGTAAATTCAATAAGAAAGAACCAACAGTCATTATCTATATGAAAGTGTTATTCCCACAGCTCCTCCTTAACGATGGCATACCTCTTCTTTCTGCAAGACAAACATAGTTGAAAACCTTGATGATATCATAGCATATAGGTGCTAGGGCTGCTCACTAACAGATATAAATGTCTCCAATTTTTTGAAATAATGATTCATATATTAAACATAACACATAAATTCCATGAAAATACATTTTAATATACAACTTGTGTTCAATCATTAATAGAAGATTCTTCAAATGAAAAGTAAGAGCTTGCCTATGCCAATATTTTGAAGCATGTTTCTTATTTTATCCTCCAGTAGTTTTAGCTTTTCAGGTTTTGATTACTGTAGCAGGCAGCTTCAGGTTCACTGAGATGAACTTCCAGACCAGGCACAGTTATGGAAGAAGGGATATTATTTATTGAAGCTTACAGATCCAGGGGAAGTTCCATAATGGCAGAAGAAGCGACCTGCTCTCACAGGGCCAAGCAGAGAGAGCAAAGCCAAGCTGCCAGCCACACAGCACACAGAGCAAAACAACAACCAAAAGCCCAGCACACTTCAGGAACTCCCGCTAGGCACACTTTGCACATCTTTACAATGGAATCTCAAACCATCACATCACCTTAAGACCGGGCCCCCACTGACCTTGCCTCTAGCAAGGTGATTGCAGATGCAAATTGTAACTAATAAAACACTGAAGATATTGGGGGACATATATTCAAACTACCACATTCCGCCCCTGGCCCCCAACAGATTTAGTTCTTGGCCCCCAATAGATTTATAACTATCACACATTGTAAATTGTACTCAGTCCAATTTTAAAGGTTCTCACAGTCTTGACCAACTTAAGATAGTCCTGTAAAATCAAACAAGTTAAATACTTTCAACATGTAAAGGCACAGAGTAAACATTTTAACTGGTATAAGGCATAGCAAGGAGAGATTAGACAATGCAAACTCAACCACCATCAGCAGTCATCAAACCTCTGCAGTTCAAGTTCAATATAACCAGAGACTGACAGTCTCCAGGTTTTCCAATTCCGCCCCTCCAGTTAGGCAGAGTTGCCAGAGAAAACTTTCATCCCATGTCAACACTGCACTCTATGGTAGCCCTTTTGCACATTTTTGGTATATCCAAAACATCTTCAGGTCTCCATGCAAACCATGGTCCATCTTCCAAAGGCTCTTCCAGCCTATTCCTGAGGGTCTTCATGTCCTGCCTTATGCCGCATCTCAGCAGCGGCTCCTGGAACCATGTGTAATTCATGACTAATCCATGCATTTTTCATGCTTCCAAAACTAATACGAGGTGTGCAGGACACAGCCATATTATTAATCCAGGGACAAAATAAATCATAGCCTTGAAAAGCAGGTTCCTTCTCCAGTCAGCTCTTTCCAAGAGTTTGCATTTCTAACAGTCTTTCCTCAGGCATCCTCTCCATTGTTTTAATGTAAAGCAGTAGGGCCACCTTCCTTCCATCTTCCTTAAGATTGCTAATGTGTTGACAATAGCAGCTCCAGTAACCTAAAACCAGTCTCAGTGCCTCTAATTTTAACTTGCTTGAGGTTTTCCAGCTTAAAATCTTAAAATCTCAGTCTGATATCTTTAGCCAAGCACATCAGTCCATTACAAATTTAACCTTGATCAAACTTTCTGGGCCTGGATAGCGGAACATAGCCATCCCTTATGCCAGTAGCCCAGTTCCAACAAAGTCCTCTGCAGTCTTTCCTTCCCCTTAGAAAGCTCATAAGCCAAGCCTCGAAGTTCAATACTGTCTGCACTTAGCATTCTCAAACTCTCATCAGAATAGTCCATAAAACTTGGCTTACCACTCCAGAAGGCATCTTCAGTTGCAAGCACCAAGTCCATGCCCATTCATCCAAAACAAAGGTTCCAAAAGATGAATATCCACATGGTCAGGTTCATCTCACCCCACTTCTGGTACCACTTTACTGTAGCAGACAGCTTCAGGTTCGCTGAGATGAACTTCAGACCAGGCACAGTTATGGAGGAAGGGATATTATTTATTGAAGCTTACAGATCCAGGGGAAGTTCCATAATGACAGAAGAAGTGACCTGCTCTCCACAGGGCCAAGCAGAGAGAGCAAAAGCCAAGCTGCCAGCCACACAGCACACAGAGCAAAACTACAACCAAAAGCCCAACATGCTTCAGGAACTCCCGTTAGGCTCACTTTGCACATCTTTACAATGGAATCTCAAACCATCACCACACCTTAAGACTGGGCCCCCAGTGACCTTGCCTCTAGCAAGGTGATTGCAGATGCAAATTGTAACTAATAAAACACTGAATATATTGGGGGACATATATTCAAACTACCACAATTACTATCTCTTATACACTTTGAATTGACAATCTGATTTCATTCTTCAGTAGATGGATTTCAAGTTTGGCCAGTCCCATTTCTTGAATAGGTTATATTGATTCTTCTGAATATTTTTAGCTTGTTTGAATGATTAGTTATATTGTTTATTCTTCTGATTCTATTCCATTTTTTATAAGCTTTGTTTTGCCAATGATTTTTTGATTGCTCAAAATATTAGTGTGTTTATTACTGGGAACTTCTCCAAATCTATAATCCATTGGTTTATAAATCTAAATTAAAATGTTTCAACACAGTAAAATAAACCATGCTGTTTTCTACATAATGGTTCCATTGCTTAGAATAAATAACCAGAATTTATAAAGAACTGTAGAAAACAAACATTAATAAATGATCAGGACTATTGAAATGAACAATCATTTCACTGTTGTACAATAAGCAATTTTGAACTTTCTGAAAATGAACAGTATAATTATAAATGATCTAAAAACAGCTGGTTGAAGATAAACCCAGGCTCAACTGTTTCCAGTGCTGGGATTAAATACATGTGCCATCTTGATGTATTCAACTCCATTGTTTAGCATGTTTTTTTTTTTTTTTTTTTTTTTATACTAAATAAATGAGTCTGACCTTTCTTTTATTAATTTATCTTTTTTGAAATTATTTTTAACAGTGACAACTTATATACATACAAATGATATTCAATCTAGCTCAAGCTGACCTGGAACTCCCCCCATTTGACTTTAGAACCTCCAATCTCACATTAAAGGTATCCACCACAGTTGGCCTCTCATCTTTTCTGATAGTCTCAATTTTTGTTTATTTGATTGTTTTTTTCATCATCTTGCTCTCTTCTATTTTGAGGGTTTGAACTTTCATGCCTAAGGATTATTGCCAGGCACTGCAATTTATACTGAATCATGGATTGACAACTTGATACCAAAATGATATTTCCCTCCCTTCCCCCCATTTGACTTTAGCAGTTGCATATCCCTCCCTCTCTCTATTAGTCTCTCTTTTAATTTGATGTCACCATCTTTTTCTTCTTTTTGGGGTCATGTTTCCATTCTATCTTCCCCTCTTCTGCAATGGTCTTCCATTCTATCTGCCTTGGCAATGGTCCCTGACAGGGTGTGACAGAGGTGTTTCAGTGCTGGGCACTTCTCCATCCCTTCTTCTCAGCACTATGTTGCCTTTTGGGTCATCCCAGTGGTCATCACCATCTGAAAAGAGGAGCTTCTCTAACCAGAAGTGAGAGTAGCGTTAATATGTGAATATGAACATTAAGTGTAGTGCTTTCAGGGCAGCTTGGTGGGAATAATATATACATTTAGTCAGACAAGAGCAGGCTTTATATCCCTAAGGCTCATGACCTTACCTGCCATAGACTTTTGCTTAGGTATTTCAGAACCAGGTATGTATTCCCTCCCATAGAGAGGGCCTTCAGTCCAATTATGGAGCAGTTGGTTACCCCAAGAGTAGACATGCCACTATTGCACCCATTCAGTCATTTGGCCTGTATGGCCAAACATGAATATTCAGTGTCCACTGTTTTCACTGCTGATGACTTCTGTCTCACATACGGCTGCATGCAGTGCAGCTTTTTCCAGCTTTTAGTTGGCTAGTCTACAGGGAGAAGGTTTCTTGCTCAGCACCAGCTTGCTTTCTCAGTGACCTTGCCTCTCAGGCAAGAGATGTCTTCAGCAATAGGATCTCACTATCTGTTTCTCAAGGGAAACCAAGGGCTTTGGCAAAAGCCTTTAATGTTTTGGAGGCTACCGGGACCTCCTTGTATCCCATCCCAGGCACTGAAAATTTTCTAGTAACAGTTTACAGCTTCTAGATATGCCATTATTCAAAAAAGTAGGTTTACATAAGTCTTATTCACAACATCTTGAATTTAGATTGATGCTCCCCTGCCCTTCTTTTATACATTCTCTTCACATGGCCTTGCTTAGGCCATTCCCCTCCCTGTAATCTATTCTTCTACTTACATATGTGCAATACCATACACTTAAGTCCTTCCCTTTCCTCCCTTCCTTATAGCCTTTTACCAGCTTACTGGTTTCTGGTACCTATTTTTGGTTCCAGTTCACACAAAAGTCTATACATTGGTAGCTAGGATCCACATATGAGAGAGAACATGTGACGTTTGGCTTTCTGAGCCTGGGTTACCTCACTTAGTATAATCCTTTCCAGCTCCATCCATTTCCCTGCAAATTTCATAATTTCATTTTTCTTTATGGCCGAATACAACTCCATTGTGTAAATCACCACATCATTATTATCCATTCATCTGTGGTTCCATTTCCTAGCTATTGTGAATAGAGCAGCAATAAACATGGTTGTGCAGGTATCTCTAAGGTACTGAGAAGAGTTCTCTGGATATATGCCTAGGAGTGCTATAGTTGCATCCATATGGTAAATCTATTTTTAGCTGTCTCAAGAACCTCCACACTGATTTCCACAATGGCTGGACCAGCTTACATTCCCACCAACAGTGTAGAAGTGTTCCTCTTTTTCTGCATCCACGCCAACACTTATTGTCATTTGTTTTCTCAATAAGTATTTTTTTAAAAAGCATTCAACATCTGTAGCAATCAGGAAATTGAAACTTAAAACCACTGTGAGATCCCATCTCATCCCAGTCAGAATGATTACCACGAAGAAAACTGGACATAAATGCTGGTAGTAGTATGGTGAAATAAGAACTTATTCACTGCTAGTGGGAGTGCAAACTAGGACAGCCATTAAGGATATTACTATGAAAGTTGTTTAATAAAAAGCTTAGAACTAGCCAGGCTGGGTGGCGCACACCTTTAATCCCAGCACTCGGGAGGCAGAAGTAGGAGGATTGCTATGAGTTCGAGGCCACCCTGAGACTACAGAGCGAAGTCCAGGTCAGCCTGAACTAGAGTGAGACCCTACCTTGAAAAACCAAAAAAAAAAAAAAAAAAATGTTATAACTAGAACTACCACTCCTGGACATATAGCCAAAGGACTTCACACACTACTACAGAGATACTTGCACATCCATGTTCATTGCTGCTTTATTTACAATAACTAAGAAATGGAATCAACCCCCTGATAGATGGATGGATAATGAAATGTGTTACATATACACTATGGAATTCTACTCCTCAGTACAGAAAAATGAAATTTGCAGTAAAATGGATGGGCCTTGGAAGAATTAAATGAACTGACCCAAACTCAGGGAAAAAAATCACATGTTCTCTCTGATACATAAATTCCATCTTGTAATATCTCTCTTTTATGTATATTGTGGGGGACAAATCTAAGTGAAACCTATAAATGTAGAAAGGTAGCCAAGAGTGATATAAAGACATGTGTAGGAACCAAGGTAGACCAGATTTTGTTGTCTATGTAAATAGTAACTAGTGTCTTTGTAATTGAAAATCACATCATATACCATAGCAAGCTAGGTTTTATTTGTCTCACATTTCCATGAGGACTTATATTCACTAGGATGAGGGTCTATTGCTGGGATACTTAAAACATCCAGTCCCTACTGGACTATTGAATTACTTCAACTGTAATCCTAATACATAGCTGCTTTCTGGAAGGGCCAAGGAATTCAAACAAATAGGCATATTAGCATTTTGGAGAAAGTGCAGAAAGAATTTGCTAAATCTATAAAAGAAATAAATCTTTGTTTAAGTCTTGAAAATGCCATTAATTAAATATTTTTATTGTGTATTTGATCTAAAAAAAAAGGAAAACAAACATCTCCCCTTATGTGAACAGGACTATAAATAATGAATGGGTTATCTAATTTCAGCTCAATGTCAACAAACAGCCAGATCCTACAGAAATGCACTGTCATTTCACTGATAGTTATTTCCTAATGGATACAAACAAGAATGAGAACATCAATATTAGAAAGGACTGGTTACAGGTGAACCACTAAAGCATCTTCCATGGGAAAAATGACCCAATTCAATACTCCTAGGATTCAGGAATAGTGCTCCATTGTGGAATTCTATCAAGGTATTTCCAGAGACTGTTTTATGCATTGTTTATCTTCAATCAGCTCCTTGAAAACAACAACAACAACAACAAAAAAAGAGTTTAGGTAGTTTTCAGAGAAATGATCCATCACATATTATCACCATTGCTTGCTCAAGTCTACTGTCTTGATCTTCCCATCTGTTTAGGAAAAAGTCTAATAATAAATATTGATATTCACAATACACAGTGAATTATGCTACATATTAAAATATTTTCTCTCATTTAATTCTAACAATAGAAGAGCATCACACACCAAAAACAACAACAACAAAAAATAAGACAACTATGCTTCATAAATGAGTACCACTTGAGATAACTCCTCTACCTATGAAACTACCTCAAAAAAAGGCTGATCTATGAGTTGCTTCCATTTGCTCTGCATAAGTCAATAAGTATCTAGCCCACCGCTCACTAATATGTGTGCCAACCGACCATTACTGAAAATACTCATCTCAATATAGTGCCCCCCCTTTAACTTTCTGTGTTCTAGAACATAGAATGAGCATCCTTATCTATCACTATGGGTTGGAAACCATAAGCAGGCAATCAGAAAATCAAATATGTATTATTTTGTGCATGGCTGTTTGCTAATGTAGCAACAAGATACCAAAATGTCTAATAAAACAATTGATTTTGAACTAGTTCCTCATTGATGCCATTTCTATTTATGTAGTGATGTTAGGTGGCAAATTAAATTATTGAAGTAATTTGATGAATATAATAAGGACTGGTCATGTTTTTTTAAGCCTGCAGTTTTTACTCAAGTCATTGGAGTTAATATTATTACTAAAAAACTAGTATGTTTTATTGGAACTTAATGTTTTCATAAATGCTTCCCATATCCTAGCAAGTACTCTACCTGAATTAAATTATGTAAGACTTGCATTAACTTTTTGCTTAAAGGAAACTTATATATCACTTCCTTAAAAGATCTATGCCCACATTTCTTCATGGCTATTGGACAAAGAAAAGGGTCATGTCACTATTTAACTTATCTAGGGAATTGTATCATCGAAGAGTGACAAGAGCTGAAACCCTGAGTATAGACAACAAACAATAGCAAGACCGAGGGGAATATGTATGGGATTGGATCCTATGGGTACTGGAGCAGTGAAGGAAGAATGTAGCAATGGATAATGGGGAGTGTAGTGACAGATGAACACTTTGCTCTGATAGATGAATACTTTGACATGGGATTTAATATCTTGTAAGGATCCCAAAAGATGTTACTAACATATGCTAGAGAGTGATCTAGAAATCCCTCTGGTAAATAAAGAGATAAGAACTGCAGCAAAAAGGCCCCAAGGAAATTATAGTTAACAATAGGGAGATCTCAGTGGTAGCTGTTCTTTGTAGGCCGGGCTGATAATGGAATATGCCACTACACAGGTAGATTCCATGGTAGCAATAGCAAAAAGGATTCTCTGGGAGAAGATACAGCCTACTTTGTATAAAATCCATAAAAGTCAAGGTGAACATGATTTTCATAAGTGTATTAGTTTACTGAGCTTCTGTAACAAAATACACACCACCATTCTAAGCCACACTTGTTATATTCATGAGTTCAACAAAGCACTGATCAAATATTATTAGGGGAAAAATTATGTGTAATTTTCTTTTCTTTATAATTATTTCTTGAATATTACAGTATAATAATGATATTCATAGCATTTGCCATGTATTGGATATTATAAATTATCTACATTATTTAAAGTATGTAAAAGGATCTATAAAGAGCATATATAATGATTATATTAGTTTTATATGAGGCATTCATAAGTCTTATGTGTTTCCTATTATATTAAGAGGTCCTACAGAATACTGAACAAATAGGTCAGGAAGTCAGCAACTGCTAAACATAACTAGGAATAATGAGTTGGGTTCTGTCAGAACCACTAGGTCTTAAGATGAAAATGATATGTCTCGATGGGTATAGTGGCACATGTCTGCCATCCCACCACTTAGGAGATAGTAAATCATCAGCTTGAGGACAGACTGGACTACACAGGGAGATCCTGTCTCATAAAAGAGTTATCTGGTTAGGAGAGAGCTCATGTCAGTGGTCCAGACCCCATATCAGCCATCAATACTAAACAGGCTTCTCTGCTTTAGATCACCCTATGTCCACATGGTGAGGGAGTTTCTTTAGCCATGCAATGAGCTTAATTCATGGAGGTTTTCTCTTCACAATGCCAGAAATAAGTTGACATTATAGTTTCACTTGGAAGCGATCATAAAAAATAAGGTGAGATAAAACCTCCCAGAATGGGCTGGAGAGATGGCTTAGTGGTTAAGGTGCCTGCCTGCTAAGCCTAAGAACCAGGTTCCAATCTCCAGGTCCCATGTTTAGCCAGATGCAAAGTGTTGCAAGGGCGCAATGTCACACTTGACCACAAAGGGGCACACACATCTGGATTTCGTTCACAGCAGCTGAGAGACTGCTGGCGTGCCCATCTCTATCTGTTTTCCCCTCCCTCTCTGTCTGTCTCTCTCTCTGTGTCTTTCTCCAAAAATAAATAAAATAATTTTTAAAAATTAAAAAAAAAAAAAACCCTCCCAGAATGAAAAGCTTTGTCCAGGACACCCGATTATTCTGACTGTATGGTTGGAGAATGGCCTGGGAGGAGAATGGATTCAGACTCAAGAACAAACATTTATGGATTAGCTGGTCACCCAGGTGTTTGAAGATAACAGATTAAAGCACTGGAACCAATGAATAATAAAGCTAAGAGGAATATAATGAGCAAATAAGAACCAGCATAAAGTATAAAGATTTTTATATTACATGATAATACTCATACCAGAGACACACCAAGCAATCACGTAGGTAGAATGATTTGACCAGCTGATATAAATCAATCTCTAGAATTGATAATTCAAGTATTGGCACAACTGATTTATAAACAAAATAGTCATTATGGTAAGAATGGAAACTACACTTGGGTCCAAAGCATGACATTCACTCATCAAGGATCACTTAGCGACTGCTAATAAGTGTTCAGCAGTTCAAAAACAGAAAGCAATACTGAGTCCCTAATATGGCATCATTTTTCAGAACCAACCATCTGCTTTTCATCTACTTTTCATCAAGCTGGTTAAGGCATATTTAAGAGGAGTATTCATACATTTCAGACCCATCTCAACTTTCTTCCTGCCTCCCCCCCACCTATTCAAAAATGCAGGCTACCGTATTCCCCTGTTCTTTCCTTTGCTCTAAATACTAACCCAAAAGGTGCACAAATTATCTAGAGCTCAAATGTTAATAAACCCATAAGTCAGAAATACATTTAGCTTATTTCTCCATGCTTGGAGCCATAACGCAATTACAAACTTACTGGAGCTAATGAATGGGTGATTCTTCCCATGAGGAAAAGATATAATGAAAATTCTTAGCAAGGACAGTTTTTCTGCCAGGTGGAAATGAGCAAGTATTTTATTACAGCTACATTCAGAAGCTTAGTTCCCAAACCACACTTAATATCCCTCATGCAAACCTGTATTAGTGCTGAGGTTAAAGTGATAGAAGCAGAGCTGGCGCTCAAAGCCAGATCTGTGTGGCCTCAAAGTGCTTGGTTCTTTTCAGAGCATGCCCTTCCAGTGGCTTCAGATGTCATGTAATGTAGATCCAACAGCAGATTTCCTCACCGTTATGTCCCAGCACCTAAGTCAGCGCTGGACATCTAGGAGATCTACTCAAGAATCTAACATCTGAACATATGAGTCTCCTTTGAGGCAACATGGTGATTTAATGGGAGTAGCCCATCATCATTATCTCCAGTTATTGTGTTTTTACATTTAGTGAACATGCCATTTAGTGAACACCACTGTGAATTTGGATTTGATGTTAGTAGTTATCTAATCATCATTATCTGAAACAGTTACTGTGTTTTTTTTTGGGGGACATTTTTAGGGAAACTGATGATGTCAGGTGAAAACATGGCATGAGCAGAGGCTGGACATCACTTCCTGAACATCAGGTGGACAACAGCAGCAGAAGAGTGCTCCAAATTGGCAAGCTGATCAAGTTCCACCCAGCAATACACCTCTTCCATCAAGGCTAATGTGATTCAGAACACATGAGCTATATTACTATATTTTCATAATCCATCAGTTGATGGACCTGAAACATAATAGAGCAGTGGATGTAAAAGTGCTATAGTCCTTTAGGTATATACCCAGAAGTGGGATAGCTGGGTTATATAACAGATCTGTTTTGTAATTTTTTTTTTAATATTATTTTGATTTTACATTCATGCTATATTCTATAGTTAGCCTATCTAGTGCTGGGAAAATACTACGTGAGCTACTGGGTGAAAGTGGCCAACAATGCTCCAAGTAACCAGAGGTCTAAGCTATTGAGCAGAAAGCACCCTCACAGGATGCACACACCAGTGCAATGGTGGAACACAGCCTTGGTGGGTAACCAATAGCTTTATGATTGGCTAAGAGATCCATTCAATGGATCTGGAATTGGGAAACTGTTCAGAATCCTATGGAGACAAAGATTATGCTCTCCAGCTTCAAGATCTCACTAGTCTTTAGATAAAAGAGGGCTACATATATGAAATTCTCCATAAATTAATAATGCTTATCCCATTTAACTATACTGACTTCACTCTCAATTGAAGAATCTATTTTACCTTTTCAAAGGTACCCCTCACACTTCAGCCAAGCCACAGCTGAATCCACAGAGGAATTGGGTAGCAAGAGTGCTGCTTCCATGGTGAACCTGACAATCAGTTCCAGGGTTAAGGAGACAGACACTGAGGATACTCAACCAAAGCAGAGACCCAGAGGTTCCTAAGAGCTCATCACTGAAGTAGACTTAAAACACAACCACAACTGTTCAAGGAATTTTGTGGAAGTGGGGGCGGAAAGATTGTAAGAGCCACAGGTAGAGACATTATGCACAGAGGCATTGCCTCCCCCCAGAAAACTGTTGCTCCCACAACACATAACCTGCAATCCTATGTGGAATACCTGCAACCCCACGAAGAGGGTTCTCAGAATAATGGGGCAGGGATGAGGGAAAAGATGGTACCAACACATGATGTATCTAAATGAAAAATGTTAATAATAATAATAATATACAAATAAACAAATATTTTTTTTTTCAAAAGTTTATAGTCATTTTTACTTATTTATTTGAGAGAGAGAAAAAGAGATAGGTGGAAAGAAAGAAATAATGGGTATGCTTTTGGCCACTCCAAACAAACTCCAGACACATGTGCCACCTTGTACATCTGGCTCATGTGGGTCCTGAGGAACTGTACCAGGGTTGTTTGGCTTTGCAGGCAAATGCCTTAACCACTAAGCCATCTCTGCAGCCCAGTTATAATTGTATATACATTCTCTCCCATCCCCATTCTACAGAGGGCCCTCTTCAGTGGGGTTGTTGGTATTCACTGTGGGGTCATAAAGGCCTGCCAGTTAGTTTCTGAGGAAAGAGGGGGCAGTTCCTTAGGTAATCCTATGCCCACACTTACAAAGTTTCTGACCATTCATCTGCAATGTTCCCTGAACTTGGCATACAGGTAAGAAATCAGATTTAGTGTTGTATTCTCTGTAGCCTCTGGATCTCTGTTTTGATGTCTGCCCCCTGGATCTGGTTTTCAGGCTCATGGTGAGAGCAGTGCTCCTGTGGTTGCTTCTTTGGTAATAACTCTTGGGCCCCAGCAGATGTGATAGAGGTGACCTAGCTCATGCTAGGCACTTAGCTACCTTTTCTTGATATATTGATGCATCCTGGATCTCCCCAGTATTCTCTGCCATCTATAAGTTAAAACAGATTCTCCAACCAAAAGCAAAAGCAGCTTGGATTACACATAGTCATTTGAGGGACTTGTTGATGTGTATGCCCACAACTCTTATCTAAAGAGTATGAAGCTTCTCTCTGGAGTCTATTGGTTTCCTACCCATGTGGATATTACTTGTCTCCCATACCATGTATGAGTTCTCCCCCACTGAGTAGCTTCGTGTTCAATCTGAGATCAGTTGGTTACCTGAGGCTTCTGAAGGAGATGAAATGATGAACCACATTTGAACAAAAGCCACAGTAAAGAGCTGATATAATACTCAAAATGTCCAGCCAACCCTATAGCAAAGATGCAATCCCATCCAGCAGTGTATGACATTGTGGTACTATTTGGACAAGATGTACCAATCTCATCATGTGACACACATGTCTGCAATCTGTTCATGTCTCACCACCCTTACTCCTTCTCAGCCTGGTTTATTCATTCACCACTTCAGGATATACTATTCTCCACTCATCCTCTCCCATTATCACATGGATCAAAAGCAAAGCCTGTAACTAAATGTGGGAGGAGGAGAAGAAGAGGAAGAGGAAGGAGAAGAAGAAAGGAAGCTTCATGTAATGACGTGCTTGACCTACTGCCCAATCTAGAGATGCCCACAACAGAAGATGACAGTGTTACCTTTTGCCAAGCTGAGCACAGAAGCAAACCTCCTGGAGGTTTACAGAAACGCTGCCAACAACTGTAGGCAGACTGCCTATGCTGTTGAGTTTCTTGACTCCTGAACAGCCATGGAAATGGAAACTCCCTGCCAGAAACTGTGAAGAAACGAAGGATGTTTTAGACTGTCTTTCTTTCTAGATATCTATTTGGATTTTTTTAATAGACCAACAAAGTTATTGCCATCACTGGGGATCACAGAGATTTCCAGGATTATGTGGCCTCAAAGTCATTTTATTCTCCAAACATAAAATAAACAAAATGGAAATAACTTTTAATAAGTAGAGCAAAGCAAGCAGGTTAAACCAAGTGAAAAAGAAATAAACTGCAATCAAGCAGTTTCAGTCTATAAGTCCTGTCTCACCTCTCACAGCTAGAGTCTTCAGAGGTGTGTATAAGGAAAAGAAAGCATTCTCCTGGCCTTGACTAAAGGTGGGCTTCCGGAATGAGTCTTACTGTGTGCGTGAATAGACCTCACCACAGGAAGAGGGTATCATGGCTACATACCTGGAATTCAAACATTTCAAATACACTTTAGAAGAGGATTTCAACTCGCTACATGATCAGAGAAGGAGATTTCACTGACAAGAAAAGTTAAATATAATAGTAAAAGTCTAATTGCTCAGCTTGTGCCATGAATATCTTTATTCAACCCTCACATTAAACAGATTTTGCTTTCAGGAATAAAGCATGATATCCTGTACTACATGAGGGCTGAAGAAGCTTATATCTAAACTAAATGATGAGAAAAGGATTGTTCTTTCCAGCTGATTGTAGAGAAGATGTTAGCTATTTTAACACATAAATAAAAATTCTTTCAGCATGAAGGCCATGACTTCTGATGGGGTTATCGGAAGACTTAGGGACCCAGTAACTTCACCTCAGCAAACTTAGGAGTTAGTTCAAGGACAATTATTTACAAACATTTTGTGTTTTTTTTTTTTTTTCCTTAAACATTTGTTCTGTGGGAATACCTGCACAGTCTCAAAATAATACATCTTCTTTAAAGACTAAGTCCATGTTTTGGTAATAGCATTTAAAAAATAATTGGGAAAAATAATTGGGAACTTTAATATGTAAACACACTGTAATTTGGTTGTGTTTATATTATGTTATCATCTATTGTCCCCTTTGCCTTGTAGAATAACATTTTTTAAAATAAAACTTGCTTCAGAAAATTTTTAATAAATTGCCTTTGTGTAATTGTGAACTGAATTGGATAAAGAAATATCTGGAGCATTAGTGACATACACCATTAAGTATATCTGTGAGGGTGTTTTCAGAGAGTGTTTCAAGGAGGAAGATCCATCCCTGAATGTGGTGACAACATCCTCAGGGTCTGGGTTCCTAGACAGGATAAGAAGGAGAATGTCAGCAGAGGGCATGCACTCAGATGTGAGCAAGCTTGCAGCACCACCGGTGCAGCCACTCCTGATGCCATGCTTTTCCCACCATGATGGGCCATGTCCCTTTACACTATCAACCAAAATAAATATTTACACAGGTATTTTATCACAGTGATCAGAAAAGTAACATATATTCTCAGAGGGATGGAATGACACTCAACATTCTGATGAACTGGAATATTAGAAGTAAATGATTTCAGCTTTGGAAGAAAATGGAAATAATCATCCATCATTTCACTTTTTATTCAAAATAGAATTTTTGCAAAATTAAAAGAAAACATAGACTTTCCCTCCTTTTGTCTCTTCTGTGGTAAGAAGGTAAATGGTTTACTATTATTAAACTTTACTTATTAAAATTATGTCTCATTTCTGCTGCCATAATATACTGAGTCTTTTCTTAACCTATAAGCCAAAATAAACCCTTTCTCCCTTAAAAAAGTAAAATAACTAAATTTGTATTAAAGGCTGTAAAATAAATTGTACCATTGTAATCTTTTCTCAGTCATATTTGATGCTATTAATTAATATTGAACAGTCATACTAAGTCTAATTCTGGAACTTTTTCATCACTCCATTTATTTGAAGGAAAAAATAAAATCAAATTCTGAATTCCCTACTTTTGTGGATGATTAATGGACAGTCCACAAGTTTAGAAACTACCAAGGAAACAAAGAGAGGCAAAATAGATTTACACAACCAACAGCAACTTTTAACTGAACATACCAAATGCCCTCATCCAAATACCTTCAACATGTGAATTGGGGAACAAGTTTCTATTTCACGAATTATGAGTGCATACATGCCTACTACAACACTGGAACTCATCACTCTGCAGTCTGTCTTTATTTTACTCAATGGATATATGCACCTGACTTTCCCTGCTCTATCTGAACAATGGAAGCCTCAAGTAGATAAACTGGACCACAGTAAGTATCAGATATAGTTATGTCAACCCACTATGAGAAACCTATGATGTAAAACAAATGCAAGGGGAAAAGAGTGAGATCTGTTATAATAATAATAATAATAATAATAATAATAATAATAATTATTATTATTATTATTATTCCTGCTCTGTGTCCTCCAGAGGGAGCCAGATCCAGGAGGTAATTAACAGACATGCACAGAGCTGGCTTGTTAATGAGTTATCAGTAACAAGAAGTCAGATAATTAAATGGCTTGTTATTATCATTCTGGAGCTGACTTCAAATGAGCATCTAAAAGATATATCAAAACCTTTTTAAATTTGTATACTCTTTTATTATTTTTCTTAATCTTCCTTTTCATTCCTGAATCATTTTCAATTGCACATTTAAGCTTTTATAAGCCTTTGCTAAATATCCATTCTGTGTGAACGAATGAGGGGATGTGTGAATGTGTGAATAAATTATCTACATACTGTAAATTGATGAGTTTGCTATGGAAGCAATGAACAGTTCATGGTACAAGGAGTTTTCCAACAATTGATATATAGAAGAGATAGTGGTCTGTAAAATTGAGCAAAAAAGATGTCTATTTTTTTTTTCATCACACAATTCCAAGTGGAAGCATTGATTGGTCCTAGATAAAAATAGTTAGCATGTACTGCTGACCTATCTCAAAGACAAACTATGTCCATTTAAGTTAAGGTATAAGTAAAGGTTACCTTTTATAAAGACTCCTTCCTCTTCTGCTGGCCACATGGAGTATACTATGTGCAGTTAGTAAGTCATTCCCTATGGAAGGAAAATAGAAATCATAAAAGGCCTTTGGGAGGCAAAATGTATTTGGTGGTGAGTAAGTGAGAAATCTTTTACCAGTTGCAATGAAGCAAAGGCAGAAAACAATAATCAGCATGAAGATAATAATGCCTAATATTGTAAACACTTAATTGTTCCAAAGAAATTTTTAAGCATTTCCTATGTGTTTTCCCATTGGTTTATCTCTATGTCTGGAAGAAAGATCACTATGATGTATGGGTGGAAGTATGGGCAGGCAAGGCACTATTGTCAAATCATGTAACAAAATCATTCAAATGTTCTCTTTGGTGTCAATTTTAGACCATTCCTTTCAAAACTACTTTTTTTCTAATTTTGAAGCAAAAATTCATTCATGAATAAATGCTGAAAAATCAAGTAGTGGTATTTCAGGTCAAAAGACATGTTATAAAAAATGGACATATGTAACTCAATGTTTTATTTGTCTTAAAACAGTCAAGGGAGATTTTTATTTATTTATTTACTCATTTATTTGAGTCAGGGTCTCATGTAGCTCAGGTTATCCTGGATCTGAATACGTAGCTAAGGTTGACCTTGAACTCTTTTTTTTTTTAACTATCTTTTTTTAAAATTATTGTTTTTTATTGACTTTTATACTTACATACAAAAAAAACCCACCTGATATTTCCCTCCCCTCCCCCCATTCCACTTTAGAACTCCAGTCTCCATATCTCCTCCCTCTCTCCATTAGTCTCTCTTTTAATTTGATGACATCATCTTTTTCTTCTATTTTGAGGGTCTTGCAGAGGTATTGCTAGGCCCTGCAAGGTCATGGATATCAAGGCCAATTTCTGTCTGGGCAGTTGCATTGTAAAAGGTCATACCCTTCCTTTGGCTCTTCCATTCTATCCGCCCCCTCTTCCGCAATGGTCCCTGAGCCTTGGAGAGTGTGACAGAGGTGTTTCAGTGCTGGGCACTTCTCCATCCCTTCTTCTCAGCACTATGTTGCCTTTTGGGTCATCCCAGTGGCCATCGCCATCTGAAAAGAGAAGCTTCTCTAACCAGAAGTGAGAGTAGCGTTAATATATGAATATGAACATTAAGTGTAGTGCTTTCAGGGCAGCTTGGTGGGAATAATATATACATTTAGTCAGACAAGAGCGGGCTTATAGCCCTAAGGCTCATGACCTCACCTACCATAGACTTTTACTTAGGTTTTTCAGTACCAGGTATGTATTCCCTCCCATAGAGAGGGCCTTCAGTCCAATTATGGAGCAGTTGGTTACCCCAAGAGTAGACATGCCACTATTGCACCTGTTCAAGTCATTGGGCCTGTCTGGCCAAGCTTGAATATTCAGCATCCACTGTTTTCACTGTTGATGGCTTCTGTCTCCCATACACTGCGTGCAGTGCAGCTTTTTCCAGCTTTCAGTTGGCTTGTCTACAGGGAGAAGGTTTTCTGCTCCACACCAGCTTGCTTTCTCAGTGACCTTGCCTCTCAGGCAAGAGATGTCTTCAGCAATAGGGTCTTACTATCTGTTTCTCAAGGGAAACCAAGGGCTTTGGCAAAAGCCTTTAATGTTTTGGAGGCTACCGGGACCTCCTTGTCCAACAACTCCTTGGACTATATCCCATCCCAGGTACTGAAAAATTTCTAGTAACAGTCTACAGCTTCTAGATGTGCCCTTATTCAAAAAAGTCATTTTACATATGTCTAATTCACAATATCTTGAGTTTAGGTTTATCCTCCCCCTCCCCTTCTTTTTTGCATTCTCTTCCCATGGCCTCGCTTAGGCCATTCCCCTCCCTGTAATCAGTTCTTCTACTTACATATGTGCAATACCATACACTTAAGCCTACCTTTTCCTCTCTCCCTTATAGCCTTTTACCGGCTTACTGGTTTCTGGTACCTATTTTTGGTTCCAGTTCACACACAAGTCTATATATTGGTAGCTAAGATCCACATATGAGAGAGAACATGTGACATTTGTCTTTCTGAGCCTGGATTACCTCAGTTAGTATAATCCTTTCCAGATCCATCCATTTCCCTGCAAATTTCATAATTTCATTTTTCTTTACCTCTGAATAGAACCCCATTGTGTAAATGTACCAGATCTTTATTATCCATTCATCTGTGGAGGGACATCTAGGCTGCTTCCATTTCCTAGCTATTGTGAATAGAGCAGCAATAAACATGGTTTTGCAAGTATCTCTAAGGTAGTGAGAAGAGTCCTCTGGATATATGCCTAGGAGTGCTATAGCTGGATCATATGGTAAATCTATTTCTAGTTGTCTCAAGAACCTCCACACTGATTTCCACAATGGCTGGACCAGTTTACATTCCCACCAACAGTGTAGAAGTGTTCCTGTTTTTCCACATCCACACTTATTGTCATTTGTTTTCTTGATGGTAGCCATTCTGACAGGCTTGAAATGGAATCTCAAAGTGGTTTTAATTTGCATTTCCCTGATGGCTAAGGATTTGGAACATTTTTTTAGATGTTTATATGTCATCTGTATTTCATCTTCTGTGAATTCTCTATTTAGTTCCATAGCCCATTTTTTAACTGGGTTGTTTGAATTCTTATTATTCTGTTTTTTGAGTTCTTTGTATATTCTGGATATTAATCCTCTGTCAGATGTAGAGCTGGCAAAGATTTTCTCCCATTCTGTAGGTTGTCTTTTTGCTCTATTCACAGTGTCCTTTGCTGTACAAAAGCTTTGTAATTTCACAAGGTCCTAGTGGTTGATTAGTGGTTTTATTCCCTGAGCAATTGGAGTTATATTCAGAAAGTCCTTGCCTGTTCCAATATGTTGAAGGGTTTCCCCTACCTTTTCCTCTAGCAGTTTCAGAGTTTCAGGTCTGGTATTAAGGTCCCTGGTCCATTTGGACTTGACTCTTGTGCAAGGATCTATTTTTATCCTTTTATATACAGATATCCAGTTTTCCCAGCACCACTTGTTAAAGAGGCTATCTTTTCTGAAATGAATATTTTTGGCATTTTTTGTCAAAAATCAGGTAGCTGTAGCTGCCTGGATTAATATTTGGGTCTTCTATTCTGTTCCATTGATCTACCTGTCTGTCCTTGTGCTAGTACCATGCTGTTTTTGTTACTATGGCTTTGTAGTATAACTTAAAATTGGGTATGGTTATACCACCTGCCTGATTTTTGTTGCCCAAAATTGTTTTGGCTATTCGAGGTTTTTTGTGTTTCCAGATGAATTTTAGTATTGTTTTTTTTTTTTTTTTTTCTGAAGAATGCTATTGGGATTTTAATGGGGATCACATTAAATGTGTAGATTGCTTTTGGTAAGATTGACATTTTCACAATATATTGATTCTTCCAATCCAGGAGCATGGGATGTCTTTCCATTTCCTTGTGTCTTCTGCAATTTGTCGCTCGAGTTTTTTTAAAGTTCTCATTGTAGAGATCCTTCACTTCCTTGGTTAAGTTTATTCCAAGGTTTTTTTTTTTTTTTTTTTTTTTTTTTTTTTTTTTTTTTTTTTTGAGGAATGGGAGAGATTCCCTGATTTCATCCTCTGCATGTTTTTTGTTAGTGTATAGAAAAGCTACTGATTTCTGTGTGTTTATTTTGTATCCTGCTACATTGCTAAAAGTGTTTATCAGCTCTAACAGTTTGCTGGTAGAGTATTTAGGGTCTGTTATGTATAGAATCATATCGTCTGCAGATAATGATAATTTGATCTCTTCCCTTCTGATTTGTATCCCCTTTATGAGTGTCTCTTGCCTTATTGGTATGGCTAAGACTTCCAGTACTATATTAAATAGTAGTGGGGAAAGTGGACACCCTTCTCTTGTTCCTGAATTTAGAAGAAAAGCTTCAAGTTTTTCCCTATTTAATATTATATTGCCTGTAGGTTTGTCATAAATAGCTTTTATTATATTGAGATATGTTCCTTCTATTCCCAGTTTCTGTAATACTTTCACCATGAAGGGGTGTTGGATTTTGTCAAATGCCTTTTCTGCATCTATTGAGATGACCATGTGATTTTTGTCCTTCAGACCATTTATATGGTGTATTACATTTATGGATTTGCATATGTTGAACCATCCATGCATCTCTGGGATAAAGCCTACTTGGTCAGGGTGAATAATCTTTCTGATATATTCTTGTATTCTGTTTGCCAGTATTTTTTGAGAATTTTTGCATCTATGTTCATGAGGGAGATTGGTCTATAATTTTCTTTTTTTGATATGTCTTTGTCTGGTTTGGGTATCAGGGTGATGCTGGCTTCATAGAAGGATTTCGGTAGAATTCCTTCCTTTTCTATTTTATGGAAGAGTTTGAGAAGCATTGGTGTTAGATCTTCCAGGAATGTCTGGTAAAATTCAGCAGTGAATCCATCTGGGCCTGGGCTTTTTTCAGTTGGGAGACTTTTTATAACTGTTTGGATCTCTGTGGTTGTTATAGGTCTATTTAAATGGTTTATCTTATCTTGATTTAATTTTGGTAGGTCATATGAATCAAGGAAATAATCCATTTCTTTCAGGTTTTCAAACTTAGAGGCATATATATTCTTAAAGTATGTCCATATGATTTTCTGAATTTCTTTGGTATTTGTTGTGATGTTGCCTTTTTCATCTCTAATTTTATCAATTTTTGTCTCTTCTCTCTTTCTTTTGGTCAGATTTGCTAAGGGTTTGGCAATCTTGTTTATCCTTTCAAAGAACCAACTCCTTGTTTCATTGATTTTTTTTTTTTTTTGTTTGTTTGTTTTCCATTTCACTAATTTCTGCCCTAACCTTTATTATTTCTTCCCATCTACTGATTTTTGGTTTGCCTTGTTCTTCTCTTTCCAAGGCCTTAAGGTGAAGCATTAAATTGTTTAGTTGTGAACTCTCTAATTTCTTAATATAGGCACTTAGGGCTATAAATTTGGTATGTTGTATTCTCATCATCATTTGATTCTATGAATTTCTTGATTTCCTTTTTAATTTCTTTAATGACGCAAACATCATTCAATAATGTACTGTTTAGTCTCCATGAATTTCTGTATGCTCTGTAGTTTTTCTTGTTGCTGACTTGCAGTTTAATCCCATTGTGGTCAGATAGCATATAAGGGATTATTTCAATTTTCCTGTATTTGTTAAGATTTGATTTGTGTCCTATTATATGGTCTATTTTAGAGAATGTCCCATGTGCTGCTGAGAAGAATGTATATTCTGCAGCATTTGCATGGAATGTTCTGTATATATCTGTTAGGTCCATTTGTTCCATGATATCATTTAATGCAGATGTCTCTCTGTTTACTTTTTGTTGGTTGGACCTGTCAAGTGATGAGAGCGGGGTATTGAAGTCACCCACTACTATTGTGTTAGGAGTTATCTCTGACCTTAAGTCTAATAGTGTTTGTTTGATAAAATTGGGAGCTCCCGTGTTGGGAGCATATATGTTTAGTAGGATTGTGATGTCCTCCTGTTGGAGTGTTCCTTTAATCAGTATAAAGTGACCTTCTTTATCATTCCTTACTAATGTTGGTTTGAAGTCTATCCTGTCAGAAATTAGGATAGCAACCCCTGCTTGTTTCCTAGGCCCATTTGCTTGAAGTACCTTTTTCCAGCCTTTCACCCTAAGAAGGTTTCTATCTTTTAATGAGAGGTGAGTTTCCTGGAGGCAGCAGATGGTAGGATCCTGCTTTTTAATCCAATCTGCAAGTCTGTGTCTTTTGGTTGGGGCATTGAGGCCATTGATATTAAGAGTTATTATTGAAAGATATGTATTTGATCTCTCCATTTTTCTTGTTTTGTAGTTATTCCTGGTTTTTGCTTTACTCACTTGTTTTACCTGCTATTTGAGTATGGTTTATTTTTTCCTGTTTCCTGCTGTGTGTGTTTTGCTTTCTCTTCAGCATGAATGATTCCTGCAAGTATTTTCTGTAGAGCTGGTTTAGTTGCCATAAATTCCTTTAGCCTGTCCTTGTTATGGAATGTCCTTATTTCTCCGTCTATTTGGATAGATAGCTTTGCAGGATAAAGTAATCTTGGCTGACAGTTTTTATCTTTCAGAACTTGGAATACATCACTCCAGGCCCTTCTGGCTTTTAAAGTTTGTGTTGAGTAGTCTGCTGTGATCCTGATAGGTTTCCCTTTGAAAGTAATTTGCTTTTTCTCTCTAACTGCTTTCAATATATTTTCTTTGGATTGTGTGTTTAGTAGTTTAATTATAACATGGCGAGAAGAGGATCTTTCTAGGTTTTGTCTGTTTGGTATTCTAAATGCTTCTTGTATCTGCATTGGCATTTCTCTCCCAATTTGGGGTAATTTTTTTTCTATAATTTTGTGGAATACACCTACTAAGCCTCTGTATTGAAATTCTTCCCTTTCTGCTATACCTTGAATTCTTATGTTTGATCTTTTCATAGTGTCCCGGATATCTTGGCGTTCCCATTCATACCTTTCTATTAGCTTGTCTTTCTCTTTGTTGGACTGTGTTAGGTCTGCCATCTGGTCTTCTAGTTTGGATATTCTGTCCTCTCCTTCATCCATTCTACTGGTGAGACTTTTCACAGAGTTTTTTATTTCATTGACTGTGTTCTTCAGAGCTAGTATTTCAGCCTGGTTTTTCTTCAGTATTTCTATTTCCTTATTCATGTCCTGTAACGACCTTTTTATTTCATTGAACTGTTTTTTCTGTATTCTCTTTCAAGAGTTTGTTTTCTTCTTTAATTCCTTTGTTTTCTTCTTGGATTGCTTTCATTTCTTCTTTTATTTCTTCTTTCATTTCTTTGAGTATAGATATCATCATTCTTTTGAAATCTTTGTCAGTTCTGATGGATTTGTAATTTTTGGTGGGATTTAATTGTTTTGATTCTTTGTGTTTCTTGTATTATAATGTAGTGACTTTTGCATCCTGGATTGATTTGATGCTTAGGCTTTCTATTTGTCTGCAGTGTTCTTAGATGTTGTGATCCACCTCTATATAATTTCAGGATATGAGTTTAAAGTGCCAAGTGTAGCACTTGTACCCAAGTCCAACCTCAGAAGTAATCCTAGCTGTTGAATTTGCTTGTTAAGCAAGTATTATAGTGGAATGGTGGAACAATTTAGTAGCAAGTTCTAAACTTCAGCAGAGCAAAATACATATTCAATTAACATGAGCACAGAGTATACAAGTGTGGGAATTGAAACAAACAGTCTTATAAGGTCAAAATCCCTAAGGGTGTGTTTTGGCCCACACCCTTAATGCTGTCAGCTAGGAATCAAACCCTGCCCTCAATAATGACAGAAGCAAAAGATATAGGCCCTTTAAATCTAATAGTATTACAGTGAGCAATGTTCAACACCTCTTATTCAGTTTATTTGAAAATGGTAAGGCCAACCATAAATATGTAACCCATAACCTGCCCTGACCTGGAAAGAGAGGTTAGCACTTCCAACACAGGCCTTTTGTTACCTTTTGGTGTGGCTTTCAAACTCACCAATGCTGAGTGCCCACCTTATTCCCTGAGCTGTGGAGCTTGGCTCAGCTATCCTGGGTCAGGTGTTGGCGATGTGGTTCAGAGCTGCCACTAGTTGCTCAATTCTGCCAATTCACTGGGGATCTGATGGTTGGGGGATGGGCGAATTCAGGAAGCCTGTAGTAGTTCCCACTGTTCCCATTTCTTTCAGTAGCTCAGCAGATTTTTCTTCGATTTCTGGGCTCTGTGAGGAGACTGATGAGGTTGGAATGACCCCCCTTTTGTTTTCTTTTGTTTGGGTGGCGGCAGTGGCTCAGCAGCAGCTTAGCTGTTCTGGGCAGTGGCTTGGAGCTGTGGGTTGAGCCGCGGCTTGGAGCAGCTGTGAAGTGGGCTGCCGTGGGTCGGGGCCACACTCTCCACAGTGGGTTTCTGGCCATCTCCTGCTTTTCCGCTGTTTCCTGGAGAAAATATTCTGCTCTTTTCTGAAGAAGAGTGTAGTTTTGCTTAACTCCCTCCCTGATCCTGTTTGGCATGGCTCCTATGCTGCCATCTTACTCCAACCTTGAACTCTTGATCCTCCTTCTTCTTCCTTTTAAGTGATGAGATTACAGGAATGTATCAACCACCACATCCTACTGAGTTCAGATAGAATCGTAAAGGCTACACATTCCTTTCTAAGAGCCAAACTGATGTTAAAACTGATGCTTCAATCAAAATTCATCCAAGTTCTCAAAGCTCATGTTGGAAAAGTTCCTAGATGGACCTCAGTGAAGAGAAACATTCTGCTGTTTGTGTTTGGTTTTCCATCAACTTTTTCTGTGTGTTCCAATATGCAAAAATGCTTTGGCAGGAGCTAGTGAATTCATGTTAATATGATTTTGATTGAAAAAAGTTGTGTTTTATAAATATTTTGAGGAAAGAATCTTCAGTTCAGAGACTACAGTGGGTAGAAATACACAACAGATTTCTGCATCAAGCAGATGTAGGTTTTGCTTGGTATTTCAATCAGGTTTGCATTGCTTACAGAAAACACCTGACCAAGAGCAGCTTTGGGGAATTAAGGGCTTATTTTAGCTTACAGACTAAAGGGAAAGCTCCATGGTGGCAGAGGAAAATTATGGCATGAGTAGAGGGTGGACATCATCCACTGGCCAAAATAAAGTGGACCATAGCAACAGAAGAGTGTGCCAAATATTGGCATGGGGAAATGGGCTATGACATACATAAGCCTGGCCCCAACAATACACTGCCATGAGGAGGCTTTAATTATCAAGTTTCCATCACCTGGTAACCTAGCATTCAGAACATCTAAGTTTATGGGGGATACCTAAATAAAGCCACCACATTCCTCCCCTGGCACCCATAAACTGATAATCATACATAATATAAAATACAATGCATTCAGTCCAACTTTAAAAGTACCCATAGTTTTATCAGTGCCAATAATGTTCAAACATACCTTTTAACTGAGCAATAATACCAAAAAAAAAAAAATCCCCCCCATAATGGCACAGAATAAACATTCACACTGCAACATATGGCATTGGGCATAGCAAAGAAATATTTAACCAATTCAACATGATTACAGGGAGGGGAATGGCCTAAGCGAGGCCATGGGAAGAGAATGCATAAAAGAAGGGCAGGGGGAGGGTCAATCTAAATTCAAGGTACTGTGAATAAGACTTATGTAATATTGCTTTTTTGAATAATGGCACGTCTAGAAGCTGTAGACTGTTACTAGAAAATTTTCAGTACCTGGGATGGGATACCTTCCAGTGAGTTGTTGGCCAAGGAGGTCCCAGTAGCCTCCAAAACATTAAAGGCTTTTGCCAAAGCCCTTGGTTTCCCTCAAGAAACAGAGAGTAAGACCCTATTGCTGAAGACATCTCTTGCCTAAGAGGCAAGGTCACTGAGAAAGCAAGCTGGTGCTGAGCAGAAAACCTTCTCCCTGTAGACAAGCCAACTGAAAGCTAGAAACAGCTGTACTGCATGCAACCATATGGGACACAGAAGTCATCAGCAGTGAAAACAGTGGATGCTGAATATTCAAGTTTGGCCATACAAGTTCTTGGGGTAACCAACTGCTACATAATTGGACTGAAGGCCCTCTCCATGGGAGAGAATACATACCTGGTATTGAAAAACCTAAGCAAAAGTCTATGGTAGGTGATGTCATGAGCCTTAGGGGTATAAAGCCTGCTCTTGTCTGACTAAATGTATATATTATTCCCACCAAGATGCCCTGAAAGTGCTACACTTAATGTTCATATTCACATATTAACGCTACTCTCACTTCTGGTTAGAGAAGCTTCTCTTTTCAGATGGTGATGACCACTGGGATGACCCAAAAGGCAACATAGTGCTGAGAAGAAGGGATGGAGGAGTGCCCAGCACTGAAACACCTCTGTCACACCCTCCAAGGCTCAGGGACCATTGCGGAAGAGGGGGCGGATAGAATGGAAGAGCCAAAGGAAGGGTATGACTTCTTACAATGCAACTGCCCAGACGGAAACTGGCCTCAATATCCATCATCTTGCAGTGCCTAGAAATACCTCCGCAAGACCCTCAAAATAGAAGAAAAAGATGATGACATCAAATTAAAAGAGAGACTAATGGAGAGAGGGAGAGGATATGGTGGAGATTGGAATTCTAAAGTGGAATGGGGGAGGGGAGGGAAATATCAGGTGGGTTTTTTGTATGTAAGTTTAGAAATTGTCAATAAAAAATAATAATTAAAAAAGAAAACCAAATAAAACAGATTGTAAGCATACTACAATCATAATGCAAACATTCTAATATAAGGATTGAATTAAAAAACCTACAGATGTATTTGAGTGGTAGACAATTGCCTAACATATTTTTCTGGATTCAAAGGCCAGAACTTCAAAAAGGGGGAACAAGGTAGCTGAGTGTGGTTGTTCACATCTGTCATCCTAGCCTGTGGCAGGCAGAAGCAGGAAGATCACTGGAGAATCACTGTGAGTTCAATGCCAGCCTGTCTCAAAAATATTTTTTTCCAGCCTGGCGTGGTGGCACACGCCTTTAATCCCAGCACTCGGGAGGCAGAGGTAAGAGGATCGCTGTAAGTTCAAGGCCATCCTGAGATGACATAGTGAATTCCAGGTCAGCCTGAGCTAGAGTGAGACCCTACTTCAAAAAAACCAAAAAAATGCCTGAGAGGCAAGGTCACTGAGAAAGCAAGCTGGTGCTGAGCAGAAAACCTTCTCCTTGGAGACCAGCCAACTGAAAGCTGGAAAAAGCTGCACTGCATGCAGCATATGGGAGCCAGAGGTCATCAGCAGTGAAAACAGTGGACACTGAATATTCAAGTTTGGCCATACAGGCCAAATGACTGAATGGGTACAATAGTGGCATGTCTGCTCTTAGGGTAACCAACTGCTTCATAATTGGAGTGAAGGTGTTCTCTACGGGAGGGAATACATACCTGGTACTGAAAAACCTAACCAAAGTCTATGGCAGGAGAGGTCATGAGCCTTAAGGGTATAAAGCCTGCTCTTGTCTGACTAAATGTATATATTATTCCCACCAAGCTGCCCTGAAAGCACTACGCTTAATGTTCATATTCACATATTAATGCTACTCTCACTTCTGGTTAGAGAAGCTTCTCTTTTCAGATGGCGATGACCACTGGTATGACCCAAAAGGCAACATAGTGCTGAGAAGAAGGGACGGAGGAGTGCCCAGAAGTGAAACACCTCTGTCACACCATCCAAGGCTCAGGATCCATTGTGGAAGAGGGGGGCGTATAACATGGAAGAGCCAAAGGAGGGGTATGACTTCTTACAATGCAACTGCCAGACAGAAATTGGCCTCGATATCCATGACCTTGCAGTGCCTAGAAAAATACCTTTGCAAGACCCTCAAAAATAGAAGAAAAAGATGATGACATCAAATTAAAAGAGAGACTAATGGAGAGAGGGAGGGATATGATGGAGATTGGAGTTCTAAAGTGGAATGGGGGAGGGAAGGGAAATATCATGTGTTTTTTGTATGTAAGTATAGAAGTTGTCAATAAAAAATAATAATTAATAAAAAAAGATTTAAACAGGGCAAACATCAAACTTTGTAGATCCAAGTTCAACAACAATAGTCAAGTATAGTCACAAATCTCCAAGCCCAATAATTCTAACCAGCAACCAGTCTCTAGAGTACTAATTCTGCCCCTCTATCTAGTCTACTTACAGTCCTAGAAATCTTCATTGGGGGCCAGCAGCTTCACTTGGCAGCCTTCTCGTGGTCCTAGCATCTCCACTGGGTCTCCACTGCAACCCACAGTTCATCCTCATGGCTCCATAAGGTCTCCATACAGGCATCCAGCAAACCTTCTTCACACTGTCCATGGCAGTTTCCAAAACACAAAACTATGTTGCATATTCAATGACCCTCTCTTTCCTGCATTTCTTATACTCCATAGTACCAGGTGGGATGCCAATTTGTTAATCCACGGGAAAATAATAAGCATACTTTGAAGAACAGGACACTCCTTGAGCATTCAGGCCCCTTCAAAAGACTGCATGCTTTCTGTTGTCCCAATGCAGGTCAACTGGCCCTATCTCAATGTCTGTAATCTCTTACACAATTGCAGCTGAACAGACAGCAGTTTCAGCCCAAAGATTTATTATTATTGATGACTTCTATACATACAGACAATAAACCATGATTTCCTTCTCCTCCCCCATTCCCCTTCAGAACTCCACTCTCCATCATATACCCTCCCTCTCTCCTTCAGTCTCTCTTTCAATTTGACATCATTATCATTTTTCTCCTATTATGAGGGTCATGTGAAGGTATTGCTAGACACTGTGAGGTCATGGATATCGAGGCCAGTTTCTGGCTGGAGAGTTGCATTGTAGGGAGTTGTACCCTTTCTTTTGCTCTTACATTTTTCCGCCACCTCTTCTGCAATGGATCCTGACCCTTGGAGAGTAAGATAGAGATGTTTAGTGCTGGACACTCCTCTGTCCCTTCTTCTCAGCACTGTGTTGACTTTTGGGTCATCCCAGTGGTCATCTCCATCTGAAAAGAGAAGCTTCTCTAACCAGAAGTGAGAGTAGCATTAATATGTGAATATGAACATTAAGTGTAGTGCTTTCAGGGAAGTTTCAGCCCAAAGATTTCTTTCTGTGCTATATACCTCTGCTCATACCAGTCCATTTGTATGGAAAGAAACTCTGTACAAATTCTCAGGACATGGGCATAACAGCAAGCCTCTAACACAAACTTCTTGTAGCCCATTCCAAGCAAACCTCTTTCTCACCCTCATAAGCCAAATTTTACAGTCCATAGTTCTTACTACATTCAGGTCTTTCCACTCTGACCAGAATAGTCCATCAAGTTGTACTTTCATCACTGTAAAGTGTCTCTTAGGCCAAGGTTTCAAATCCTTCCACATTCTTCTTAAAAATCAAGTCTAAAAGGCCAGAGCCACACAGTCAGGTGTCTAGCATCAAGCCCACTCTGTGATACCCACATTACTATTGTAGTCAGGTTTGCATTGCTGACAGAAATCACCCCACAAAGAGCAGATTTTTGGGGAAAAACAGCTTATTTTGGCTTACAGACTCAAGGGGAAGCTCCATGGTGGCAGAGGGAAACGATGAGTAGAGGGTGAAAATCACCCTTTGGACAATACAAGGTGGACAATAGCAACAGGAGACTGTGCCAAACGTTGGCACAGGGAAACTGGCTATAACACCCATAAGCCTGCCCCTAACAATACACTGCCTGCAGGATGCATTAATTCCCAAGTCTCCATCCCCTGGGAACCTAGAATTTAGAATGCTTACGTTTATGGGGGACACTTGAATCAAACCACCACACTTGACATTTTTAAATATGTATAGATACAATTTAATCAGAATCCTCTCCTACTGCATTTTCCTAACCTCTCTCTCCCCCTCCAAAGAACTTCTTCTCCCCTATTAGTCCCTCTTCTGTGTTGATATATCTTTATCCTCTTGTGTGTGGGTATGACCCTCTGAGTCTAATTAAAGTTGCCTACATAGACAGGGGTAGTTAATCATTATAAAATGCAGTGCTTTTGGAAACAATGGAGATAAAGGTGCCTGATTTAGCTCCTGGCATTAATCAGAGCTCCAACAGACAAATTATTTAGGAAAATACATAGGTAGATACATAAAATGATAGATATTTGATAGATGGTATTTGATTGATGATAGTTGATAGAATTTTGAAGGACAATGATGAAAATGAGAAAGGGTTAAATGCATAAGGTTTGCTCTTAGAAAACTGTGTGAAATACAAATCTATCTATTCATTTGCAAGAAGAGAGAAAGAGAGGAAATGAGAATGGGTGTGCCAGAGCCTCTAGCCACTGCAAATCAACTCCAGATGTGAGCTCAACTTTGTGCATCTGGCTTCATGTGGGTCCTGGGGAATTGAATCTGGATCCTTAGGCTTTGCAGGCAGCACCTTAACCACTAAGCAATCTCTTCAGCCCCTATAGAAGTATCTGTAACTCTGATATTGGTATAATAGATTAAAATAGAGGACTATAAGAGCAAGCTAGAGCCCAAAGCAAGAGCAGGAACTCAGTAGGGCAAACCCAAAACATTGGCTCCTATTGGTTGGTACTTAAGTAATGTGGTGTCCTATGGATCCTATTTACACTGCAGAACTAAACCCACACAAACATCTAACATACCAATCTATTAACTAAATGAGGCTCTGGGGAAATATGGGATGGTATTGGACTCAGGATTAGCCATGAAGAAAGGAGAACATCAAGAACAATGCATGTGGTCTATGCATCTTCCCCACCACATCTCAGAAAGATTCTCTATTTTGACCCATCCAAACCATAACTCTTCATACAAAGGAATCTGGAAAGGTAGTTCAGCCTGGACAAGTTGGCATATCACAAAGTAGGCACTCTGGGAACCTATGAACCTAGCACTCATGGTAAATATGAATGATTTATGATGAATCCATCCCCTTTCAAAAGTTAATTATAGTTGACATTATTCAGTTGTTCTTCCATCCAAGTACTAACAAGGCCCACCCTGCTTTGCTTCTGAGACCAGACAAGATAAGGCATGTTCAGGGTGGCATAGCTATAGATTGAACTGTAGTTTTCTATTAGATGACTAGCAATGAGGAAGACAGGCTATGTTTGTGACAAACAATAAAATGGAAGCCTATGGTAAATGATAAACATAGGTATACCATATGTAACACTGGTACAATTAACTGAGAATAATAAACAAGAATTCTAGGTACTCTTATTGAGTACCTGTTATGTGTGAGACACAATTTTAAATGCTGAGCATATATCAATCAACAAAAGCATCAAAAATATATGCTTTCATTCACACCACTAAAAATGGTCCATGAGCCTATAAATAAGCACGAGATCTAAAAGACAAATATACACTTGCTTATCAGAAAGGAAGCTGTGACTCATGGGTGATGTCTAGAGTTAGAGACAGCATCTACTGGTATACATATTTCTCACCAATAAAAGACAGTGATAATATTTGGGATTTTTAGAAAAACCTTGTGATTCGATTCATCATTCAAGCCTTTCTTTTTCATTGAGAACTTTAATATATGAATGTGATGCAAATTTGTCTTATTCCCATCCACTTCTATTTGTATAGTGCCTATCACATGTCCCTATTCCACTGAGTTCCTCCTCAGTCAGTAAGTCACTGTGGGGAAGATGATACAGAATACACTTTCCCATCTTGTGGCTCTTATATTATTCCTACCCCTCTTCCACAATGTTTCCTGAACCTTGGATGTCTTTTTTTAAGTCTCCATTTAGTGTTTCACTCTGAAAAGCCTCTGATTTTATGCTTGATGAGTTTTGAGTGCCCTCAGGATCTATCACCATCTCCCTTGGGGAAACTTCTCAGGCCTGTAACAAGAGGGGCACTCATATTTAATCTGCCACTCCCTCTTCTGTAATGTTTCTTGGGCATGGCCAGATGGGAAAGAGATGACTTGTCTTATGCTTGACAATAAGCTTTCTTTACTTGCTGTACTGATGGGTCTTCAGTGTCCCTGGTATTTGTTGCCATTTATAAAAAGCATTTCTCTAGCCAAGGGTAGAAACAGTGTGGATCAAAGAGGATAAGCAAATTTAGAACATCTTTGATAGGCATAGCCTACCCTTTCAGCCAAATAATAGTGGAAACTACACCCTAAGATTTATTACCTTCCAAGCAATGTGCTTCAGACTTGTTCTCAGTACCAGATATTAATTTCCTCCTATTGAGAGCAGTTTATTACCCCCATATAGTATGTACCACTATTGTACCTGTGTGTATATGTTGCCTGGGTGATTAATTTTGTAGCTGTGGGGATCTAATGTTAGTTCATGCTGTTGATGTTTTTTATTCCCCAGCATCTCACTATGACAGCTACCAAGCAGGGAACTAGGTTCCGTTTCAGTTCCACCATGATCACTCAGTTTCTTGAAACAATAGTCTGTGGTGTCTTATGAATAGGACTCAAGCTTTTATTTTTCACATTCAGAAATGTACATTGAAAAATAAGCATGACTTCTTATGTTGCATATTAGAACATTTGAAGAAGAGGATGTGCACAGGACATGAGTAAAAAAAGAATAAGACAAAGGTCACACTGATGAGTACATTAATATAAGGAATATTACATAATTCATTGTAAGTTCTGCTGTATAGGTTTTTTCACAAGTTCATGAGGCCAGCAGTGATAGAATCCATGTTGGAGTCCAGTCTTCATTCTCTATGTGCACTTGATTGTGGAGATGAAAATCAATAGGCAATAAAGGCAATTCTTGTTAAACTAAATTGGAATGATTGATTTTACTCTGGATCATTTATATCCCAGAAATCTGCAGGCCTCATTATGGAAAGAGAAATATTTACTCTTCACTAAAGTTTTACTACATGGTGGAAACACAGATAGAATCCAAATATCACTCAGGAAAATGCAAGAAAACCATGTCTTTATGTGGCAATTTAAAGTAATAATGTGGCCCATAAAGAAGGGTTAATGTGCCCTGGCTGCTCTGAGAATTAATTTCATTGTCAAAGTAAAATCTCAGACACTGGTAAACTTGGGGTCTGTTATGACCTACACAATAGTCATTTAAAATGTCCAAGGGCTTCCTTCCCTTACCTTAAAGGCTTTTAGAAGACAGTGGTGTTTTGTGGGTCATTAACTATACCTTGCAGAAAGGGTTTACATGAGACCGAAGTAGGGGATGTTGATGGACAGGCTCTTTAATCACAACAGGGCATGTGGCTGTCTGGGCTATATAATATATGATGCAATGTGTACTAACCAAAAGCAAATGCTGTACTTAGCATGAAAGAAAAGGTATGGCTCAGAATCCAGAATGAGCACTGTGATTCATTCCATAGCAGGATAACTATATAGGACTCAGACAAGCCTAAGAGAGACAGAAAAGATCACTGTCACAAGTAAAATACAAATTTAAATTTTCAAAGTCCATTATGATTGAAATTCAAAGTTTTGAAACTTAAAACTCAAACAATATTTTATACATATGTGTTACAAGTTTATTGGTGTATTTTCCAGTTATTACATTATAATCTAAATGATTATGAGTCATTTACTCTCATAACCCCTTCCCATCAAAGCATGAAAATTGATGCAGGGCATTCAGGGTGACAAATTTTCTGACAATACTTTGTATTTGTGCAAAAATATGATAAACTTATCTAATCTCTTGCATGACTGAAGATATGGAGGTGTTGGAAGATCATTTGTGACATGGTTTCTTAGCCCTATTAAGTCTGATGCATTCTATTGTTTATCAGGAATTGCAGCAAGATATTCAGACAAGTTATAGCACAGATCCTTGGACCTAGATATGTGTATAACTTACTTTTTATGGTATATCTCAAGAAATGTCTTTCTCCACCAATGGGAGAGATTCAGGAGCACATGAAGCCTGGTAATGATCAAGAATGCCTAGGGCTTTTACATACTCAGCATCTACTTCCTCTTCTGACATTAGCACCTCAGTGTTCCTGTAAGGAACCTACACTCTCTGCACATGACACCATATTTGACCAACCAAATCACCTTCTCCTTTTGACCACTTTGGTTGTATGTGAAACTAATATGTGACTCCAATTCTGTCCTGCAATATTTCCTCAGAAGTTTCTCGATGAGGTGCTCTGCTTTTCAATATGGTGAAACATGACAGATACAAATGTAAAACAATTTTGACTACTTTACTTACTAAATATGAGCTATCACAGAGAAAAGGCAATTGGGAGCTTAGAGAAAGATTTATTCATGATGGCATTAAATGAGGGTATGAATGGAATTTTTGAAACCATCAATTCTGCCTTAGTTTAAGAAGACAAGATAATTTTAAAATAGTAGAGATCAAATTAAGTTAATTAACATGTAAAATATGCCAATAGAGAAATATAATTTTAAATGATTATAGAGTCTAAAAATAAAATTGACAAAACATTTTTATAATGCTGCTAATATAATAAGATTTGAGACCCAAAATGTTTGCTTAATTGATTTACCCAGAGCTTCATAACAAAATAAATATTATATCCAGGAATACAAGTTATAGTTCTGACATAAATTCATAGCCTGGAAAAAGTATTGTAGGGATGTGGATTCCAGTGTGTACACCAATAAAATTGGTGACCACTAATCTTGGCTTTAAATACCAAACTCAGTAAAACATATGAGATTCTTCTCAATATGAAAATGTGCTTCTCTTATATTCTTCAGAACTCACTTAAAATCTCAAAGTTTTTTATGTTTCTATTCACAGAAAAATAATGGGCCATGTTCAGTAATTCAAACAATAATGATTACATTAAGTTATTTCTCTTATCAACATCTCACTTATAACCAACGCACTACCCACAACTGTCTTGAAATGCCTTTCATTTCAAAGTAATTTTGAAGTGAATTATCACACTGTATAACCAAAGATAATTGCACTCATTAAAAAAATGAAAGATACTGTCAAATTATAAGTCCAAAAATCTGAAGTGTTAAATGAATTCCTTTATGATATATGATATATTCAAAATCTGTATAATAGCATACAATTAAAAAGGCTGAAAGAGGATCACCAATTGAATCTTTTTGTATAATTTTAGAATCAAATATAATAATCAGATTTGATGCCACTATTTATTGGTGTAACATCAGAAATTTGGAATGTGCCTTCCCACCATCAAGATGTAGATGTTTTCCCTGCTTCTATGTTTTTGAGTGTTTATAAAACCACTGACATAGATTCAGTAAATGTCCAAAACAATTCCTCTCGTTTTCCATATTGAAAATATATGTTCCATAAATAAATACTAAAGGCAAACAGAACACTGAGAAATAGCTGCAAATATATATATATAACAAACCCACACACCATTACAAGAGAGAAATTTGTACTTTTTATGATATAGTAATAAGAAAAAAACAAATATTCCAACTTCAACTATCATCAGTGAATAAATGTCAATAAAAACAAATATAAAAGAAACATTTAAAGCAAGATTTTTAGTGATATGAAAAAGAACTATGATGCATAAAATTGTACAATAAAATTGCATTGTTATGTGATTTCCACAAAAGACAAGGGAATCAAAAGACAATATCAGGAAATATAAATGAAGAGCTACTAGAAAATGAGGAAATCAACAAGTATCCAATGGAACACAAATATGAATGACGGAAGCCCATTATGTTAGTTTCTGTTCATTGAACCGAAGGAGTAAAAGAGAAAAAATACATTAGGCTTGTCAAATTTAAAGTTAGGTCCCTGATGGAATAAACTTATCAATTTGCTCTCTGTCATTGTTCATAATTTCTTCTTTACTGATCACATGTTGCCTCCCCAACTGATTATGTTATGCTAGTTACTTCAACATATATTTTGTAACTCCTTGAGGAAATAAATCCAAATATTCAAGGTATTCCTCTACTTTAATGAATGTTTATTGATTTTTTTTTGTATGTGTGTATGTAGGTACTTAATAAAATGTTGACATTTGATGTCCATGGGGCACAGATTCCAAGATCCTCACCTACACACTGATACAAACTCTGGGGATTCTCAGGACCTTTATAACATGGAATAGTATTTGCATGTAAACAACACACACCATTCTGTATACTTTAAATCATCTCTGGATTAGCTATACTATCTAATGTCATGTAAATTCTACATTATTACTTTCATGCTGCATTATTCATGCGATAATGACAAGAAAAGGAATGTTTCTTCTTTCAAGGAATCCACAGTTACCTTAACCTACATGTACAAATATGACATATATACTCATATATAAAATAAAGTAATGCAATAATACATATTACATAATTTTGAAATAAAATTTTATAATAAGTATGTAATAATATGCTGCTTTACCAGTGTTCTGGAGTTATTCCTTAGGAGTTAAACGGTGTCATAGAGAGAAGTTTGGGGAAAAACACTTTATATGGTGGTCAAAGAATAGAGAAGAGGGGTCCTTACTTACAGATCAACTTCTTCCCATCACGGGGCTTCAGAATCACAGATAGAGAAAGGAGAACATGAAGGAGAGAGATTCACTAATACAGAAAGCAAACATTCCTATCTTTTTCTGGGAATAGGTAGAGATTGTCCAGGAAAACAGGTGCCACCTTTTCTCACTCATTCATGGTATACTTGGCTCAGTCATGGTGACAGGTAGTCCTCTTTAGACTTTAAAGAAGGGAGATGCAGAGAGATACTCGGTGAGCCTAGGTTCTGGAGGAAATTTTTCTAATTATCAACAAGCCTACATACAGAGCGCTGTGAAGAATCTCAACCTTATCTCAGGCGACTCAGAAAACTGACAATATGATGAGGAGGTGCCAGTCATTTTTACCTTCCTGTGGTCATCAACCAGACATCTGTAAGTCTGAAAGTCCAAGGGAAGAAGTGTTGTTTTCAGAAAAAAAAAAAAAAAAAAACTCAAATATCTGGAATGTAACATAGACAACTGTTACCATATCTCATATGTCAGTGAGACTTCTCACAGCATAATTAATAATGAATTGCCTAATTATCTGACTTCCCAAATTAGATATTTTTAACTAACTAAGTAAAAGTTACTGAAGCTGGAGGTTTTGTACAGTTTTTCCTCAGTAATCCCATGGAAGAGAATTTCAGTATAAAGAATTCAAATTTTACTCTGAAGGACTGCCCAAGTCTGTGTTGATTTACCAGGTTTGCTGAGGACAATTTTCAGGATGTTTTTGCTTTATTTTTACCTCTAATAACAGATATATAAGTGATGTAATGATTGTACAGATTTACTTGCTATATCATTAGATTTAGCAGTGAACCATTTCCACTTGAAGTTCTACATTCTCCTGTCACAGAGTAATGAGATACTAAAGGGAAGAATGAAACTATTCTGACAATAGATGGAAATGGAATCCAAAGCCCTACCATTGTGGCTTCACACTAAAAGAGTTCAGGATAGGCCACCCCATAATATGCTACTTTGGGATGCAGATCAAGTCTAGCCAAAAAACTTAGGGGACAGATATATATATATTTATTTATTTATAAACAATATATCATCTCCCTTGCCACTTTTTGTTTGTTTGTTTGTTTGTTTGTTTGTTTGTTTGTTTTTGTTTTACAAGGTAGGGTCTCACTCTAGCCCAGGCTGACCTGGAACTCACTATGAAGTCTCAGGATGACCTAGAACTCACAGCAATCCTACCTCTGCCTGCCGAGTGCTGGGACTAAAGGCGTGCGCCACCACTCCTGGTTTTACCTCTCAGTTTTAGGGCATGTGCTTTCTTTCCTGTATTGTTTCTGTACAGAAAATTATGAAACCATAGCTGTTAATATTCAGGATTCTCTGAGCTAGAAAGATATTTGCTGTTGTAGATGCATGAAAATAAAGTATGTATCCTAAAAATGCTCCACAGAAAGCCGGGCTTGGTGGCGCACGCCTTTAATCCCAGCACTCAGGAGGCAGAGGTAGAAGGATTGCCGTGAGTTTGAGGCCACCCTGAGACTACATAGTTAATTCCAGATCAGCCTGGCCCAGAGTGAAATCCTACCTCAAAACAAACAAACAAACAAAAAAATTTCTCCACAGATACTAGCAACAAAGATAGATGACATTTAGGAATGTGTCTTCAGGACCTAACTGAATTTTTTCATAGTTTTTTTTTTTAATTTTTAATCATTTTATTAAGTACTTTACTGTATGAACATACCATGTGTTGGTCTCATTCCCCTCATGTTAGCCTCTTCTATCCCTTCTTCCTCTCCCCATTCCACTGACAGTCCTCCTCAGTGGGTTGTTGGTATTCCGAATTGTGATATGAATGCATTGGTCTCCCAGGCTCTGGGTGGCAGCATGCTTCAGGATAATTCTTCCTGTCCTGTGAGTCTTACAATCTTTCACACTCTCTTGCTCAATGTTCCATGAGCCTTGGAGGGGGCGTTGAAGTCTATTACAACATTGAGCTCTCTACAACTTCTGGATTTCTGCTTTGATGAGTTTTGAGTGTCCTCAGTATCTATTGTCTTCTCTCTGGACATAGTTTACATTTAACTTGCATCTGCAGTGGATATGAAGAGATAATGATGAAGTGAGGAGTGTGAAGATAGCCCATAAAGACAGGTGTGTGGTTCTTCTGGATCAGTTTGGGTTGGCAGTCCAAAAAAATTTAGACCTAAAGAGAAGGCAGTGGCTCCTGAAGTTTGGATGTCAGGGATTTTATGTCAAAGTTTTTATATACTTTCAAAAATGCAGATAAAGGGACTGGAGAGATGGCTTTGTGGTGAAGACACTTGCCTTAATTCCCAGGACCCAAGTAAGCCACATGCACAAGGTTCTGCATGCATCTGGAGTTCATTTGCTGTGTCTGGATGCCCTAGCCTGCCTATTCTCTCCCTCTCTCTCTCTATCTTCCTTTTTTACTATCTCATTCTCTCTTAAATGAATAAATAAATATAGTTTAAAGAATGCAGATCAACTTTTTATTGGTTGCGGCCTATAAATTTTAACTGATTAACTTCCCTTATGTCTTTCCCCTTCATCCTCTGGCCTTGGTAATTAAATTTAGGACATCTTGTAATTACATTTTATCATAGTGCATTCTTATATATATTCTCCTGTTAATATACCTATGGCATTTCAGACCATAAACTCAGCTATTGAACTCCCAGAGAGCAGGCAGGCACTATTTTCTCCACTACACTTCTTATCTCCTCTTCCTGTATTGTCACCCTTTAAGTGCCTGTCTTCCATGATGAGAAGAAAGCAAAAGGCATAGGGCTAAAATGCACTAAGAAATGACACACCTGATTTCGGAAGCTGAATCTATATCGTTGGAATATTTTTATTCCACATACAAGGAATCTTAAATATACACTGATGAATGTGTACAAAGGCTCTTCATCACAATTTTCCTCTGTTTTCTGTTTTTAAATTTTTTTCATTGACAACTTCTATACTTACAGACAAAAACCCCATAATATTTCCCTCCCCTCCCCATTTCCCCTTTAGAACTCCATTCTCAGTCATATCCCCTCTGTCTCTCCATTAGTCTCTCTTTTATTTTGATGGCATCATCTTTTTCTTCTATTTTGAGAGTCTTGCAAATGTATTGCTAGGCACTGCAAGGTCATGGATATAAAGGCCAATTTCTGTGTGGACAGTTGCATGGTAAGGATTTGTACCCTTCCTTTGGCTCTTACATTCTTTCCGCCCCTCTTCCACAATGGGCCCTGAGCCTTGGAGGGTGTGACAGAGATGTTTCAGTGCTGGACACTCCTCCATCCCTTTTTCTCAGCACTATGTTGCCTTTTGGGTCATCCCAGTGGTCATAAGCATCTGAACATAGAAGCTTCTCTAACCAGAAGTGAGAGTAGCATTAATATGTGAATATGAACTTTAAGTGTAGTGCTTTCAGGGCAGCTTGGTGGGAATAATATATACACTTAGCCAGACTAAAGCAGGCTTTATATCCCTAAGGCTCATGACCCCCCTGCCATAGACTTTTGTTTAGGTTTTTCCAGTACCAGGTATGAATTCTGTCCCATAGAGAGGGCCTTCAGTCCAGTTATGGAGCAGTTGGTTACCCCAAGAACAGACATGCCACTATTGAACCTGTTCAGTCATTGGGCCTGTTTGGCCAAACGTGAATTCTCCAGTGTCCACTGTTTTCACTGCTGATGACTTCTTTCTCCCATGTGGCTGCATGCAGTGCAGCTTTTTCCAGCTTTCAGTTGGCTGGTCTACAGGGAGAAGGTTTTCTGCTCAGCACCAGCTTGCTTTCTCAGTGACCTTGCCTCTCAGGCAAGAGATGCCTTCAGCAATAGGGTCTTACTATCTGTTTCTCAAGGGTAACCAAGGGCATTGGAAATAGTGTTTAATGTTTTGGAGGCTACTGGGACCTCCTTGGCCAACAACTCACTGGAAGGTATCCCATCCCAGGCACTGAAAATTTTCTAGTAACAGTCTATAGCTTCTGGATGTGCCATTATTCAAAAAAGTAGGTTTACATAGGTCTTTTTCAGAATATCTTGAATTTTGATTGATCCTCCCCCTGCCCTTCTTTTACACATTCTCTTCCCATGGCCTCACTTAGGCCATTCCCCTCCTTGTAATCTATTCTTCTACTTACATATGTGCAATACCATACACTTAAGTCCTTCCCTCTCTTCCCTCCCTTATAGCCTTTTATCAGCTTACTGGTTTCTGTTATCGACTTTTGGTTCCAGTTCACACACAAGTCTATACATTTGTAGCTAGGATCCACATATGAGAAAGAACATGTGACATTTGGCTTTCTGAGCCTGGGTTACCTCACTTAGTATAATCCTTTCCAGATCCATCCAGTTCCCTGCCAATTTCATAATTTCATTTTTCTTTACCGCTGAATAGAACTCCATTGTGTAAATGTACCACATCATTATTATCCATTCATCTGTGGATCCATTTCCTTGCTATTGTGAATAGAGCAGCAATAAACATGGTTATGCAAGTAGCTCTAACATAGTGAGAAGAGTCCTTCAGATATATGCCTAAGATTTCTATAGCTGGATCATATGTTAAATCTATTTTTAGCTATCTCAAGAACCTCCACACTGATTTCCACAATGGCTGGACCAGATTATATTCACATCAACAGTGTAGAAGTGTTCCTCTTTTTCCACATCCACGCCAACACTTATTGACATTTGTTTTCTTGATGTTAGCCATTCTGACAGGAGTGAAATGGAATCTCAAAGTGGTTTTAATTTGCATTTCCCTGATGGCTAAGGATGTGGAACACTTTTGTAGATGTTTATATGCCATCTGTATTTCTTCTTCTGAAAACTCTCTATTTAGTTCCATAGCCCATTTTTTTTTAACCAGGTTGTTTGATTTCTTATTATTCTGTTTTTTGAGTTCTTTGTATATTCTAGATATTAATCCTCTGTCAGATGTTTAGCTGGCAAAGATTTTTCTCCAATTCTGTTGATTGTCTTTTTGCTCTATTCAGTGTCCTCTGCTGTACAAAAGCTTTGTAATTTCATGAGGTACCAGTGGTTGATTAGTGGTTTTATTCCCTGAACAATTGGGGTTATATTCAGAAAGTCCTTGCCTATGCCAATATGTTGAAGGGTTTCCCCTACCTTTTCCTCTAGCAATTTCAGAGTTTCAGGTCTGATATTAAGGTCCCTGATACATTTGGACTTGACTCTTGTGCATGGAGAAAGGCAAGGATCTATTTTTATCCTTTTACATACAGATGTCCAGTTTTCCCAGCACCACTTGTTGAAGAGGCTATCTTTTCTCCAATGAATATTTTTGGCATTTTTGTCAAAAATTAGGTGGCTGTAGCTTCCTGGATTAATATTTGGGTCTTCTATTCTGTTCCATTGATCTACCTGTCTGTCCTTGTGCCAGTACCATGCTGTTTTTGTTACTATGGCTTTGTAATGTAACTTAAAATTGGGTATGGTAATACCACCAGGCTGATTTTTGTTGTGCAAATTGTTTTGGCTATTCAAGGTTTTCTCTGTTTCCAGATGAATTTTAGGAATCTTTTCAGGTTTTTGAAGGAGGATCAGTAAAGAACAACGCAGGGGAAGGGTAAGAATACAGCACTCAAGGTCACAACACCAGAAAAGGTTGGGAGATAAACACAGAGAACATCCTACTAAGCCAGATATCCAGAGACACAGAGGCCCCAAAACCTCATCAAGGAAGCAGAACTAAAATGACCCCAATGTGGCTCAGGGAAACTCGTGGAAGAGGGGGCGGAAAGATTGTTAGAGTCACAAGTTGGGGCATGTATTAGTCAGGGTTCTCTAGAGGAACAGAATGGACAGAATGAATTGTATTAAAAGGGGATTTATTGGATTAGCTTACACAGTCCAGCAATAGCAGGTTGCAGGTCCGAGAGTGAAGAAACCTGGTAGCTGCTCAGTGCACGAGGCTGGAGGCCTCAGCAGTCCCAATCCGGCACTGAAGGCCTGGAGGCTTCCTGGAGAGACGCTGCTCTTCAGTCCACCCTGGTCTTCAGTCCACACTGGAGAGCAGCAACACCAAGCAGCAGGTACCAAGCAGAAAACACCAAGCAGCTAGTAGCACCGGCAGCCAGGTGGGAGAGAGAGCCTTTCTTCCCAGAGCTCCTTTTTATCAACCAGCCCCCTCCTCCAAGAGGGGCGCCCACTCTGGGCCGCCCACTCTGGGGAAGGCTTACCCTGGGGGCAGGATTCTTCCTTTAGTTAATCCTTCCTAGAGGCAGCCTCAGAAACACACTTATGAGGAATGTCTGTGGATTCCTAAACAAATCAAGTTGACACAAACTTAACCATCATAGGGCATTATGCACAGAGACTGGGGCATCCACCAGAACTCTTTTTCACAATGCACTATTCCACATTCCCCATTGATGAGGGCTCCTTTGAAGTGGGACAATTACTATGAATGTAAAATCAGAATAATATAAATAAAAAATATATATATTTATTTTAAAAAAAAGAATTTTTCTATTTCTGTGAAGAATGCTATTGGAATTTTAATGGGGATTGCATTAAATGTGTAGATTGCTTTTGGTAAGATTGACATTTTCACTGTTTTCTATTTTTTATCTAGTTTCCTCTAGTGATAAAACCAGGGCATTGACTTACACAAGCTACTTCACTGTGGATGTATATTCTAAGCCCTATAGTTTCCTCCTCAACTATAGCAAGGGTGGTAAGGTTAAGTTCAATAACCTGATTCCAAAATATCCCCGAAGGCCTTGCCATAATTTCAGATCCATAGTAATTGGTCTGCTCTTAATTCCCTTTCTTCATGCTTGTTGTCTTTGCTGCATCAGAACTTGGTGGTTACTGCAATGTAAATTTCAACAGTTTTTATTGACTACAATTACTGTGATGATTCATTTTAGGTGCCAATTTGCCTAGATTAATGAACATAGAGGTAAGGGTGACATTACTTTTTAGGTAGGTGTGTGTTTATTGACAGAGTGAGGAAGACCTGCCTTCCAGAAAAGGGACACCATGTGTGATAGTTACATGGTTGTCAACTTGATCTTTTTAGTAATCCACAGACTTCCCTTTTGGGTGGGTCTCTGAGGTTGCTCCCAGGAATGACTAACTGAAGGAGGAAGTCTTTCTCCCAGGGTGAGACCTTCCTCCAGAGTGGGTGGCCCCTCTCAGAGTGGGACTTGATATAAGGAAGTTCTGGGTATAAAGAGTCCCTTCCTACCACATGGCTGCCCGAGCTGCTTGCTGCCTTCCAGTGTGGATTGAAGACCAGCGTCAACTGAAGACCAGTGTGGATTGAAGATGAGCTCTTCTGGAAGCCTCCAGGCCTTCAGTGCCAGATTGGGACTGGTGAGGCATCTGGTCACATGGACTGAGCAGTTACCGGGTTCCTTGATTCTTGGGTTACAACTGTTATTGGACTGGCATAAACTAATCCAACAAATTCCATTTTAATATAATTCATTCTATTGATTCTGTTCCTCTAGAGAACCCTGACTGATACACCATGCAATGAACTGGGGGCCTGAAAGAACAAAGTGGTAGAGGAAAGGTGAGTTAAGATACCTTCTTCTCTTACTCTTGCACATAAGAGCTCCAGCTTCTCTGTATTTGTATTCTCAGACCTACAATAGTAGCTTTCTGTGTCCTCTGACCTTTGACCTTCTGCTGATTGTTAAACCATGATCTCTCTGGTTCTGAAGACTTCAGACTTGAGCAACCAAGTGAAGCCTTGATGCTCTACCTAAGATAGAGCACATTATGTGACTTATGTTATTGTATTTTCATAACCAATGCCCTCCCATATATCTGTTCGTCTATTATCTATTTATTTGTCTGATTGCCTGCTTATCTATTATCTATTTGTCTATGTATCTATCATCTATCTATCTATCTATCTATCTATCTATCTATCTATCTATCTATCTATCTATCTATCTTTCTATCAATCATCTATCTATCTATCTATCTCTCATCTATCTATCTCCTACCTCTCTGTTTATATCCTGCTTCTTTTCTCTCTCTGAAAAACCCTAACATAGTGATCAAATGTCCTTCAAAGCCCAACTATTCTTAAAACTCCTAGTTTGAGCTGTCTGCCAACTTGTAAATGACTATGTTCTTTCTCAGTATTTCATTAATTTATGACAGAGCAAGACTCTATCTAATAAGTCCATTTTACCCAATTCTCATAAAACATCACAGCCCAAAAGAGAAAAATGTTGAAGTTGGGACACTTCAAAATAATCACCCAATCATAATTCATGTCCTTAGTATTTACTCTAATAACATGAATCCAGATGAACTCTTTGGTATTTATATGGCTGCCACTCACTAGCACTTGTATAGAATTTTGACTTGAATTCAACTGTAATTAACTAGACCATTAATTTAAAATGAAAGGGCACAAGATAATAAAACATCAGTTCATGTATAAAAGACATCTTAGTTCTCCATGAAGACAAGAGACTGTATCAGACAATTGCTGTATAATTTGTCTCAGTCACAGACAGAGACAAAATCATCCCTCATGAGCTTTGGATATAACTTTAGATTCGATAGTTCTGCATTTAGCTTGGTGCCACTGGTGCAAACATCCTGGTTTCTTTTAAGGAACGTAAGATATTATATTCACTAATGATTTTTTTTCTATCAAGAGATATTTTTTTCATTTTTATTTGTAGGTATGTGGGTGGGTGTCGGTGGGTTACCAGGGTCTCTTGCTGTTGTAAAAGAATAGCAGACACATGCACCTTTTTTATACCAAGTTTTATATGGATGCTGGGAAATTGAACCCTGCCTGTCCGACTCTGCAAGCACCTTTAACCACTGAGCCATCTCCCCAGTCCAATGATACTTCTTTTTCTAAACTAGACCAATATGCTTATGGCTCCCCATGATATTATTAGGTAAATGAGCAAAAATAGAGAAATGAAGAGACATATTTACAATTAAAGCAAATAATAACATATCTCAGGCCCTGTGGCTTCCCTGTTATGTTGATACCTGTGTTAAGGCTTTGATGGCCCAATTACAGAGAGAGGCTTGGAAAGCATGACAAGGTGTTAAGTCCCTGCTCTCTATCTTTCAGAAAGCATAAATATACGGACTTCATTCCCAGTATACACTTTCAAATCATTACAATTTGAATGTGAGAGGTCCTCTGCATACTTATGCAGTAAGCTGGCCCTATCCTGCAGGTGGTGCTATTTCAAAAGGTTCTAAAATCTTTAGGAGTTGTGGCCTATCTTGTTGAAGTGTATCACAGGGGGTGTGTCTTTTGGAGCTGTATCTTGTTCCTGCAGTCCTTCCTATCTCTGTTCTGCTTCTTGACCACCAAGAGGGGAACTGCTTCCTCTTGCACATGCTCCTGCCAGCATGATGTTCAGCCTTACCATGGGTCCAGAATCAATGGAACCAAAGAATATGGATTGAAATCTCTTAAACTCTGAGCCAAAATAAATCTTTTTTTCTTAACTTTAAGTAGTTTATGTCAGAAATTCTATGAGCAGAATGAGGAAAGTCACAAAAATTTTTCTAGAAAAAATAAAAATGATTAAATAAATTACCATCACCAGTATTATTATTATTATTTTGCTACTTTCTAACTTGCAACTGGAGTTAGGATGATCACTGCTCACATCACCCATGAGATGCCATATACCTGGCCTGCCCAGATTATATTGGTCACTTGCCTTATTCTGTGTAATTCAGCTCATCTCAATACTGACTTATAAATCATTTCCAAATCTTTCCTACCCCTCCAAACTTCAGGAATTCTGATAATTAAATAAATTATGATGTATAGGAATTTGTTTTAAGCATAAAACAAAATGCTTTATCAGTGGAGAGAGCTAATATAACTGTATTTTAAGTTAGTTATTTTTCATACACATGGTTTTGTTTTGCTCTTTTTAAAAAACTGGGGCTGGGGAAATGTCTTAGCCATTAAGGCATTTGCCTGCAAAGCTTAAGGACCCCGGTTTGATTCCCCAGGACCCACATAAGCCAGATGCTCAAGGAGACACATGCATCTGGAGTTTGTTTGCAGTGGCTAGAGGCCCTGGCATGTCCATTCTCTCTATATATCTCAGTCTTTCTTTCTCTCTGTCTCTCAAATAAATAAATAAATAAAAGTTGACTAATCTATATTAAAATTATTATTATCTGAAATAAACATAGGTGTCTCTTCATGTCTGTATAAATATGTGTGAAGTCAACAAAAATGAACATTGAAAAAGAACATTAGAAATTAAAAATAAAAAAATAAAGGTTAATGCACTTAATCCAAGGTCTAATGTCATCTGCAATGACAGAAAGAATTTATTTTCATCTATAAATAGAACAGCTAAAATGAGATTCAACAGAATAACAGGCAGAATGACCAAAAAAATAAGGGATGAGAATAGGAAGAGAAAAGGAAAGAAGAGAAAGAGAGAGGAGAAAAAGAAAGATAAATTTAGGAAGCATATTTAGAAACTATGACTTATCTTTATGTACATGGAAATTTTTCATCAATATGATTTAAATAACATAATGAAAAATACTTGGTGATAAAAAGCTTATATAAGTTAAGGAAGGAGGAAAATACATTGTCAGTTAGTTAATAGTGTTCATATAGTAGAAAATGAACGCTCCCTCCTCTTATAACTATGAACAAATATAGTTAGAGAAACTTACTTTGATCCATTATAACCTAACTCAAAAGGGAAAACCTGATTTTAAAAAGAGAAGGTGAATACAATTGCAAACCCCCAGAAATAGAAGATTCATCTTCAGAGTCAGTAAAGAACAAACACCTTTTAGATTTCTAGGTTAGGTGTAACAACACAGAGGCAGTTCTCAGAAAATGACCTATTCTGAATTTCAAACTATGGCTGTGTGTGAAGACTTTCTAATACAACACAAGGTATAGCAACTACCCCTTGTTCAAAGGCATCATGTCCCAAAAATTCTGTGAGCAATTGAACTTACCCATAAATCTCTCCCCTCCAAGGGATATCACTGCTGAACTCCTACTATGCTCTGTGAGTGCCTTACATGAATCTTTTTTTTTTTTTTTTTTTTTTTTTTTTTTTTTTTTTGAGATAGGGTCTCACTCTGGCCCAGGCTGACCTGGAATCCACTATGTAGTCTCAGGGTGCCCTCGAACTCACAGTGATCCTCCTACCTCTGCCTCCTGAGTGCTGGGATTAAAGGTGTGCACCACCATGCCCGGCTTCCTTACAAGAATCTTTCATCTTCATCTCAATCCTAAAGGTAAAGCAGAAGATGTCAAGACTTGAAGAGCTTAAGTAGTTTACCAAGGTCATTGACCTGAAGCTTAACAGTCATCTGCTCAGGTAGCTACCTCATGAATGATACATTAACCACAGCATAATGTGATTACCCTCAGAATATAGGGAAGCCCATAGACTGAAGATTAAAGGTCCATTAGCTAGTTTGGGAATCATCCATTCATTAATAGTGTTGCAGTTACCTTCCTGTTGCCAGACAGATATCTGACCACAAATAACTTATGGGAGGAAAGAGGTTATTTCAGGCTTATAGAATCCAGAGAACCTCTGTTGTAGCAGAAGAAGCTGGTTCACTTCCCTGACACATAGCAAAGAGTCACCATCAACATGTCAACAAACACCAATAGCCAGAGCTCCAAACTCCTCTTTGCACACCTTAGGACTGGATTACGAGATCCATACCATGTGATGCCCCCTGTCAGGTCATGAACAGTGATAAGACCCTCATCACATGTAGCTACCTGCTCTTAGACATCCCAGTCTCTAGAATCATGGGCTAAACAAGTGTATATTAGCTATAATCAACCTTTGTGGTAGTATTTTGTTTTGGTAAAATAAAATGACCTAACACAATCACTAAATACAGTTATTCATTGTTTTCTATAATATGTTTTTACTCACTTAAAATACATGTAGATATTCATTAGAATAAAAATGCAATTTTGAGTAACCATATAATGTTTTCTTTCATATGAGTCAAAATTAATTTGTCCAGTCCTCCTTCTGATGCATGCATGCCACATACCATTTGTATTGTTATAGACATTAAGGCCATGAACATATTTTTACACATTGTTTGCACTTTCTTTAAATAAAATGCTGGATCCACGTGTATGCAATTGTAAGATCAATAGAATACTATTCTGCAGAAATGTTACAATTTTCAGTGAAACTAAGCCAATGTGTCCATATCAAAGCCCACCTCAGCAACAATGAGCTATCTCAGTTTTATTATTAGACAGAGTATATATTTACTGAGAGACAATGTATATTGTGTTCACTTATTACAATTGCTTCTCTCCTTTCCTATATTTTACTATATATTAATAAATTCATTTATTTTTAAATTTCTCAACCAAAAACTATAATTTCTATGTCATTATGTACAGAATGTTGATTTGGAATATGCATACATTGTAATTATAAAAAGGTTCAATTGACCTAAGAAATATATGCATAATTATCTTAAACTTACATTTTCTTTAAAATTTTTTTATTTGTTTATTTTTATTTCAGAGAGAAAGAGAGCAAGAAATACAGAATTGGTGCACCATGGCCTTAGCCACTACAATCGAACTCCAGACACTTGCACCACCTAGAGGGCATATGCAACCTTGTGCTTGCCTCACCTTTTGTGCATCTAGCTTAGTTAGGATCTGGAGAGTTGAACACAGGTCCTTAGGCTTCACAAGCAAATGCCTTAACTGCTAAGTCATCTCATCTCTCAAGCCCAAACGTATATTTCTATACTGAAAGTAGTAAAATGTATTCTTTTTTTTTCAATTTTTTAAAAATTTATTTGAGAGAGAGAAATAAAGAAGCAGAGAGTGAGTGAATATGGGTGTGCCAGGGCCTTCTGCCACTGAAAGTAAACTCCAGGTGCATGCACCACTTTGTGTGTCTGGTTTTACATGGGGGATTAAACCTGGTAGTCAGGCTTTGCAAGCAAGTAACTTTAACTACTGAGTAGTCCCTCCAAGCCAACTTAAAATATGTTCTCAACAGTTTTCAATAACTCAATTCTTGTACATCAGTCATTTTCTTGTTGCAGAGAATAAATATCTAACGAGAAGCAGCATATGAGGGGCAAAAGGTTCAATTTGACTAAAGTTTTGTAGAGAAACTGAATATTGTTGAAGAAGTCATGACAGAGCAAATAGACCATATCACGTTTCACCAGAGTCAGTAAGCCGAGAACTGGTATATCACCTTAAAGGCCCCTCTCCAGTGACACACTTCTTCAGGCAAAGCTTCCTCTCCTAAGAGTTCTATAACCTTCCCTAACAGTACTATGAAGGAATGTTTTACCTTCAAACTACCAACACCTTGTTTTAGTATAACTGCATGTTGTACAAGAGAGCTCTTGAACTTACTTATCCTGTATAGCTGAAATTTGGCTTCTGAAAACAAAATAATTTTGCTACTATTTCTCTGACATTTGGGCCTTAGTAACCACTATTTTACTGTGTGCTTTGATAAATCCAACTTTATTTCCCCCCTGTATAGATGTTATGATTGTTTAACACAGTGTCCTTCAGGTTTATCCATTTGTTCAAGATGTCAAGACACCCTTATCATTAAGAGGAACAGTATTTACCTTTGTATATAAAACATATATTTGTCTATTTATCCACTGATCAAAATTTGATTCTATATTTTCATAACTGTGAATCAGTCAAGGTATGGTGTCTATATTTCCCATTATAGCATAACAAAACCCCAAAAAATATTTTTTAAAAAACTGTTAACTCTAATCAATGTAAGTCAAGAATTGCCTTTCTTAGAGAAGATATAAATATTTGCCTATCTCTAATGAGGCCTGATAAACGTAGACGTTCCATGATCATTTGCATTGGTGTATATAAATGCTACCTCACCACAGTCCCAGTACCAAAGACCTGTCATCTTATTCAGCTTTTAGGCACACATGGAGTATTTGTTACTTATAAGGAAAGTATAATTTGGAGCATAATGTTTAACTCTTTTTTCTTTTACTTTGCTATTATCTGTCTCTACTAGCAATATTTCTAACCTAGAGAGACCATTGAGCTCGTTTCAAATTACTACCTTTCAGTGATTTGTCAAAGCACTTCCTAAGAATCAACAGAGCCAGTTATAAATCTTTGGATAACACTCTCTTTTTTATGCTGATTTCATAGAGAAAAAGTTGGTGATTGATATTCCCACTGCAGTAGAACAATGAAAATCACAGAACCATACTTGTAGAGGCCTCAGGAAAATAACTTTAAACACATGGAATTTAACAATATCATCAGCCTTAATCTGCTACTTGGCTGAACAAATTGGGAAGTGAGTAGGCTTGCCTAAGAGTGCAGGATTGAGGAACTTCAAGATGTTCCACACAGGTAGGAAGCTTTTCAAGCTGAAGAGGGGGCGGAAAGATTGTTAGAGGCACAAGTTGGGGCTTTATGCACAGAGACTGGGGCATACCCTCCAGAACTCTTGACTAACCTCACAATGCATGACCCACATTCCCCATTGATGAGGGTCCCTTTGAAAGTGGGAGGACAGGGAGGAAGACAATGGAACCAATACTATGAATGTAAAATCAGAATAATATAAATAAAAAATATATATTAAAAAAGAAAAAAAGTTATATTTTATAATGTAAAAATAAGAAAGCTTTGACAAGAAACATTTAGCTTTAAAAAAGTGCCATTGAGATTGAAATAGAATTTAATCATCTTTTTTTATCTCTTTCTTTTATTATTTCTTTGATACAGTCTTACTATGTAGCCCAGTCTAACCTTGAACTATTGACAATTTGCCTGCTTCAGTCTCTTGAATTCTGGAATGCAGAAGTGCACAAATTCTGTTATTATCCCTAAGTTTGGGCTGTGTTATCAGGCAAGCATGAGGAATTGAGTTCAGAGCCCACTTAAAAGTCCTGGGTGTGCTGGTACACACCTGTAACCCCAGCTCTGTAGACAAGGAATGCCTACAGAACTCTGGATAGCTAGTCTAGTCCATTCAGTGAGCTCCAGGTACAATTGGAGACCATGTCTCAATAAAAAATAAAAAGGTTGGAAAGATGGCACAGTGGTTAAGATGCTTGCCTACAAATCTGAATGACCCAGGTTTGATTCGTCAGTACCCATGTAAAACCAGATGCACAAAGTGGTGCATGAATCTTGAGTTTGATTGCAGTGGCTGGAGGCCCTGATGTACCCATTCTCTCTTCCCTCTATCTCCCTCTCTACTTGCAAATAGATAATAAATAAATAACTTAAAACTTTAAAAACATAAGGTAGAGAGCAACTGAGGAAGACGTACCTGACCTTCACCTCTGGCCTCCTCATGCAAGTGGACGTATCCATGTACACTCATACACATTGTGAGGGAGAAGTACAGTGGTGATAAGCAGTTAGGGACAGAAGTTTGTGTCATGGAAAATTAACAGTGTCCATTTCCCGTCTTGGTCCCAAAAGCCTCCTCCTGAGGAGGAGGGAGGAAAGCCCCCAGACCAAAGATATTGGTCCTCCCTCATAGTCTGCAGCCAGAGCTGCTACTTGAACTAGTGTTTCCTTGCTTAGGGCCTGAGGTGGGGGATCTAACCAGAAACCCATTTTTGTTCTCATATACAGAAGCAAGGCATCCAATTCACTAATAACCAAAAATGCATGGACAGACAAGAGCCTACAGACATAGGCATGCTGCAGGCTGGGCAAAGGCCGATGACCTTAAATGTAAGCCTCTTGTCAGACACAGATCAGAGATCATGCTGCTCAGGACCCCTCCCACCTTTGTTTACTGTCACTCTGGGCCTGAATAAATTTTGCTTGCTATACTTCCTCTTCTCTAATTCTTTATTGTTTGAGAAAAAGAACCCAAAAACTCTCAAGCAAAAATCCCTGCATTAATCATATTGGTCACCCCCTCCCACACACAAATTTTCATAAACACTACATACACATAAAATGCAAAAAGGAACTTTCTATGCTATGAGATTATGAGAAAAATATGGATTCATTACTTGTTTATTCAAATCAACCCATTAATGACAGACTGACTTCATGCCCAGGTCTCAGGAGATTAAGCTATGTAGACTATAGAGTTTATTACTAACTTTTACAGGAATATCCTTGGATGCTAGATGATAGGAGGCAATGATTTGGAGCATTAGTTTTGAAGGCTTAATGTATACTCTTTATGCAATATATAAGATATATCTTAGAAAGATGTGGTAATGAGAGACTGTGTAAATGAACTTAAAGGTCCCATGTGAGCTACAAGCAATCATATTTTACAGTGATGACTTCTTCAACTGGTTTTCCAGTCATTGGCTAAAGATGAGACATTCCAGGAAATAAAGTTTTTGAAGCTTTCTTTGTTCAGGCTCACATGACCATTCCAGAGTTCAATTTCACACATAGAATTTGCTTTCCTGAAGATTCTTCTTCACTATCAATAAAATTTATTGATTTTCTGAAATCATATCTATGTTACTTTGAACGGATGTCCCCCAGGAGACTCAGGAGTTTTATCCTAGGGTCCAGCCCAAGGGTGTGGGGCTGGTTTTGGAATTCCAGTCTAAAGATATGCAGAGTGCTTGAGCTCTGCCAGGATTCCTGGAGGGTGCTTGTTTGTGGTGCTGGTGGTGGTTGTATTTCACTGTGAAAGGGGGCCTGCTTCTTCTGCCCCCTGGATCTGCAAGTTTCAAATAAATGACATTCTTCCTATAAGCTCTAGCTGGTTTGGAAGTTCATCCCAGGATTGTGAAGTTGACTGCTACAACATCCGAAGAGGAAACGTATATACACATATGTGCATGTATATACTCTCCAGGGATAGAATTTTATGAATGCATTTTGGGGGTGGAGAGATGGCCTAGTGGCTGAGGTACTTGTCTGTGAAGCCTAAGGACCAAGGTTCAATGCCCCAGTACCCACATAAGCCAGATGCACAAGGTGGTACATGTGTCTGGAGTTCGTTTACAGTGGCTGGAGGCCACTGGTACACACATTCTCTCTTTCTATCTGTCTTTCTCTCTATCTCTCAAAATAAGTAAATAAAATATTTTAAAAAAGAATCTTATAAGTGCACTTTTAAAGGAACAAGTGAATTTTATTTAAAATAAATAATGATTCAAGTAGAGTTCCTGAGACATCTGTATCCATTATGACATTATGCATTTCTGGTGATGGGACAATTCACACTTAGAACAAAGAATGCTGACACATATATACTCACTGTCTAAGAACATTGGCACATTGATTTTGTTCGTGAGGCTATTATTATTTGTCTCATATCTCCTGATTTATCTTTATTGTGAAAGGGATTGAACCAAGGGTCTATTTATCTGGGTGTATTCAATAGGAAGGCAGAAGAGTTAGGCTGTCTTGATTTGAGATTTAATAATGGGAATAAAAAATTAACTTCTATGAGTATATGACATTCTTATTATAAAAGGTAATGATACAAGGTCAATTTTCCTGTTAGGAATTCATGTAAGGAATATAGAACAAAGCAATCATTGCTCACATTGTAGAATTTTCTCTCATAATCAAAATTTTTAAAAACATACATGTCTTTAAGACCTACCAGAATTGTATGAAGCCAAATTCCCATTAAACTGTCCCTGTGTGATAGTGACTCCTACAGAAATAGTTATATGCCCAAGTTCACCCAGCTAGTTTGTGGTAAAGCTAAAACTGAACTACCTCAGGTTTAACTCCAAGCCCAAATTCTCGTGGGTGACAATATGTTGCTTCCATGAAAATAAAGGAAGAGAAGAAGACAACTCAAATTTTATTTTTTATTTCTTAATTATAGTTTATTTCTTCAATCACAAGTTAAGCTATTTCCAAAAAAAAAAAAAAAACTTTGTTTTAAATTACTTATTTATTTGAGAAAAAGAGAGAGAGAAAGAAGCAGATAGAGAAAGGAAGAATGGGTACACCAGGGCCTCCAGCCACTGCAAATGAACTGCAGATGTATGTGCCACCTTGTACATCTGATTTACATGAGTACTGGGGAATGGAGCCTGGGTCCTTAGGCTTCACAAGCAAGTGTCTTAACTGATAAGCCATCTCTCCAGCTCTTCCAAAAGCTTTAAACTGGCTTCTGAAAGAATAACCAATTTTCACTGTTGAGCTCACAGCCTAAAAGAGTAACACTTAGCAGTACCTCCATAAATATGTGCGTAGGAGCAGATTGAGAATCTGCATGAGGAATGGTAACTTTTACAGGTCATGGCATGGTGTGACTTTTTTTCATCATTGTGATCAAATACCTGAGAGGAAACAATTTACAGGAGGAAGGATTGATTTGGTTCACAGTTTGATGGTATAGTCCATCCTAGCAGGAAAGGGATGGTGAGAGGTGTATGTTCTTGACTCTGACAGCAGGAGGGTGAGGCTGCTTGCTCACATCTGGTCAAATCAAGAAGCAGAGAAAGAAAAACGCCATCTGCCTGCTGGCTTTCTTCAGTTTTTACTTTTTATTAGGTCTTAGACCCTAGCACAGGGGATCTCCCCCATTCAGGAAATCTTTGTAGAAAAACAAACCCGCCCAGACGTGTATCTACTGGGTTATTCTAAATTCCGTGAATTCATCAGAAACAATCATCACAGTGGTGTCCTCAGTCTCTCAATGGAAATGCACATTTGATTTGAGAGGTGGATGGTGATGGGAAGAATTCAAGAAAGCATTCTGAAACATGTGCCCTTTGGAGTGCTCGGTGATTCACCACATGACATGTAGACAAGGAGACGGTCTTCATTGTCTGAGCTAATATCCTCTATCTTACACTTTCACTCACAGCCCATAAAACACAGACCATTCTCAGTCTCCATCCTGCCTTCTGACAGGAGGTGAGATAATTCTGGACTTCTCAGAAATGCTCCCAAGAAATGTGTGACTATAGGGATGGAAGGTGGAATGTGACATTCTATGTGCATTTCACAGAAGACAGGGCCTTAAGTCCAGCAATAAATCTATAATTGTTAATATTTCAGATGTCACAAAACATATGGGAATTCCATGGAGAGGAGCAAAAAAGTTTAACAATTACAAAGGAGATAGATACCTTCTGTGTGAGGCCCAACATGATCTCACTTAAGGAGGTGTGCATTTCCTAATGTTAAATCAATCCTTCCCAGTCACATTGATGCCATGCATCTCCATCTATTCAGCCTTGGCTTTTTGGCTACTAGACTTCACTCTTCTGTTCACTCATTTATTCATTCACCAAGCACTGAGAAAAAAAACATGATTTTTGTCCCAAGGGATCTTGCAGTCAGTGGTGAAGGCAGCAAGGAAACAGAACTCATATGCTAAAAAAAAAAAAAAAAAAAAAAAAAAAAAAAAAAAAAAAAAAAAAAAGCTGCAGGAGCAATAATAGACATGCCATGGGCTACAGAGGTCCATTCTAGACAAATGCAGAGAAACAGCACAACTTTCCTGGAAATTGTGATTTTTTAAAAAATATTTTAAATATATGTGTGTAGAGAGGGGGCATATATGTGTCATGGCATGCATATGGAGGTCAGACAGAGGACAACCTCAGGTGACAGGTCTCACCTGTCACCTTGTTTTGAGTTGGGCTTCCTTGTTCACCTTTTGAGTATGCCAAGATGGCTGACCCATACTTTCCAGTCTCCATTTCCACTCTTGCTGTAAAAAGGCTGGAATTATAGATGGGTACTATAACATGTTGTTTTACAAGAGTTCTATGGATTCAAACTCATGTTGCCATGCTAGTACAGTAAGAGCTTTGACCAACTGAGCCAGCTCCCAACCCATCATTAATGATCTTGAAGTAAGATCTGAGGGATAATTGCTTAATGACCCCACCAGGTGAACAAGGAAGGTCACATGAGCCCATGGAGTCATTCATCTTCTAGGCCTAATTTTTAGGCTCAAATAAAATTCCATCTGGCAGAGGTTATAAGAATAAAATGGGCACTGATGAAAGGAGAACCTAACAGTAAAATAGACTAGGAAGTCACTATTCTGAGAAGAGAAATAATTTGAAATTTAAGCTCTGTCCTTTGTGAAACCTGCCATGGATTTGTGGTAGAATACAAACCCAATGAGTGGAATATTCTAGAAGGATTTTTCTGTCTGCTTTGGGGCAGATAAAACTAGAGACTAGTGGGCAAAGGAATCCAGTGAGGAAGCTTCAAGGTGACTCTTGAGAGACACACTCCAGGTTTTCAGAATTGCTGACCTAGAGTTGGAAGAGGGAGCTTAGTGGTAGATCACTTGCCTGGCATGCACGAAGCCCTGAGTTTAATCCCAGCAGCACAAAAACAAAGAAAAAAACAAACAAACAAACAAACAAAAAGAATACAGAGCAGTTGACCTAGATCACAAATTTTATAACAAAATTGTCTTGGAAGTTCATCAGCCCTCATCCTGTGCTTATTTCACACTTTGCGCCACTAAACAGCTTGTCACTGAATGGATTTGACCATACCTACCAAAGAGCTCTTAGTAACCACTTTTCTCAAATGTAGGTGAGGTTCCTCACCAGAGGATGCTCCTTTTTTTCATGGGGAAAACTTTTTCTTTTAATGGTTAGCTCTGAAGAAAATGAGGGAAATATAACACTCATTTGTTATGTTAATGAAGTTCCTTTTCTGAATTTAGAATTGTTAGCAAGAGCTGAGAGTTCCCTTCCAGAGTTCAGAACTCTCCTTCCCTACAGTGAGAATGGAATAGAAATTATAAAAATCACTATATTATTATAGCAATGAGGAGGGCTGTAGGGATACAATGCCACACATCCATGTCTGTCTTGTACAGCACGAAGCAAGCAGAGTTCTCAGCATTTGTTTTGTGAAAGACATAATTTATCCTTCTGGGTTCTGGTTATTATTTTTCCCTTCATTCCAGGAGTACGTCACTTGCCAAATGGAACCTAGCTGTTCTGAAAGGAGCAGACTTTCAAAAAAAGGGGAAAAACACATTCTCTCTTTAATCCCTTAATATTGATGCTTTAACTACCCTTCAATGACTAATACTATTCTGGAGCTTAGTATTGTATGCAGCCTTTAATATTTGAGGGAGGATGAGTGTGTGTGTGTGTGTGTGTGTGTGTGTGTGTGTGTGTGTGTGTGTGTGTGTGTGTGTGTGTGTGTGTGTGTATGTGTGTGTGTGAAGAGAGAGAGATGTTATAATGTTTATAAGAGTAAATGTATGGATGAAAGTGGAAGACAGTTTCTAAAGTTGGTTGAACAACACAACCCAGAATGTAACTTCTGATTTAACTGCCAGCTGTTTCTCTGAATTTCTTCCCTTATGAGCTTTCAAAATCGATAGCGGTTCTGGCTGGGAGCTAACCTGCAAAAGGAGATCTCGTCTCATGTGGATAAAAATGTGCAAAGCTGCTTGCAAGGAATGAAAAAGTACCCTTAAAAGAAATGTTTAATGTAGGGCCAGCTCTCATGGTTAGGGGAGGCCACAGCAAAAGGATTTGAAAGCCCAGAGAGTGACTTATTTTAATGACAACTTTGGTACTTCACAAATTGACAAGCTATTTTTTAATACTAACCTAGAGAAAAAGAAATGCTGGTGAGGCTGAAAATGTTGATTTAAAAAATTGTTTCCAAGGGATAAAAAACAATTGCAGAGTGGATTACAGTCCTGCCTTGTTATCTTGTGACAGCTACTTTGGGGACCAATTTGAATACTAGAGTCAATTGACATTGTTGTATTTGCATGTGATGATGTTTAAATGACAGAGGATGTTTATTGCCATGAGCAGTGAGGTGAGGATGCACTGGAAAGTGTGTACAGTGAAACTTGCCACCTGCAGGGTGCTCCTGGGATGCCCAACAGTTGTCTGATTGATAGGCATGTTCTTTGCTGTGCTTCAAAAATGCTATAATGTTATGTGAAGAGAACGAAGGAGGGGGAGTAGTTTAATCCACTTTCAAATTTTCACTATAATTGGCCCTGGTAGTATTTTTAACTCACATCTGGAGGAAAATAAATGTGGCCACAATTATTAACACATTCTGTGAGGTATAAGTCTAGAGTTGCTTAGACTGCACAGGTGTCTGTTTGCAAAATCTCAGCAGAGGAGTGGTAATATGGTGTGTTATTTTAGACTCCACAGGTGGGCTTTGGCTAAGAACAGGAGGGAAGAACATTAAAAAGATGCTTAAATAAAAAATGTTAATTCTGCCAAAAAGGAAATCAGAGAATGAGATTAGAGGAATCCATTGGTATGTGAATCGAGAGACATCAAAGGCTAGTGGAGGAAAACCAAAAATAAATCACTACTTTTTTAATCAGGAAGGAACCTACTAAAAATATTTTTAGTATTATATAGCAATGAATCCCTGATTTTTTATCTGGACAAGCTACTCTTTTCCTGATAGACCTTTACCCTGAACTAATTTGTATATGATTATAAGGTAATATTACTTTGAATCAAAAGCTTTTCACTAAGAACCTAACAGCTTGCTTTTGCTTCTGTTTGATATTATTGTAATATTTTCATAACTATTTTTGAGATTAGAATCCAGAACTTTTGGAAATAGTTTTATGGGCCTTCAGTTTGGATCCATAGATTATATTATCAAAGTGGATGGTTTTGGAGGCATATGTAATAACTGACTATATCAATTACTTTCTCATTACTATGAAAAATACTCAACCAGAAGTATCTTAGGGAAGGAAAGAGTTTATTTTGAATTACATTTCCAGGGACTAGATCTATCATGGTAGGGGAGGCATAGCAGCAGTAACACTGCTAGCATTGTCACATCAGCAGGAAGTTGGTAGAGATAGAAAAGCAAGTGGGTCCACACTTGTGACACAACTCTTCCAGCAAGACTCCAGCTTGTAAAAAGTTCCATAACCTCCCAAAGTATTCAAACATAGGTGCTATGGGGGGAGAAACTATGGGGGTGCAGTTTACGTTCAAGCCATCAAGGACTCAGAAGGAGGAGAAAGACAGAAAATGATTCTAGAGACAAGAGATCACTAGGCAAGGTTTGAGACATGGAACTCTTACCACACCTCTGGAACACAGAATCACACTAAGGTGTTAAAACTACACAGTTCTTAAGTAGAATGACCAACACCTAGTAACAAAGACAGTCATTGGTTTGTGAAAGAAAGAAACGAGAGAAGGAGGAAAGGAAGACAAGAAATCCATACTGCTGTGTAGTGGCAGCTTTGAAAGCAGCTACTATATTCATGCTATCCCTTTCATATATACAAGCTCAACATTTCATGTGTTCTGTCTTGCATACAACATTTGGGAGACAACAAGGATTCTAGTCCACTTAAGACAGATGTTATCATCTAAATACATGATGAAAAGATGCAATTTGTAGGAAAATAGGATCTGTACTTTGTGTGTGCATGTGTGTGTGTGTAGAATACAAAAGAGCAGGCAGAGGAAGGTTTCCTTAGCATTGGGACAATGTTATTAAAATGTGACTAGATGACTAAACTGCTATTGTTTAGCTTTCTCTATGGCAAAGAAAATCTCATTTGAATGGATTGCTCGATTTCTAGTTACTGTAGCTGTTGTTTAAGAAGAGTGTCATGAACCCAAGTTATTCTGCTCTTTCTTGAAAAGAAATTATTTCCATTTCTTGGTCAGATACATGCTGGTGCTATTCCACTGATATGCAAAGGGTAGAAGCATTTGCAGCAAGACAGATGCAGGGGGACCAGAGCAGTGAACTTGTAGAAAATGAACATGTAGTGGCTAGAGAATTCTCTCAAGTTGAGGCTTCTTTGAAAAGAACTCCAGATCATTGTACATTTATTTTCTCAGTAATTCTCTGAACTCAAGGGGGGTTTAGTTTTCTCCATGGTGGCTAATCATGAGCACACCACATAGAGGAGATCCACACACCTCAGAAACAGAACACCAGGGTCTGGCCTCTGTAGTAGAAATGCCAACAGTGCATCCAGCCAGAAACTGGATGTCACCCAGGAATGATGCAACACAGCTGAGCATCAAGCTGCTCCAGATTATTAATGAATCCTGCCTTCACAGGATCCCTGGTGGATTACTATCGCCTGGTAAGTAAGCATTCTTTCTCTACAGGGAATTTAAAAACTAATTTTTTTCTTCAAATATCTAGCAGAATAATATAATAATGCATGCTATATGTAAAATATGCAAAGTTCCACTCAAAGAATAGAATGTCTATAGTGGCTTATAATGAGGGAATCCAGAAAGATCTTCCAATAAATAATCATTGCCAAAAAGGCAGAGTTGCAAGCTGTTGTAATTAATGGACTTAATTTTATAGAGGAGAAGAAACTTAATAGGCTTCCAGTACAGTACCCCACTAAATTAAATTGAATAATTAATGTAATATAATTTAAAAGGTAGAACTTGAAGAACATGACATTTCATGATTATATGGTAACAACTTTGAGATACAACATATGTACTATAAAATGTATACACTTATTTAAAGTGTATGATTTAGAGCTCTTTCTGTGTATGCAAAGCTGACTAACTATTAACATTATTTAATCAAGGCTATTTTAAATATTATTTGTAAAGAATGTAAGCTTTGTATGAGTACATTGTTAAGGAGCTTGGCCAAGCCACTTAATCTCTCTGTACTCTCTCTGTGTATGCATGAAATGTCAAATATTTGCAATGTAAACAGGATTCATGGATGGGTGGAAAGAGGATGGAAGCAGTTACTTCAGACTATGCGAACTAGGGCTGCAATTTAGCTGAAACCTGAATGCTGAAAAAGATAGAGAGAGATAAGTGAAAAAAAAATCTCTTTTGTGCAGAAGGTAAGACAAATGAAAAGAAAATCAAGGACTGGAGAGATTGCTTAGTGGTTAAGTCACTTGTCTGCAAAGCCAAAGACTTTGGATGGATTCCCCAGGACCCATGTAAGCCAGATACACAAGGTGGCACATGCATCTGGAGTTCATTTGAAATGGCTGGAAGCCCTGGCATGCCAATTCTCTCTCTCTCCCTTTCTATCACTATCTCTGCCTCTTTCTCTCTCTCAAATAAAAAAAAATAAAATATTTAAAAAAGAAAATTAAGGAATAATTGGCATATAAAAAGATGACTAATAGCAGTAATCATCAGAGAAATGTAGATTTTAAAAAACTATAATAAATATATTACCTCATGTCTGTTAGGGTGGTTCATAGCAAAAAGACAAGAGAAAAAGAAGTTTTCATAAAAGTTTGGAAAACAGAGAAACTTTCTATACTGGGGTAAAAATATGAACTCAAGCTAAAATATTGGAAAATATCATGGAGGATATACTCAAGAAAAAGTTAAGATAAATTACTATACTTTGCCTTTATCAACAATAACATTTATTGACAAAGTTTGTACTTATAAATAACATGTTTTTGTCATAATCTCCTCTCATTACCTTCTTGTGACCTTCCTCTTCATTCTCCTTCCACAGAACCTCTTCTTCCTAACTACTCCTCTCTACTTTATCATTTTTTTTTTTTTCTAAATATTTTATTCATTTATTTAAAAGAAGAAAGAGGGAGAATGTGGGCACTCCAGACCTTCTTGCCACATACACCAAACCAGATGCATGTGCTGCTGTTTCATCTGGCTTTACATTGTTACTGGGGATTCTAAGTCAGGCCAATGGGCCAAGTCTGCCTTTAACCACAGAGCTATATTACAGGACTTATCTTTTTTCTTTTTTCTTATGTAACACAATGAGTTTAAATTGGGGTTGTCTTTATGGGCACGAATAGGAGTTTCTTTACCAGAGCTCATGAGTCCTAACACTGGCTGTTTCTTATAAACAACTATAAATACTATATCCCAATTTAAAACAAAATTTAAAGTTAGAATTGCCATATTATCTAACAATTGTACTTCTTGTATGCTCAAATAAGTTACAATCAATTTTTAAAATGTTAGCATAAATTATACATAGCAGTGGGTTTCATTATATTTTCATACATGTACATAATTATCTTTTATCATATTCCCCACTCATTATGTTGACTTGTCCCCTCCCAGTGATTTTTATTCCACTTCCTAACAAGTCCCTGATCTTCTGCTTCCATTTCATTTTTCTTTCATCTTCCATCCTTCCTTCCTTCCTTCCTTCCTTCCTTCCTTCCTTCCTTCCTTCCTTCCTTCCTTCTTTCCCTCCCTCCCTCCCTCCTCTTTCTTTCTTCTTTCTTTCTTCTTTCTTTCTTTCTTTCTTTCTTTCTTTCTTTCTTTCTTTCTTCCTATTTCTTTTTTTTTTTTTTGTTTGATCCATTGAATTTATTAAGTTTGCTTATAGGAGCATGAGTGAGGAGTTAGTTTCATGTGCAACTTACAGTGGCTACACCACTGAAGACAATGTCTTTCCATTCCTCAGTAACTACCTATATTGATGCTTAACTACCTGTAATCTTGAGGGAGGATGATGCCTTGTAAATCCTGTTCTGAAAGCACTTTAACTGACTTTAAGTTCTGAGAGAGGGGTGTGACTTCAGAAGTCTGTTCTCCCTCTATGGTGGAATGTTGAAGGGCTCAATCATGTTTAGCTCTTGTGCAGATAATCACAACTGTTGAGAGTTCAAGAATGCAACAGTCATATTCTGCCTGAAAAATAGTATCCATAACCATCTCTTCCTCTGGTTCTTAATTCTTTCTGCCTTCACTGAATTTCTAAAGGAATTCTTCAATCCCATGTTCATGGCAGCATTAATCACAATAGCAACCTTATGAAGTTAACCTAGGTGTTTATCAAGATGTGCATAGCAATATTATGATGTATACATCATTTTTTTTTCTGTAAATAAGTTCTCACTGTGTAGCCCAAGCTGAACTTGATATTGGATGTTATTATTCAAGTTGTGAAAAAAAAAGTGGTGGAGTTATAGAGTGTGCCACAATGCCTGGCTCACAACTGAGTATTCTCAGTAATGAAATTTTAACGAAATATTTCCATTCTCTACACCATGGTCAAAACATTATGCTAAATGAAAGAGTCAGACACACACACAATGTTTTATGAATTAGGTGTACAGAATATAATGGTATCCCCATTCTCTTTATGTAGGAGTGGCATCACCTTACAAATAAATCTTAAATTCATTTCAGATAATTTTGTATATGTTGCAAGATAAAGGTAATTTTCATTATATTGTATTTGTGTATCTAGTTTTCCCAATGCCATGTATCAAAAAACGTATCTTTTCACTGGTTTATATTATTGGTCCCTCCATACAAGGTGAATATACTCTATGTGTGTAGGATTTTTTTTTTTTTTTTTGGTCTATTCTATTCCACTGGTGTATCATATCCCAGTATTCTATGGGAGTATAATACTGTTTTGACTAATATAACTTTGTAAAACAGTTCAGAATTAGCTTCTGGGTTTGTTCATTTTGCTAGACATTATTTTGACTATTTGAAGTTTTTTGAGACCCTGTATAAATTTTAAGATAGACTTTTTTGTGAAATAATGTGATTGAATTTTAATAGTAATTACATTGAATATGTTAATTGATTTCTGAAGTGTGGATAATTTTATGAATATTACTTCTTCTAATCCATGAGAAAGGATATCCATTTTTTTATGTATGCACATTTCCATAAATGTGCTTTTCACATGCTTGATTCAGTTTTTGCACAAATTCACACATTTGTTCTGGCAGTTTTTTTTTTTTTTTTTTTTTTTTTTTTTGTGGAGTCGAATTTTCATAAAGAAGACCATGTCACTGAGAGCAAGTTGACTTTTCTTACCCAGTCTGAATGTCTTTTATTTCATTTCTTTGCTGACTATTCTGGCTGGGACTTTCAGTGCTATGTTGAATAGACATTGTGTGTGTGAAAACACACATATTTTTCCTGGTCATAGAGTAAAAGCTTTTAGCTTTTCGCCACTAAGTATGATGAATTGATCCTTTGAAATAATGAAGTGTCTTCAATGAGCTAAGAAATGGCATAGACACTCACTCCAATGACAAGCATTACTCAGACGTTTACATGTAAAGTTCATATGATCCTCAAAATCACCCCATGAGTTTGCTGACATATAAATATTTATATGCTCTTGTCAAAAGTACAGTAATCAAATGATTAATGTAATAAGCCATATAAAATAAATAGGCTCAGGGAATAGAGAACAAAATTTTTAGATCATTTTTCATTGTAGATATATGTTTCTCCCATAAGAGCCTCCAATTTCTTTAAATCAATTCAAAGCTGAATTCAACTTTACCCTAACCCTATTGTCAATCCATTTTGTATTTTCCAGTAGGATCATCACATGTGTGCAACAAATGAAAAGTGATTTATTGATTTGAACTTATACTAAAGAAGCGAACAAGAGATCTAGGAAGAAGAGGAATCGGTAGTCAGGGAAATATAGTAGCATCATTATCTTCTCCTTAGTTGCACATACATACACATATATTACAAATTGCACCCAAAATAAGGGATAACTTATAAAGGATATCATTTGTAATTTTAAAATCTAGAATATACACCTTTGCTAACTATTTTGATTTAGAAAGGCTAACATTTTGAAAACTAAACTTATGGTTCAGAGAAATAAAATGATTTACTCAAGGCAATAAAATAGGTTTGTATCTGAGCTGTATTTGTGTTCTTCTAGCTCATACCAATTTAGAATTCTTTGCCCATTTATTTATTCCTTCTTTAGCATTTTATTTATTTGTCCATTTACACATTAATATACTCATTGAATTTTATTGAGCATTTGTTATATGCTTATTGTGTGACTTTTCCTTGGGAGCCATGAACAAATGCTATTCAACCTAATTTAGGGCACCAACAAGAATGACCAAAGAAATGATTCTACCCAAATCTATCTCTTAATTAGATAAGATCCTGATGTGGGTAAAAGCATCTGCATGTCTTTTTATTTATTTACTTTTATAAATTCTCCCTTATATGGGCATGTTCTTTCTGGGTAGATAGCTGTGCCTGTCATTCATGTCTTAGCCCCTTAAAGCAAAAGCCACAGAACTGATGCCACGGTCTGCTTCTGACGCTGTCTCACATGTGTTCCTACCAGGGAAGTCAGGGCCTAAAGCACGTTCTTTGTTCCATCGACCAGCAAAGGGGCTCACATGGCAGATCCCATTAATCAAGGAAACATTCCACCCCTTCCTCTACCACAAAGATGGAAACAGCAAACCCTGAGACCTCCTTGAGGACATACTCTCAGAGAGCTCAGCCTAAGTTGCAAGTCTTACTTCGCCCCCCTTGAAAGGAACACGAGATTGCCACTCTAGCAGCTAGGCACACCATCTTATGGTAGAAGGAGAAGGTACATGTAAGGATGCACTCCATGGATAGATCAGCCTCAGATGCATGTTTTACCATCCACCTTACTGGTCAGGTAGTTGCTCTTCCCCATCTTTGGCTCATTGGTCCTTTTGTAGAATCCTATTGTGTTGAGTTGTGTTGCTTTTCTTGGGGAGATGTGAGGAAATTTCTATTCACCCCAAATAAGAAACTGATGCCACACCAAATAAACCATCCTCCCAAGCCTAGCTTGGTGAAGAAATGAGCTTTTTGATTTCTTTTTAAATCTCGATTTCCCATCCCGACCCCCACAGGCGCATAAATGAGGATTGCTTAACAGGGCATGAGTGACTCAAAGCCAGCTGCATCACTGAATATCCTATCCCAGCATGAGTGACAACTTACAAAAGCCACATCCCTGGAGCTCCTGCCCAACTGGCAGACAGTTCCACCAAAGAATGCACCCTCCTCCCTGACAATTTTTTACAGCTCATCATGACCTCAGAGGCTTACTGAGATTTGTAAGGGCTGCCTCTTTAGTTGTTAGCTTTCTGGGTCTTAGGAGCCTTCCCCCACCCCCACTTTGCTCAAGAAAGGAATGTTTGAATTCAGACAAAAGAGTTATAAAACAGTATCAAATCCCTTCTAGGTACAAAGTGGCAAGAGAGAACAAAACACAGAAGGAAATCTATGCAGGGGTTTATGTTTTGTGTGAGATAGGACAACCACAGACCATTCAAGTACATATATATATATATATTGACTACTAATAGGTGTTAAGAAACAAATTAAGGGCTGGAGAGATGGCTTAGCAGTTAAAGTGACTGCCTCCTAAACCTAAGAACACTGGTTCCAATCTCCAGCGGTTCCAATCTCCAGGTCCCACGTTTAGCCAGATGCAAAGTGATGCAAGGGTGCAATGCCGCACTTGACCACAAGGGGGAAAACGCATCTGGATTTCGTTTGCAGCAGCTGAGAGACTGCTGGCGCGCCCATCTCTATCTGTCTTCCTCTCCCACTCTCTCTGTCTCTCTCCAAAAAAAGAAAGAAAGAAAGAAAGAAAGAAAGAAAGAAAGAAAGAAAGAAGGAAGGAAGGAAGGAAGGAAGGAAGGAAGGAAGGAAGGAAGGAAGGAAGGAAGGAAAGGGAAAGAGAGAAATTAAGTACATAAATGCGGAGTTTCTTGGAGGTGGGGAGAGTGGAGCATACTGTTTAACCAAGGCTGAATAGGAAATATCCTATGGAGAATGCAACTTTTTTTTGAGTTTTTTTTTTTAATTTAAATTTTTTCATTGAAAACTTCTATACTTACATACAAAAAAATCCATATTTCCCTCCCCTGCCGCCATACCCCTTTAGAACTCCAATCTCCATCATATCCCTTCCCTCTCTCCATTAGTCTCTTTTTTAATTTGATGTCATCATCTTTTTCTTCTATTATGAGGGTCTTGCGAAGGTATTGCTAGACACTGCAAGGTCATGGATATCAAGGCCAATTTCTGTCTGGACAGTTGCATTGTAAAAAGTCATACCCTTCCTTTGGCTCTTCCATTCTATCCGCCCCCTCTTCCGCAATGTTCCCTGAGCCTTGGAAGGTGTGACAGAGGTGTTTCAGTGCTGTGCACTCCTCCATCCCTTCTTCTCAGCACTATGTTGCCTTTTGGGTCTTCCCAGTGGTCATCGCCATCTGAACAGAAAAGATTCTCTAACCAGAAGTGAGAGTAGCATTAATAAGTGAATATGAACATTAAGTGTAGTGCTTTCAGGGCAGCTTGGTGGGAATAATATATACATTTAGCCAAACAAGAGCAGGCTTTATATCCCTAAGGCTCATGACCTCACCTGCCATGGACTTTTGCTTAGGTTTTTCAGTACCAGGTATGTATTCCCTCCCATAGAGAGGGCCTTCAGCCCAATTTTGGAGCAGTTGGTTATCCCAAGAGTAGACATGCCACTATTGCACCTGTTCAGTCATTTGGCCTGTATGGCCAAACATGAATATTCAGTGTCCACTGTTTTCACTGCTCATGACTTCTGTCTCCCATATGCTGCATGCAGTGCAGCTTTTTCCAGCTTTCTGTTGGCTGGCCTACAGGGGGGAGGTTTTCTGCTCAGCACCAGCTTGCTTTCTCAGTGACCTTGCCTCTCAGGCAAGAGATGTCTTCAGCAATAGGGTCTTACTATCTGTTTCTCAAGGAAAACCAAGTGCTTTGGCAATAGCCTTTAATGTTTTGGAGGCTTCCAGGACCTCATTGGCCAACAACTCACTGGAAGGTATCCCATCCCAGGCACTGAAAATTTTCTAGTAACAGTCTACAGCTTCTAGATAGATGTGCCATTATTCAAAAAAGTAGGTTTACATAAGTCTTATTCACAATATCTTGAATTTTGATTGACTCTCCTCCTGCCCTTCTTTTATGCATTCTCTTCCCGTGGCCTGGCTTAGGCCAACCCCAGAAATCAGTAAACTGGTAAAAGGCTATAAGGGAGGGAGGGAAGGGAAGGACGTAAGTGTATGGTATTGCACATATGTAAGTAGAAGAACAGAATGCAACTTTTGAAAAACACCCAGAAAGCTAAAGAAGGACCTATGTGCTAGCCAGAGGAGGAACCCAAATTGGTAGAACAGCCTGAGCTAAAGACGAAGACAGACAAGAGATTGACACATTTCAGGAAAGTAAAACCAGTATTTCTGTATTAGCATATGTAAGATGAATAGCAGAGAGAAATCATCAGACATATGAGGGTCAGAGCTTCAGGCTTCTCATGTGAGAAAGAAAATTGTCTATGAATTGGAGCTTCCTCTCTTATACTATAACATGATGCTATCCCTTCAGAGCACACAGCCTCTCTTGTATCACCAAAACAGCATTATCCTAGTTAAAGAAAATAATAAAGTACATGGCCTTTCATTTCACAAAGCTGACAGTTCTATGAATGACAAGGAATATTAACTAGAAAAGAAAAGAAGCATGTAAAATCGATTTTGAATCTACTTCAAGACTTCAATAGAAGGGTGACGTGACATTTTTTGGTTCCACCTTTGAGGGACGTGCAGAGCTACATTTCTCACAGTGGTAAGATAAATAACATTAAGGATATAGCTCTGATGATTGAAAAATCAAAGCAAGTTGGCATTACATCTTAAATTTTCATGTGTTTATATATAAAACATGCTGGAAGGACTTAGTTCACATTATGTTTCAACAAAATGAAATATGGCATTTTAATGAGAAATGCCATCTTCCTGGGTTACAAAAGGACAGCAGAAATGATAAAGCCAGTCAACACCAAGAACTCTCTTCCACATATGCTGCATATCATTTTGATATGTTTGCCAAGCCTTTTAGAACATGGCTAAGAATTACTACTGAACATTTGTTTATAGCTGTCATTGTTTTTCAGTATTGAATAGACATAGAATTAACTTTCTCTTTGTGTCTGCCATTCTTAATACCTTTATGATAAACTTTATTTTATTTTTTTCTTTCTGGGTGTCAGATGCCTTTTTTCCCACTAATTCTTTTTTTAAATTATATTTTCATTTGACACTTTCATACATGTATGTAAATATATTTTGATCTATTTCCCAATCATACTCTTTCATCCCCCTCTCCCTCTCACTGACACCTTTATTCTTCCCCTTTAATCCTTGTCTTCCTTTCATGCCCTTTTATTAACACACTGTGTTAAGTTAGAATTGCTTACATAATCATGAGTGGGAGGGTAATTTACCTACCAGTGGCTGTCCAACTGAAGAACATGACCCTGCCCCATCTTATAATAACCATTAGCTGCCTTTATCTACTCTTAGATAAAGGCGTGGTAACTTATGAACGCTTTCTCCTATCCATAATAAAATAATGGCAGGCTCAACATTGTGTAGGAAACTGTAGCTGTGGTGGATTTATGAGTGAAATAGCCACATCATATCAATAAGACAACATTTTGCAATCTGCCTTCCCATCTTCTTGCTCATAGATTCTTTCTGCATCTTCTTCTGGGATAATCCCTGAGCCTTAGAGAGGTTGGTTTAGATATCCTGTTTAAGACTGAAACATTTTACCAAAGGGAAGTCCCATCCTGTGAACAGAAAAGCTTCTATGTTCTTCCTTACATATTTGTTCATGTGACTCATTATTATCAACAAAAGTGAATGAAAATGAATTTTGCCTTTACTAGAGGCATGTATTTTGAAAACTACATGTCATAAGCAATTCCCAGACAGATTTATTTTGATTCTTATATTTTTGCAATTTCATTAATAAGGCTGAATCTGAACAATAAAATTAATTTTAATTTTTAACATGAGTGTGGTAGCTCACACTTGTAATGTCAGTACTCAGGAGGTTGAGGCAGAACAGTACAAGTTCAAGGCCAACCTGGGCAACACAGTAAGTTTGAGGCCAACCTGGCTATGGAGTGAACTCCCTGTGTCAAACAAAGTTTCTTGAAGGGTTTAGACGTCCTTGCAGTACACAGAGTATAAGGAACCTCGAGAATGCGCCATTGTCCTCCAAAGAACATTGGTGACCCTACCTCTTTTATTTGTAGCTAAAGTTTTAGTCACCTCAATTCTTAAAGTAATGCCAGCAGCGACCGAAATCTACCACATTCTGTGTCAGTGCTGTTGATTTGGTGTTACCTCAAGAAAAAGTGCTTTTTTTTTTCCTGAAAAAGTGTGGGTTTTTCTTTTTCTTTTTTTCTTTTTGTTTTTTCCAAGGTAGGGTCTCACTATAGCTCAGGCTGACCTGAGAGTCACTATGTAGTCTCAGACTGGCCTCAAACTCACGGCAATCCTCTCTCTGCCTCCCAAGTGCTGGCATGCACCACCACACCCAGCAAAAGTGCTTTTTCTTATGCTGGAGCTGAAACATGCTTTCCACCCAGAATGTCTGTTCCTGTGGTCATTACTGGAAGAAGAAACTTCCATTTCATGAGAAACAGAGGGAATTGGTCGATGGGCTAGATGGGCTCTGTGGGTGAGAGTAATGCTCTTGTTAGTAACAATTATTTGAAGCTGTGCGTGTGTTGTTTACAATATGCTGTTGTGTGGTTCACAGATCAGATCACAGTCCTTTCACTCTGAAGTTGAATTGGTGGATCACTATAGTCTGTGTTTCTAAGTAACATTTTATATCAGATTAAAATTTATAGTGAACAAAAAAAAAGACTGAACACTACATACTCACTTATTCTCAGCAATTTTGGCAAGTAGTTGTCAAACTTGTTATCTGGTCTGTGCTAGGCATTAGTCTCTTACGGGCAAGCAGATTTTAAAACCAAGACATTGTCGACAGTTATCAGGCAGGAGAGGGGCACAGATGTAGACAGCTTAGGTGAGTTACATATGTCCCTTTAGTGTGGATACTTTGCAAGTGCTTTGACAATTGCAGAAAAGGTAGATGAACCTGATAGACAACTGACTTGGGGTCACATGGGAGGGTTCATCTATAATTGACAAGACCAGATTTGAGGCTACTTGCTTCTGCAAGCTAGTTCTGAACAGCCCTGGAATAAGTTGGCTGTGCCTATAAGAAGGCAAATCAGCTTTCCTGAAATAGGATAAACTGATAAGCTCTGCCTCATTAGAGTTGTGGGATGATTTAACATCTAATCTGTCATATGAAACAAATATTTTTACTGGTATAGCTACTGAAGTGATAATGAGTATGAAATAATCAAACATGGCTCCACTTCTTTTTAAAATTTATGAAACCTAAAGGAAATAGTTTCTCTCTGTCCAACACTTCACAGTAAGCTCTCAGTGCAGTACTGTATCACGAATAATAGCATTCCCCCTTATGCAAAAGGCAAAGGTGGCAGGTATAGATAAATGAATGAAAATATTGGGAAATTGAATTTCAGATTTTAGGCCAAAGTCAACTTTTAACTTTAAGAATCATATAACTAGTTGAGTATTTAATTTTTAGTTCCCCCTTTTTTTTTTTTTTTTTTTTTTTTTTTTTTGGTCTTTTTTTTTTTTTTTTTTTTTTTTTTTTTTCCGTGCTGAGGACCAAACCCAGGGCCTTGCACTTGCTAGGCAAGCACTCATCCACTGAGCTAAATCCCCAACCCCGAGTATTTAATTTTTAAAAAATATTATTCATTTATTTGAAAGAGAGAAAAAGAGTAATAGAGGCAGACAAATTGTAAATACATCTGTTCCAGGGCCTCCTACCACTGCAAATGAACTCCAGATACATGTATCACTTTGTGCATCTGGCTTTACATGGGTACTGGAAAATTGAACCGAGGTCTTCAGTCTTTTCAAGAAAGCATGCTTTACTTTGATTTATTTGTCTGCCCTTCACGGTCTACAAATAATTGCTGAAAGTTTGAATTAAGAAATCAAATATAGTGCCGCACATCATTAATCCCAGCACTCATGAAGCAGAGGTAGGAGGATCACAATGTGTTAAAGGTCAGCCTGAGACTACATAGTGAATTCCAGGTCAGCCTGAGCTAGAGAGAGACCCTACCTTGAAAATCCAAAAAGAGAAAAAAAAAAAAAAAAAGAAAGAAATCAAATATTCAGAGTTACAGGATAATATATTTCTACCAGGAGAATGGTAAGATGATATAAGTCAATGGGAAAGGAGTTTATCAGACTGTAGTTATGTTTCGTAGATAATGGTATACAGGCTCAGGAGCTCTCAAATTATTTCCTACAAAATGAAAGGGAGTTGACATATGATTTGTGCCCACTATGACTACAGACCTCCAGTTTTTAAGATTGGAACCCCAGCTACATAATAATAATACCAAGGATTTTCAAGTTTCAATGCTTCATTATCTCTATCTGTAAATAAGTAACTGTTCCAATGCAGGTGGGAGAGAGGGTACTTAATTGGATAACCCAAGGAATATGACTCATTTGCAAAATGTTTGCATATTAAATTCTCAATAAAAATTTAAAAGTGTATTTCTGGGCTGGAGAGATGGCTTAGCGGTTAAGGCACCTGCCTGTTAAGCCTAAGGATGCTGGTTCCAATCTCCAGCGGTTCCAATCTCCAGGTCCCACGTTTAGCCAGATGCAAAGTGACACAAGGGTGCAATGCCGCACTTGCCTACAAGGGGGCACATGCATCTGGATTTTGTTCACAGCAGCTGAGAGACTGCTGGCGCGCCCATCTCTATCTGTCTCCCTCTCCCTCTCTGTCTATCTCTCTCTCTGTCTCTCTCCAAAAATAATAAAAAATAAAAAGGAAATCATTGCTTTTTTTAAAAAAAGTGTATTTCTGATATTTTAGTGTTTAAATCACAGAGAATATTGAAGTCACATTTACGTGTAGAAATCTACAGAAATCTAGAGCACTCACAGCTTGTAAGTGCTTGGTGAATGACCTCATCAGTCTAGATGAATATTCATGACAGTGTGAAATTACTCATACATGCACACATAAATGCATATATATTTTCCTACATGCTTTCATAGCAAATATCTGCTCATTATCTTGGTTACTTATCATCTAGATAGACTCTATCTATCATAAAGAGCCCAGCTAATGATTTACCTTTTCCAGCTTTTGCCTAACCCCCAAGTCTGATTTGGAAGTCTGCTATAGGAGCACAAATGGACCTCTTCATTTGCAGACTCATCATGTTGGTTGGAATGCAACCAAAAAGTTGCTCCTCTGTTTCCCAGATCTATTCTTCAATAAAGTTTACTACCAGTGAAGAGAGGGGACACTTTTTTTTTTTCCTATTAGTCACTACTATATAATAAGCTGAGGAATTTAAGCTTCATTCTGAAAGGACTGGAGAGACAATGACAACATTAATGACGGTTAGTGATGAGAACAGACTTTAAAAAATTGTTTATTATTTATTTATTTATTTGAGAGCAACAGACTGACAGAGAAAGAGGCAGATAGAGAGAGAGAGAAAATGGGCACGTCAGGGCCTCCAGCCACTGCAAATGAACTCCAGATGCATGCACCACCTTGTGCATCTGGCTTACATGGGTCCTGGGGAAACGAGCCCTGAACCAGGATCCTTAGGCTTCACAGGTACGAGCTTAACCATTAAGCCATCTCTCCAGGCCCAGACTTTTGTTTCTAATGCTCACATATCTTATGGTATAGACTATACCTTTTATTAGAGAGTGATCAGTGAAGACAGGAACAGTTGGATGACCACTTCAATACTTCAGGAAATGAAGAATGGAGTTTGAAATGTGGCAGTGGGTTTCTGTTAAGGAGGTGGGAAAAGAAAAGCATATATGTCAATGTCAAAACTTTTAGAGGTTTGGAGACTGAATCTACTCTTTTCCTCACTGTTCATATGTAATTAAAGAGGTTCACTTGGGTTTCTGGCTTGTACTTGTGAAAAGACAAAAGTAACATTTTCTGAAACAGGGACTCGAATAAGAAAAGATACAAATGGTACATTCAATTTTCAACACTCTAAACTTGAAGTTTTTATTTGTATCCCTCTCCCTTGAGTGCCTTAAGATGGAAGAAAGCACAATAATACTCAAGAAGAGTGTGCCACATGGCAAACAGAGACTTGGAAGTGAAACTTAGGAGGAACAAGACTGCTAAGTGATGTTGGGGCAAAGACAGAGAAGAGTTCTTTATTTTCATGCAACACAGGGAGTAGTGCAAAAACAGTTAGAGATTAAAAGACTGGGCACTTAGGTCTATTTAACTTTGGTGGCTACAAATGGCACTGGCTTGACCTTATGTCATTCTTAACCAGCATTATTCTTCATGGGGTCCCACCTATAATGAGCTCACCCCACCCATTCATAATTGGTAAGCCAGTTCTCTGTAACATGTGATGGCAGAGCTAGCATTCTCTAATGAGCAAATGGCAAAGATCCAAGATGAGCGAGGCTGTCTTCCCAGAGTGGTACTCTCATAGTTAACCAATTCTTGCTTTCATTTTGCATTGCAAAATTCAATCCATTGTAAATTGAAACAAATATAACCCTAAATAATGTAAACTGCATTCAAAGTGTTCAGTGATTTGTTGGCTGATGATATCAAGAAACAGTTTTATCAGCTTTGAAGAAAATATTCATCACCATTTTGAATGCTTTGCCATTCATATTTAGAAGCATCCCTTATTTTTAACTGAGAAAAAAAAAAAGACAGGACTGAACTCTTTTAAAATAAAAGTGTTGAAGGGGAATAATTCCGCTGTTCTTTGCTTAACCTCTCAGATAAATTTGTTTTGTTTTGTTTTTTCAAAGAAGAGTTTCAATCTAGCCCAGGCTGATCTGTGTCAGGGTGGTCTTGAAATCAGTTATCCTCCTACCTCTGCCTCCTGAGTGCTGGGATCAGAGATGTGAACCACCACGCTAGGCCTCAGATACTTAAAAAAAAATGCAATCAATGAGTATCCCTGACCTGAAAATGTCAATTTCAAGGCCAAGTTTTTATCTCATGCCCTTTAAAGATCTAGATGATGATTTTATTTTCCCTCAGGTAAAACATAGAAAATATCAAATCATGCCAGTGCCAAAGTATGGTCCAGTCAAAGTCAATGCTCCAGAACTCTTCTCTCAGTCTTGAATCAGTAAGAAGCTAGTCTGAAGGCATGTCTCATAAGTATGAAGCTTTTGCCACAAGAAAGTCATAAGGTTATCTAGACGTGTCACTTAAATGCTAGTAGAGAAGTGGGCTTTTGTATGAAAAGTCAATGGAAAACTTTAAAGAATATCACAAACATGGAAAAGCTAAAAGTCATTACTTAATTCTGCAATTAACTGTGGCCTGTGGCTTAAACATGAGACATAGTTTCTCCATTCTCACCATATTCCAGGAGTTCATCAAAGATGACGACAAGAAGCCTGTAGGAAACAGAATTCTTAATTCTGCTTATATTACACATGTAAATAAATCTTGCACTTCCAAGAAAAATAGATCTGAATCAGGTCCTCACAACTAGTTTAGAAGAAATTGAATTTACTTTGCTCCCATCACTCAAACCTGATGCTATTAATCCTTCATGTAGACTGAGCTTATTAGCCAACTAGTATACTGCAAAGAGACTGCAGAAAATACAAAAAGTCTCATCTTATTGTTTTAGTGTATCACAAATTCACAGATACTAGGATTAAGTCCAATTATTTTATTTCACTATTTTATTTCAACGGAGAGCTCAGAGAGCTTGCTAGCTCAAGCTCTTCTTGTAGCTGCCTGAATTTTCAAATTGCTGAGTACTGAGGTAAAAGGAGGTCACTCAGTCTTTTCCTCCTGGAGTACAAGCATCTGCTTAGTGGAGCAGCGAGAGAAGGAGGTGAAATCTAGAAAATCAAATTCGTTTTCAAGATCACGTATGCTTTGAGCAGTCAAGATAGGATTTAAATAATCAAGGTTTATTGTAATATATATTTTTTGCTAAAGTTGATGGGAATGAGTCAGTAGAGAGGGAAATGACGAAAGCAGAGCCCTGTGTGAGGGCATGCTTCGTGCCTTTCACCCAATATTCTTCTGTTTTCTCTCAAAGGCTCATGTTAAGATGGTGTTTCTCTACTGTCAGGATGTTAAGTGTGACCACACAACTTGTGTTTTCCAGTGAAAATTTAGCAAATGTGGTGGATGTTATTCTGTGTTATAAATTTTAAAATGTATAGTAAATTTTATTTTATCCACCCTCCTATCTAATACATTACAGAATCAAGGAGATGTATCTTCCCCCTGCCTCAATCCTGAGGGAGGAAAAACTAGACCAAAGCCTTCTTGGTAACTGACTGATGATGATGAAGATGTGAATTTCATAACGTATCTTTCATTCTTTAAAGCCATAGAACTCTGAGATTGCTATTTTTATTCCCTATATTTCATAGTATGTATTGCTTTCCTTACAACACAAACTAACTTACACTGATTAATGAACTCAATGACTATGTGTAATATACAGGGACAGAATCCAAATATCCTAACTTGTGGCCTAGTTGTTAACCTACTGTTTAAAGACATACACTAAAATACATGCCTTCCCATGGATCCAAACACCCACAAACAAAGGAATAAGGCACTAAAGATGTGTGCTGCAGACATTTATGACTGTGTAGCTGTCCTCCAGAAATCATGTATGACCTTGGTAATGGCAGGAATTTTGATATTACAGAGAAAAATTTCTTTCTCCAAAACTGTGAGCACAGGTAGAATTCTTCCCTTGATACATAAGTTTGCATATAGCTATGTTTGTTTAAACCTTATGTGTGTCCTACAAGTTAATATATTTTTTTGCTAGGTCCTAAGTTTGAAGAGCTATTTGGAATGCTACAGAGGCTTTCAGACATATGGCTTGGGGTGGTGGTTTGATTCAGGTGTCTCCCATAAACGTAGGTGTTCTGAATGTTAGGTCCCCTGTTGATGAAAATTTGGGAATTAATGCCTCCTGGAGGCAGTGTATGGTTGTGGGTGAGATTATGGATATTATAGCCAGTTTCCTTTTGCCAGTGTTGGGCATACTGTTCTGTTCCTATTGTCCATCTGATGTTGGCCAGGGGGTGATTTCCACCCTCTGCTCATGCCATCATTTTCCCTGCCATCATGTAGCATCCCCTTGAGTCTGTAAGCCAAAATAAACCCTTTTTTTTTTTTCCACAAGCTACTCTTGGTTCGGTGATTTCTGCCAGCAATGTGAACTTGACTGAAACACCTGGTTTTAAGAAGGTAGATCACTAAGGTTGGGCTTTTGAAGCTATACCCATCCATGATATTTCCAACATCAGTCTGTTTCCTGGTCTCTCATGTGCAGCCACCAGGACAGACACATGCCACTCTGCTTTTCCCACCACAATGTATCCTCTGAAGCCATGAACCAAAATAAGTTCTTCCTCCCGTAAGCAGCCTCTCTCGGGTGTTTTGTCATACACATATGTTAAGTAACTAATAAAAGCTCTGTCAACTAAACACCAAATCTCCTCCACATGTCAATTAGTCTGTCTTTTGGAATTATAGATAACTCTACTGAGGCTGAATCAATAGTAAACCAACAGAAACCTAACCAATTACCTTAAACAGGTAAGCTACCTGCATGAAGTCCCTGGAGTATGTACCCTTTTCTCACTCTTCAGTCTTGAGCATGCTGGCCTCCGTTCTTCTGTTTCTACCATCACAGCTGTCCAATGGATGCTACACATCTTGTCACCACAGTCACACTACCAGAAGAGAAGAAAGGACAAAGGGTAATGCTAATAAGTACATGCCATTCTTAGGACACTGACATTTTCATGATAGATTTAGACCCATTTCCCCCTTGTAAGAGTATATTCTCTCCCAGAAGTAATATGGCTCTTGCCAGAAAGGAAGAAGAAGATGAATGTAACATTTACTATACCATCTGTTCAAGTTTAGTCTAACTCCTTAGATTAAAAAACAATGACGTTATCTCAGTGCACCTGATGAAAGATGTGTTGGCCAACTCTCCACAGTGGCGAATGTAAGAGGATAGAAATGGAATGCACTTTAGGACAATGAAAATTGTTTATGGACCCTCTGCTAGGTGATCATGCCATTCTAGCTACTTTTGTTTTTATGAATTAAGGCTCTTGAGTTTTGTTGGAATGAAGATCAAGAGCACTTGACTGCATAGCATTTTTAGAACACCATGGGAGTATACTCAACAAGAGATGTGGCTCATTAATTCTGGTTCTTGCTAAATTCACTTGAGTAGCAACAAACACAGGACTTGGATTCAGTTAAACTTGGACTAGCCTCAAGGATTTGCTCTTGGGTAATGTTTGAAAGTTATATCAGTATGTGAGTAGGTAATTTTACCTGTGTGAGTTTCATTTTCATATGTGGTTAATGACCCTAAACTTTAGGAGTTTCAAGTAATTTAACTTATAATAGGTAACTGGTATTTATTATTATTATTTTTCATATATTCTTCACAAACTGAAAACACCAGGAGCAACTTAGATAGTGCTTCCCTTAAAAGAAAAGCAGTAAAAGGTTGCATTTTTGAGTAATAAAGTTTGACATGATGCTTTACCACATTTCTATTTTTTTTTTTTTCCTGTACTACTTCAAGCACTCTACATAACCCGTGGACAAAGAAAATTCTGAAAAATCTCTCCTATTTCTTTCAACTTCTTTGAGGCTTAGTTATTGGCTTTGTAAGTGATTCTAAATTATCCTTTATGCCATAGCATTGTATAATTTATACAGAATGCTCTCTCCTCTCTTGTATTATTTAATTCTCCAAAGTATTTGGGGAGAGGATTTCATATAAAAGCGGTGACACAAAATAAAGTGCCATTGTGCCAGTGTCTTGCATCTTTAATAAAGTTGCTCTCAAACAGCATTTCAGTAAATGAAATGTACCGGGAATGACAAACTTTTGTATATCAAAGATATGCCAGACCTGCCCAGGGACATACAGCCTAATACTGTAATAGAGCCCTGAGATTTCTGTTGGATTTGATTTTCCTTTCTTTCTTTTCTTCTTCTTTTTTTAAAATTTTTCTTTATTTACAACTTCCATAATTACAAGCAATAAATCATGATAATCCCCACCCCCTTTCTCCTTTATGTTATTTTTTTAATTTATATTATTCTAATTTTACATTCGTAATGGTGACTGCATTATCCTCCTCCCTGTCCTCCCTCTTCCAAAGGGACCCTCATCAATGGGGAATGTGGGTCATGCATTGTGGGGGTAATCAAGAGTTATGGGGGATAGCCAAGTCTCTGTGCATAATGCGCCAACTTGTGGCTCTAACATTCTTTCTGCCCCCTCTTCCGCAAATTTCCCTGAGCCACATTGGGGTCATTTTAGTTCTACTTCAGTGATGAGGTTTTGGGCTCCTCTGTGGCTCTTTTCTTCTTAAGGAAGATTGCTGACTTTCCCAAATCATAATCATAAGAGTAAAATAAACCATTTCTTCTAGTGGCAGAGAAAAGTGCCATTAAGACTGAATACATTTAGTGGCATCATTCTACTTATGGCTCTTGGGAAACACATACACACACACACACACACACACACACACACACACACACACACAGAGAGAGAGAGAGAGAGAGAGAGATATAACAAGGAAGGGAAAGAGGATTTTATCAATTTTAATTATTTATAGCATCTCTAGGACTGTTCCAAGTTTCATTCTGCAGGAAACACACACATGAAATAAAGGACAAGGAGAGGATCCATGGAGGACTTACATCACTAGGGGTGAAATTTATGATTAGGGAGAGAGGTGTGTAGATAGAGTGGTTTCAAACACCCCTGAACAATATAGCTCAGGAAAGTAAATGCAGTCACCCCTATCAGGGTGGAGAAATAGCAATATAAAAACATTTGTGACTCATCCTCCTGATGTGAAACATGAAGTGAGGGCCACGAGGTAATCAGAATGCCTTCTCTCCAAGCGAGGGAAAGCCTCTCAGTATAATGAGAAATAATCACCTTGGTTCTTCCCGGCTATAAAAAAAATGCAATATTTGGGGCTGGAGAGATGGCTTGGCGGTTAAGGAGCCTGCCTCCTAAGCCTAAGAATGCTGGTTCCAATCTCCAGTTGTTCCAATCTCCAGGTCCCACGTTTATCCAGATGCAAAGTGAGGCAAGGGCGCAATGCAGCACTTGATCACTAGGTGGCGCACACATCTGGATTTTGTTCGTAGCAGCTGAGAGACTGCTGACGTGCCCATCTCTATCTGTCTTCCTTTCTCACTCTCTCTCTCTGTCTCTTTCCAAAAAAAAAAATGCAATATTTGTATATAGAGGAGAATTTCCCTTTTTCTCAAGGTAGGAATTTCATGTTAAAAAATGAGGGGCATGGAGAAGACAGCTTTGCTAGCACACAATGTCTGATGGGAAATCCACGTGTGAGATGCGGAGCAGGGCTGTTTTACAACTCCTTGCTTTTGAGATTTAGAAACACATGTTCTCCAAGTTCAAGAGTTTCTACTCTATTAAAAGATAGCCATCTCCTGGAAGAATATCATCCAGGAAGTTGTCAGGTAACTCATGGCACAGAAGTCCTATAATGACAGACATGGGAGGAGAGATGACAAAACTGATGAAGAATTCAGAAAGGGTGTCTGGAGAGATGGATCAGCAGTTTAGGGGTATGCTCACAAAACCTGGGTTTGATTCCCCAGTACCCACATAAAGCAGATGTGCATGCAGAGGCAAGAGGTTCTGGTATATGCCTTCTCTCTCTCTCTCTCTCTCTCTCTCTCTCTCTCTCTCTCTTTGCTTGCAAAATTTGAAACAAAAATGAATTTAGGAAGGAACTAGTTTTAGTTGAATCAGGTTGCTATAATAAAACATCATAAACCAGGTGACAGCAACAATATGACTTTACTTCTCAAAGTTATAGGATGAGTTTAAGTGGAAGATCAGTTCTTAAATGAGGGCCTCATTCTCACTTCAGACTATCATCTGACCCTGCAGATCACATGGTAGTAATGGGTGAGGGTGCACTCTGGGTCTTCTTTCATAAACACAGTAATGCCATCAAGCAGGGCAACACTCTTGAGACCTGAAGAACCTCCACCAAGCACCATCAAAGTGGGATATGATTTCAACATGGCAATGCAGGGCATACATTCAGTTTATTGCAGTACTCCAATAAAGTTTATTCTTTAATGTGTTTGAGGAATATAGATTGGAGATTAGTAAGAAACTACACCATTTCCTTTTGATTTTTTGTTCTTCCTTTTCCTCTCTTTCCTATCTTGTCTAATGTATATTTTAAATATTGTCAAGATTTCCTCTGGAAGTTTGATGAAAAATTGAATGTGCCCTTTACTATTTAAGACAGTGAAGAAAATGGTACATTTGTAAAAACCATCTTTAGAATGTTGATTGTGGACTGGACACTGAGGCAGGCACTATCACAGACACATGAAAATCTCTATAAACTAAAAGAGATTCTCATTTTCAAAAGAGTAAAGGGCCGGAGAGATGGCTTAGTGGATAAGGAGCTTGCCTACATAACCAAAGAACCCAGGTTTGATTCCCCAGGACCCATATAAGCCAGATGCACAAGGTGGCACATACTTCTGGAGTTCATTTACAGTGGCTGAAGGCCCTGGTATGCCCTTTCTCAACCTTTTTTATTTCTTTCTCTCTCCTTTTCTCAAATAAATAAAATAAATACAATTTTAAAAAGTTTAAAAAAGAGTAAAGAGAGTGTTGTGAAGATAATTTGCCAAGGATAGCATGGCTAATAGGTAACAACCAAGGATTAAAATGAAATACATTTCTATATATGACAAAATATTATTTTTAGGATTGGAGAACACCAGTTGGTAAAATCAGTAGATGCTGATAAATGTTCTTTCTTCTTTCAGAAAGGATGAAGTTTTCAGCAACTTATTTTCTTTTTAAAAAAATATTTGATATTTATTTATTTATTTGATGGAGAAAGAGGGAGAGAGATAGAATGGGCATGCCAGGGCCTCTAGCCACTGCAAACAAACTCTAGACATGTGTGCCCCCTTGTGCATCTGGCTAACGTGGGTCCTGGGGAATTGAACCTGAGTCCTTTGGCTTTGCAGGCAAATGCCTCAACTGCTATGCCATCCCTCCAGCCCTAGTTTCTATTTTCTTTGCTTTATGATTCCTTTTCAATGGGTGCTTCATAAGAACACACAAAGAAAGGATGAAGCGATGTGCTGTGGCTTGTATCTGTAATCCCAGCCCTTGGGAGATGGAGGCAGGAGGATCACTATGAGTTTGGGTTTAGCCTGCACTACATAATGAATTGAGGCATGTCTAGATTACAGAGGGTTATCCTATCTCAAAAAAAAGCAACAACAACAAAAAAAAAATGCATAAAACAAGACTCAAGAAATGGCTGAAATAAAGCTCTTGGGATTTTTGCATTTGTGTTCCAATGGGTATCACACAAAACAATAAGATCAAAATATGTCACTTGGACCCCAGTGTTATAAAGAAATGTAAAAATCTCAGATGGGGTTAGAGACAGGAATTTGGCTATGTTTGTAGAGGCTGTGGTAGTGTACCTAAGAGCCTTTCTCCCAGCATACTATTTCAGCAGAGTTGAATAAAACAAGTCAACAGAGGGGAACATAAGTACAAAGGGTCTGGAGCCAGCTACCCTTGAAATAGTTACAAACACAAAGGGTTGAAACAAGGTGGCTGCTAGGTAGAAAGAGGATAAGAGGTGAGGTCAGAAAGACAACCTAGGAATAAATCATACTTCAGCTTTTGAATTGAATGAGAAACAAAGCCAGTGGAGGGCTTAGTAAAAGGACCATATGCAGGGAGAGGATGGAGCTGGTAAACAGTGTTCCAAGTCTAGATGGACTTAAGCTACAGCTGACTTGGGGTAAATAGGTGTCAAGGAAGAATTCATGAAGTTGGCCATAAGCCACTGAGTACATCTGGCTCCCCAGGAGTGTGGGAGGTCAGGATACCCTGAGGCTTATTGTCTCGCTGTACATATGACATTGCCCATCTAGTTTTTGAATGTGCAATCTTATTTGGTTTTCTAAGCTTAAAGCTCATATCTTTGAATACTAGAGATATTTTTATCACCCAATTTATGCCATATTATCATTTTATTATTCCTACAAATTTCCTTCAGGGTAGAGTTGATTTTGTTTATTTCCTCCTAGTTTGCTTGAATTCTTGAAAAAAAAAATGTGTAAGTATGAATCACTGTAATAATCTCTTTAGAAATGTAAATGTCATTTTTATGGGCCAAGATGAATCAGAGATTTAGGTTTCTTTTACTTTCAGACAAGTGTTCAACAATGGAAAATTCAGCAGTAATATCATAGTTGCATGGGCTTAACCAAAGACCCTACTAGACAACAACAAAAACAAGAATTAGTTTTATTCTAAAGTTAGTACATCAGTGGAGAAGGTCTGTGTACAGAGCCAAACTTTTCAAAGCATGGGCAGGCAACACCTAATTATACAATTTTAGAATTCTGTGGCTCCTGTGTTTGAAGCTGTAATGAAAAACCTCTATGAAAGGGAGCCAGTGATTTCTTAAGCCTCTCACAGATGAATACTTCTCAAATTATTATAATATTTCATAAAACTTATTTATAGCAGAACAAAGGTAATACTGTTAGGCTGGGAGTAGAGACAATTTAGAACTTTACAGTTCATATTCAAATATGAGTGGAATAGTTGGTGATCTGTAATGCTAGGCTTCAGAGGTATACATAAAATTAATATAAACAAAAGATTCTCCCCTTTAACTTAAAAATGCTATCACTTAAGGAGAACCTTTGTCCTAGTTTTCATCTGTCATCTTTGTTCTTTGTCATATATACACATATGCATTTTGATGATGATTCCTCTCCATTGCTTTCTTTTCTGTCCACTCCTTATGCACTTCCACTTAACACTTTATTCTTTTCTACTAGTTCCTCTTCTATTTTAACACCCTTGTTTTGGCCTTCCTCCCTCATCCATGACAATGTGCGATGGGCTCAATATTATCCAGTTCTTATGCGGGTAGCAAAACTTTCTGCGATGTCATGAAGGTAATAATCACTTTGTATCTCGAATACAGTATCCCAGAGAACTCCCATCCCCTGGCTTTTAATACTTTATTCCACTTTTTACAAAATAGTTCTTGAGCCTTAAACAGTGTGATAGAGACAACTCATTTAATGCTTCATGGATTCAAACAATAGTCTAAAATTTTTTTAGCTATATGGCTTTTGGTAAGCTATTCAATCACATTTGGGCAAAATTTCATCTAGGTTGGAGAATGCAGGTGAGCAGTTCGTACTTACATATACCACCTCCACACGCATGCATATTTTCACCCCATTACTTTCTATGATCATAGATACCAAAGTAAGAGGAGCCAAAGAAATTGGCAGCCATAGAAATAATTCCTTATTCGCTATTATTTTGGGTAATGGAAGAAGTTAAATAGAGGAAATGTCTATAGAATGGAGGTACTAGGTATGGGCATCTGAGTGAATTCTATCCAGACTTTGCAAGAATTTAACAAATTTTTTGTGTTAGAATTATATTGGCAAATAGATATAATCTCATTTACAAAATCCAGGTAGGGACTAATGATATCCTAGAACAATATGTTAAGTATAATTAAGTATAACAAACAATATGTTAAGTATAATTTCATTTATTTATTTCATTTATTAATATATTTATTTAGATTTGAAGTAGAGTCTCACTATAGCCCAGACTGACCTAGAAGTCTCTCTGTAGCCCCAGGCTGGTCTCAAACTCATGACAATCCTCCTACCTCTGTCTCCTGAATGCTGGGATTAAAGACTGTGGAGGACGATCTTAAAGCTGGTCTGGAACAATCACAATGAAACACCAGAACTGCTTGTGTGGACTATGTTGTTGTCATGAGAACACAGTGGGAAACAAAGGCAACGAAGCTCAATTTCTGCTAGTTTTTCAGTTTTCAGAAAACTGTGTCTTAAGGACTTTTCTTAGGCCTGAGGTATTTATAGGCATAAGCAGATTTATACAAAATATGCACAATTAGACTCCCCAAAGATACTCTGTTTGTATGGGTGCTTGAGCTATTTAAACTAAAATAATCTGTTCTATATTACTTCATATTTGTTCTCCAGAATATACAATAAAGAGGTTTTATTGTCGGCATAATTGGTCCTCTACCCACTAGCAATGAACACCTTTCTGCTTTAAGGTAGGAATTTTGATGAGGAATTTTTATCATTAGACTTCAATTGAACACCCAATCTTTGTTTTTTTATTGGCCATAAAAAAATTACAGAGAAGTAAAAGGGAATAAAATTAAAAACCCTCATAACCCTGAATAAACTCAGAGTTCAGTGCATTATTATTTGGTGGCTATAATTCTCCTCTTCTTTACTATGGCTACGTGTATGTATGCATGTAAGCATATGCATGGATTTGTGCATACATATGCATATGTGGGTATGTACAGATTTCTAACAAAATGCAAAATTGTGTTACTGCCCATTCTTTTTTATGATAGCGTCTTAAAACCTTGATATTACTGTTTTTAATTTCTGTTATAAAAATTGCTACAAACCTTTTGACTTAAGTGATAAAAATATATTACCTCGGTTATAAAGAACAGAAATTTGAAATGGGTCTTATAGGTTAAAAATCAAGGTATAGATTCAGGAAGACACTTTCTCCGTGCCTTTTTTTTTTATCCTTTATACACCATCTGCATTCCTTGTCTACGACCCTAAGTGGAACACACCTATAAGGTTAGCAGTTGGGAGGCAGAGGCAGTAGGATTAGGACGTCAAAGTCAACTTGAGTTACATAGTTTCAGCCAGCCTGGGCTCTGTGAGATCCTGTCTCAAAAAAGAAACACACACACACACACTCATCCTGCTTACTTCTGCCTTCCACCATCACATCTGTTTGATCCAGGTTCTTTTTTCTACTTCAAAATGCTTAAATGAACCACATTTGCAGATTTCTCTTCTCCATGTCTGATAATATATTGACAGGTTCTGGGAACTAGAACATGGATATCTTTGGCTGAATTTTCCTCTCTACCACAATTACACTGTACATCTGGACTTTATGTAGCAGACTTTACACACACGTTTATGTATACTAATGTATTGATAGAACAATAGAGAAAGACAAACATGTTTTTAACAAAAGAAATAAACTGTAAGAGACTGATAGAGTGAGAGAGTGGACAATAGCTATTGAGCAAGTTAAAGAGTTCTGTGAAGATGAAAAACAGATGGAAGTGTACAAACTTATTTAGCAGAAAAGAGAAAGTTGAACTGTAAGTGCCTTGTGGAATGTTGCCAATATAAATGAAGCTTAGTCATGCTCAGTATATTGAGTATGCCCTAGACACAACAGCATTTCGATACTCTGTAAGTATAGCTAAGAGTGTACTAAAACCAAAGACATTTCTGAAATGTCACAAAAGGAGCTATTAAACTATTAGAAACAGAGTCCTTTACCCCTGTCAGGCACGTACAACTCCTCTATCTGTCAGTGAGGATTATTCCTCAGAGAATAATAATTGGAATGCCTTTGGTAATAGATGGACACCAGATACTGGAAGCAAAGATAGCATAGCTCACTGATAATCAAGAATTTACTAACACTACAGACCATCCAAGGAGATGCCTACTCATGGAAAACCTTTTTCCCTGGGGTGACATGCACACACGTCTTTATTCTGAGATAGGACACAAATGATAGACCAAAGACTAATGACACAAAAACCAGTTTGGTGAACCAAAGAGTATATTCAGGTTACTCGCAGAGCAGGGTGAGGGATTGCACACAGGAGCACTGGAGACCCCAAAGCAGCTGCACCATGAAGTCTCATCCCATCCTCTATGACAGCCTCCCCATAGCTGCTTTGCCTCAAGGGCAGCTGCATCACCTAAAAGTCCATCCCTGCCTAGGTGACTCCTCACAGAAGCTGTCATGGAAACAGCAACTCCGGAGATCTTGACCACACTACGTGACTTGCAGGCACCTCAGTGGGAGTTTCTCATGTCCAAGCAGTTGTTTTCCCTTTATATAACCTAAGGGTGAGACCTTGCATTCCTTTTTCTCAGAGGCCTCCCTGACCAGGAAAGAATGTGTCAGTTTCTCATTAGCATAACCTCGGAGAGTGGTTCTGTGACCTTAACTTTTAGATTTTTCAGACTGACTTCTTGAATCAGAGCTCGCTTCCTTTCTTCAGGAGAGAGTATTTCACTTCCCATGAATCTGCTACACAACATCCTTCGTATGTTCAACTCTGAGAAATACACACTCCTAGGCAGAAGATGGCTGATTTTCCTTTGAAAAAACTGATTGTGTTGAAATTTATTGTATGAAAACCTTGTATTAGTCAAGGCTCCTTAGAAGAATACAACTGATAGAATGAACGTGTATTGTGAAAGGGGTTTGTTAGATTAGCTCATAGGACATGGACTAGGAAGTCCAATGGCTGTCTAAAGTCTGGAGAGTCTCATAACCTGGTAGTTTCCTCAGCCCACATGACTGGATACCTCAGCAGCTCCAATCTGTCACTGAAGGCTCTTAGGTTCTTTCTGCTCCCTCTTCCACAATGTTCACTGCCCCTTAGAGGGGCATGATGATCTCATTTAGTTCTGAGCACTCAAGTCAAGTCTTGTTAGTACATTGATGAGTTTTGATCTCCCTAGTGGTCATCATCATCTGCCAAAGGAAGTTTCTTTGACAAATAGTGAGAGCAGCACTAATATACGGGCATAAACATAAATACTTAGAAGACAACTTGATGGGCACAACATATCCATTTAGCCAAATAATAGTAGTAGCTTCCCTGCCTATGCACTATGATCTTCATAACCATAAGGTTTTGATTATGTTTTCAGCAACAGACCTGAAATCCTTCCCATGGAATGGGCCTCAAGTCAAATCAGACATCATTTGCTTTTCTCCAAAGCAGTCATGCCACCATTGCACACTGGGTAGATCTTCACTGGCCAGTTAGTTGTATAGAGCACAGGGTCTACTTCTGGTTAAGACTGTCAAAATCTTTTCTCCCCTGGCAGCCTACCTAACATTTTCCAGCACTATGGGAGATAACCAAACTTTCAGCTCAGTTTCAGCTTGAACTCTCAATATCTGGGTAACAGAAATTTAATGTATTAGAAGATAAACTTGCACAAATATTACCAAAAATTGAAAAACAGGCAATGCATGAGATTCTTGAAGCTGTCACAAGTATAATTCAAACTTGATGACGTGAAGCAAGGGAAAGACTTTCTCTGATTGTTCCAGACACTAAGAGTCTCAAGAGCAGGTGTGGGTAACTTGGATGCACAATGACATAGGGACAAATGCTTTCTTGTGTCCTATAACTTCTTGTTTGGCTGTAAGCATCCCATTACTCATAACAACATCATTCTGAACTCAGCCTACATCATGATAAGACAGTCTCCTCTTTGCTATGTTTTTCTCCATTGAGTGTTTCATAAGGACATGCACCACTAAAATTGGCATTCACCTGGAGGAATGCAAGCGGACTTTACTTTGAAATCCTGAATTGAATCATATAACCCAGATGATAACATTAGGAAGGTTACCATCTGACGATCATCCATTTCAGTAAGGAAACTAGAAAAACAGAAAGAAAAAAGGAACGACTAGCCAAATCTTATATGAAAATTCTCAATTCTGATCAGAATGAGTTTTCAAGGGGGGTAAGTTTTAGCTCCAACATCAAATAGGGGAACCTCCAGTACTGATTTAAGACCATCAACATAAACCCTCAACCCATACTCAATGTCAACACTGAACACAAATTCCCTAACATTTGCTACAAGGTAAGGAGAGCCTCTGTCACTCACTCTTTTCAGCATTACAGTGTAAGTGCTAGGTAGTATAATAAGGTTAACAAAATGAAATAGAATGTAGAAATGTTGAAAAGAGCTCAATTTTTCACATGTAAAAATATTCCACAGTATTGACAAAAAAAAAATCGTTGATCAAGTTTGAAAAGATCACAAGATGCAATGTAAGGTCTAAATGCCAGTGTCTTAAATATTATTAAGGTAGAATTGGAATTTTAAATTAAAAAAAAAACAAAAACATAACTGTTGAAATAGAACCATTCTGATATGTATAGTAGAATAAAGTAGGGTGTCATGATTTATACAGATGTTATAACTTACAGGGAAATTTAAAATCAAGCTTGTCTTTGTAGAAACATGATGCAAAAGTTTTGCAACCTCTTCCTGCTCTAAACAACTTAAAATGAAAATTAGTGTTTCTCTAGAATATGTGACAATGGAATGAGGTTACATGGCACATCTTAAGTGGAGATCACAGCATTACATTCTAGTATTGTATAGCAGAAGAAAAATCACATGCTCTAAATATGATTTCTGCTATAACTGGAAGATAGTCTTAACAATAATTTGAAAAATGCAAAGATTTCTAAGTATCACTTAGGAGTTAATGAAGTACAAAATATTCCAATATTGGAAACAGGCAAAATAAATAAATAAATAAAAAGGGGAGGAAGAAAAAGGGAGGTAAAAGGAAAAAATGGGACTCACTTCATACAATTTCTTTTTTAAAAATAATATTTAGAGCTGGAGAAATTGCATAGTGGTTAAGGCACTTGTCTACAAAGCCAAAGGACACAGGTTCAATTCGCCGGGACCCATATAGGCCAGATGCACAAGGGGTGCATGTATCTGCAGTTTGTTTACAGCAGGTGGAAGCCCTGGTGCATCCATTCTCTCTCTCTCTCTCTCTCTCTCTCTCTCTCTCTCTCTCTCTCTCTCCCTCTCCCTGCCTATTTCTTTCTCTTTCAAATGAAAAAAAATTAAATATTAAATATTAAAAAATTTATTTGTTTATTATTTATTTATTTATTTGTGAGAAAGAGGGAGAGAGGGAGGGAGGATGGGAGGGAAAGAGAAAGAGAGAAATGGGCATGCTAGAGCCTCAAACTACTCCAAATAAACTCCAGATACATGTACCACTTTGTGCATCTGGCTTATGTGGGTTCTGGGGAATTGAACCCAGGTTCTTAGGCTTCACAGGCAAGCACCTTAATGCTAAGCTACCTCTGCAGGCCCTTCTTACCAATTTCTATTTTAACCTAAACCATTCCCCTCAATGAGCTCAGGCTTTTCTTCTCCAAAACATTTGTTATGTGAAATCAACTGAAGTTCAGTAGATGGCTGGGTATCCAAGTCCTCACTACACATATTCACCTCTGTTCCTATCTTAGTAAATTGTGTAATTCAGTCATTATGGAGTTGGGATGATGGTTCAGTGATTAAAAGTGTCTGCTTGTGTTGCCCGCCAGAATGACTTCAATTTCCCAGTACTCACATAAACCAGATTCATAAAATTCATGTGTCTGGAGTTTATTTGCAGTGAAAGGTACTGGCATGCCTATGCCTATAGTCAGTCTCTCTCTCCCTCCCTCTCTCTTTCTCTCTCTCTCACCGTACAAATAAGTAAATGTTTTTTTTTAAGTCATTATGTGTCACAATGATGTTGCAACTTAATTGTTATCAGACATTTTTATTCAAAAATTAAAAGAGATGAAGCAATGTATTAATTAGGTTCAGGGGCTCCTTCACCTCAGAGGTCATTATGGAATGCTGGTGGTCAGGTTAGTGCTTACCCCTGGTGTGAGTTTCAATATTCTTTTTTTGATCTTTTAAATATATGAAAAAGGACAAAACAGTTGATCATGTTCAAAGTCAATGTTTTGTTCTTTGTAAGAAGTTTTCATCCACATCCTTAATTTAATCAGTACCAAAAAAAAAAAAAAAAAAAAAAAAAAAAAAAAAAAAAAACCTAGAAAGCAAGGAAGAGGAACATTAATTTCATCAGACAGTCTTCATTTTCTTATCATGTCTTTCGCATTCCTATAGGTACCATCCCTGGTCCTTTCATCATTCCTATAGATACCATTTCTATATTCATGTGCCCCACAAGTTTGTTACTTTTGGTTTGACTGTTTTCCTGCAAGGTAGAGTATCAGCAAAGTGTCAATCCAAAGTCCTAACTACAAGCTCTCAGTCTTCCTCTATATACAGTATCTTCCAATATCTCCTTTGATCATACAGCTCTAAGGAAAGAAAATCCTCTGCCTAATATTTTAGTATCCAACAACCCAGTTTCCTCAAAAAATTCTATTATGCCTAATCCAGGGGTATTCAATCATAGGCTTGCAATAGATTGCTGTGTATATTTTTTCCCCCTTGGAAAGACATTCTGGTGCACTGTACCCAAGGTGTGGACCATACTTCTATACCAGTAGACATCTTGTTTTGCTTACCAGACACAGTTCCCATACAGACAACTAATTACACCAAGCTCATTATTCTTGGAATGTAGATTACCTTGAAAGACATTAGTAAAACCCTATCTACAACACAGCACAAAACTGTCTTGCTGACTAGCTGGACGGTACTAGTCATATTAATATTTGTGACAGAGTTGAAAACTAGGAGGAGCCTGTGAAAACTCTGGAAGCAGTCCTTGTGAGTTTAAAACAGTGACATTTGTTAAACATGCAATCTATCTGAAATTGAGTGGATTTCCCAATGTGAATTGATGCAGACTTCTAGGAGCATTTCATCCAAGCCATTGCACATTGCTACATGAAGTCTTCAGTAAAATCGGACGGAACGCTTTGTTTCATCTTTTCCAGTATTCCCTGACATGCACATGAATCCCCTTTGCAGGATAAACTAGCTGAAGAGAATAGAGCCAAATGAGTAGGACTGGCAGACTTTTTGAATCACACAGCAGATCCATATTGACACTTCCTATTTGTAGCTTCTCTCATAGATGTGAACTCATGTGTGAAAAGGGAGACCACAGGGCGCAGCACTGAACTGTGCCTTGGAACAGATGACCAGAGAATGATGGATGGATAGATAGCACAGAATCTGTACCAGCTCCACTACCAAGCCAGTGAGCATCCTTTTATGCACAGCATCTCTCTAATCGTCCATGCTCCTGATGATCGTGTAGCACATTAGGATCAATTAGTACAAATTTCCATTCTTGCTGCTGCTAATGAGTGAAGAGAAGGTGTGACAAAGGAACACTTTTGAACCTGTGCTCTGTCGAATATCTTCTGAGAATTAGTTACTTTTGTGCTTACTCAGTTTCAGACCATTGAGCCATTCTTTCTCTTGTGATGTATTTACAGTAATTTGCTGTTTAATACGTGCCTTGACACCAGCAATGAAACTATCCTGAAGCAAGTTGACATGTATATAGAGGTTCAGATGACACTGCAGAACTATGGAATTAGAAGCTGGGCATGGTGGCTCATTCTTTTAATCTCAGCACTTCGAAGGCAGAGGTAGGAGGATTGCTGTGAGGTGGAGGCCACCCTGAGACTACATGATGCATTCCAAATCAGCATGGGCTAGAGGGAAACCCTACCTTGAAAAAACAAACAACAACATCAGCAAAAAGAACTATGGAATTAGAATGTGCATTTTACCAAGGTCCCCAGAGGTTTGGGGTTTGTGAAACACTGATCCAGACAACATAAGTGAAAAGCCTTAACTAAACAGAAAAAGTGTTTGCGACCTTTGTGCTTAGTTTTTATTTTATTTTATTTTATTTTATTTTATTTTATTTTATTTTATTTTATTTTATTTATTTTTATTTTTGGAGAGAGACACAGAGAGAGACAGACAGACAGAAAGGGATAGGAAGACAGATAGAGAATGGGTGCACCAGCAGTCTCTCAGCTGCCGTGAACGAAATCCAGATGTGTGCACCCCCTTGTGGGCAATTGCAGCATTGCGCCCTTGAGTCACTTTGCATTTGGCTAAACATGGGACCTTGAGATTGGACCCGGTTCTTAGGCTTAGCAGGCAGGTGCCTTAACTGCTAAGCCATCTCTCCAGCCCCTTTGTGCTTAGTTTCATGATTCTTAGATACTGTGTCTGCAACTAATGCTCTTAATAAATACAGTGTTAACTGTGCCAAGAACGTATTCAGCAGGAAAGGGTAGGGAAGGTAGCCTGTGACTGTCTTGTTGATACAATTAGGTAGGTTTTTATCAAGGGAAAAATGTTACATGGAAAAGGCTTAGAGAAAAATTGGAATTGAAGCAAAGTAAAAGTCTTACATTTTTACCTTCTCACATCTGCATCTTGTTATCATGGCTTATGCCATGGTTCTCATAGCTCTATGCAGTAGCACAATTCTGTCTGAGCCAAAGCTGTTCAGCACTTAGATGTGACCTCTACCCCAGCGAACTGAAGAAATCTTAAAAGAGATGACCACAGACTTTTTGGGTTTAAACTCCCCAGAACATATAGGCAGTCCACTCTTTTGAGAGAATTATCTGTGACTGACATGTAAGCAGACAAGGAACTACCATAGTGAAAGCTTTGGGAATCAGGACAGAGGATTATGGGCTATACCATTGTGGCCATGCTCATCTTAGAAAAGAACTGACTCAAAAAAAAAAAAAAAAAAAAAAAACAAGTAAGACTTGGCTTTCAACTTCAATCGGCCTGTCATGTGGAAACAGATACTTTTAATGGCTCCCGAAGGTCCAATAAAGATCAGTAAAGAGAATTTTAAAGGAGGTCAATTTAATGCCTAAATATAGAAAGCATAATATTTTCCAGGTATATTTTCAGATGTGGAAAAATATGAATCACATTTATCTCCTTATCATTCTGAAGCTCACCTTAACCTCTCTATTGATCACCCATTGTACCTGAGGCCAGAAACTCCAAATTTCATGCTAGAACATATAATCCCAGTCACTCCTTGATAAACTCAGTAACTCTAGTGCTTTCTTTTATTCCAGGTAAAAGTTTAATGAAGACAAGTTTAGTTTTATTTCCCTATCTCTTTTTGTGATCTTGTGATTCATTTCTGATTTTATGTGGGGTTTTTAGGGTTCTAGGTTAGGCAGAAAGCATCTATTTCATTCTCTCTTTATACCAGACATATGTTGAGACTCCTCTTTACTGGACTTTGGTCACTGAAACACTGCTCAACAAAATGTCTGCATCCCCATTGAGCAGTCCTATGGTCTAGATAGCTACAAATCTATGACATAGACCTTTGGAATATATTGGTCTTTCAGCCCATGCTAGGGGTATGGAAAAATCTATTTCTAAACTATCACAGCATGGAAGAAGCTTCAGAAATGCCCAGTCTTCCTTGGGCATCACTGAACTGGACTCCATCCCTATAAGTAGGAAGTCAGAATTTTATTTTTCAAACATACTGAATCCTTAATTCCCCAAGTGCACTCACATGAAGAAATAATTAGCTAATACTTCATAAGCATTATCAAGTTATGCAAAAGAGGACATTTTGTCATGGATATCTACCCAAAATAAATGCACTATCTCAGGGCTATTGTATTTTCTGTCACAAGATATTTAAACAGTACCTTAGTGACTCTTTAAGTATATTGTTAAGGAAGTTCCAGTTTATTTTATAGGATCTTAAATTTAAGAGTGCAGTAGATTAACAAGAGAAATTTAAAATTTAAAATTCCAAGATCTTATGCATTCTTGATTGCTGAGAAATTTGGGTAAAGAAATGTAAGTTTTTTATAACTTCATTCACTAAAATTACTATATTGATATAGCAATTACTTCCTCATTATTGGAACAAAACACTGGACCAAAAAAGCTCATAGTAGCAAACCATTTATTTCAGCTCACAGTCTTAAGGGGGGACTTCCATCATGGCAAGGAAAGCGTGGGGAGCGCCACATCTGTGGAACAGCTTGAAGGAGGTCATAGCAGTGCAAGTGAGCTAGCTCTGAACACCCAGTGGACCAGACTAATAAACTCCAAAGCCTTCCTCAGTGGCACACCTTCTCCAGCAATGCTCCACCTCCCAAAGTCTTCACCAGCTAGGGATTGAGATGAGGCTTCATCACACACACACACACACATGAGAGTAGGGGTACATTTCACATTCAAACCCCCACAAGCAGCATTATACAAACTGTTGTCATCTAGAGAAAATGCTCTCTTGTGCCCTGTTAAGCATCCTGTGCCAGATACATTAACCAGGTAACTCTGATCTATGGAAAACCAGAGGGGTAGAGACAAAGAGCACGAGAGTTATTATAAACTACACACTTGATTGGCTCCTGGTGTCACCTTTTGGGTTCCCATGGCTTTGGACACTTTTACTAAAGAGGAGGGTTCATGAGCAAGGAAGAGAGGGGCTACACTCTGTGAGGGAACCGGTGAACAAGCAGTGAGTTTTGCTGAAGTGCTTTTACTGCATTCTGCTTCTAGAGAACAGCCATTCAGAAAATAAGTCATGCTGCACCCCAGGGTAAGAGGTAACAGAACAAGAATGTATCAAGATCAAAGGCACCTCACTTCTCTCAGGGAGATTCCACATACTCACCAAGGCTTTTGAGGGATCTGCATGAGGTGCATGGAGACAAACAGAGTGTGAACACACTCCCTGCCTTTCTCCAACCTTGGCAGAAGTGTTTCATTCAATTGCTTTTGCTATTGAACAGGTCTTGGTTTCAGAAGATGGAAACAGGTGTATTTTTATGTCTTAAATGTATCAGGAAACAAGACCATTCATATAGAATCTGTTTTCTTCAAAACAAACCACAAAAAAAAGTAGGCAGTATGAAGTGGTTCACTTAAGCCAAGATACTAAATTAGTCCTTTCTCATACTTCCACTGCAACGAAACATTTTGTTTTTGTTTATTTGTTATTATTTTATAGTAGGGTTGTCTAGAGAATTTTGTAAACCTGGAAAACAGAACAATTTTAGGTAAAAGATTCGAAGTGTGAGAGTGGATTATCTTGGTGAGGCTATGTAAAGATAGGATTGATCTAAAAATTATATACTATTATTTCCAACAGATACTTTGGCCAGGACAAAGGGCACTACTAGCAAACTTAAGCATAATAAAATGTCAAATAAAAAAATAAAACATGGTTGAAGAGATGGCTTAGTGATTAACGTGCTTGCCTATGAAACCTAAGGACCCAGGTTTGATTCTCCAGTTCCCATGTTAAGACAGATGCACACAGTGTTTCATGCATTTAGAGTATTTCTTCAGTGTCTAGAGGCCCTGGTGTGCCTCTCTCTCTCTCTCTCTCTCAAATAAATATTAAATAAATAAACAAAATATTTAAAAACAAAACAAAACATAAAGTGTTTATCAATATGGCTACCCTCTCTGAGTTTGGTTTTGATTGTGTAATTACAGAAGTTGGAATTTCACCCCAGCATGACTTTTTCCCTGTGGGTACTCTGCCCCCCAGGGGCATGAGTAGTTTCTCCCTGCCTGTTGAATATAGAACCCATAAAACACGAAGTCCCTCAGCCTACACAGATGGCCCATCCCGGTCCTTGTTTGGTAGGGATATGTATCCGCACACATACAGACATGAAGTGGAGAGAAGCACAATCTGTTCCGAAAATAAAATCTACCCTAACGGCTGACATTTCTACTGGGATAAGTGAGGCAGAAGGAAGGCCTGTCATTACTTCAGCTGAGTTAACACCTTTTATGTTGGGGAAAAAAAGCCTTAAACAAAAGGGAAGCATGGATAGAAAGAGACAGATAATAGAAAATCAATATGAATCATCTTGCATGTATAAGCCCCTTACTCCACTTTAGCCATTACAGGCCCAAAGCAAGAATTAACTCGCTGTCCTTGACAAGATAGAACTCTGAAAACATATAAAGTAAAGGGTAGGAAAACAGAAATCAGTAAGGGGCTCAAACAAACATAAAAGACTCTGGGAAAATTTAATGGGCACCAAAGAAACTAAATATAAATGTCTAAGTAGCTTTATGTTTTGGAATTTTTCTCTAACCATCTCATGTAAAAAAAAAATGACATACTATTAGATTCTGGTACCCATACTTCATCATTCAGAAGAGAAAATGCTGTATACAAGGACCAAACAAGTAACTTGAACCAGGTCATACAAGTGAGTAAGCCAATGGGTCATCCAAGATTCAAAGTGAAATTTAAACCTTAATTTTCTCATATAGTAAGTAATGGTACTTCCTAGGGTTACTGTAAGAATAAAATATAATTACATAAGGAAATTACATAAAATAGAAGATACAATATAAAATCCTTACACTAATACTTACCATCATTGTTATTGTTATTGTTGATAACTGACAATTTTAAAAAGGTATGACTGAAAAACAGATGGGAGCTCCTTTTATCTTCCACAAACCCAAAAGAAAAGGTGAAGTTCTTACTGACAATGGTAAATTATGACAATGATATACTGTGTCAGAAAAGGCTAATTGAGGCTACAATAATGGACAGAGGTCAAATTTACATGGATGAAAAGAACAGAGACCTAAGTCCAGCCAGACAGCACAGACCTTTGTTCCCAGGTACTCAGGAGGTGGAGACAGGTACCAATGTCAGGGTCTAACAGAGCTAAAAAGAAAGTCCAAGCCCAGGCAACTTAATGATACTCTGTTTCAAAATAAACACATTTTTTAAAGTTCTGGGAATGTAAGTCAGTGGTGAAGTACTTGTCTAGCATATGAGATCACCTGGGAATCTATCCTCAGTAATGCAAAAAGAAACACACACACACACACACACACACACACACACACAGAGTTGGTCCAGAGCTGCATTCCAAACAACATTCTCTGGTGCTCCTTCTTTCAATGGTGTGGTGGTTATAAGAGAAGGAAGAGAGAAGAGACAAGCCCATGAGTCCTTTAAAGCTTCTGCCTGGCAAGCAGAAGGCACTTCCTGTTTCCCTTACTGAAATGAGTTATGTCTGTGAGGAACGGAAACTTTCTGTGCACCCAAATGGAGCCCAGAGTCGCCCTAACCATGGTGAAGTGACCGCCCTAGTGACTGCAAGTTAAAGGTCTGACAAGGGCAGTGGCAAGTGCTTTCCACACACAGCCATGCCAGCATGACAATTTCAGTGGATGTTTCCATCCCAACCTACAGATAAGGAAGCTCAGGCTGGCAGTGATTAGAAGATAAACTCAAGTACTAGAGCTGGTCCATAACAGAGTCAAAGTTGGAACATACTACAACAAGCCTCAAGCATCTCTAGCCTACTATGCATTTGAACTTGATGTACTTCTTGCTCAAGTGAGAACATAGGAGATTCTTAACCTGGACATTTTAAATATGTTGTTAGAACTGAGATATAAACAAAGTGTTCCATAGTAACATGAAATGGCTCTGAATTATGACTGTGTCAGCATTAACATCACAACCATCGCTCATATGTTTAAATTTCAGTTTCTGGAAAAAAAAAATGGGACTGTTATTGACACAGCAATTCTGATTTCTTGCTGCTCAGCAGGAGGAATGAAGTGGGCAGACATACAGTGAAGGGTGAGCAAGCAAGGAGCCTTGTATTCTCAAGGAAACATAACTCAAAAGGAAAAGTAAAAACTCTGAAATCCTGGGGAAGTTGCTGACAGAGAGGGCATTCTCAAGGCCCAGGGAACACTGCAGATGAAGGGGTTGTGTGGTAGTTTTAATGTGCATATATGTCCCCCATAGCCTGAGGTATTTTTGATTAAGTGAGTAACTTGTGTCTCTAGCATCCTGAGTAGTTACTGTAGGTGTCACTAAGGGCAAATCTTGGAGTCCAGCCCCAAGGTTTGTTTGGGTGAAGATACTGAGTCCACCTTAAGATGTGAAAAGATCAGCTTGAACTCTCACTGTTTGGTGCTTGTTGACTTGTGATGATGTCTCTCTTTTTGGATCTGTGGAAGTGAGCCAGCCTCTTTTACCATTGATGATGTTTCCCCTGGATCTTTAAGCCTAAAATAAACCCTTTCCTCTCATAGACTATTTCTGGTTAATTGTTTGCCACAGCAACAAAGAGCTGATGGCAACAGAAAAATTGGTACTAAGAAGTGGGGTCACTGCTGGTATGAAACAGACTATGTGGGTTTTGGTCTTTTGTCACTTGTGTGCTGCCAGAATGTGGAAGGATTTGGTACTTTGGAATGGATAGGCTTTGCCATATTATAAGCAGAGCTTGATGGACTATTCTGGTAACACTTTGAAAATGCTAAATGCAGAGAGAATTGTGGACACTGGGATCTTGGCTTATGAACTTCAAAAGGGGAAAGATGGAACTTGGGATGGAACTGAGCTACTAGTTCAAAGCTGGCTGCATTATTCTTCCTGGGCCCAGAAAAGTTTGATCAAGGCGAATTTAAAAGTAATTGACTGGTATGCTTGGAAGAGGATATAGAAGAACAGAAACATAAGAAAGATGTAAGACTTATCACAGGAAAAAAATTAAGCAAATTTAAAGTTCCTGATACAGAGACTGGTTTTAAGTTACTGAAGCTGCAATTGTTAAGCAGATTACCACCATTAAGGGTGGGCCAACTACTTTGCACTGGGACAATGAAAAAATTGCCTGAATGTGTGATCCTCCCATCAAAGGCTCAAATGAGTAAGAATACAAATTATTTTGCAAGGAGGTGGCTTGAAGAAAGAATTATGAACAAGTAACCTGCTCTTCAATGTGGAGATTTATCCCCTCTCCCCCAAATTTAGAAATTTGGCTAGGCAACTTACCTGGAGTTAAATTTGGAAGCATAACAAATACAGGGATGCAGGTTGTGAAGTATCTATGTTTCAAGAAGCTGCTGCTTATATGTGGCATGTAAAACATGGTAAAAATCCCTGTATGGAGAACAAGTAAGACCAATGAATAGTGCAATGAAGATAAACTGGTTTGCAGTGTAAACCTTAAGATGATTTGGATATACCAGGACTATGGAACAGCTGTCAGCTGGAGGGGCAGAATTTGAATCCAGAGACTTCCTTCACTTGTTTTGGATGTTGGACTTGAACTGCATATATGTGATGTTACCTGCTGGTTATTATTTGCATTGGTCCAGCCTCTCCTTGTTATACCTTTTTACAATGGAAATGTTTACTCTATGTCATTATGTGTTGGAAGTAATAATTTATGTTTTGTTCTTACAGGAGACACTGGTAAGAGACAGTCCTATATCTCAGAAGAGGTGTGAAATTTTGAATGGTATTAAAGTTGATAAAGACTATGGGACCTTTGAAGTTGAACTGAAAACAATCTGCATCTGGAGACAGTCATATGGCTCTAGCCCCAAGATTGGAATGTGGTGGTTCAAATGTGAATGTATGTACCCATAGCCTGAGGTATTTCTGATAAGTGCATAACTTGAGTCTTCAGTAAGCAAGGTGGAGGAGGTGTCACTAAGGGTGAATATTAGAATCTAGACCTAAGGTATGTTTAAGATTAGATCATGAGTCTGCCCTAAAGTGTGGAAAGAACAATTTGAGCTCAAGTTGTTTGGTGCTTGCTGGCTTTTGATGATGTCTCTGTGTTTGGATCTATGGACATGAGCCAGCATTGATGATGTTTCCCTGGATTTGTAAGCCTGAAATAAATCCTTTCCAGTTATAAGTTACTTCTGGTTAGGCATTTGTCCCAGTAATAAGTAGCTGACAGCAACAGGTGAAAAGATTGTAAATGCCACAGAGTGGGATATCTTTAGGCATGATTCCTTCCTGTGGTAGTTTGAATATATGTCCCCCAATATATTCAGTGTTTTACTAGTTATAGTTTGCATCTGCAATCACCTTGCTAGAGGCAATGTCACTGGGGGCTGGTCTTAAGGTGTTAATGGTGTGGGTTTGAGATTCCATTGTAAAGATATGCAAATGTGCCTAGCAGGAGTTACTGAAGTGTGCTGTGTGACCTTTTGGCTGTAGTTTTTGCTCTGTGTGCTGTGTGGCTGGGGGCTTTTGCTCTCTCTTGCCTGGTCCTGTGAAGAGCAGGCTGCTTCTCCTGCCTTTATGGAACTTCCCCTGGATCTGTAAGCTTCAATAAATAATAGCCCTTCCTCCATAACTGTGCCTGGTCTAAAAGTTCATCTCAGCGAACCTGAAGCTGTCTGCTACACTTCCCAATTTACAAAGACTTATTGAGGATATCCTGAACCCAAAGAGAATAGCAATAAGCCATTGAGGAGAGCCCTCATTGGAGTAGGGGTAGGGAACAAAGGATATAACAGTGTAACCTTTAAAAATAAATAAATAAATATATATACAATGTTAATTTATAGAAATTAAAATTTAATTTAAAAAATTAGGGCTGGAGAGATACCTTAGCAGTTAAAGAACTTGCCTGCAAAGCCTAAGGACCCGTGTTTTTCTCTCCAGATCCTATGTAAGCCATATGCACAAGTGCACAAGGTGACACAGCACAAGGTCATGTATGCACAAAAGGTGGCACAAGCATCTGGAGTTCTAATGCAGTGGCTGGAAGCCCTGCTATGCCAATCCCTCTCTCTCTCTCTCTCTCTCTCTGTCATAAAAATTTAAATTCAAAAATAAAATCCAATTGATTTTTTAAAGCGGGGGCACAATGGTGGTTGTGACATTGATGACTCTGAAATCTCTGTGGAGATGAGATATCAACCAAGCGGTTGGAGCTACCACCAAGTATTGTAGCTCTGAACCTTTGGAAGGCTTCATTATACTAAACAAGAAGGGGTCTAAGTAGAACAAGAATCAAAGGCTGTCAGAGCAGAAGATCTCATTGGAACTGGAGCCAAGAAATGTAGATATGGTCAAAGAAGGAAATGAGGCTTTGTCTCTCCCTCCCTCTCTTTTTTCTCTTCCATCTCCTTCTCCTTCTCTTTCTCTTCCTCATCTTCTTCCTCCTTCTCTCTCTCTCTTTCTCTCTCTCTCTCCCCCTCACAAGTCCAGGCACCACAAGCACAAGTGTGAGCACAGAGATCAGCTATAATGTGTCTCTCTGAGGGAGGAGTAGGTCCACTGGCACAAGTGCAAGTGTCTCTGGGGAGATCGGAGGTAAGAACAAGTACTGCACCTTGAGCAAAAGTGTCCCAAAACAACCCCAGGGGTCCACTGATTCTGATGAGTCTGAGATGGAGAAGCTATGTGCAGAGGTTTGTATAACAGATCCAGGAGGGACCTGCTTAGTTGGGTACATGTTAATGAGGTGAAAAGTACAGTGACCAATCAGGAGAAAAGCTTACCCAGAAAAGCTTACTCCAGTTCTCTTGTTGTCATGGTGGATTATGCCAAAGTGGGTTCTGGCTGTGAAAAAACCAGTGGCAAAGAAATTTGTACCTGAAGGGGTTGAGTCCCACCTGCCAGTTCTAGTCACAGTAGGGCTTGGGAGTTGCATCTCTTCTCCCAGTGCAGTGTTTGGACATGGGAATCATTCAACTAATGGAAGCTATTAGCATAAGCTCACACTAACATTGTCACACCATTTCCAGTCTCAGTCTTCCCAGCAGCCCATTGAGAGATGTGATTAACTTCCACTTTTGAGTAAAAATAGACCAAGAAGATGGTGTGCTTTGTCTAAAATAGCAAAGCCAAGTAAAGTCAGAGGCATACTCAGTGCTGATGTTACCCATTCATCATCCTATAATCTCTGTTTTTACCTAATACATGTTGCTATTTCCTTCTGGAGTGAGCGCTGTGGTTGGAAGTGGTTTTCTTGGACACTGAACCTTATTCTTTCTATACCTCCAAGATAGGATGTCCTATGTCCTTGGATCTTTGTGTTGTACAAATCAACCTTCTAAACATACTCATTTTAGAGAACCACATCTAAATTAGAATTAACAAATCATCCCATTATGTCTTTCATGAGCATTCACAGAGAACTTCAAAAGCAAGTTTGACTGATACCAGTGTCTGGGATATATAAATGTTCATTGCATATTTAGCAAGTGACACTGTCCAAAGGCACATGGGAATCAAGCATGCTCAGTTACCTCAAAACCAAAATGTTGACCACCTACTACCAACTTTTTAAAGGTATTTTATTTTTATGTATTTATTTCAAAGAGGTAGAGACAGAGGAAGAGGGAGAGGAGTAAGGGAGAGAGAGAGAGAGAGAGAGAGAGAGAGGAGAGAGAGAGAGAGAGAGAGAGAATGTGTGAACCAGGACCTCCAGCCACTGGAAACAAACTCTAGGCACATGTGCCACATTCTGCATCTAGCTTGCGTGTGTCCTGGGGAATTGAACCTGCATCGTTTGGCTTTGTAGGCAAGTGCCTTAACTGCTAAGCCATCTCTCCAGCCCCTACTACCAACTTTACTGCTAATAATCTACAGTGAATGTTGAACCCAACCCATAAAGTTTTTCTTTTTCACTAAGTATAATTATATGTCGTGAAATAGAAACACATTTAATGTTTAAGAATGATTAGACTCATTATTTATGAAAATAAAGTGTTTCATTTGATTGTGTCTTGGTAGGTCTTAAACACTGTCTTCCTAGAGTTGGAAATGATGGGCGTAACAGTACTCCCAGCTGTGTGCTTCTCAGCAGACAGGCAGCTTTATCTTTATGCACAAACACTTGCGTTTAAGAGGTGAAGTCAGATAGAGTTGAGACTTGAGCACATGTGCAGTATCAGAAGATTTTCAGTGTATTAAAAGGATTTTCATTCTGTAATTGCTTCAATAAAGTGGAGTATGCCACTTCAGTATTGTGAAGGGGTGGTGATTATGTTCTAGAGCTTTATTGACTGCTCTTTGGCTTTTGTCAAGAATGCCATAGCTTTTAATTAACAAAGTTAAAATAAGTTAAACCAACAGTGATGAGGAACTATTTGTTGGTATCAGAAAACAACTATAGATATCAGAGAATTAATAATTCATGGCATTTTGAGAGTGCACAAAGTAGAGGGATGTTCTATATGGTAACAACGAAGTTTATGCTGTTAAATTTTTATCCTCTTGAGACTCATGATAGGGATTAATTATCCCTGTTATCTTTACCTACAGTAATCTCCTCTACTTTAAAGTAGCTTGAATTCTGCTCATAGAGAGCACTCAGAAAAGCCAGCACTCTTAGACATCATTCAATATGTATTTAAAATCTGAATTTAGCTGCCTGGTAAACTAAGTTTAAACACTGCCAAAATTTGGAGTGGATGAGAAATAGAGGGGAGTGAGTAAGATTGGTTCCAGTATGATCTTTTCTAGGTTTAACCTTGGTTTGATATCTACTATCTCTGGATTCATTTCTCTGTTTGTATAATAGGGGTCAAGTAGTCATGTAGATAAACATGATAACATTTTGTGAGACTAAAGTAACATAGTTGAAGGAAAATTCCCATAGAATCAGTACCTGCCAAAGGCAGAGAAGAGTATAAATGTTACAGAAAACCTCACAAGCTTTTTTTTTTTTTTTCTTGATGTCTTAAATGACATCTTGAGTTTCCTGATAGGAAGAACTCTTTCTAAAATTCCTACATGAAAAAGAGAAAGAAAGTCACAAGGGTCTTTTACCAAGCTGATGTGAGAGTGTAGGTAAATCCTGAGAAAAAGTGTGAAGGTCGATTTCCCTTCCTTGTAGTATTTTGTCTCTGATAGGAGATAAAGACCTTTTAATTCCGCCTGTGAAAAAGAAAACAGGTTTGACCAAGTCAAGTCTGAAGCTTCTGGGGTTAATTAATTGAGGGTAAGAGATCTGTGGGTATTTCTCTTGGGTGATTCCTGAAAGCTTAGGCAAATGTAAATTATCAAGCGTCAGACTAGCCAGTAATGATGCTGCTCTCCCAATGTCCATTAGCATCATGGTCACCTGAAAACAGGGTTCATATTATAGTGGTTTGTGGTTTGACTACCCACTCCAAAATATGCCAGGCTCAGAAAATTACAGGCCTTTCATTTGCTAGAAAATTCTTTCCTCTATCTATCATCTACCTATTTTCTACCTATCATCTCTCATCTATCTATCTATCTCTCATCTATCTATCTATCTATCTATCTATCTATCTATCTATCTATCTATCTATCTATCTATCATCTATCTATGTATCTATCATCTATATCTATCTATCTATCATCTCTATCTATCTCTATCTATCTATCTATCTATCTATCTATCTATCTATCTATCATCTCTCATCTATCCTGAGAGTACCTTCTTTCTCTTCAGAAACATAGAAACACTAGATTTGGGTTTCATCACATCTGTATTGAAAGAATAGATTTTTTTTTTTTTTTTTGAGACAGAAGACTAAATATTCTGTGAATTTGAACTTGACATCACCATGTGTTAACTTTGTCAGTTTGGACAATTAGCTTCTATCCATCAGCCCTGATGGTTGAAACTTCTGAGCTAAAATAGCGACATTGATTGTTCCTAATTAATGGGTTGCTGTAAGGAATAAATGTCGTGATAAAGTGTTAAGCACAGTATGTGGTGATGCATAAATACTCAGCTAACTTTGGCTATTAATTGTTAGGCTGTGACTAGCCAATTCAAAAGCATTAATAAAGCCACTTTGACAATTGAAACTAAGGTTCAAAGACATAATTTCCTACAAGATATTTTACTTGTAGTTAGAATGCTAGATAATAAAATTATCAGGGGAAATAAAACTATCTGCTGACTTCCTTCAAATTAAATTTTTAGAGAAATTTTTAACTAGAAACTCAAATTTGTTCACTTCCACTCAAAATATGATGAATGCATTTTAGTAACTACTAAAATATGGCAAGTCCTTCAGTTAATGCTAATTTTAACAGTGCTTTCCAAATTTGGATTATGAACAATCAAAGGTGTCTCTATAGATACCCAGGTTCTATCCTAAGAAGGCATGAGATGTGAATCTGTAAATTCCAAAAAGCTCTATGAACAGTTTCACAATATTTCAAACACAATATTTAAAAGCACTCATGGACAAATGAGCCTGGATGGTTGGAGATGGTTTGAATTTATCAGGATTTCCATGCACAAGGAGGAGGAAATTCATGTGTTCATGGATTAGAGATGAATTCAGAACACCAGTTAAGTTAAAATTTTAATATATCTGGGTGAATATTTGCTGGTTACCTTTTCCTGTGTGCATCTTAATTGAGTGTCTTCTTCAGTGTATGTTACAAGTGTAGAAGTGATGTACCTGTGTAATTTTGGATAGAAGATAAAGACATGACTAGCACCTCCCATTGAAATCAGGCGCTACATAATATATGATGACTTCAGTCTATTCTGAGTCATCACAGACCAGGATTCTGGCAATGAGCTATGTCTAGCTTTTTCCATTCATGCTAAACCTGTAAAATATATTCATGTTATGAATCCTAGCTCTAGAATACACAGTTTAATTACATTTTTATATTTTTAAAAAAATTACTTTTTGTTTAACATATAGCATGTCTACATATTTATAAATACAGTGTAATGTTTTGACTCACTCAAATATTTTTCACTTAAGTGGGCCTTGATAGTCAGGTATGGTTTGAATATGTGGGGACATCATCAATTTTGGAAGAATAGAATATTGATGTGTACATGGCTTTGAGTTTAGTAGCATATCACCTTAACCTTTCATCATTTCATTGTGGTGAGTACATTCAAAATCTTCTATTTTGAAATATTATTGTTAATTGCGTTTAACCTGAAGGCTCAGAACACAGAACTTACTCCTATTTGACAATAACTTTTTTTTTTTTTTTTTTTTACAGAGAGATAATTGGAATAGCAGGGCTTCCTAACACTGCAAACTCCAGATGCATGTACCATTTGTGCATCTGCCTTTACATTCGTTCTGGAGAATTGAATTTGAACCTTCAGGCTTTGCAAGCAAGTGTCTTTAACTGCTGAGCCAGCTCCCCAGCCCAGTAATTTAATATTTGAGGGGTTGTGTTTTGTGCATGTTGCATGTGTGCATCCTCATTGGTATGTGTATATTTACAGAAGCTAGAAGACGTTATCAATTGTCATCCATCATTGTTTCCTATCTTTTGTTGATTATTTATTTATTTATTTGAGAGAGACAGACAGAGAAAGAGGCAGGAAAGAGAGAGAGAGAAAAGGAGAGAAAAGGCACACCAGGGCTTCCAGCCACTGCAAACTAACTCCAGATGCATGCACCACCTTGTGCATCTGGCTTACGTGGATACTGGAGAATGGAGCCTTGGACCGGGGTCCTTAGGCTTCACAGGTAAGCGATTAACTGCTAAGCCATTTCTCCAACCCTGTTTCCTATTCTTTTTTTTTTTTTTTTTTTTTGACACAGGGTTTCTCATTGGCCTATAGCTCACCAATTACGCTAAACTGTCTGGTCAGGGAGCCCTAGAAATATCCTTTCTCTACTTCCCAAGTGCTCTGATTATAGGCACATGCTACTATAATCAATATTTTTATGGGTGTTGCACTCATATTCTCAAGCATCTTAGTGACTGAGCTTTCTCCCACTAATGTGTTGATGGGCATTAGTGTTAATTAATTCTATAGCAGGACTGCTATAGTGTTGTAGTAAATGTCATACAGACATGTTATTTAATTTCTTTTGAATGCATACACAGCAGTGGATTGCTAGACTGTATGGTAGTTCTATGCTTTTTTAAATGTTTTTGGAAAACATCTATAATGTTTTCCATAATAGCTTTACTAACTTTCACTGACACTAATAGTTTACAAAGTATTCTCTCTCTACACCCTTGCCAGTATCTATTGTATCTTTTAATAATAACTGTTTTCATTAGGAAAAAGTGGTATCATACCACATTGTGTGAATGAATAAAAATGTATTCAACCTCTGGCTGATAGACTTTTTTTTTTCAATTTGAATATATTGTGATCATTTTTATAGTCATCTTTTAATGGAAATAGCTCTCACATGGTCTGGGAATACTAAGTGGACACATTGAGTCATAAAGCATCATCATTTTTACTGTAATTGAAATTGTTAGTTTACCAAAGTGGTTATAATAATATACTTTTCCAGATTTTCTAGTCCCTCACATTCCCTTGAATAGTGTTGTCAATCATGTTAACTGTAACTCTTTTTATGGGCATTTAATAGTTCTCTGTAGTTTATGTTCATATTCCCTGATTAATTAATGAATTAATGCTGATAAATTCCATTTCACATATTTTTGGCCCTATGAATTATCTCTTTTGTGACAAGTGTCTGTTGAGGTCTTTTACAGTTTTAATAACATTACCCTTTCACATTGATTTTAAGTTTTATTTGCATATTCTGGATATTGATTATTTATTAACTATTAGTATTGAAAATATTATCTACCATTCTACCAATAATGAAATGACTACTTAAAATGTCTTAGAACTATTTTATTTTAATATACTTGCATTATTTTAGCTGTTTTGTCTATACCAAGATCATGAAAATATTACCTCATAGTTTTTTTATAGGAATGCCATTAACTTTTATGTCCTGAATATGGTTATGCATGCCTGTAATTATAGCTACTTGTGAAGATGAGAATAAAGATCACAAGTTCAATGTCATATGTTGAGTTCAAAGCCATATTGGAGAACTTAATGAGACACTGTCTCAAAATTAAAATTCAAATATGGAATGAGCTCTGCCTCAAAATTAAAATTCAAATATGAGGAGGGAGCTAGGGATGGAGTCTTTAATTTCATTTATTTATTTGAGGGCAGGAAAGAGAGAGAGAGAATGAATGGGCACTACAGGGCCTCTAGCTGCTGCAAATGAACTCCAGATGTAGGTGCCACACTGTGCATCTGGCTTATATGGGTACTGAGGAGTAGAACCTGGGTACTTGGGCTTTGGAGGCAAGTGCCTTAATCGGTCACTATCTCAGGGATGGAGATTTTCATGTGACTTTTCCAGGGGAGCTAAGACTATACATCTGTTCCCCTCAGATAAGTCATCAACAGCAGAACAAAGAAAAAAACTCTACCTAAATCTACCTTAGTGAACCAGAGGTTGTTGGGATCAATTACAGGAGCATGGTTAACTGAAATGAGCCACAGCACCCAAAATCCTGCCCAAGCAAGGACAACTAACTACTCATAAAGCTGCACAGTTCACCCAGAGATCCCTGACTTGGAGGGTCTCCTTTCTTAGCAATTGTTACTGCTTATGTAACCTGGGAAGGAGCTTATGAATCTTATCACTGTCACTTTCCAGGGCCTCCTAAGTTACAGGCACATCTTTCATCCCTTGGGGAAAGTGCATTTTAATTCACAATAGTATAGATTACTGGCACACAACTTGCCTGGTGCTGGATATCATCAGAAACAAAGATGATTTCTTTCCATCTAAGTCCATAATTCATTTCAAATTAATATTGGAACATGGCATTAAGTAGAAGCACTAGGTATGTGGTTCTTTCCAAAAGGATTGTAGTTAAGCCGGACTCATGAGTCACAAGGGAACTGTGAGCACATGAATTTCTTTCTAGACACGCTGCTTCATTGTCCTACTTGCATAACATTCTATTAATATATCATAAATACATGTGACTTTTAAAGACATTAAGGTATCCAAATTGCCCTTGTACACAGACACTGGGACTTTTTTCTTCTTATTATTATTTCTTATTACAGTAACCCTATTGTTATTGATATATTTACAATACTGAGTTTACCATTCATAAAATGGCATATAGCTACATTTTATACAATTCTTATTACAGTCAACATTTTGCAGTTTTCATTGTATATGTCTTGAATAATTTTTCAAAGCTTTCTTATTTGTAAATATTTATTTTTGATGGCAGTGTTACTTTACTGTGACCATGGATCTAGCCTAGAGAATCACAACTGAAGTTTTTGGAAATGAGTGTGCAGCAGCAATATTTAAGGATATCTATTTTCCTTTATGCAAGTTTGGCTGTATCATGCAAGTTTTATTATGAATTTTTATAGAAAAAAATCAGTTAAAATGATCTAATTTATCACTATAAATACTGAAGAAGAAATTTATTTAAGACACTGGAAGGTGGAAAGACTTCTCATATTCATATACTGGCAGAATTAATATTATTAAAATTGATTATATTAGAGAAAATGGTCTAAATTCAATGCAATTGCATTGGCATTTTGTATTACTTTTTTTTTTTTTTTGTCATTGCTGCAAAAAAGTACCTGGTAAAAGTGACTTAATGGGGAAGGGGTTTGTTTCAGCTCACAGGTTATGCAGAGCAGGTCCATCAGGGGTCGGGGGACATGGCGCCAGGAGACTGAGGAAGCTGATTTCATTCAGATCACAGTGAGGAAGCAGATTGATGAATACTGCTGCTCAGCCAGCTCTCTCCTTTTTGACTAAGTCCAGGATCCCAGCCCATCGAATGGAACTTCCCATAGTTAAGGTGTGTCTTCCCATCTAAAGAAACCTAATCCAGAAAATCCCTTGCAGGACAGGTCTAGTGATTTGTTTCTATTTTTCTATGGTGTTTCTAAGTCTTGCCAAATTCACATTATTTTTGTAAAAACCATATATATTATACTCTCCCTGGCTGCTGTTACTCTGCAGGTCCTCCTCAGTGAGGTCATGAATGCCTCAGGCAGTCTCTATAATATAGCAGGAGAACCATGCCTCAGGGTTTTCCTACCCACTCTGTGGCTCTTACAGTCTTTCCTCCTCCTCTTCTGCAGTGTTCCCTGAGCCATGGCAGGCCTGTTGGCAGCCTGATTTAGTGTTGACTTCTCTATAGCCTCTGGATATCTGCTTTGATAGGTTTAGATTAATCATCATGTCTGTCACCATCATGCTAGAGATGGTTGTCAGGCCAGCAGTAACAGCAGTGTTCATGATATCACTTCCTCTGCAATTTCTCCTGGCCTTGGCTGATATGGCTGATATGGCAAGTCTCATGGTGGGCAGTTGGCTATCCTCTTGTCTTATTGATAGATCTAGGCTCTCCATTTTTTTTCTGCCATGTGTAAAATAAAGCAGATGCTCCAACTAAGCATGAGAGCAGTTTGGATTAAAGGGGATATGCAAAGTTGTTTAAGCGATTTTTGGTGTGCATGCCCACACTTCTCCACAGAGAATATCTGCAACATTCATTATAGAAACATTAAAACAGGAGAGGGCAGCAATGAAAGCACTTGCCTGCAAAGCCTATTGACCTGGGTTTGATTCCCCAGTACCCACATAAAGCCAGATGCACAAAGAGATAGATGCATCTGGAGTTCATTGAGAGTAGCTGGAGGCCCTGGCATGCCCCTTCTCTCTGTCTGTCTGTCTGTCTGTCTGTCTGTCTGTCTGTCTCTTTCTCTCTCTCTCTCTTTCAGCTTGCAAATACATAAAGTATTTTAAAAAAAGAAATAGAAAAATACCTTAAGGTTCATTTGGAAATACCAAAATCTCAAAAGCCCAAAGCAATCCAGAGCGAGCAGAAACAATACTGGATGGATTTTACAATTCCTAATTTGAAACTATTCTACAAAGTCATGCAAATAAAAACAGGCTATGGGGCTGGAGAGATGGCTTAGTAGTTAAGGCACTTGCCTGTAAAGCCAAAGGACCCAGGTCCTATTCCCAAGGACCCACGTAAGCCAGATGCACAAGGGGTAAATGCATCTGGAGTTCGTTTGTAGTGGCTAGAGGCCCTGGCATGCCTATTCTCTCTCTGTCTCTCTGTCTGTCTGTCTCTCTCTCTCTCTGCTTGCAAATAAATCATTTAAAAACAAACAAACAAACAAAAAACATTCTATGACATCAAGAAAGGGCATGGGCACTAATGCAACAGGGGTGAATAAAAACATAGAAGGATAGATGCTCCATTTTTTGTCATGTGTGGACCCTTTAAAAGGCCAGCTTATCTGTACTATAGTGATTACTAGATGTGGGAAGGGTGCATGAATGGGAGACTGGTTGACAAAAAGAAGTTAGATTTGGTTAGTGCAAACTGTATGCCTGAGAGGAAACATCACACAGAAGCCCATTCCTTTATATACTTAATACAAAAGAACCAATTTACACATTACATATATGTGTATACACATTTAATTTAAAAAAAGGAAAATAAAGTCCATTCTAATGTGGCTCTGCCTTTTCCTAAGTCTAGTCAGTTCAGTTTATATGTTTTGTGTTTGTTATAATGTTATAAATTTTAAATTGTTCCTTATTGATTATTAACTATCCTTCCATGTTTCTAGTATTACCAAGTGTGTCAATATTTATATGTCTAATAGTTAACTTTTCTTTTGGATAATGTTTGAATAGTCATAACCTTTAAGTATTTTTACTTTTCACTGCCAGAAACAATGTTTGCTTTGGTTTATGTAAATAATTTACCTTTGTGTTTGTCTTTTAATAGTTGTAAGATTATTTTATTGCATATTGGATATATTAATTAGCCTACTTGATGACATTTTATCAAATAAAATTTCTTATAAATATCTTTAAATGCTGTTTCTACCCTATTCTGACTTTCATTTCATTAATCTTCAGATTAATCACAGATATCTTTGTTACACACATAGACCTTAACTACTCACTTTTTCATAATTTTCAACTATTTTACATCTCCAGTCTTCATCTAGATATGTTTTTCTGGTTCAATAAACACATTCATCTTTTCTTCTGTGTCTGACACATGATTAAAACCATTCATCATTAAAAAGAATCAACTTACTACATTTTTCAGTAATTTCTACTTGCTTTCTTTTGTTCTCTGGTGAAATCCTTTTTCATGATCTCTTGGCATTTCAATCTTAGTTAAAATCTATATCTTAAAAAGCCATGTGTAGTTCTATTTATATAAAATATTTGTTATCTTTGTTAGTTTGTTTTCATATCTGTTTTAAATTAATAATTGATAACTTGGCCCTGTCTCTGGGATATGTAGAACCCTTGTTTTAAATTAAAGTCTAGGGATGAAGTGGCTGAGTTAGAGCAAAGGACTATTAAATTCTACCCACAGAGGACAGATTTTACAATGAGTCTAAGAGGTCCTTATGCACTGTGTATTTAGGACCCTTCCTCAATACAGACAAAGTGAGAGAAGAAACTACTTTAGTCCAATTAGTGAGATTTTCAAAAGACTCAAACTTAGGTCACTTCTTACTAGTCCTGGCCCATCTGGAATACTGGCCCTGTGAAGATACTTGTATTTTAGCTCCTCAAATCTTGGATTTTTACCTGTTAGAATATAGATGTGTACACTTTAAAAGTAAACCTGCTAACTAAACTCAAAGCCAGGTGGGCCAGCCTAGCCTTCCAGCTGCCTCAGCTGAGGCAGTGTTGAATGTAACTACTTTCTTATCTATGTGCCTTCCTGCTGCACCCCAGCATCTATCCACGAACAGTGGGCGAATACCTCTACCCCCTTAGAGACTTTGAAAAGACAGAGGCCTTTATAATCTCCCACTCTCCGTACCTTGGTGGCACCTCCTAGCATGTATAGTTTCAATCAAGTAGAACTTTGCCCTCTGACTTGAAGACTTGTAAAAGTGTTTTAGATTGCTTTGTCTTTAGATTTCTGTGCTTTCTCTCTCTGTTTCTTTCTCTCTGTGTGTTTCTTTTTTTTTTCTTTTCCTCCCTCTTTTCTCTCCCTCTCACTAGATTCTGCTATGCCACCTTTGTTTGGTGCTAAGTTTCCTAATAAATCTTAATTCTATTAAGATTTTATTTATTTATTAATTTATTTATTTATTTATTTATTTATTTATTTATGACAGAGAGAGAGAGAGAGGTAAAGGGAGAAAGAGTGAGAATGTGCATGCCAGGGCCTCTAGCCACTGCAAACCAGTTCCAGACACATGCATCACCATGTGCATCTGCCTTACGTGGGACCTGGAGAATCAAACTGGGTACTTTAGGCTTTGCAGGCATGCACCTTAACTGTAAGCCATCTCCTTAGTCCTAAAGCTTAATTCTAAACTCCCTCTCATTGAGCCAGCCTGATGGTCTCTGATGGTCCTTTTTTTCCCCCTTTCGGTAATTGAGATGATCAAAAACTCAGACTAACTTTTCATCACCTTCCCTCCACTTTCTCCTGACTTCTAGCTCTATTGCTGCTTTAAGATTATGAGTCATCAGATACTTTGAGAACAGAGATGTTGGCTATCAGTCTTCTTTTCTGCCCAGGATGTTGTCATTGGAAATAGTTTTAAAATTTACATCCACATTCTGTCAGACTAGTTAAACATTAGATCCAGCATCTTTGATTATCTTCTCAGTCCAATGCTATTTATAAATTACCAATTCTTCAAGGCAAATCGTAATGAGCAATGTCTGGCTTTCCTCATTATACCATGATACTTCTGAGGCTCAAGACCCCTTAACTCTTGGCCTTTTAAATTTTTTTATTATGTCTTCCAACAGCTCTTTTTATATATTTTTTTCAACTTTTATAGCTGGTCTCTGTAGAACTGGTTTGATAAATGCTGAAAGCAATAGTCACTTTCAGTCTTTTTAATTTTGACAAGCAATCTGGTATCAAGGTGTACAGTTAGGATAATGAGCCAAACTGATTGTAACAATCAAACCTTTGTTCTCTCACTGTGATAGTCCCATCAAGAGGCCAATGAATGAGCTAGCTCCCCAGTGTGACATTGTTCCACAGGGACCTGTATCAGGGAAGGGTCAGGTGCATGCAGTGCAGACATTATGGCATCAGCTCACTGATAAGAAGCCCTGAACACAAGGCCATAAAATTTTTCAAAAATTAAAATACCAGTCTCTTCCTTCTCATTATTGTCTAGAAGTCTTCTACAAACTGAAATTTAATGGGCATGAATAAAAACTTATGTAAAATTCCTTTGTTTATTCAATTACAATTTAATTAATTTTCTTTTTGTCAGTAAAATATGATGAAATAAAACTGTGTTAATGTATAAAGATATTTATGGAGTATTGGACAAAGGAGAAGAGCTAGGGATAGTAAGCCATTAATTCTAAGTGAAGAAAGTTCCTCATCTAAGACCTTCCCTAAGGTGAACTTGGTAGAGACACCAGGCAAGGGTCTCACCTGAATCCTCAAGAAAGGATGCCCTAGGAGGAAGGCTGTCCTCCTCTGTAGCATCCTTCAGAAAACTTCCACACACTTGAAAGAAACCAGTCAGGAGTGTGGAGGAAAACCTCCTTAAATGAGGCTTGACAGCAAAACAAAACAAAACGTGTAATTGTCCATGGTCATGTCTAAAGGAGATCACATAAGCTTTTGGCCTAGAAACATACTTCTCCATAATGATAAACTTCAGACTACAAGTATGCCTCAACCTTGTTCCTAATGGATACAGCTAGTCCTATTGTGGTTTTGTATTTCAATGTAGCCAACAAGATTGTGTGTGTGTGTGTGTGTGTGTGTAACATATATCTCCTTATGCATGCATTCCATACATGGAGAGTGCAAACCTGTTGATAAAGTCCATCCTCCCCTTTCTTAAGGGACATTAGACAAGTTTCAAGTTGCTACTTTACATATCCACATGCCCAAGGGTGACACTGTGTGAGGTTTTCCTGCCCAGTGGTGTGAATGACTCAGTTGACTCTTAGGTCTCTCAGTCAGCCTAGGACTTCAGTTTAGTATATCTCCTCCATATTATGGTATGGCTCACAGTGGGGCTGTTGCATGAATAACTTTATGATCATTAAATAAGAGATGAGTTTCAATATTCAAATATATAATGTGGGTCAATGAAAGCAATAATACCTTCTCCTGTGTACACAAATAATGACTTCCCTAAGTCTTCTTTTATGTCTATGTGTGCTGAATCATGATCACAGCTCTAGCATCAGATTTTCAGCATGTATGCAATATGAGAAAATAATAAATTTTTGAGTTTCTATCAATCGTGTAGCCTAAAGCTAAAACTTCCTGACTTAGACTCTCAATTTCTTTATCTACTTCAACACTTCAACAAAATTAGAATTGGCTCTCCTTCACCCTGCCTCTCACTCTCCCAGCCCACTATGACAAACCATTGCTTGGTTCCATCGGATGCCAGCTCTCACACTCCTTTAGTAGAGGAGTGGGAGAGAAGGAGCTATGATGAGGCTTCCCGGCTGCACATTGACTGCTACCTTTGTGGCATGGATGAAGGCTACAGGCATCTCTGCACAATATCCTACATGTAGAAGACAAAGCTAAGTGTGTGATGCTTTGTCTGGGACTCTAGTTTTCATCACTGATTCTGACAGTCAAAAAGTCTTTTCACTGATATCAGAGCTCCTGCAAGCAAGGACAAAGCAGAGGAAATAAATGAACCCTAGCCAGGCATAGTGGCCTGTACCTTTAATCCCACCATTCTAGAGGCAAAGGTAGGAGGGTAACCACGAGTCAGTGGCCAAACAGAGACTATATAGTGAATTCCAGGTCATCCTAGTTTTTGAGTAAAACCCTACCTCGAAAAATAAAAAAAAAAAAAAAATACATATATAAATGAATAATAAAAAAATGAACACTATAAAATTCATAATATGAGTTTCTATGGGATGGCCATAAAACATTGACAAGAACACCTTGGACCTCTTATATGACAAAAATGAGTCCAATGTTTTAGAAAAATATGTCTTTTCCAGTTTAAAACCTGAAGTTCAATGTAGAAGTTAGACCTTCTTGATCTTTCAAAAGCAGCAAGATTACATGGTGTGTCCTCTGAGGTCAGAGGGGTTTTCACCCCTACAACTATGTCTCCACTTAGTGTTACACACTGGCTTTAAGAATGATCCCTTGAAAGGAATTTAATATTTATTTTTGAGAGGAGGATTTGGTAAATCTCCTTCAACCTTTGATCCTGCTGATAAGAATAAACAGGCCTTGAACCCATTGTCACTCTCTGTCTGCCTCTTTCTCCCTCTCAAATAAATAAATAATTAAAAACTAAAATAATAGTTTTAAAAAAATTGGGCTGGAGCGATTGCTTAGTGGTTTAGGTGCTTGCCTGCAAAGCCAAATGATCCAGGTTCTATTCCCCAGGACCCATGTAAGCCACATGCACAAGGTGGCATGCCCATTGTCCCTCTGTGTCTGCTCACCCCCCAAATAAATAAATAAAAAGTAAAAACACAACACATTTTTTTAAGCCTTGAAAGAATTCTCAGTTCCATGTCTCCTACAACCTTCACTCCAAGAACTCCTGAATTACCCTCCACTGTTGTCTGTGGGCATTGGATATGTTCAAGGCGCCTCGCTGACATGCAGGTGTTGATCAGTTCTATATTTTCCATCACTTTCTTGAGCATACACAGCTCAGCTGTAAATCTCACACCATGCTGCATGTAGCCTGTTTAGCAGGCTCGTTAATGCTGCACAACAGGTTAGGGATTTGCAAATAAAGCATCTGTCGTCTCAAAGTCAACTGGTATGCCCAGAGCTTGTACATCATAGAGCGGGCAAACTCCAGCAGTTCCATACCGAGCAAACATAGCACCAACCAACCAGAGTGCTATTTATGTGGAACCTGTGAGTAAGAATTACTGAAAAATATAATTTCAAAGGCTTTTGTGGTGTTTGTCTATGCATGCATTTGATTTAAATAAAATCATAATTATTACATACATGTATAAAAATCAAGATTATAGCTAGAAAAAATTTTATAAGGGAAATATACCCCTTCAACGTACACATAGGACAAGAAACAAAAAGCTGCCAGCACTCCAGAAAATTCGCTTTCATTTTTATTCTCCTTAAACTAGTCTCCCTAAACAACCAGGATCCTAATATTCCCATTCTACAGAATACTGAATGACTTTTTCCTCATTTTTTTTTTTTTTTGAGGCAAGTCAACAGACTGGCCCTTTTTTAATGGGAGAAAGAGAGAGTGAATTGACATGCTAGTTCCTCCAGCCACTGAATTGAACTCCAGATGTATGTGCCACTTTGTGTGCATGTGGGTCCTTGCATTTGTGTCACCATGTGCATCTGGCTTATGTGGGATCTGTAAAGTTGAATGAGTCCTTAGGCCTTGCAGGCAAGTGCTTTAATGACTAAGCAATCTCTCCGTTCCCTTTTATTTGAGAATGAACTCTTGCTAATTACTCTATTTGAGATGTAATGTGAACTGAAGCTTATAATTTTGAAACAGGAATGTTTCTAGCTCTTCCTCTTTTCTCTCTTTTCTATCTGCATGTGTATATAGATGTTACATAGATTATAGTTTTTTAACCCTTCACCCATGGTCTCCATCTCCCTAAGGGTCATCCTGGAGTCATGTAGTATGTCTGTTTTCAAGCCATATTTAATGTATTCAATATTGTGAGATTATTGCATATTTTTGCTTTACTGGTACTTTCAATTCTCCTTTCAGTCTATTTTTATTTTGTCAACATACCAAAATCAATGCATTCTATTTTTGGACATTTGACATTTGTGTTCAGTTTAGGATCTGTTAAGAGTAATATTAACGTGAATAGTCATGTATGCTTTGATGATCATATGCATTTCAATTTCTGAAAACTCATTATGAAACACACACACATTTTCTCTCTCTCTTTTCACTTATATGTATCATCATCTTTGATAAATCTTGTCAAATATTTTTCAAAAGTAGGCATACATACAATCAGTACATGTGGTTTGTGTTATTTCAAATAACATATAACTGGGAAGCCTGTTGCACAGATGTATTTCTTGTCAGAAGACTATGAGACAGTAGCATTCTTAATTTTTGTTTCTTTTTATTTATTCATTAGCAACAGACAGAGAGATAAAGAGGCACGCATGCACATGAGAGAGAGAGAGAGAGAGAGAGAGAGGGAGGGAGGGGAGAGAGAGAGAGAGAGAGAGAGAGAGAGAGAGAATGGGCACACCAGGGCCTCCAGCCACTGCAAACGAACTCCAGATGCCTGTGCCACCTTGTACATCTGGCTTAAATGGGTACAGGGGAATTGAGCCTCGAACTGGGGTCCTTAGGCCTCACAGGCAAGCACTTAACCTCTAAGCCATCTCTCCAGCCCAAGACAGTAACATCCTTATATCATCACTTTCTCCTTTTAAAACCCTTTGCATTTTGGTTGGTACTCAGTTGCAGTTTTCTGTGCTTTTAATGTGAATTTCCCTGATGACTATATAAATTGAGAAAGTTTTCGTCATTCAGATATATATCTTTTGTGAAGTATTATTCAAGTTGTTTGCCTACTTTCTGTCTCATCCCCTCCCTTGTTAGTGATCTGTGGAAAACTTCCACAGTTTTGAAAAATCCTTTGTTGCATCAGTTATATTCTATGACTTATCTATCTTACATTTTGATTATTATAATAATTATTATAATAATGTCTATTTTATATATTTTAGGTAATAACTTAAAAACACATTTTGTGTCATGTTTATGAGATTTCTGCTTATACCCAATGTTATGAAAATAGTAATCTCTTTTCCTTGTTTATTGTTTTACAAATTGTATTTAGAACTACTGTTTATTAAATAAAAATATTTTTTAAAAAGGGGCTGGAGGGTTGGAGAGATGGCTTAGAAGTTAATGTGCTTGCCTTTGATGCCTAAAGACCCATGTTTGACTTCCATGTTGACCCATGTTGATCTCACATAAGTCAGACATACAGGATGTTGCATGCACGAGGTTGCATATGTGCACAAGTTTGCGCACACATCTGGATTGCATTATCGATTACAGTGGCTGGAGGCCTGACACCCCAATTTTCTCTCTCTTACTATGTATCTCATAAAAAATGCCAGTATGATGGGTGGCCTCAAAAAAAAAAAAAAAAAAAAAGGATGGGACTGGAGAGATGGCTCAATGGGCTCAACAGTTAAGATGCTTGCCTAATGATCCAGGTTCAACTCCCTAGTACCCACGCACAGCCAGATGCACAACATGGCACATGCATCTATAGTTCTTCTGCAGTGGATACAGGCCCTAGTTTGCCCATTCTCTCTCTCTCTTGCAGATAATAAATCAAAAAATACTTTTTTAAAAAAATGGAATACCTCTTACTTCACTCTTTATATATGTCAAATTAATGTAGTAATACTTGTGTAAAAGACCACCCTTTACTGTATAACACAGGAGTAGCACTGAACTGAGAGATAATTAGGTCTAGTGGTGAGTCCTATATTCTTTTCCTCTAGCTCATTTATTTGTTTTCAAAAAAAATAATAACACATTGTCTTAATATTTATACTGTTAGAATAGTCCTTCATGTCTTGCATTTTAATACTCTATCAGATCAGCTTTTCAATTTGTACCAAAATTGTCTTGGCAATATTTTATTAAGATTTTAAAAAAATCTATACATGCAGATTAGTAGGAAGTGATATTTTCAACAACCCAAAGCATGAGGTTTTTTTTTTTTTCTTTTTCCAGAGCTTCTATAATTTCTCATAGAAGTTCTATCAACATTTGATGCAGAAGTTGTATGTCTCAATTGCTGGAATTAACAACAGGTAGTCTTGAAGTTATGGTGTGAGTTCAATTATAGTCTAATAAACTTAATTAGAATGCTTAGCTCCAGAGGAAAAATTCAATAAATTGTCGCATAACAAGAAACCCACAGGTCATTGTAAAAATATAAAATGTGGAATAGACCTCAAAAAAGTCATAGCAAATTAAAAAAGAAACAAAAGTAATTTATTTTCTATCTTGTGACCATAATGGAATGAAGCTAGAAATCAACAACAAAATTACACAAGATATAAACAAACTGAAACAGAATAATATACCTTTGAACAATTGGGAGTAATGACAAAATCAAAATGGGAATTTAAACATTTATACTATCTTATAATCAAAGAAAAATGAAAACATAACATACCAGGAACTTTTGAATAGAGCCAAAGCAATATAAAAAGAAATTTAGAGTTATGAATACTTTAAAAATTGCAAATATAAAACCTAACAGATATCCAAAATTCTTTGATAATCAACAAAAATGCTAACTCTAAAACATCACAAGGAAATAAGTAATAAATTTGATGGCAGAATAAAGAATACAAACTAAAACAACAATATAATGGATTGATGGAAGAAAGAAAAGATGAACACAATTGACAGGCCTATTGGTAAACTCACCAAGAAAAACCCAAACAGAATTTGGAGATGAAAATTTGGAGATGAAAAATTTGGAGATTAAAACAGATGCCACTGAAAATCATGGGATCATTAAGGAAGATTTTGAATAGCAAAATTGCAAAAAGTTAGAAAAACTAGAAGAAATGGAGAAATTTATACACACATATGGCTTACCAAATTTAACCAAAAGAGTTACAATGACTAAACAGATCTATTTAAACACACACACACACACACACACACACACACACATGATTGAAGCAGTAAAGAGTTCAAAAAAAAAAAAAAAAAAAACCTAGGAGTAGATAGATTCAATGCTAAATTTTATTGAATTTCACTAGAAGAAGTAATACCAGTGTTCCTTTAATTATTTATTAAAATAGTGTCCTTCTAAACTCATTCCATAATGCTAGTGTTATTTTTATACCAAACCTGAAATGACATAACAAAATAAGAGAAATATAGACCAATATGTGTAAGTTATAGAATTGCAAAACTCCTGAATTAAATACTTGCAGTTTTAATTGGCCAGCTGAATAAAGATATTATAAATATCACTTGATCAAGTTGCTTTCATTACAAGCATGTAAGATGGTTAGACATATGTAACTCAGTCAAACTCATACTTAAATACAGAATCTAAATATAATCAAAGTTAAAAATTACATGAACTGGCTGAAGAGATGTCTCAGCAGTTAAAGGTGCTTGCTTGCAAAACCTGATGGCCTGGGTTCCATTCCCCAGTTCCCACATCAAGCCAGATATACAAAGAGGCACATGCATCTGAAGTTTGTTTGCAGTGGCAGAAGCCCTGGCATGTCCATATTCATTCTCTCTCTCTCTCTCTCTCTCTCTCTCTGTCTCTTTTCTTGTGAATAATTTTTTTTTAAAAAAATAGATGATCATCCCTATAGATCATGAAAAGGCCTTTGGCATAATTCAACAAAAAATTATAATGATAGCTATGAATAAATTAAGTACTAAAGATCAAACCTCACCATAATAAAGGCTGTATGCAGCAAATTCAACATCGTACTAAATGTGGAAAAATAAAGTGTTTTTACTAAAATCAAGAATGATACAAGGATATCCATTCATACCACTCAATCTTAATATGTATTTGAAATTTTTGCCATAGCATTTAGGCAAGAGAAACAAATAAAAAGAATATAAATAGAAAATTTGGAAATCAAGATATTCTTATTTATAGATAATTTGATTAAATACTTTAAAACTCTCATATTCCACCAATAGACTCATAGAAATAACAAATTCATCAACTTAGTAGGATATGAAATCAACCCACAACAATCAGTATACACCAAAATGACTTCACTGAGAAATAAATCAGGAAAGCAATACCAGTCTTATTAGACTCAAAAATAGACAATATTTTAAATAACTAGGAACAAAAACAACCCAAGAAGTAAACTATTTCTATGATAGAAATTATAGAACTCAGAAAAATTAAAATGAATGCACTAGATGATAGGTAGACTTCTCGTGTTCATAGACTGGAAGAGATAATGATGTTAAAGTGACTATCCAGAGAAATTGTTGCATAGGTTTATCATAATCCCCACTAAAATACTATGACATTCTTAAAAGAAGGGAACAATTCTAAACTTTATATGTAAATACCAACATTATGGAATAGATTATGCAATGATGGGAAAAAAATCAATGCTAGAGGCATCAGAAAACCTGATTTCCAAATATATTACAATGTCTATAATAACAAAATAGTATGATATTGGAATAAAAACATATCTATGTCCCAATAGAATTGAGTAAAGGACACAGAAATGCACCTACACATCAACAGATAATTGATTCTATACATAGGTGCAAAATCATATATTGGAGAAGAGAGAGCCCTTTAACAGATACCTTGAGATAACTTGATATCTATTTGTAGAAGATAAAATTAGACCTTGAGCTTTCACATTGCACTAAACTCAATTAAGGATCAAAGACATTAGTGTGTGTCCACAGTTCTGAAACTACTGGAAAAAATTTAAGGATATTATTATAGGCAATGATGACACAAATAAGACCCAAATGGAGAAATAGGATCACATCAGAGGAAAAGCTTCTGCCTAGCAAAGAAAGCAATCCAGAATGAAGAGATAACCTTCAAAATGGGAGAAAATATGTTATATCTATGTATCTGACAGAGAATTAACTAATATATAAAAGAAATGTGAAGGTTAACCTCACCAGGCAGAGATGCCACAAGAAAGGAAAATTATAGGCCCATTTCCCTGATGAACATAGACGCAAAGATCCTGAACAAAATCCTTGCAAACCAAATTCAACAGTACATCAAAAGCATTATCCACCTTTGTCAAGTAGGCTTCATCCCTGGAACACAGGGTAAGGTTCAACATATGCAAATCTGTCAATGTAATAGACCACACGAATAAGCTTAAACACAAAAACCACATGATCATTTCGTTAGATACAGAAAAGGCCTTTGACAAAATATATCACTTTATCATCAAAACATTGGAGAGAATAGGTATGGACGGTCCATATCTCAACATAATAAAGGCTATACATAAAGCTCCTAAAACCCAAGTAATTCTCAATGAGGAGCGACTGAAGGAATTCCCATTGAGATCAGGAACAAGGCAGGGGTGTTCACTCTTACCTCTACTCTTCAACATAGTGCTAGAAGTATTAACTCAAGCAATAAGACAGGAGAAAGAAATCAAGGGGCTACAAATTGGAAAGGAAGAAGTTAAGTTAGCCCTATTTGTAGATGACATGATTCTATACATAAGTGACCTGAGAACCTCCATCTCAAAACTCTTAAAGGTGATTAGTGCCTTCAGCAAAGTAGCAGAATGTAAGATCAATGCATAGAAATCAGTAGCCTTTCTGTACGCAAAAGACAAAGATACAGAAAAAGAAATAGCTAACATTGTCCCATTTTCAATAGCAACAAAGAAAATAAAATACCTTGGAATAACATTAACCAAGAAGTGAAAGACCTATACAATGAAAACATAAAAACACTCAAGAAAGAAACTGAGGAGGTCCTACAAAAATGGAAAGACTTCCCATGCTCCTGGATAGGTAGAATTAACATTGTGAAAATGGCAATCTTACCAAAAGCACTATGTAGATTTAATGCAATGCCGATAAAAATCCCAACTTCTTTCTTCACTGAGACAGAAAAAACTGTCTTAAAATTCATATGGAAAGGCTGAAGGCCTCAGATATCCAATCATATCCTCAGCAAAAGAAACACCTCTGGAGGCATCACCATACCTGATCTAAAGCTATACTACAAAGCCATTATAATAAAAACAGCATGGTACTGGCATAAAAACAGAAATATAGACCAATGGAACAAAACAGAGGACCCAGATTTTAGGTCAAGTAACTACAGCTACTTGATATTTGAGAAAGGCCCTCCCAATGCAGAATGGAAAAAAAGACAGCATCTTCAACAAATGGTGCTGGACAAACTGGATAACCATATGTAGGGAAATGAAACTTGATCTGCACATCTCACCATGCACAAAAATCAAGACCAGATGGATCAAAGACCTTAATATAAAACCAGAAACTCTGCTACTACTGGAAGGAAAAATAGGAGGAACCTTCCATGACATAGGAGTGGGAAAAGACTTCCTGAACAAAACCCTAGAAGCTCAGGAAATTAAAAAATCACTCAACCATTGGGATCTCATGAAGCTGAAAAGCTTTTTCACTGACAAAAATACTATAATCAAAGCCAGCAGATTACCCACAGAATGGGAGAAAATTTTCACCAGCTATACAACTGACAGAGGCCTAATTTCTAGAATCTACAAAGAACTCCAAAGCCTAAACAATAAATCATCAAATAACCCACTCACAAATGGGGCACAGAATTGCATAGGGAGTTCTCAGAGGAAGAAATACAAATAGCAAATACACACTTAAGAAAATGTTTAACAGGATTTTAAAATACTGTGGAAACAAACTATGAGCATGTCTATGAGAAATTATATACATTATGTTAATTGAGGTGAGATGGTCCACACTAAATGTGGGCACTGTTATTTCATGGACTGTGCTCCTGGCTGTACAAATGGACCATTTACCAAACACCAGCATCCATCAGTCTCTGCTTCCTGACTACAGATTCAATGTGACTAGCTGTAACATATTCCTCATATTCCTGCCACCATGCCTCTCCTTATTTGATCCCCATCTTGAACTATCAGACAAAATAAATTCTTCCTCCACCAAACTACTTCTTGTCAGGTATTTCATCACAGTAGTGATAAAAGTAACTAATACAATATTAAAAATATCTCAACACAATATCAAAAGAACCAATCATACAATAAAAAGACATGTGAACTCACTTTAACCCAAGCTGCTCTCACACATGGTTGGAAAATCTGTTTTATTTTACAGATGGCAGATAAAATGGAGGAGAGCCTAGATCCACCAAAAAGCCAAGAATATAGCCAACTGCCTGCCTCTACCACGTTGGCCAGGGCCCAGAAGAAAGCACAGAGGAAACAAAGTCATGAATATTGGTTTTACTAATAGTATGACAGCCATCCCAGAGTAATGGTGACAGACATGATGATTAATCAAAACCTATCAAAGCAGAACTCCAGATTACAAAGAATTCTGCCAAAATCAGACTGCCAACAGGCCTGCCATGGCTCAGGGAACATTGCAGAATAGGAGACAGAAAGATTGTAAGACTTAACAGAGCAGGTAGGACTACCCTGAAGCATGTTCCCCCTGACACCCCACAGGGAATGACGGAGGCATTCATGACTCCACAGTGAATACCATAACCCCACTGAGGAGGGCTCCAGTGTAATTGAGCCAGAGTGAGGATATAAAAGAGTATAAGTTGTTATTATATATATATAAATTTATTTTAAAAAAAGACATGAAAGAGCAGAACAGACACTACTCAAAAGAAGTAATAGGGCTGGAGAGATGGCTTAGTGGTTAAGATACTTGCCTGCAAAGCCTAAGGACCCAGGTTTGACCACCCAAAACCCACTTAAGCATGATGCACAAGATGGTACATGCACAGTAGGTGGCACATGTGTGCAGGGTGATGACACATGTGTGCAAGGTGGCGTATGTCAGGAGTTATATTGCAGTGGCTAGAGGCCCTGCGGTGCCAATTCTGTCTCTCTTTCTCTTGCTCTCTCCCTCACACACGAAAAAAGAAGTAATAGTGGCTAGTATGTATATGAAAAATACATAATATATGCAGTCATTAAGCAAATGAAAATCAAAAGTACATAGAGATTCCAGCTCAACAAAACAGAATGCTATTGTTTTAAAAACATGCTGGAGGGTATGTGGACAAAAGGAGCCTTAATATACTCTTAGTGATGATATAAATGTGTTCTGGTAAATGCAAAATTGAAACAAAAACTAAAATAGAACTACTATTTGATCCAGATATACCACTTCTGGGTATGGAAGTAAATACTATTGACAATAGTCAAGACATGGAATCAGCCTAGGGGTCCATTAGCAAATAAACAAAGAAAATGAAGCTAAAAGAATGGAGTATTTTTCACCCATAAAGACTAGAAAGTTGTTATTGTCAAGAAAACAGATTGAGCTGGAGACCCCATGTTAGGTGAAATATGCCAAACAAAGAAAATTAAAAGACGTATGGCATGTTGTTCTCATATGTAGAAAGAAGGGATATAAAAAAAATGATCTATGGGCTGAAGAGCTTGCCTGCAAAGCTGAAAGAACCAGGTTCGATTTCCCAGGACTCACATAAGCCAGATGCACAGGAGCTGCATTCATTTGGAGTTCGTTAGCAGCAGCTAGAGGCCCTGACACTCCCATTCTCTCTTTCCCTCTCTATCTCTGTCTATCTCTCTCTTTCTCACACACACACACATAAGTAAACACAAGATGATCTGAAGGTAAAAGACAGATTACAATGAATTGGAAATTGATCAGGGGCAAGATGCAGAGAGGTGATGGACAGAGAGGATAGAACAGGGATGGAGATAGAGATGAACATTAATGTATGGAATTATTATCACAGTAAAACCAGTAATTTACATAATTAATATGCATTAATAATCTTAATAATCTCCAGGCGTGGTGGCACATGCCTTTAATCCCAGCACTCAAAAAGCAGAGGTAGGAGGATCACTGTGAGTTCAAGGCCACCCTGAGACTACATAGTGAATTCCAGGTCAGCCTGGACTAGAGTGAGACCCTACCTTGAAAAACCAAAAAAAATAATAATAATAATAATAATCATCATCATATAGCCAATATGGAAAGTTGAGTGTGAAATAGTATTGAAATATTTGAGTTACACAGACAAGATCTGCATACAAATTCTACCACTAATAAATATATAACACTGAAAAATTGCCTAATATTTGTATATATCTATTTCTGAACCTGAAAATGGGAGTAATGAAAATCATATATATATTTCCAATTGTGTCATGAGGGGCATAGAGGTACTAAGCACCAGTGTTAGTCAGCCTCTGGAAGCCGTGAACAAAACTTCTATGAAGATGATTTAAAGATAAAAGATATTCACTGTGTTGCAAAGGTTACAGTTTGAGCTTGGCTGACTTTGTGTCTGAGGTGAGTAGAACAGCACATGATGGCTGTAGGAGTGTGTAGCATGAGATCTTGTTCAATTCATAGAAGACAGGAAACAGGGTAAGAAACTGGGAACTGACTACAACCTTCAAAAGCACACTCTGAGTGCCTATTTCCTCTAATTAGGGCCAACTTCCTAAAACATCCACAGTTTCAAAAAAAAAAAAAAAACTTAAAAAACAGTGCTACCAACTAGGGACTAAGCATTCAGCACAGTAGCTTATGGATGTTTTTCATACTCAAACCACACCACCATGTAATATTGAGCCTATATGCAACAAGTGCTGTGCAGATGATAATGGAGGTGGTAAAAGGGAAAATGATGATCATCGTGCCACTCTTCATCAGTGTTGTCTTTCAGAAGTCATCATCACACGTGCTCAACACAAAGAAAAACCCAAGACCTAATAGTCATCACAAGGTGGGACTTAGTTGAGAAAGAACAGAAGGGTGATCTGCTAGGGTTCATGATTTCCTAAACAAACCAGCAAACACATAAAATGATGATATGAACCAATCATTTCAGAAAGGGCTGGTGAGATGGCTTAGTAGTTAGGGTGTTTACCAACAAAGCCAAAGGACCCAGCTTTCATTCCCCAGTACTCAAAAAACCAGCTGCACAAGGTGGCACATGCACCTGGAGTTCATTTGCAGTGACTAGAGGTCCTGGTATACCTATATTCTCTCTAGCTATCTCAAATTAATTAATTAATTAATTAATTAAATGTTGAAAAAAAGAAACTCAGTAAAAAAGAAATTGAAAACATTAGGAGTTGGGGTTGGGCTTGGTGGTACGTTCCTGTAATCCTAGCACTTGGAAGGATGTGGTAGGAGGACTGCAATTTGAAGGCCAGCCTGGGCTACATAGTAAGACCTTGTGCAATGTACTCACACACATATCGCCTGTTCTGAGTGACGATCACATAGCAGCACTGTGGGAAATAAGCATTTTTATATTTAGCTTGTGGAAGCCTCACCACATCACTATGCTGCAAACCACAGTGTCATCGCGTGGCATTGCGTGAGAAATACAAATGCCAGTCCCTATCCGAGCACTTCTGAAGGAGAAGCTTGTGATGAGAGACCCAGCAATTGCCTGACACTCAGACTCTAACTCTGGAAGTGATTGTGACCCGTTCCAAAATTTGTACACCACTGCATGGCATTAAATCCATAGGAAAGATGTAAAAAGTTAAGGGTGAAAGAACTGTGGTCGTTTCCATTCAAGTGCCAGAGCTTGAATGTGGTAGAGAGGCCTTGGGACTCCTGGCCTCTCACACTAATGTCTGTGTTCTGTCATTTACTGCCTTTCTCTGACACAGCATTCTTTTGTACTTCTCAGAGCGGGGTGGGGGGCGGGTGGGAGTGGGGGGTCGTCATAGGCAAAGGACAGGAATTAAGCTGAAAGACGAATTCTCCCAGGGAAGGGAAGGAGGGAGGAGGCAATAACTTCCTACCAGGCCACAGAAAGGCAGCTGCAGTCTATTCCCCTCTGAGTAAACAGCTCGCCCAGGGAGAGGCCTTGAGTGAGGCCATTGGGGTGAAAGCTCTGAAAAAAAATGCCCCAGTCTTCCCCCGAGTGTTTATGATCCGCTTTGGCAGTTTAAGGGCAGCACATTCAATGCAATTACCGGTTTGCTCTACCTTGTCCATCTTTTATTTTCACAAGGAATCCTTGTTACGCAGGGGGATTCGCAAAAGAATCCATTACGGGCTAGCTACAAAGACTGCATAGTATTTATTCCAGTAATAAAAACTCTAATTTCGCAATAGCAGGCAATCTTTGGGAAGCGCTGGCTGATGGAATCCAACTCTGGCAAAATTAGCTTCTTTGGGTCCTTAATGTTATGGTGCTTGGGAGAAGCGGAAGGAGGGGGAGCTCGCTTGCCAAGTAAGCACTTTTACAGAACAGAACAGATTCTCTTTCATAGAATCCTAAAATGGGCTAGGGGGTGATGGAGAAACGCTATCAGACTCGGAAGAAACAGCGGGCCAGTGGGCTTTTAATTAATGTGGGTGGAGCTGACTGAGTGGACGCAGCCTGGGCAGATGGACCCAGTCCTCCTATCCCGAGCCATCCGTAGGTGCCTGGTACCATCAACATGCCTGAGGTTTCCAAGCATCCTTTTTGATTCAATTAAAACCAATCTTCCTTTAGCATATCCTGGAGAATCAGAGCTTAAAACAAGCTTAGAACTCAACCCCTACAACCCTCTTATTAGCGAAGAGGCCTTTTGAGTTACCAGAGCACAAGGACTTCAGATAACGTCTCCTGGGTGTCTTTCCGGGTTCCTTTTCCCACACTTTCATCAATTAACATTTCTACATCACTGCTTGTTCTTAGGACAAGCCCCGGATTAAAGTTAAACAGTAAATTTTCAATGCTTCATTTCAGAAGTGGAAATCCCACTGGTGTTGATCGATTAGGACAGCAGTTGCTTTTCCCTTGATCAGAAAGATGTTTAAAATTCGAATTTCCAACAGTATGAGAAAATTCAGCTGTGTGTCTCTAGAATCTGCCAACTCTTGACTGAGGACAACTTATTTTTCTCATTTTTCTCATCTTCTATGCCTCGAGAGGCATTACCTACAGTTACCTGGCTTTGTTTCTTAAACAATGGCTTTAGGTGCTACAAGAATTTAATAAGCTTGTTGCAAAGCCTTAGTTCTGACAGACAGAACATGAGATGGGTCTTTGTAACTAGAACTCCAATTAAGCCTAAGCCTTTAGCAACTCCAAGATGCAGCTGTATTTCACACATTACAACAGGAATCTCAGATTGCCATCAATTAGAGAGGGAATGCTTAAAAGTAGTCAGACATTACTAGTTGATGTCCAAATGGAAAAACACAAGCATGTTAGGAAACTGAACTGGAGATTGTCAAGTGAAGCAAAGGAAGTAGAACTCAGAAAGACAAGTATTGCATATTTGCTCTCGTATACAAAATCAAGATTTGAAAACATGTGTTTATATATAAGACAAGAAGGCAGAAGGGGTATTATTTGGGGGAAGGAAAGAGACAAGCCAAGGATATAAGCGAAGGTAGTAGAGAATCGGTGGCCAAAATTATACACATGTATGAAAATGTTGTAATGAAATTCATTATTTTGTATGCCAAGTAAAAAATAATTTTACATGTTACTAAGAATATGATATGGTCAAACAAAAACACCCACACAAGTGGAGGTAAAATTATTTCTATTTAGGGTTATTCTATCTTTTCCCACTCATTCCAAATTCAATATCCATTTCTAAAGAGGAACAGTAATTTACATGTTACATACTTTAGTTTAGTGAAATGGAGAGTCTGTGATTTTAGCATGATCACGTATCAGCTTATTTATAAAATTTATATTAGTAAGCTAGAATTATCTTAATTTTTAATTAATAACAATGAAGCTGAAAGTTTCACTCATAATCTATGCATAGGGTGAAAGATAACTTTCAGTTTTCTTGTATACTGAGAAAGGTAATTATGGGAAATTTACTTATGAAAGCTTTTTCCAAGATTACCTCCATTTATGGTCACTAGTAATCATTAGTAAGAGAAGATGTGTTTTAAATTCATAAGTATGATTTCCTCCAAGTCCAGCCAGCAGTTCAATACTTTAATGTCTTTGAGAAGAATTTACTTAATAGATTTGCTTGTTCTTATTGCTATGATGTTACCTGTATTTTCCACAGTCTATGTCTTTAATTTCTTCCCCTTTGACCCTTATGACCTGCCTTGCCACTTTCAGTGGCACATCATGGTCATAAATAACATTTCTGAAATAAAAGAGATATATCAATTTTCTAAATGCTGTCTTGATCTCCTATAAATTGTCAGGCCTTGGACTCTGTAAGTCCATTACTTATAATAGTTTGGTAGTATAAAAAAAGGAACTTAAGTGTTATATTTTTAGGACATGTTTTTGGCCATCTCTTGAAATCAGTAGTTCAATATATAAGTGGCATTTAATGGAAAAGACATAGAAATAAATGTAGGATATTCTTATCCTCTAATAACTAATAGCATTCTAAGTTTGCCCAACCCCATTGTAGTACCCATGGCAACATGACATATAAACATCTTGGAACTATAGATAATTAAGCTTCTTTTGCTATCATCAGTGATAGTTATTCATATTTCATAAGGATTGCAGGGGGTGACTATAAGAAATGTTGATTATTTTGGAACAATCAATTGTTAAAAAAAGATCTTTCTGTTGCATAAACTCCCTAGTGAATTAAGAAATCCATGGTTTCTGTGAGGATGAGGAACTGCAACTAAGGGTATTTGTAACCTTTTATGAGATCTTGCTCTAATGTAGCCACAACAGAAATCCAAGACAAAGTTGTAAAGTAATGATGCCATGCTTGCAAGAGTACAGCTTTTTAGCTGTTCATCCCACCACCCACACAGCATCTTTTGCATGTGTAAAGGTTAAAGCTGAATAATTATGATGGAAACACATAAAAGCTACATAGCCAATATATTCAATACATAACATCAAGGACAATAAGGGACAATATGTGAAGAGAAAGAAAGAGAAAGGGAGATTTTCTGTGCTAATGGGTAGAATTTATTCTTGAAAATAAATTGAATTTTGTGGCTCTGCATCTGATAATGTGTGGTTGTTACCAAGTAAACTAAATGCAAGTCTACCTTTTGGACAGAGAGTAAATTTAATTTCCCAGATATGCACTTAACATCTATCTCTCTCTGAATGGCATATGATTATATCTCTGATCATTTTAACCCACCGTTTTGGCTATGCAGCTCCTAGGACACAAAGGTTAATCCAAATTATCTATTTTAGAATTTACTTTAGGAGCAGTACTCTCTTGGGCACATGGAAGGCATGAAATATATACTGGTTTAATGAAATTAGTTTTATCCAGGGAATAATTATATTAGACATGTATTGTTAAGTTGAGCTACAAAAATATGTGAGAAGAATTTCTAGAAATCCATGAAGTCTCAGTAAACAATACTCACAATGGATTTCAGAACGTTTCTGGAAGATCTAACTTGATAAAAAGAGAATATAAATTGATGAGTAAAAAAACACATGGAGAAGAAATTTAATCAATTTAATCAATACTATTGGCCTGTCATTGTAACTGGAAGACCACTCTGATGAGATGCCTAACATTGCACATACCATATTTGATTATCGTTTTTAATGTAAGGAGCCTCCAGCGAGGCCGTTTCTGATAACTTTTACATGTATGATTCCAATAATTGTATTTTTGGAGAACAGTAGACAATCATTTTGATCAAAAGTAAAGGATAATTTTCAATGTTTTGACATTGATATATGCTTATCTATTCCAAACTGTAAGAGAAAGGAAGAATTTATAACCCCAAAGTATACAATGTAAGAATACAAAATATCTTACAGTTCACTTAATATGTAAGATCTTTGTCATGTCTCTGATCAAATAGCCTCCCAGCAAATGTCTAAATTTATATGAGAAAAAAATAATGCATACACAAAATAAAGTCTATGCCTATCATCTGTTACTTCTGACATCTTTCAGAGCTTATTTCCATGTTAATTCATGTAATGCTATCTTCCAAACATGATTAGCAGTTGCATTCATAATATCACAATGACTGTCCTCACCTGTACAAGATTGGTCCCATTAATATTCCCTAATAGAGGTGAGTGAGGTCCTGAGGCCACCATCAGCCTTTGAGGAGTCACAGGCAATTAATGGGTGCTGAGGAAAGGGAGAAACTTCCTTCTCTCTCTCTTTCTCAATCTCTCTCTCTCAAATAAATAAATAAATAAATAAATAAATAAATAAATAAATAAAATACAAAAAATATATATATCAAAAGTATTCTTTCTTAGTATACAGATGTGGTGGTTTGATTCAGGTGTCCCTGGTAAACTTATGTGTTCTGAATGCTAGGTCCCCAGATGGCAATTTGGGAATTGGATCCTCCTGGATATGGTGTGTCACTGGGGGTGGGTGGGCTTATGAGTGGAGTAGCCAGCTTCCCCTTGCCAGTGTTTGGTACACGCTCCTGCAGTTGTCCACCTAATGCTGGCCAGGAGGTGATGTCTAGCCTCTGCTCATGCCACAGTAATTCTCTCTCTCTCTCTCTCTCCTTTTTTTCTCTATTTCTTTCAAATAAATAAATATTTTTATTAATAAATAAATTAATTAATATTTTTTAAAGTATGAATAAAGTCACATAAGCCAGGTCCACAAGGTGACACATGCGTCTAGAGTCTGTTTTCAGTTGCTAGGGACCCTGGCATGTCCTTTCTCTCTGTCTCTTTCCCCACATATAAAAATGCATCTTTCAAAGCTGAGCATGGTGGCACATGCCTTTAATCCAAGCACTTGGGAGGCAGAGGTGAGAGGATCACAGTGGGTTCAAGGCCACCCTGAGACTACATAGTGAATTCCAGGTCAGCCTAAGCTAGAGTGAGAGCCTACATAGAAAAACCAAAAAAAAAAAAAAAAAAAAAAAAAAAAAATCTTTCAAATAAATAAAATAAAATATTTATAAAAACATTTTATTTATTTGAGAGAAAGAGAAAGGCAGATAGAGAAATGGTAAAGGGAGAAGAATGGGCATACTCTAACCACTGGAAACAAACTTCAGATGCATGTGTCACCTTGAGCAACTGGTTTTACGTGGATACTGGGGAATCAAACCTTGGTCCTTAAGCTTTGCAAGCAAGCTCCTTAACAACTGAGCCATCTTTCCAGCATAGCATTCTTTTTTTTAATTTTTTAATGTCTTTATGATTATTATAATTATTAACCAGATGTTTCCCATGTGTTGTTACTCTCTTTTCCCTCATCCCTGTCCCAATTCCATTGGGGACACTCCTCAGTGGGGTTTCAGGTACTCCCCATGGGGATGTGTTTTATGTGATGTGGGAGCAATAGTCAGTTATTTTGCAAGAGATGGAATGCCTCTGAGCATGATGTCTCAACCTGTGGCTCTTATAATCTTTCTGCCCCCTTTTTCTCAATATTCCCTGACAATGGTGGGTGAGTTTTAAGTCTACTTCAGTGATGAGCTCTTAGGAGCCTCTGGATCTCTACTTTGGTAGGTATTGAGTATCCTTAGGGTCTGTCTCCTTCACCCTTGTGCTGTTTATCAGGAACAGCATGGAAGCAGCACTCTTGCTCATCTCCCCAGTCTCTCTGTGGATTCAGCTATGGCTTGGCTGAAGTACAAGGTGTAGTTTATCTCCTCTGTTCTCACTACCTTCTGAAAATTAAGAACAGATTCTCCAATGGAGAGTGAAGTCAGTATAGTTTAAATGGGATAAGTAGTATTAATTTAGGGAGAATCTAATGTATGTAACCCCTGTTTTAGCCAAAGACTAGTGAGAGCTTGACACTGGAGAACATAATCTTTTTCTCCAAAGGATTCTGATCTGGTTTCCAATTCCAGATATTGGTTCCTTTACACTGAGAAAAATCTCTTAGCCAATCATAAAGCTATTGGTTACCCACTGAGGCTATGTGCCACTATTGCACTGGCATGTACATCCTGTCAGGGTGTTTGCTACTGAGTAGCTTAGACCTGTGATTGCTCAGATTATTGTTGGCCGTTTTCCCACAGCAACTCATTTAACACTTTCCAGCACTAGACAGGCTGTCTGGAGACTACATTTGTTCTGAATTCCATCCAGGTTTTTCTGTGCTCTGTGTCAGTAGCATATGGTGTCTTCAGCAATAGGGTCTTCGCTTTTGCCTCAGGCATGTAATCAAGTGATTTGACAGAAAGCTGTCTTGATCTATAGACCTCAGAGGTTTCTCCAATCAACAGCTTAATGTTGGTAGCAACCAGTCTCTGATACTGGGAGTTACAGGTCAGAGATAGAAAAAAAAATCTTGTAAGCTTAAGCTTCATTCAACCCTCAACAGAGCCCTACTTTTCAGGTGCCCCCCCCCCTTACTCCTTTTGAGTGTTATATCCTTTAGGCTATTTCCAAGGATAAATGTTTCTATGGTATCAGCTCATTTAGAATTTAATTTTGTGTTTATTTCTCCCCCTCTCTCCAAACCCTTCCATCCCTATTGTCTGGGCCTTGAGTTGCCAATCAGGTATGACAGCAACTTGAGCATGTCCAAGTAAGGAACCACAGAAAAATGACACCATGCAGTGTTTGTCTTCCTGTGACTGTGTAAGTTCATAGAGTATGATCTGTTCCATCTATTATTCTATAAACTTCATTGTGTCATTTTTTTCTTACTGCTGAATAGAATTCCATTGTGTAAATGGACCACCACTTCATCATCATTCATCTGGGTTGATTCCAGTTCTTAGTTATAATGAATTGAGCAGCTAAAAACATGGTTGAACAAATGTCTCTGTACTGATGCAGGGAGCATTTAGGCTAAATGCCCACTAAGGGAATAACTGGGTCTGTTGGTAGCTCTGTTATCCTTTTCAGGAATCTTGAAATGGACTCGAGTGGTTGTACAAGTTTATATTCCTACCAAGGGTGGATGAGGTTTCATCTTTCCCCACATGCTTTCCAACATTTGTCATTGTTAGATTTTTTTTTTTTTTTTTAAGATTACCATCCTTACTGGAATAAGGTGGAATCTCATGTTTTTTTTTTGTTTTGTTTTTTTTTTTTTTGTTTTTCGAGGTAGGGTCTCACTCCAGCCCAGGCTGACCTGGAATTAACTATTTAGTCTCAGGGTGGCCTCGAACTTATGGCGATCCTCCTACCTCTGCCTCCCGAGTGCTGGGATTAAAGGCGTGCACCACCACGCCCAGCTCATGGTTGTTTTAATTTGCATTTCTCTAGTGGTTAGAGATGTTGGACATTTTCTTATGTGTGTGTTAGGCATTTGTAATTCTTCCTCCAAGAACTCCCTATTCCATTCTCTGCCCCACCTTTGGAGTAGGTTGTTTGACTTTTTCCTTGTTTAGTTTTTTTGAGTATTTTGTAGATTATAGATATTAGACTTCTGTCAGTGGTATAGCTGGCAATAATTTTCTCTGATTCATTGGGTAATCTCTTGGCTCCACTTATGGTGTATTTGCCTGTGCAAAAGCTTTTTTGCTCCATAAGATTCCCATTGGTTTAATGATTGTTTAATTTCCTGGGCTACTGGGGTTTTGTTCAGGAAGACTTTCCCCTCTCCTACATCATGGAGCGTACTTCCTATTTTTTTCATCCAGTAGGAAAAGTATTTCAGGTCTTATATTGAGGTCTTTAATTCATCTGGACTTGAATTTTGTGTATGGAGAGATAAGTGGATCTCATTTCATTTTTCTGCATATGGTCATCCAATTTGTCTAACACTATTTCTTGAAGATTCTGCATTTTCTCCACTCTCAATTATTGGCACCTTTGTCAAAAATCAAGTAGCAGTAGTTATATAATCTAAAGTCAAAGTCTTCAATTCTGTTCCATTAGTCTATGTTTCCATTCTTATATACCTTAGGATCAGGTATGATGATACACCCAGGGGTATTTTGTTGTTGTTGTTGTTGTTTTGTTTTACTGAAGATATGTTTTGGTATCAGGGGCCTGCTGCCATTCCTTCAATCTCTATGAAGAATAATGCTGTTATTTTTATTAATATTGCATATATATATATTAGAATTGCCATTTTCACAATATTAGTTCTACCTATCCAGTAGCATGGGGGGGTCTTTCCATGTTCAAAAGTCCTCCTTGATTTCTTTCTTGAGTTTTTTAAAAATCTTTTCATTATATAAGTCTTTCACATCATTGGTTAGTTTTATTCCCAGGGATTTAATTTTGTTTTTTGTTATTGAAAATGGGAAAGCCTCACTGATTTCTTTCTCTGTATATTTTTCCTTTGCATATAGAAAGGCATTGATTTTGTATTGTGCCATTTTGCTGAAATTTTGAGATGGAGACTTTGGGGACACTTAAATATAGCTTCTGAAAATAGGGTAACTTGATTTCTTCCTTTCCAATTTGAATCCCTTTTATTTCTTTCTCCTATCTTATTGCTTGGGATAGTACTTCCAGTACTATGTTGAAGAGCAGTGGTGAGAGTGGTCATCCCTGTATTGTTCCTCATCTCAGTGGAAACTCCTTGAGTCTTTTCCCATTAAGTAATATTTGGGCTTTGGGTGCTTTATATATAGCCTTTATTGTGTTGAGATATAAACCCTCCATGCCTAATATTTTCAGTGTTTTGCTTGTGAAGTTGTGTTGTATTTTGTCAAAGACCTTCTCTGCATCAATTCAGATGATCATGTGGCTTTATAGTTAATTTTATTTATGTGGTATATTATGTTGACCAATTTCTGTATGTTGAACCATCTCTGCATCCCTGGGATGATGCCTACTTGATTAAGGTTGATAATGCTTTTGATTTGTTGTTTAATTTGGTTTGCAAGGATTTTGTTTGGGATCTTTGCATCTAAATTCATCAGGGATATAGGCCTATAGTTTTCTTTTATTGTTGGATTTCTGTTTTGTTTTAGTATTAGGGTGATGCTAGCTTCATAAAAGTTGGGGAGGATTCCCTGGTCTCCAATTATGTAAAACAGTTTGAGAAAAAATGGTTTCAGTTCTTCAATGATGATTTGATAGAATTCAGCTGAGAAGGGATCTGGCCCTGGACTTTTCTTTTGGGGTAGGTTTTTTATTACCTTGTCAATCATCATGGATGTAGTAGGTTTGTTGAGGAGATTAATCTACTCTGAGTTTAGTTAGGTGGTATATGTCTAGGAATTCATCTACTTTGTCCAGATTTTACAATTTTGTGGAGTAGAGGTTTTGGAAGTATGCCCTGATGATTTCATTGATGTCTGCTGTGACCTCTCCTTTTTCATTTCTGATTTGTTAATTTAAGACTTCTATTTTTTATTTTTATTTTATTTTTAAAGTTATTTATTTGAAATAGAGAGAGAGATACAGAAAGAGAGAGAGAGAGAGTGAAATGGGAGCACCAGGGCCTCCAGGCACTGCAAATGAATTCCAGATGCATGTGCCCCCATGTGCTTCTGGTTTATGCAGGTCCTGGAAGAATTGAGCCTTTTACAGGGGTCATTGGGCTTCAAGGAAAGCATCTTACCACTAGGCCATCTCTTCAGCCCTTTATTTATTTTAAAATATATTTATTTATTTATTTATTTACTTATTTACTTACTTACTTAGTTTTTATTTGAGAGAGAGAAAGATTCAGAGAGAGAGAGAATGGGCATGGCAAGGCCTCCAGCCACTTCAAACAAGCTCCAGATGCATGTGTCCCCTTGTGTAACTGGCTTACTTGGGTCCTGGAGAGTGGAACCAGGATCTTTTGGCTTTTCAAGCAAATGCCTAAAACACTAAGCCATCTCTCCAGCCCAAGACATACATATATATATATATATATATATATATATATATATATATATATATATATATATATATATATATATTTTTTTTTTTTGCTTGATCAAATTGGGCAGGGGTTTACCAATGTTGTTTATTTTTTTTTTTCACAGAACCAACTCTTCATTTCATCATTGTTTCAATTTTTTAAATTGCTTTCTTAGTTTCCAATTCATTAATTTCTGCTCTGATCTTGATTATTTCTTTCAGTTTTAAGGTCTTTGGGTTGGATTCTTCTTGTTTTCCTAATGTCTTTAGGTGGACAGTTATGCTATTAATTTGGGATCTCTCTGTCTTCATTATAAAGTACCCCTTGGTACTTCCTTCATTGTGTCCCATATGTTTTGGTAGGTTTTGTTTTCATTTTCATAAAGTTTTAAATTTTCCCTTTGATTTCTTCCATGTGGTAGTTTGAATATCCCCAATATATTCATTTTATTACTTATAGTTTGTCCCAATATGTTTTGGGTGTGGTTTTTGAGAGTTTTTGTATTTTCATTCAATTCTGTGTGACATTTTGGCTGTAGTTTTGCTCTTTGGTGGCTGGCTGGCTGGTTGGCTTTGTTCTTCTGCTTGGCCCTGTGGAGAGCAGGCCGTTACCCTGGATCTGTAAGCTTCAATAAATAATATCCCTTTCAACTGTTTCTGGAAGTTCATCTCAGCGAACCTGAAGCTGTCTTACAGTAAAGTGGTCCAGGAGTGTGGGGTGAGATGAACCTGACTGTGTGGATATTCGTCTTTGGAACCTTTGTTTTGGAGGAATTGGACTTGGTGCTTGCAACTGAAGATGCCTTCTGGAGTGGTAAGCTTTTATGGACTATTCTGACTTTCTAGTTTGAGAATGCTAGATAGTATTGAACTTCGAGGCTTGGCTGAGGTTTCTATCTGAGGACTTTGTTGGAACTGGGCTACTGGCATGCTACGGCTATCCAGGCCCAGAAAGTTTGATCAAGGTTAAATTTGTAATGGACTGATATGCTTGGCTAAAGATATCGGACTGAGATTTTAAGATTTTAAGTTGAAAACCTGTTAAAAGCAGAGGCACTGAGACGGTTTTAGGTTACTGAGCTTCTATTGTCAACGTTTCTTAAGGAAGGTGGAAGGAAGGTGGCCTGACTTGATTTACATTAAAACAATGGAGAGGATGCCTGAGGAAAGACTGTTAAAAATGCAAATTCTTGGAATGAGCTGACTGGAGAAGGAACCTGCTTTTCAAGGCTATGGTTTATTTTGTCCCTGGATTTAGAATATGGCTGTGTCCTGCACACCTGGTATTAGTTTTGGAAATATGAAAATGCATGGAGTGGTCATGAGTTGTACACACGGTTCCAGGAGCCGCTGCTGAGATGCGGCATGAGGCAGGGCATGAAGACCCTCAGGAATAGGCTGGAAGAGCCTTTGGAAGATGGACTGTGGTTTTCATGGAGACCTGAAGATGTTTTGATATACCAGGACTTTGCAGTGTTGGCATGGGATGAAAGTTTTCCTGGCGACTCTGCCCAGCTGGAGGGGCGGAATTGGAAAACCTGGAGACTGTCAGTCTCATTATATTGAACTTGAACTGCAGAAGTTGATGACTGTTGATGGTGGTTGAGTTTTCATTGTTTTAGTTTCTCCTTGCTATTTCTTATACAGTTAAAATGTTTACTTTGCCTTTACATGTTGAAAGTATTTAACTTGTTTGATCTTACAGGACTCACTATCTTAAGTTGATCAAGACTGTGAGAACCTTTGAAATTGGACTGAGTACAATTTACAATGTGTGATAGTTATAAATCTATTGGGGGCCAGGAGCTAAATATATTAAAATAGGGCGGAATGTGGTAGTTTGAATATATGTCCCCAATATATTCAGTGGTTTATTACTTATAGTTTGCATCTGCAATCACCTTGCTAGAGGCAAGGTCACTGGGGGCCCCGGTCTTAAGGTGTGGTGATGGTTTGAGAGTCCATTGTAAAGATATGCAAATGTGCCTAGCAGGAGTTCCTGAAGTGTGCTGTGTGACATTTTGGCTGTAGTTTTGCTCTGTGGTGGCTGGCTGGCTGGTTGGCTTTGTTCTCTCTGCTTGGCCCTGTGGAGAGCAGGCCGTTTCTCTTGCCATTATGGAACTTCCCCTGGATCTGTAAGCTTCAATAAATAATATCCCTTCCTCCATAACTGTGCCTGGTCTGGAAGTTCATCTCAGCGAACCTGAAGCTGTCTGCAACACCCATTCACTGTTTAAAAGTGTGTTGTTTAGTCTCCAGTAGCAGGTGGAGTTCTGGATGTGTCTTTGTTGTTACTTTCTAGCATTAAAGCATTGTGATCTGATATGATGCTGGAAGTTACTTTAATTTTCCTGAATTTATGGAGGCACACTTTATGACCTGATACATGGTCTAGTTTGGATAAGGTTCTTTGGGCTGCTGAGAAGAATGTGTATTCTGTAGTTTGGGTGGTAAGTTCTGTAGATGTCCATTAGATCTAGTTGATTTTTGGTGTTCCTGAGCTCTATTATTTCCCTGTTGATTTTCTGCTTGGAAGATCTGTCTATTAATGATAGTGGAGTATTAAAGTCTACAACTATGATGGTTGTGGTGTTCATTTCTGTTTTTTTTTGTCAAGTAGATTTTGTATTATAAACTGTGGTGCACCTGTGTTTGGCACATACAGATTGGATCATTTTCTTGATGAGCAAAAATTGGCCTTCTTTGTCCTTTTTGATTACTCCAGACGCATGTGCCACCATGTGCACCTGGCTTACATGGGACCTGGAGAATTGAACCTAGGTCCTTAGGCTTCACAGGTATGTGCCTTAACTGCTAAGCCATCTGTGGTAGCTTGAATATATGGCCCCCAATATATTCAATGTTTTATTACCTTATACTTTGCATCTGCAACCACCTTGCTGGAGGCAATGTCACTGGGGTCTTAAGGTTTGATGATGGTTTGAGATTCCATTGTAAAGATATTCAAAGTGTGCCTAATGGGAGTTCCTGAAGTGTGCTGTGGTTTTTAGCTATAGCTTTGCTCTATGTGCTGTGTGCCTGGTTGGCTTTTCTCTCTCTGCTTGGCCCTGTGAAGGCAGGCCAGCTTCTTCTGCCATTATGGAACTTCCCCTGGATCAGTAAGCTTCAATAAATAATATCCCTTCCTTCATAAGTGTGCCTGGTCTGGAAGTTCATCTCAGCAAACCTGAAGCTGTCTGCTACACCATCTTTCCAGCCTGGGTCCATTTTTTTGATCCACTCTGATAACTTGTGTCTTTTGATGGGTGATTTAAGACCATTAATATTTTAGGTTATTACTGTGAGGTTTGAATTCATCTCTGCCATGTTTAGATGTTTTATGGGGTTTAGTCATTTCTTTTGCTTTGTACTTTTTTGAGCCTGGTTTATTTTTGGTTATTGTGTTATTCTTCTTGGCTCTTGCAATGGGCAGTTTGACTTTTCTGTGTGGAGTATGCCCTGAAGTATTCCCTATAGGTTGGCTTTGTGTTCATATAATCATAGAGTTGACTTTTTTTCGTGGAACATTTTCCTCTCACCATCTATTATGAGGGGTACTTTTGCTGGGTAGAGTAGCTTAAGTTGGAAGCCATAGATTTTTAGATTTTGAAGTGTTTCATTCTAGGCATTTCTGGCTTTCACAGTTTCTGTTGAGAAATCTGAGGTAATTGTTATGGGATTGCCTTTGTATTGAATGAGTTGTTTAAAGTTTGTTTATTTATTTATTTATTAGAGACAGAGAAAGGGAGAAAGAGAGAAATAGAGAGACAGAGAGAGAATGGGCATGACAGGTCCTCCAGCCACTGCAAACTAGCTCCAGGTGCATATGTCACCATGTGCATCTGGTTTATGTAGGACTAGAGAATGGAACCTGGACCCTTAGGCTTTTCAGACATGCCCCTTAACCACTAAGCCATCTCTCCAGCCCTATTTTCATTATTTAGAGTTTTTTTTTTTGTTTTTTTTTTTTTTTTTTTTTTTTTTAGAGTTTTAACTTTAATATGCCTTGGAGAGTTTCTTCTTTGGTCCTGTGTGTTTGGTGTTCTATGGGCCTTTTGTATCTGGATGGGCCTCTCTTTTGAGAGATTGGGAAATTTTTCTTCAATAATTTTGTTGAATATGTTCTTTATAAATCTGACCTTGATTTCCTCTCCTTCTGGTATACCCATGGTCTGGATGTTTGGTCATTTTAGGGTATCCCACAGTTCCCTCATATTCTGTTCACTTGATTTTTTGAACTTAGCAATACTTTTGACCTCCTGATCAATTTTTTCTGTCTTGTCTTCCAAGTCAGAGGTTCTGTCTTCCACATGAGTAACTCTTTCGTGAGGAGGTGCTTTAAAGGTTTTTATATGCTCTATTGGGTTTTTGTTTTCTGTTGTGGTAGTTTGAGTCATATCCATCTCTTTTTTGATGTACAATTTCAAGTTCTTATTTTCTTGATGCTTTCTAGAATTCATTCTTGCATTTGATCAAGTCTTCATTAAGCTTAATCAATTGGTTTTTGAGATCTTCCATTTGTTGACTCACCTTCAATTCACTTATATCTCTTTTGAGGCATCTAGCATTCTATTTGATCAAGTTAAGCCTAATGTCAAAAGCTGAATGCTCTAAGAGACAATTCTGTTCAGTTTCACTGATACAATTGTTGTTTTCTTTTTTTATTTTTTGATGGTTTGCTTCCAGTTCACCAATTCCTTTGATCAGGTTCTCATTGGTTATTGTGTTTTAATTTTAGAATTGAATTTCTGTTGATTTATCTATGATTTCATTGGAGGTTTCCATTGTGGGGCTAGATATCCTTGGTAGAGATCTCACAGTTTTCTGACTTTCGTTGGCTTTTCACATTGTGGTTTACCCATCTTGGGGAGATGCTTTATTCAATTAAGGAGGAAGCAAGTTTTTGTCCTTGTAGGATCTTCAGAGGGTTTCCATTTTAAATGTGAAACAGGTTGCTGTACTGGTGTACAATGGGGTTATAAACACTGATGCACAGATTGTGGAGATTGGAGATTGCAGGTACATCAAAGGTACATGGGGAACTGGGAGCTTTGGCCTGCTCACTTCACTTGCCCATACTCTTCAGCACATGGGGATTACAGTCTGTGGAACAAGGAGCCAAGAAATTGGAGAGCCAGGGGCAAGAGGCCAAGTCCCACAGTAGCCTGTGTACTCTCCAACTCAGAGGAATAACAATGTCAGTATCCAGGGGCCACTTAGGATACCAGAGCTAAAGACCTGCTTCCATAGCCCCTACATAGGAACCATGCCTTCCCAAGCCAGGCACAGGAGGACCTACCAGGACCAGGGAACGGGGAGGATACAGGGAACAGGGATATAGCCTACTCATTCTTTGTAGTGCAGCACTTCAATCACAAAGGCGGAGCAAGGGTCCTGCTTCCACAGAAAGCTCATAGGGTCCAAGCTGTCCCAAGCTAGTTGCAAGGGAAGCCCAGCATGTTTTACTGTTTAAAATTTTAGTCTTAGATTTATCCATTTTCAAAGGTATCATTAAATCTTCATGCATGTGGCTTTCTTTTTTTTTTTTTTTTTTTTGGAAGGAAACAATTTATTTTGGCTTCTGGTTTTGAGGGGAAGTTTCATCATGATAGGGAAAGCATGGCAGGACAGAGAGGAAAACCCACATCATCATCTCATCAGGCTCAGGATCTAGGAAGCTAGAAAGCAAGCAGGACTGGACTATAACACCTCAAGGCCTACTTCCAGCACCCAACTTCCACCTCCTAATGGTACCACAACTTTCCCAAGCAATGCTATCAGCTGGGGATCAAGTATTCAAACACACATGGAAGGCATCTTATATTCAAACTACTACAGTACTGCAGAGAGAAAAAGGATTGTTAACTAACATTCAAAAGTAGCATTTACAACAAAAGTTAATATTAACTATAACAAAAATTACATAGATGTATCATATGTCACATAGTTTTTATTATATATAACTAATATGTAATGCATGTAGTTTATATTTTAATTAAATATATAATATATAATTCGTATTATAGATAGATAATATTTTAAAAATATTTTATTTCATTTTACTTATTTTATTTTACTTTATTTTATTGTATCAGAGAAACAGGGAAATAGAGAGAATGAGTGGACCAGGGCCTCTAGCCACTGCAAATGAACTCCAGACACATGTGCTGCCTTGTGCATCTGGCTTACATAGGTACTGAGGAATTGAACCTGGGTCCTTAGGCTTTGCAGACAAGCACCTTAACTGCTAAGTCATCTTTCCAGCACATAAATGGATAATATTTAACAACATGACAAGTATTTTGTGCAAGATATGTTTTAGGATTTATGCTATATACATTATGCATTATCTCTTCAAAGGATGTGCTTTCCTTTTTCATTTTTATTTTTTATTATTGACAACTTCCATAATTATAGCAATAAACCATGATAATTCCCTTTCCTCTCTCACTTTCCCCTTCACAACTCCACTCTCCATCATACCCCCTCTCAATCAGTCTCTCTTATTTTGATTTCATCAACTTTTCCTCCTATAATAATGGTCTTGAGTAGGTAGTGCCATGCACTGCGATGTCATGGATATCCAGGATATTTTGTGTCTGGAAGAGTGCATTCTAAGGAATCCAAACTTTTCTTTGGTTCTTCCATTCTTTCCTCCATGTCTTTCACAATGGACCCTGAGCCTTGGAAGGTGTGATAGAAAAATTTCAGTGCTTAGTACTCCTCTGTCACTTCTTAGCATTATGGTGCCATTTTTAAATTATAATTTATTTTTTATTTATATTATTCTGATTTTACATTCATAATGGTGACTCCATTATCCTCCTCCCTGTCCTCCCTCTTCCAAAGGGACCATCATGAACGGAGAATGTGGGTCATGCATGAGGGCATGTTGCTTTCTTAAGTAGACTGGTGAATAATATGTGATTGCAGAAAAAATAAAAATAATTAAAAACATGTAATGTTGCTGTGAAACCATCAGAGTGAAAATAAAATAGCCAACTTTTATTTTTAATAATGGAAATATTACAAAACTTTGAGGATTTTCCATCTTGATCCAGTTATATTAAAAATTCAATAACGTCTTAGAGACATGGAATTTTTCATCTGATTTCAGAAATCTTCAGAGATTGACTTTGTCAGTCAAATTCTTTCCTTGGCATCATTTTTTAAATGTAAGGCCATTTACATGGTGTATATTGTAACTCTTCTGTAGAACTACTGAACTGGGGTGAGAGCAGCAGGCATTGTGTCACCATTCCTCATTAATCACAACTAGATGGAATTCCAGCAGGGTAAACACCTACTATCCTCTCATCAGGATTCTCTGACATTAAATGAAACTACAGTGAAATTTAAAATATTAGCTTTGAGAACTATACCACAGCACAAAAGTGCTACCCTAAAAAATGTAGGCCTGAGATAGTGCTGGGTTTTGAACAATAATATTCAAAATTATTTTATTTTATGTTTCATCCAAAGTTTTAGAATTGCTACAGAAATAATGCATATTCAGAGTAAAACATTCATCAATGAAGACTCACTGGGGAAAGTCAAAACAAAAGTGACAGTGAGAAGTATATATTTGGCATGTATTTTATATAATTCACCCTGCTAAGCACTTAACATGGATTACCTAATTCAATCTCCATCACCTATAGAATGGTATTTTCAGTGAGTTCCTTTGTTAGATCAAATAAATGAAAATTTGTCATCGTCTCCACTATCTCCCAATGAATTAGTTTCAATTGAGTTATAATTCCAGGTCTGCATGTTTTCAATACGAATATGGCTATTTTATCTTGCACTGCTCTTTAATCTGTACCTTTATTTTTTAAAACATCTCTTAGAACCATGAGGTATGTTACCCCACTACCCCGAGGGACTGACTAAGGCCTTCATGATATCATAGTGAATGCCCTACCCTACTGAGGAGGGCCCCTGGGTAACAGGAGTTGAGATGAGTGAATAATAGTATATAATCTTTTATTATGTATAAAATAAAATTTAAAAAGGTAAATTTCATTTACATGGAAGAAGTGCAAATCAATCTATTGTTGAAATAAAGTAATTCCAATTAAAGAAATCAAACATAAGGAATGCAACTCCCGCTATAATTTTTAGAAGGAAATTGTATGCAGAAATAGAGGCTTTGTGTACAACAACCACCTTTGTCTTCACTATCATGTCATTACCATCTGGCTCTCACATTGTCTTAGACCCATATTTCACACATACCAAATACTCCAGCACTTCTGAGGAACATATAATAAATGGACACAGAAAGCTACAATTTCTTCTCCCCTTGAAGTAGCTGTCACTTTGCACAGAGCTCCCATTAATTTTTCTCCTGTTCTTCTTTGGCTGAATCCCAAGAGAGTGTGAGATTTTGTAACATGCTTCCAGACTAAATGTGAATGGAAATTAAGAAAAAAATCATAAGTTTTCAACTTAGTTTGTCATTTCTTAACTTTTCTTTCTCCTCTGGTCATAGTAAAACTATGACCTATACTGTCAACTCCAGGTCTTCCTGGGCCTCAAAGTCTTTGATACTGAAAAACATAGAGTGAGAAAGAGGCGAGATGAATAGTCTAAACCACTATAAACAAAGATAAAGAATAGCATTTTACTTTCATCATAACCACTGCCTCTTTAAGGTTAAAAAAAAATAATGAATTTGACAGATCTTTCTCACTCCAGTACTTCTATGAGAGGTTGCTTAGCAACCACAGGACATTGGAGAGAGGGTGATGTTAGAGCAGGTTGCAAAAGGAAGGAACTATCATTAATTCTGCAGACATTAAATATGATCCATCCTCTGTCTTCTTTTCTTTCCTGTTGCCTATCGGTCATTTCAAATGGCAAGCCCTCCTGCCACCCAGAACTCGGGATTTACTATTCTATCCTTTACCCTCCAAGCCAGTGATCTGACCCAGCTAAAGAAAAGGCATGTTTCACAGAATAAAAAGTGTTAGAGTTAAAAATAACAATGGCCTATTTCAATTTTATGTGTCTGATCTTTCTCATAATTTTCAGAACTAAGTATAATGTAAAATATTTCAATAATTTCATTGGTTAACATTCTTTATTCTGCATGTATTTTTGGCAGTAGAGTCTTCAAACTATTCTGTTGATCAAAATCTGTGTTTGACCTTATAAGAAAGTAATTCTAATTTTAGTACATTTTTATTAGCTCCCACTTCCCTTGAGAAATTTCCTTGTTTTTCTTTATTAGTTATGTACATAGTGTGTATACAGCCATATTGGTACCATCGTTAGCCTCCTCCCTGTCCTCCTCCCACTGCAGGGACCCTTCTTGTTAGGGAATGTGGGTTGTGCATTGTGGGGATAGCCATCAGTTATGGGGAAGAGGCAATGTCTCTGTGCATAATGTCCTAGCTTGTACATCTAATAGTCTTTCCACCCTCTCTTCTACGAATTTCCCTGATTCATGTTGGGTTCATTTTAGATCTACGTCAGTGATGAGGTCTTAGCCTGTGTATCTCTGTATATCTGGTTTGGTAGGAAATGAGTGTTCTCTGTGTCTATCTCCTTCACCCTTGTGCTGGTACCAAGTTCACCAAGAAAGCTCTCTTGCTCATTTCCCCCATTACTCTATGGTTTCAGCTAGGGCCCTGGTGAGGTGCAATGGGCTGATTCTCTCCTCAGGTTCAGTGTCCATCTAAAAAAAAAAAAAAAGAAGAAGAAGAAGCAAACTCTCCAGTGAATGGGATAACTATTACTGTTTTAGAGATAAATTAATGGTGTTGGCCCTCTTATAGCCCAAGATTGGTGGGAGCTTGATATTGGAGAGTGGGCTCATTTTATGGATATGGTTCTGACTTGTTTCCCATTTCCAGCTAGGGGTTCCATTCCACTGAGCAGATCCATTAGCCAAACCAAGGGTAATTGGTTATCCACCATGGCTGTGTGTCACTATGGAACTTGTGTGAGCATCACATCAGTTTGTTAGCTGCTGAGTAGCTTAGACCATGAGTTGCTTGGACAGATGTTTGTCATTTCCCCCCAGTCACTCATGTAGCACCTGTTGGAACTAGACAAACTAACAGTCTGGACATTGACTCTCTTCAAGATTCCAGCCAGGTCAGTCCATGTTCTGTACCAACAGCATATGGTGTCTTTGGCAGTAGGTTCTTACCATTAACCTTTTTGGGTCATCAAGTACACTAACATAAATCTGTCTTCTTTTGGGAAACCTTGTAATCTGATCAACAGCTCATAGTGGATGTTAACCGCATGCTGGTACTGGAAGTTACAGGCCAGTGCCAAGGGAAAATAAGGATGAAAAAGACAGGTAATATAAAAGAGAAAGAGAGAAGAGAGAGAGAGAGGGAGAAAGAGAGGGAGAGAGAGAGGGAGAAACAGGAGATTAAGGTTAGTCTTCATTTTACTCTCTCCAGGGCCCTTTGATTCAGGTGTTCCCTCTAAGGACCTGATGCTCCCTCTAAGGACCTTTTAGTCTGTCTTTCAGTATATAGAAATTTATAGTATCATTTCCATTTGGGTCCAGTTTTGTTCCCCCAGCCCTTACCCTCACCTCTCACCCCACCCTCCATATTGTCTGGTCCTCAAGATGCTTATTAGGTATGACAGCATCTTGGGCAGATTCATTGTGACGAATGTCTTTGTGTGTTTGAGTGAGTTCACTGAAAATGATCTGTTCAAAGTTTGACCATTTTTCTTCAAATACCATTGCATCATTTTTCCTTATTGCTGTGTAGAATTCCATTGTGTAGCTATGCCACATCTTGGTTATCCATTCATCTAATGATGGACATCTGGGTTGATTCCAGTTCTTAGTTATTATGAATTGAGGAGCTATCAACACGGTTGGGCAAATCCCTCTGAACTGAGGCATTGAGCTTTCAGGGTAAATGTCCAGTAGGGGAATAGCTGGGTCTATTAGGAACTTTAGAGTCAACCTTTTCAGGATTCTCCATATTCCTTTCCATAGTGGATATACCATCTTACATTCTCACCAACAGTGAAGGAGGGTTCCTACTTCTCCATATCCTCACCAGCATTTATTTACATTTGATTTTTTAATGTTTTCTATCCTTACTGGAGTAAGGTGGAATCCCATAGTTTTAGTTTGCATTTCCCTGATGGTTTAGGGATGTTGAACATTTTCTTAAGTGTGTGTTTGCCATTTGTATTTCTTCCTCTGAGAACTCCCTGCACAGTTTTCTGCCCCATTTTGTGAGTGGGTTGTTTTACTTGTTATTGTTTAGGTGTTTGAGTTCTTTGTAAATTCTAGAAATTAGGCCTCTGTCAGTTGTATGGCCGGAAAAAGATTTTCTCCCATTCTTTGGATAATCTATTGGCTCTACTTATTGTATGTTTGTCTATGAAAAAACTTTTCAGCTTCATGAGATCCCAATGGATGAGTGATTGTTTCATTTTCTGAGCTACTGGGGTTTTATGTAGAAAGTCTTTTCCCACTCCTATAACATGGAAAGTTCCTCCTATTTTTTATCCCAGTAGTAGCAGAGTTTCCAGTCTTATATTGAGGACTTTGATCCATTTGGACTTGGTTATTGTGCATGGCAAGATGTGTGAATTGAGTTTCATTTTCCTGGAAGAAGTTAAGTTGGCCCTATTCACAGAGGACATGATTCTGTACATAAGTGATCTGAGAACCTCCATCTCAAAACTCTTAAAGGTGATTAACTCCTTCAGCAAAGTAGCAGGATACAAAATCAATGCACAAAAATCAGTAGCCTTCTCTATGCAAAAGACAAAGATACAGAGAATGAAATAAGTGACATCTTCCCATTTTCAATAGCACCAAAAAAAAAAAAAAAAAAAAAAATACATTGGAATAACATTAACCAAGGATGTGAAAGACCTATACAATGAAAACATAATAACACTCAGGAAAGAAATTGAGGAGGACTTGAGAAAATGGAAAGACCTCCCATGCTCCTGGTTAGGCAGAATTAACATTGTGAAAATGGCAATCTTACCAAAATGAATATACAGATTTAATGCAATACCAATAAAAATCCCAACATTTTTCTTCACAGAGATTGAAAAAATGATCTCAAAATTCATATGGAAAGGCAGAAGGCCTCAGATATCCAAGCAAAAAGCAAAAGAAACACCTCTGGAGGCATCACTGTACCTGATCTAAAGCCATATTACAAAGCCATACTAATAAAAACAACATGGTTCTGGCATTAAAAACAGGATTAGTGGTTATGGTGCATGCCTGTGAAGCCTAAGAACCCCAGTTCGATTCTCCAGGTCCTACATAAGCTAGATGCACATGGTGGCGCATGCATCTGGAGTTTGTTTGCAGTGCCTAGAGGCCCTGGCATGCCCATTCTTTCTCTCTTTCTCTCTCTCATACATAAATAAATAATAAAAAACAGGATTATAGACCAATGGAATAGAATTGAGGAGCCGGACTTTGGGTCAAGTGACCAGAGCTACTTGGTATTTGACAAAGGCCCTAACAATGTAGACTGAAAAAAAAAAGACAGCATCTTCAACAAATGGAGCTGGATAAACTAGATAACCTTGAGAGCTTACTACCACAAGATTCTATGCTTATTTTTTTATACATTTTGTGTTAATATAAATATATGTATAATTCATATTAACCTTAATATGGCTGATATCACTTGGTTATTTAACAAAATTAAACTTCCTAGACCCAAAATATATATGCAAATTTTAAAAGCAATGTGAAGATCATTTCTGGGACATAACATTTATTTCCTAAAATAAACAGTGACCAATGAGAACAAATATTTTATCATGATTCTATGAATACCAGCTCTGAGGTAATTGTTTTCAGAAAATATATCATCTAATTCTTAGAGATCCTCTAAAAAGTACAGTATGGCAACATAGAGGAAATGAAAACCAAGTTGCACTTGCTTGAGATTACAGCAACTTTAGTCATTGAAGAGGAGATTTAGCCTAAATATACCATAGTAAGAAGTGTAACTGGGAACCCCAATGCCACTCTGTCATTATATGTTTATATAAATTTATTAATCTGACATAATAGCCGAAAAAGGTAGAAAACAAGGAAGAAGAAATAGAACAGGGAAAAAGGGAGGACAGTTGGACTAACTCTATCAATCTTTAAAATATAATGTATAGTCTATGAAATAGATATAATAATGTAGGTTTATTTTGAGACTATACAGGTCCTAAACATAAAATGCAAGCCACTTAAAGGTGGGTGTGGTGGTGCATGCCTTTAATCCTAGCAATCAGGATGCAGAGGTGGGAGGATTGCCGAGAGTTCGAGGCCACCCTGAGTCTACATAGTGAATTCCAGGTCAGCCTGAACCAGAGTGAGACCCTACCTCGAAAAACAAAACAAAACAAAACAAAACAAAAAACCTAACTAAATAAATAAATAACCACTTAACCAATACATTTAATTTTTTAGAATATGAAACAAATGTGTACAAATATATAAGAAAAATAATCACATTTATACTATAAGAAATCCAAAAACTCATTTATTACTGATTTTAATGATTCTATTCACTTACACATATTTCATCTTTCAAAGAAGTGACACTAACTTAATTTTAGAATTCAGAAGTTTATCCACTTATAAACACTAACATCTTTTCCTTAATGGCACACTTTTTATGTGCAACACACTGTACTATGCTCTAGGTTCAACTCAGGTGCAATGACAGCACAGTGCCTCTCATCAAGAATTACAAAAGAAAAGGAAGCTTGGTGTGGTGGCGCCCAACTTTAATCCCAGCACTTGGGAGGCAGAGGTTGGAGGATAACCATGAGTTCGAGGCCACCCTGAGACTACATAGTGAATTCCAGGTCAGCCTGGAATAGAAACCCTACCTCAACCCCCCCCCCGCCAAAAAAAAAAAAAAAAAAAAAAACAAGGAGAAGGAAGGGATGTATCCAAGATGAATAACTAGGCCAACCTTACTGGTTGGCAGAGTGTAGAGAGGAAGTTTTCACATCTAGCTATAATATCAGGAAAAATTTTCCTGAAGAAATAAAATAAGAACTTCGTGTTAGTTTCTATATAAAATAGCCCTCATAGCCTCATGTGTTCACGATTAAGCCTGATTATCAATCCCTAGCTGGCGGCAATTTGGGAGGTGGAGCCTTGCTGGAGGAGAGAAGCTGCTGAGAGTAAATGTAAGAGTGCTATAGCTCATCTCCCCTTTGCAAGAGATATCTAGCTCTCCTATTACTTCCTGCCATTAGCTGTGAAAAGACACTATGCCCAGGCTCTGCTGTGCCATGCTTTCCAGCCATGGTGAAGCTTTCACTTGAGGCTAAAAGCCAAAACAAACACTTTACTCCTATCAGGTAGGCAGGTATTTTTGACCCAGTAACCAGAAGATAGCACCCATAAACCTGGTTCCCAAGTAGGCCATTGCAGGGAGCTTCCTTTTTATTGGTAGCTTCCTTTCCCCCATCATTTGTCCTACCTGCTGCAATGGAAATGTTATGACACTATTATTACCTTTGGAGTACTCCCTTTGCTGGTGTTGATGGCCTTAGGATGTGCCCTTGCTAACTCTAATGGTAATGCTTGAGTGCAAGATCTATGTAGTCGACAGAGTTCATGTCTAGCCATACATGATGTTGGATACACAACAAACCATGACAGCCAACCCATTTTTAGGCTTCGACCCAACAGAGAAGCTTCCTTCATCTTCTGAAGGGAGAGTGTCTTCTACTGCATGGCTGTGTCTCTTCATCAAAGCTCTATTCACGCATCACTTTGGTGGATGGCATATTTAAGCACCAAATGCAGCTGTGCTTTGATGGAAAATATCAATACCTGGATTTGTTCCTATATAGTCATCATAAGATGTATATAAGTATTCTCCCCTACCATTTTTCACTGATAGCATTTTCAATTTGTAGTAAGTAGAATATAGTTTACAATCTTGTCTCAGATAGTTTTAAAGAACTGCTCAACATTCCACAGATGGAGCAGGATGGAAAGGGACAGAAAGGGACATATAAATCATAGGATATCCATGAGTGAGCATAGGCTAGAATGTGCTCAGGAGGCAGGGAGTCAAAGGTCAGGTCATCATCCTGCTGTCATCCTAATCATGCTCACTGGGCCATGTCCCTCTCCCTGGGTGAGGAAGAATGTGTGCACTGTGCTAAATGATTTCCACTGCATTGTAGTTTAAGTTGCAGGGTCTTTTTTGGCCACCTCTGAGCTGCTGGAAGAGAGTTTTTCATGTGGATCCTTTCCTTTCTTCTCTAACCATCTGGACCCTGGTGAAGAAGAGAATACATTTAGTGTTGCCACATAAAGAGGCAGATGTAGCTCTATCAAATGACCCAATAAAGTTAATTACATGAAATAAATCTTTTTTTATTAACATCTACCTGCTAAACCTGAAAAGAATACTGGGGAGGCTCAGTTGGCAGAGCTCATCATCTACCAAATGCCTCTCATGGAGAGGGGAGGGAGGACACAGATTGCTGAGAAATGAGCTAGTGTTCTTCTGTTTTCTTATCAAGATATCTCCTCTGTCTGAATTCTCTTGTAAACAGAGTTCAGTAAGTAAGAAAAGGAATCTGTGTATCATTGAATTAGAGAGGGAAGTCATTTGTATTTTCTTCCCTCACATACCAGCTCACTGCCTTCTGTTTGCATCAGTGTTAAGGTTTAGAATGATTATGACATTTAATATATGGTTATTAATGGAATGCCTTACACTCCCTTTTCTGACCCACTTATTAAAGACCCAGTTCAAATCCCACCTGCTCCATATAGCTTTCACAGAATACATCAGCCACCATAGGCAGTTATGGGATTCACCACCTGCTGTGGAGACAGACTGAGGTGGCAAGGATGGGGGTGATATGTCACTACCAATCAATTACTAACAGCATATTGCATATATTTTCACTGCTTAGAGAAAATTCAAGTTTCTCCCATTTTTATGCAATTTGCTTGCTTTCCTGGAAGAAGAGGTTCAAAGCTACAGATGGTGCAACCAGAAATTTACTATCAGCAATTTTCTCATTTCTCTATTTTATATCCCAAATTTTATATTTCCTGCTTACTCTAGTTTACACCTGAATAACAAGACTTTCCAGTCACTGTGCTTTGACAATTTGTCTGATCTCCCCTCTGCTTTGAACTACAATATCCATGATTGTATATCTAATATATCTAAAATTTAAATGAGATCATGTGCCATCATGCCTCCAATTACATGCCAACATTTTGTGAATAAATACTTTGTCACCCTGCTTCTCCATGAGCCTGTCCATAACTTCTTCATTAAACATATTTCTTCCCACCAGTCTGTCCATTGTTCATTCCACATTGAACTAACTGACCTGACTTCTTATTATCCCCAGGAAGTACCTTCAAGTCTCATAAACTTTACCCTCATCTTCCTCTGTCAGAAATGTTTACCACCACCTATTAGCACTGTCTTTCTGCCTCACACAACCTATCTCTGCCCATAGACAAAAACTCAGATGTCTTTCTTAATAATGCTATATAAGTTGGTATCATTCTCCTTCATTATACTATTTCTATCAGAAAAGTTGCTATTATTATGAAACTACTTATCTCTTTATCAACCTTGCAATTAGAACATGAGCTCAACATACTCCATAGCAGTACTTGGACTAGGATTGGACATAGTAAACACTTAGTATTACTGGACCAGATATTAGCCTACAACATATCAAAGTCACTAATATATTTAGTAAGCAAAGACCAATGTTGTGTTCCCTGGAGGAAAAGAATGGTACTTACTTTGGCCACCATCTTGTCCTAGCAACATAAATGTATATAATATATCGGAGGACAGTAGATATCACATAAATATATGCATAGCAATTTAATATATGAGGATAAGTTAATAAATACAACCCTAAAGGTGAGGTAATATAAATTGTCTTCTTGTAAAATGTATGGAATATGTTTCATATACAGTAAAAGAAATCTTTCTTGAGGTCATGTAGCTATTAACTAGCAGAGCCAATAGGCTAGGTCCAGATTATGTCATTTTAACTAGCAGCTCTCTCTCTCTCTCTCTCTCTCTCTCTCCTCCCTTACACGACAGTGATATATCAGTGATAGTTGAGTATAAACTTTCTTCTTTACTGTGTCATGCTATACCAACTACAGTAAGGTACTTTGAACTATTCCTATGTCTACTGTAACCTCATAGAATTGAGTGCGTAGGATGTACATCATAAATATTTTAATTGATTGATTAAAACACAGATACCCTTGAGGGAACAAAATATAAACAGCTATATAAAATCATAATAGACTATCCATTCATTGACTCTTGGTTGAGAAGAAATCCCCCTCCAAAAAAAAAAAAAAAAAAAAAAAAACCCCAGAACAAGAAACTAGCTGCAGCATAGGAACAAAGAATACATGATACATAGGTCAGATTTGGTCTCCCTTATGATTTTCCTTATGGGGTGCTTGTCTGTTTTCATATAATTCTCTGAAAATATAAATTGGGCAGCTTCTGTCTTTTCAGAGAAGCATACATGTAGTCAGATCTCTTTAAAGAAAAGAGAATACAAGGAGCCATGCATTCACATGAGTACATTTGCACTGTTTTGTGCATTCCTGAATTGGGAATGTATTTCCATTCTTGGAATGGCCTCCATTTTCCTGTGACAGCATCATGGTAGTCACTAACATTACATGTACCTTTCGAAATCTAGTTGGAGATAGTGTTACATACATAGAAACATATTTGCAATAACAAGTGCTCGGTAAGAATTATGGTTTGTTTATGCTGAAAAAAATCCAAAATGGTGACATAAATTGAATTACTAATTTGAAATAATGGTGTACATACTGTGTTCCTTGACATAGGCTGTTTCCTTTGAAAGCAGTTACAGTGGCATTTATTGGACAATCCAGAAGTCTGCTGAGGCTTAATTTAGCCTGTTCTCCTATTTAAATAGAAGAGATAAAAATGTTTCTTGCTGGGAGCTCCATAAAACATCCTATTACATTAAGTGGCCTTCTATCTCCTGTGAGAAAGTTTTATATTCTTTTTAGGAAGTTGTGGCTCAGAGATCTAGAGATTTACACTAATCCTGATTTGAAATTTTCAGCTCTGACCCCAGAAATCTTCCTCAAAATGTCTTACCTTGATAGTTGCAAAAGATCCAGGATAAGAATGGAATCCGTCAGCAAGGACTTAAGTTGTCCCCAACTTCCCCTGGTTTTCAGAAGGAATATTTTTTTCCCTCTCTTCAGCTCTCCTGCCCTTTTATTATTTTTCTTATTCTACTGACATCGTCAGTATTTCTCAGTTTTCTCCTTTCTTCATTCACTGTGTTTTCTACCATTTTTAAATGGAATGAATATTATAAAAGTAAGTTAGTGGTTTTAGATAAAGCTAGATAGTAATCTTAAAAAAAAAAAAACAAAAACCTGTCATCCCAAGAATGTCATCAGAGAAAAGAATAAAGCTCTAAAAAAAAAATTAACCAGACAGCCAAATGTTAGTGTAGGAAGACTGTGTATATCTTCTGTGTGTATGTATATGTGTGTGATGTAGATGTGTATCTATGAAAGCAATGTGCATTTAGACATAATATTATTGTCCTTATAGATGAATAATCTAATCAAACAGTTCAATTTATATAAATAATACTCTCTTTAAACACCTAAGGTCTTTTCTAAATGGTGCAACCACAAATGTTCGATTGAGTCAATTTAGTGAGAAAAATCATTCAAGGCAGGTATTTGGCACCATGCAGACAAAGTGATGGGCTGATTAAGTTTTTCCACCCAACTTGCAGTTGTTTGGGTATTAAAGGCTTGATTCCATAGCAACAAGAGAAAAGTATAGCCTTTCTGCTATTTACCAAATAGCAGTATTAATGTTATTCTCCTGAAATTCTGTACATAATTGCAATATTTTAAGCAATTTTACAACAAAACCTTTGTTCCACATCATTGTCTGCAAGCTTTCTCTAGGATGAAATGTGCAAAATGTTAACTTATAACCGATACACTCATGGATGCCCTAGCTATAGGCTACAGAGGGTTGTTTTGCTCTTGTTTTTAACTCTGTCAGGCCGTGAGCTCCTTCTCCCCGATAACACACATATTGATATAGTTATCCACACTCCCTGCCATCAAATTTGTATTCTCTTCCCAATTTATTCTCGTGCCACCTGCTACCCTTTTTCTTCACTCTTCATCTCTTTGAGCAATGTGTGGGTGGTCAGAAGTAATGGTTTTGTAAAACTTTATATGTCTCTAATTTGCATAAATTAACTCTTTAGATTGGACTTTTTGGGGAAACTTTGACCTTTGATTTATATGGACCCATTCCCTTTTCTATTGTGCTAAATCTCTGACTTGTCTCTCATCATTTTCCAATGTGCTTATTTATTTATTTATTTATTTATTTATTTATTTATTTATTTGAGGAGAGAAAGAGGCAGAGAGAGAGAGAGAGAGAGAGAGAGAGAGAAAAAAATGAGCACACCAGGGCCTTCAGCCACTGCAAATGAACTTCAGACACATGCATCACCTTGTGCCTCTGGCTTATGTGGGTCCTGGGGAATCCAATAGGGGTCCTTTGGCTTTGCAGGCAAATGCCTTAACTGCTAAGCCATCTCTCCAGTCCCTTCATTGTGCTTTTAACTGAAGCTATTCCTTAACCAAAGACAAATGTCACATGATATCACATATATGGATCTTAAAAATGTTGAATTTAGAGAAATAGAGAGGGAGAATGTAAAATGGTAGTTGCCAGGGTCTGACTGAGAAGTGGTAAAATGGGGAGACTATTGTCAAGGTTTAAATATTCACTTACAGATGAAAGATTCTTGACTATAAAATATACCATAATATATAACTATAACTAATAATATGCACTGTGAAAAACAAACAAACACACAAAAAAACAGAAAAACAAAACAAACAACAAAAAAAAAACCCACAGATTTTTTAAAAAGTAGATGGATTTCCTTTCATTTGACTTCTGTGAGAACCAAAGACCTAAAGTTGGGCAAGGACTGCTACTCCAGTTAGAAATACAGAAGTTGGTTGAGCTCTATAGAGATGGTGAGGTGATCAGCGCTGATCCAGATGTTATCACCAGTTAACTTCAGCAAGCCATTTTCGATCTTCAAAACCAATTTCTCTTTCTGTGCACCTTATTATCATAACATTCTATAAGGAGGACTTCCAAGTTAATGGTGCAGTGTATACACAAATTACACATATATTTGTTCTCATTGAAAAGAAAAGTGAAAACAAGGGTCTGGTGATGTATGTAACTATTTGACCTTCTCTTAAACATCAAGTTATTATTCAAAAACAATTTACTCAAAAAATGTATTTCTCTCCTTTCCCTCTCCCCAAAATTAAGATGCAAATATCCAGTATTTCTTTTCTAGCAATACTTAAAGCTAGTGAAAGTTTTCTGTGCAAGGTTTTAAACATTAAAATTTTGTTTTTATAACTGTACCAAAATTCTCTGCATTTTAGATCATATTTTAGTTTTATATAAAAGGAAATTTTCTGTGTTTGTAGGTAACCTTATCTGGTCCTGACTAGACTTTGTCCATAAACCTGATATTCCTAGCATAGTGAAATTTTATCAAGCTGCCTTTTATTTATATCTTATAAGACTCCTTGATTGCTAATGCAATTTCTTCTAACAAAGCATTACAAATAAAATATATATTGATGCACTATAATATATATTAATGTGCTATATTATATTTTTTAGTCCATGATGTTGAAGGTTTAGAATTCTTAACTTCTTTTCATTTACTATTGTAAGAAGTCCTGATATACTACTTTTCATGTCTGCAGCAAATATAACTTTGGTTATATGAACTAGCCTTTTACTAAATTTTCAGAAGTATAACTAATAGACCAAAAGCTGTAAAATTTTTTCTTGATATCTATCCACTGATAGGTTGCTAGATTGAAATTACTTTCAGAAAAATACTCTCATAATTTGAAAATTTTATAATATTAAGGAAATATTCTTTCCCATCAGCAAAATTAAAACTTACATGTTCTTCTTGGAAATTCTAAGAAAAAGGGAAATTTTTTTCATTTGGAATCCTAGGAATTTTTTAAAGGAAATTTATTATATAGCACTTTTTTGGTTCTAAATTGAATAGTCACTACATTGACTAGTGAACAATGATTAATTGACTATCATAAGTTCATCACAATTACATAGCAGAAATCGGGAGTTTTGCTTTCATGTACCATAGATGAGTTATCTTCCTGGATTCTCACAAAAACGTGCCTCGAAAAAAATCTTATTTATCATTTATTTGACAGATAATCCTAGAAAATTTAAGCAAGAAGATAATTAAAGTTGGACAGGAAATAGAGAGAGCCAACAGAAGATATTTTAATAGAGATGCAATGCTTTGGGAACCAGGGTCCAGTTCCCTCTGGGGATCTTCAGTTGCTTTGTAAAATGCCCCACATAGTCATCTCCCACAGAATTTGGGAAAGCCGAGAATTTTTCTACCTTACTAACAGCAAGTTGCCTTGCATCAAATTCCAGTGGTTTTAGGCTACCTTACTCTTGGCACTAGAGAAAGTATCCAAAGAAACACATGCAATCTTGATTAGGAAGGGGCTTAAGAGAGATCAGGAAATGCCAACTGAAACTATATGTGAGCTTAGAAGTAGACACGTGAATATGTAGCATCTATTAAGACTGGGAACAAGGGCTACTTTCTAATACTGTTTCATCCAAAGAACAGAATCTAAGAAGCCAGTATTTTCCTCAAGGAGTTGACTAGCCTAAAGTTAGCTCTGGGCATTGTTCTGTCATTGAAATTACAAGTGCTATAACAATGTAGATTTGGCATTAATATAAAAAAAACTTCAGTTGATTCAGAGACTTTAGAAAAGGCAATCTGGCTGAGTGTCAAGTTATATTAAAAGTATTTTTTAATATTTTATTTATTTATTTATTTATTAATTTATTTCAGAGAGAAAGAGAGAGGCAGATAGAGATAGCTACTGGAAACAAACTCCAGACACATGCACCATGTTCTGTATCTGGCTTACATGGGTACTGGGGAATCTAACTTAGGTCTTTAGGCTTTGCAGGCAAGCACTTTAACTGCTAATCCATCTCTCCAGCCCCTAAAAGTGTTTTTGAGATAAAACTTAGGAACTGGGGAGATGTTTCCTTGGATAAAGTGCTGGTTTTGCAAGCAAGCACGAGGACGTGAGTCCAGATCTTCAGCACCCATGCAAAGCCATACATGGAAATGAACACCTGTAATCCCTTAGTATAATAATAATTAAAGTTAGGAGCCGGGCATAGTGGCACATGCCTTTAATCCCAGCACTTGGGAGGCAGAGGTAGGAGGATCGCCATGAGTTTGAGGCCACCCTGAGACTACATAGTGAATTCCAGGTCAGCCTGAGCTAGAGTGAGACCCTACCTCGAAAAAACAAAAAACAAACAAACAAACAAAAAAGTTAGGATATGTCTTCAGGTTTAATTTTTTCCATTAATTTTTAAGTTATTCAATGTTGCTAATTTTTCTTATATGACATATTAATATATAATCTATAGAACATAAATTCACCCTTTTAAGATTGACATTTCACTTTCTTTAATATGTTTTATGAGTTGAGCACATTTTAATAGTATGCAAATTTAGAATACTCTTAGCATATCTAAAATCAACTCCATTCTCAGGCACTCTGCTTCCTTTCCTCCTTCTACCAGTAATCTACAGTAGGTCACTATAGACTGGTCTGTTCTGAGTGTTTTATACTAATGAAGTCCTACAATGTACATATGTCCTACTGTATATGGCTTTTCTCTTTAAAAATTCTGCTGAATGAGACTTTTCTTAACAATTTTAATAGGCCAAATGTATAGACAGAACTGACAGGGAGAGTATGTTTTTCATGTTCTGTTTTTTTTTTTTGTGTGTGTGTGATGTACATTCCACTGGGTTAATAATATATGTAGATACTTGGAACCTCAACTGCTTTCTCAGCAAGAGTTTGAAATTGAGTTATGAGAGTTAGTAAAATTCATCTGAAAAAAATGGAACATTTTCTTGGCTAATAACTAAACTAAACTAAAACTATTCAACCTATTAGAGATTAAAAAAAAGAAAAACCATGCAGCAAAAGAGAGATTAGTCATAAAATAATTAGAAAAAAATCATAATCATAAGAAAAAAAGTTGGCTGTGCCTCTTTAAGCTCCACTGGGGCAGAAAAAAATAGGTCAGTGAAATTTGAGGACTCTATTGCCATTTAAAATACTATTCCCACTGTGAAGATGGACTTAGCAGGCTGTTTTTGTCTCACATCACTAAGCCTAAAATCATCTAATTCACTTTCCTTGCTCTAATTCCCTACTAATCAAACAGTCTTCTGATTATAATTTGGTTTCCTGCATTGGTCTGCCTACAGGGTGGAAATGTGTTGGCCTTGCTGATGTAACTATCTCAGTCCACAGGGTGCTATGTGCTATATTTCTGGTTTGAAATTAATGAAATAACCTCAAGCTCTAGATCGTTCTCACAAGATAGAGAGCTCATGATTATGTAACCTATTTTGAAAGGCCACAGTGTCTCAGGTCCACGGTCTTATTGACACAGGATGGCTACTTGGTAGGATTTCACAAGTCATCACTGTCAAACCACCCTCAAACTCCAGCACTTTTCACGAGCCATTCCTAGTCAAGCATCGACTTGCTGTTAATCTTCATACTCATGCTCAAAGATAGCACTGGAAAAACGTCTGTTGTATAATTTCAAAAGGCTTGTGTCTTCCATTGCCGTCTACTTCAACTTCTTTCTGTCAGACGTGGTGGCTCACGCCTTTAATCCCAGCATTTGGGAGGCAGAGGTAGGAGGATCACCATGAGTTCAAGGCCAGCCTGAGACTACATAGTGAATTCCAGGTCAGCCTGGGTGAGAGCAAAATCTTACCTTGAAAAAAAAAATTGCTGTAATATTTATTTATTGGTAACTTAGAATAAAAAGAAAGAGGGTTTTGTTCTTGTTGTTTGTTCATGTGACTGGTTGGTATATTTTTTCCTTTGCAGACATCATATATGAACTCAATTTGGAATATGGGGATCGCGGGAAAGCTCCATCCCAAATCTCCTGAAAACATGAAAGGTCAGGTAAGATCCAGGGGAAGAAAATATTGACAAGGCCAGGCAGGCAAAGGTCAGCCACCACAGCACACAGAGCAAAACTCTGAGAACAGACATCCTGAGAACAGACTGAATTCTGGTTTGATCAATGTAATGTTTACCAAGATATATTGAGGTTTTCAAACTACCACATCTGAAAGGTGAAATGGAGTATTGACAGGCATAGAATAGTCATCCTGAGACTGTGCATAATGTTTTTTCTGGAGTTAATAAGAATTTTTTTTTTTTTCTGTTAGAGTCAGGCAGGTGCTGTATCATAGGCATTTCATAGCAATTTGCAATACGACTTGGAGTCACTATTGTAGATTATTGATAACTTTGGTCCTCTGTGAAACCCAAATCTAATGCTTCTTAGATCCATCATCAGCTCCTTCAGCTGAACCAAGACTGCACTGTGAAGACTAAGGACTTACCACTGTGCAATGTCTTTGGAACAGACTCGAGGATCTTCCCAGTAGTGTTTTCTAACTTGATATTGGTCCAGAAAGTCTAGTGTATTTACTAAGGTCCAATGAGTGAATCACAAGGTCAAGTCTTTGGAGATCTTAGTGACTTCTAAGATTCCTTTGTTATCTTTGACCTGAAGACTGAGAAGCATGTCTGTTCACAAATGTCTGTGCAGTTTCTCTTCTCCTTGCTGGACATTGGTCTTTCCACAAGCTCAGAAGGCTCTCACATAGCCAACTGAGATTCTTCCAGAGAGCAAGAGATAGTCTGTTCTGGTTTTGGCGGGTGATGGAGGATCCCACAACTTTGGAAGAGAAAGCCCGATATTTTGGACTAGTCTCCATAGATGTCGTATTTTTGTCTTAATCTCCTGACTGTGATTGTACTTTGGCATGGGCTACATTACGAGGGTGCATATTTACAAAAATAATAATTCTCATATTCTCTAGACTCCTTTCCATTACTGCCAGCCAATAACAATTTCTCAGTCAGTAAGTCTTAAATAAAACAGATAGCTGACTTGGGCTTCTTCCAGGTGATAGTAAAATGACTAAAATAGAAATTTTCTGTCTTTCCACATTCCCATGTCTTGCTTAGAGTCTGTCAGCAGAGTTGCTCCAGGTATATTCTTAAGTATTATAATTTGAAGAATGTCAGTTTTTCTGGGTTTCTGCCAGATTCAATGTGTTGTAAAGTATTTTAAAATCTTCAGTTATGACTATTTGTGTAATGTGCTATTCTGTCTCAATTGAAAGGAATAATTAAATTTCAGTTTTATATAGATAATTGTCTTCTCATGTTAACATAATTCAGACTTATGCACCAACCTTTACTATTTGGAATATTACTTTTGTGTAACAAGAGAATCTCTTCAAGATTTCTTAATATGCAGGCAGAATGTGAAGGTTCGCTTTACAAACATATACAATTATTGTACTGTCCTTGGATTCCACATTTACAGATTCAACCAATGTCAAATCTAATATATTCAGAGAAAGAAACCAGCATATTACCAAACACAGACTTTCTCCTTATAATCATGGTCTAAATAGTAGAGTATAACAACTATTTATAGAGAAATTCCACTGCATTACTCATCTCATGTAATCTAGAGTTATTTCAAGACTATAGGAAGATGTGCATAAGATGCATGGAAATATTAACATATTTGATTTAAGACACTTGAGCATCCTTGAAGTTTGATGTCCATAAAAGGTATCTGGAATTCCCCAGGGATACCAAAGGACAAAATATTTTAATAGAGATTATATTCCTATTTCCTAGGTTTTAGAGAAATGATAAGTATTCTTCATACTGTGTCTTGCCTTTGTTATATTTAGTGAAGTTGGGTCATTCTGTAACATTCACAAGATGTAGAAATTTAATATTACAAGAGTAGTCGACTGGGAGAGAGGAGAAAATGATTCAGGCACTGTTATTGCCTTATCCTAAGCATTTATATAGCTCATGTTTCTGCATCTCTGACAAGTTCTTCTCAACTGCTTGGCTCTCTAGAATGTCTTTCCTACATAAGTAAAAATGATCTTGGTGATAAAAATGTTTCAGCGATTCAATTACTAAATACATGCATAATTTTGGCTTTGGGTTTGTTTTAATTATCTCTTTGAACAGCACTGGGATATACTTATAGTTTCCAAACTTTGTTCCAGATAGTAGAAAAGTCTGCTATTTGATTAAGCACTGCTGTTACCCATCAAAAAGGCATGCCATTACAGAAGCTCAACCCTCGTACTAATTTTTTACTTTATTGTTTTTTATTCTATTATTTATTTATTTTATACTTTTATTTTATGGTTTTTCCAACCAACATTTATTGAGTGCTTACATGCCATGCTTGGAGATGAAAGAAGGTTGGTACTATTGGCTCATCCCCACCTTTACCTGAAAGTATTCTGCTCCTTTTGTTTTTGCAGAAGACAGATCTGCATTCAACCCTATATGCAGAAACACACTCTGGCATAGTGACAGCATGAGACTTATTAAAATCAAATTGATGAACCAATCCAACAACCAGCCGTTCTGTGGGCTTACCTCCTCATCTCCCTTGGTTCATTTATAAATAATTTTCATGATGTTTCAGTGCTCTGTTTGGAGTGTAAACTGAAATCTATTTACTAAAATGATTAATATCCACTCCTACTCAGTGATATACATTAAAAATTTATTTTTTGCAAATAACTTGTTTGCTGGAAAAATTAGGTATATTCAAAAGGGCAGAAAAGTCTGCCTTTTGATATCTGTGTTCAATGAGTTTTTGAAGCAGAAGAACTCCTAAGGATCCTCAAGTTCACCCCTCTCATTCAATATGTAAGAAAGATGGAACAGGAAGCTGACATCCCAGGAAATGCTTCTATATTCTCAAACAGAAGTTCCTGAAATGTGAAAATATTATTTTCTTCTAATGATTGCTTAATTTTTTATTTTAAGTAAGAAATAAAGTCAGACCATAGATGTCAAAATATAATGAAATGTTTTTCCTTGAGTTCAATTTCTTGGAAAATATGTCTCAGAAATTCCATAATTTTAGAGTATTAAATGATGAGAATTTGCATATTCAGGCCATAGTATAGTGCAGAGTGTAAATATGGATCAATGGAAGGAAGAAAGGAAGGGAGGGAGAGAGGGAGGGAGGAAGGAGAAGGAAGGAAGGAAGGAAGGAAGGGAAGGAAGGAAGGAAGGAAATTAGAAATACACTTATAACAACTGATAGTTGAAAGGCTGTCTGCTCATCTTCAGACCAGTCAATGTATGTTCTCATTTTCCCTATACTGAAGTTTCATGACCAGATCAATAATGGGAGTTGAGCAGCTGAGGACATCATCTCCGGAATGATGCAGCTATCCAGCTGAGCTTCCCTTCCTCCAGAAACACTTCTACGAGATGCTGCTTCCATTGGACAGATCCCCTGTCCCAATGTTCTCTTCATCTTCATATTTTCAGCTACTAGTGTACTAAAATTACCTCTAGGTAGCATAAGGAGTCTCCATGGTGACAACCAGTGCAGCTTATTGGTACTAATTCCCATCTTCCCTTCCTTTTGTATTGAAGGTTCCAGAGCATTCACTTTAACAGCCACTTATTAGTGGCCATTCCTATTTCTATATCTTCCTGCATAAACATTTGCTTCATTTGGGATGTTTCCCCTTCCTTTCCTCAATCCCAAATCTATCCAATTTCAATGTGAGCATCTTCAGCCCATTCTAGCTCTGGCCTATTGTTAAACAATGTTCACTGAGCATCTTTCAAGATGTTCCAGATGGCATTAAAGGAATCTCTTTCTTCTCAGTCTCATGTGTTTCCTGTATTCAAATTTAGCCATAAAAATGCTCTTGGATATTCACTTTATGTTTTATTAAACTTGTTTAGTTGCCAATATTATATAAATGGGAGAATAAATGAAAATAAAGATTTAGGTGCAATTCTTAAAAAAAAAAAATATCCGGACATCTGGCAACAATGATGAGACTAAACTCCCACAGAGCAATCATCATTTGCTGTTGAGTTGAAATGGCCCATTCCCTCTCTACATGCCACTGACAACAAACACCTTGCCCCTATTAGTCATGTATGTTACTTGTGTGAAATCTATAGGTATTTGAACTCGAGATGCCAATGTAGGAAGACATATAAGACAACCACTGGATGAGAGGTAGTCATACTATGAACTCCCCAAACATATGTTTATATTTAAACTGATTTTTCCTATTAATATTATTTGTGGGCAGTTGGTTCTAGAATTCTTTCTTTCTGGGCCAGAACACTCACAACACTCTTGGGAGCCACTGAGACAACAGGGAGGTACAAAGAGTCAAAGAAGGATTTCCAAAGACTTCAAGCCGTTGCTTAACAATGTATATGCCTTTTAAGAAATATGAGAATTTATAAAAGAGCCAAATGTTGATGTCAATTTTCTATTATAAATCATCACCTCTTTCTCTCTTATTCAGCAGCTTAAAGCTGAGAAAAATAATATTTCTTGTTAGCTATTTAAAAAAGATCATACCAGATATTATCAAAGCTGTTTGAGACATGGGCAAACAGGACAGTGGTAAATAATGAAGGCTTTTTTGAATAATAGTAGTATTGTTATTCATATTGCATGACTATTATTAGTTATATTTTCTCTAAGCACACCACCATTCTTCCTATCTGTGTGCTATCTAGAGAATATCTAATCTATCCATGATATCAATGTTCCAGCCTTATTTCCAGGTGCTCCCTAAACTATGTATTCAGTAGAGAAAGGTCAACAGCAGGAAGTATCCAGAGACATTGACAAGGACTGAGAAACCACAAAATTTTAACTCAAAAGCAAGAATTAGTCTATTCTAGGGACACTTTGGATTAGAAATATATGGAAATTGAGAGGTATGATAATTAGACTAAATATATTGAAGCATTTTGAAACTGTATCAAGCCTCTGAAAGTGGACTTGGATTTCTATGGGTCAGTGTTTTCCTTGTGACACACGTGTTCAGTGTGTGGAATGACTCTTCACAGACATGTGAGAACTGAAGCACTTAATCAAGGCTACTGTGACTTCCCTGCTTTATGATGGGCTCTGAATTGTTGTGCAGTGCATTTTTTTTGTCCTCAAACAAAATAATGAGGGTCTGGAGAGATGACTCAGCATTTAAAAGCATATGCTGACATAGCCTGATGGTCCAGGATTCCCCAGTTCCCATCATCGATTCCCCAGTACTGGATATAAAACTAGATGCATAAAATGGCACACACATCAGGAGTTTGTAGTGGCAGGAGGCCCTGGCATGCCCACATTCACTTTCTTTTTCTGTCTTTCTCTCTTCAAAAATATAACAAAATATTTAGAAAAATGAAAACATAGTTTATACACATTTATTAAAATTAACACATTTCCACTAGTTGTTTTAGTATGGGGTTTTAAGAGTTCAGGAAGCCGGGTGTAGTGGCGCACGCCTTTAATACCAGCACTCGGGAGGCAGAGGTAGGAGGATTGCGGAGAGTTCGAGGCCACCCTGAGACTACATAGTGAATTCCAGGTCAGCCTGTGTAGGAGTGAGACCCTACCTTGAAAAACCAAAAAAAAAAAAAAAAAATGAGTTCAGGAAGTGTCCTTAAACTCCAAAGGCTGAGTTTTTTTCTTTTTTTTTCTTTTTTTTTTTTGCCCAAAGAATTGGGATAAAACAAGACTGAGGACAATTATTAAATTATTGCATTTATTCAGGAAAGTATGGAACCAAGGGAAGGGAAATGGACACACTCAGGTGGTTTGAGAGCCTAGGAAGGGAGCATGGGCACAGAAGAAACATGAAAAGGGATTGAGAGAGGAAAGAGAAGGAAGTGCAAAGTGCTCCTGCCCTGTGGAGGGCAGGAGATGGTACAGAGTGGTACAGTGGGGGAGTAGGGGTAATCTCAGCCTGGGAGACTTACCAGGACAGGAACGTGGAAGTTTAGGAGAGATGAACAGCCAACAGGAGAACTTGCCCACCTGGTGGAGATCTGTTTATAACCTTATTGGGGTGGGCTTTCCTTCAGTGAACCTCAGAGAGAGCTCATTGGTCTGGACTAGGGGCTGGCTCAAGAAGAGGCCAGTCATGAAGCCAAGTTTAGGGGTAAGCTTAACCAACCAGAATTCTGGGATTAAATTTAACCTTGATTTTAGGAAAAGAGAACTCCTTCCCATAGACAGACTCAGGTTGTTTATGAAAAAAAAAAAAAAAAAAAAAAAGATGAGACAAGATATAAGGAAAAGCCAGATTCTTCTCTGATCTCTAGTACACTGCAGACTGCAAAGGCAGACCCAAGATTTCCCTGATGTTAACTTTCTGGCCCAGTCACAATAACTGCCTCATTAGGGCTATAGATTATCTTTAATTCAGCCTTATACTTTTAGAATATTTTAAATAAGCACATAAAATTTCTTAAACAGCAAAAAATTACACATTTCAAAGAGAAAAACAAACTATTTCCTTTGGGTTGTATCAGGAAGCCAGCCAGGGCAGCTAGTAAATTTTAAAAATCAAAAGGAAAATATGATTCAACACAGTAGCCAAGGTTGCTACATGAGCAACTGGGGGAAAACTACCAACATCTGTCTAAGCAACTCATGGTATAAGCTACTCAGCAGCAAACAACCTGATGTGATGCTCACACAAGTGTAGTAGTGGCATACAGCCATGGTGGGTCACCAACTGCTCTAGATTTGGCTAACGGATCCATTCAGTGGAACGGAACCCATACCTGGAAATGGGAAACTCAACCCCTACCAATCATGGCTGTATATATACATAACTAATAAAAATGCAATTAAAAATAAAAAAGAAGGTGACTCCTGCAGCTTCTGACTTGAGTGTAAATCCCTCCCTCTCTACCTTAGGGTTAGGTGTCCCAGTAATGCAACATCAGTTCCTCTCCCTGAAAAATTCCTGATGTCAGCATGTCCTGCAGCTGCCATCTGCGAGCTATGCATGACCTGGATTAACTGTCATCCACTTATGTCTGTTTATTCTTCCTATCCAAGCAGACGGTAAACACTGAAAAAGTAAGATGTCCCATAGCAAGAATTAGCTGAGCACTTAATGTACTTGTAGATATGTCATTTAAATGGCTCTCTTGCATGTATTGCCACTTTGCAAACAAAAATAAGCATGCCACTCTATCAGGTTCATTTTTGTTCATCTTTATAATATCAGAGATTTAGTTAAATTATAAACAATGCCAAATGGTTAGTAGATTTGAAACATATGCATAAAGTCATGCAAATATAATATTTATTTTCCAAACAATAAATACTTGCTAAGCTACTACTATGCTCATATATTTCTGTGTATGCATACCCAACAGGTGGTGAATGAAAGTCAGTTTGTTTTGGCTCTTAGAATGCATTGTATTTCTTTCCAATGTATTTTGTGTCTCTCACACTATTTACTCCTTTTCATTTAAGATAATAATCTTCAGTACATGCCATTTGTATTTAATTTTCACTTTCCCTTAGTACAAAGTGATGACAAAAGAGGACAAAGGTATAATTAATGTACATTGGAGATCTGGACTGTTGCCATTCTAAATTTATATATATATATTCTCTCTGTATACAAAACTATAAAGTTAAGAAGAGATATTTTGTGAATTTATGCTTAGGGGTATAGTTATATTCAAAGGGCACTTAGAAATGGCACTAATTTAGTTTCTATTAAAATATCTTTTAAAAAAACCTATATTTTAAATGGATGAGTTTTATGTGAGGCCAGAATAGTGCCAATACTGGTTATCTTGGTGTGCTTCCATTTTTATAAATACATTCATCTCTGGATAAAGTATATACGAAATCAGTCAAGATCACCCAACTGTTTTCTAAAGAAATAGTAGAGCAGACATTGGTGAACTTCAGTGTGAGAAATTTCCTTCCCAATGGTAATTAGATAATTGACCAGTGTGGAATATGAAAGACCTCCACCAACCTACACCCCTCGCACACACACAAACATGCAACAAAAGAGGTTTATTTGGTAATTTTCTCATTCCCAAGGTGTCAGCCTGAGGCTCAACCTCATTCATGTGTTAGTTTCCCTTTCCTCTGCTTTCTTCACTCAGAAATTTCTCCATGATTCAGTCCTTGATTTGCCCAAAATTGTTTTTTTTTTAGACTCTTCATCTAAGAATTAAAATCTGAAGAACTGTGGAGATGGCTCCATGGATCAAATGCTTGCTATGCAAGTGTGAGGACCAGAGTTCATATTCTCAACACTCATGTGCATAGTAGGTGAGTATGATGGTCCCATGACTCAGGAAGCAGGGACATGGGATTGCTCAGGATGCAGACTAGCCTAACTGGCAAGCTTTGTAGTGGGAGAACCTGGCTCAATGAAAAAGGTGAAGAGTGATAGAGAGATACACCTGTCGTCAACTTTGGTTCTCCACATGCACCCACATGCAAATAAATGCCTTCACACATTCAAATGTGCATGTGCACATACTTGTACCTGTGTGTACACACACATATACACACACCCATGCAAACAGAAAGAAAGTCTTAGATAAATGACCCCCTATTAGAGGGAAAAAATTAAAATATGTTCATTGATAATATTTATTTTATTTTATTTTATTTATTTTTATAATAATAATAATTATTATTATTATTTTAGTTTTCAAGGTAGGATTTCACTCTAGCCCAGGCTGATCTGAAATTCACTATGTAGTTTCAGAGTGGCCTTGAACTCATGGCAATCCTCCTACCTCTGCTTCCCAAGTGCTTAGGTTAAAGGCATTCACCACCAGGCCCGGCTGATAATAAATATTTAAAGGCTAACTAAATAAATGTTTCTCAATGCATTGGACTTTCCTCTAAAATAAACACAAGAGCCAAAATGTAAATAATGGCAATGCTGAGAAACACTCCTATGGGGCCAGGACATTTGCTCAGTGTGTGTGTGTGTGTGTGTGTGTGTGTGTGTGTGTGTGTGTGAAGTTACATAGTCTTTTAGTCACATTCCACTGGCCTCTTTTTAAGTCTAAACACTGTGTTCTATTTTCCTGATTTCACAAATTTTGTAAAATATTTTATTTATTTATTTGCAAACACAGAGAGAGAGAGAGAGAAAAACTGACAAGGGCCTCTAGTCACTGCAAACAAACTCCATATGCACACACCGCTTTGTGCATCTAGCTTACAGGGGTACTGGGGAATAGAACCTTGATCATCAGGATTTGCAGTCAAGCATCCTAACTAATGAGCCATCTCTCCAGCCCCAGTTTTTTTATTATTATTATTATTATTATTATTATTATTATTATTATTATAGATTTGTCATAACATGGGTTGGCATACATTCAGAAACCATTTATAGGGTACACTTGATGAATCAAGTCAAAGCTTGTCTTTTTTAAATATATTTTTTATTAGTTATGTACATAGTATATACAAAGCCATGATGGTACCATCATCAGCCTTCTCTCTGTCCTCCCCCCATGGGTTATGTGGGTCTTGCCTTATGGGGGTAGCCACCAGTTATGTGGGAGAGGCAATGACTCTGTGTATAATGACCCAACTCATGGCTATAACAATCTTTCCGCCCCCTCTTCTGTGAATTTCCCTGAGCCATGTTGGGTTCATTTTAGGTCTATTTCAGTTACGAGGTTTTGTGAGTCTCTGGATATCTGATTTGGTAGGGGTTGAGTGTTCTTTGTGTCTATCTCCTTCGCCCTTGTGCTGGTACCAAGTTCATGGAGAAAGCAGCACTCTTGCTCATTTCCCCTATAACTCTATGGCTTCAGCTGGTGCCCTGTTGAGGTGCAATGGGCTGATTCTCTCCTCAGGTTCTGCATCCATCTGAAAGAGAGAAGCAGATTATCCAATGTAGAGTGAGGTAAGTGCAAGATACATGGATAACCATCATTATTTTAGAGAGAATTTAATATGTGTAGGCCCTCTTGTATCCCACTATTGGTGGGAGCTTGATATTGGAGAGCAGGCTCGTTTTTGTTTGACCTGACATTTCATTTTCTTCAGAACTAACTGGCCCTTTGTCCTTGCTCTACACCATCCAAACCTAACAACATTCTTATGAGAGAAAAGGACTAATTTGTATCCAGCTCGATTTGTCTCATGTACTTGTAAGGCAATTATTCAGGATAGATTTTTTTTTTGTATTTCCCATTCACAATGAAGTTAGACCTCTTTTATTATAAATGCATTTATGTATTATGTCTGTGTGAATACAAAATCATATATAGATAGATAGGTAGATAGATGATAGATAGATAGATAGATAGATAGATAGATAGATAGATAGACAGATAGATATAGATATATGACTATACCCACTCATACATATATATTTTTCAATTTCTATTATTATAGGTGTAAATAATAATATTCTCAGAGAATTTGAATCATCATTGTAGCAAGAAGAAGTAGAATTAAATTTGAATTCTATCTTGTGACCCTAGAACTGGTGTGTATTTTATATAATTGAGGGATGTTGTTACCTAAAAGCTGATAGTCAAGAAGTGACTTCTTCCATGTCATGTCCTATCTGTGACAATGCCCAGGCTCACTATGTTTAAAATGTATCACTGAGATCATCTCAAATTTATCCCATATGCTGGGGCAGTTGGAATTCTAGTTGACACCCCTTTGTGTTGTTTCTGAACCCTCTGCTGCTCCAGTGCAGTAGATTTCCTTAACATGTCTGAGTACCAGATGGCAGAGATTTTGCCTATTTACCAGCATCAAATAATGTTATCATTCCTTTGATGGAGTGACCTAGCACCAAGAAAGGCTTGGCTTGATAGAAGTGGGGCAGTGATACAGCAGATGATGGAGATATTTGATCTGTGAAAGTATGGGTTTACACAAAAGCTGAATATTCGACATATTATGGAATATAACTCCTGATTTTGTGGATTTCATTGTAGAGTTCCTTTAAATTGTGTTACACCAAGAATATTTACTTATGTTACTTAATTTTCCAAAAAAAAAAAAAAAAAAAAAAAAAAGGTAGAGACTATTCCAGGAAATAGTTCTTTTCAGCACTAAAATTATAAATCATAGACAGCACGAGGAGAGATTTTATTGATCATGCAGCTTACATTTTAATATTAGCTTTGAAGAGAAGTTCGTTAAGAAATGCAGTACCTAATAGTCCAGGCTGTAAACTTCATGGAAACCTCAATTTGAAAGCTTCTGTTTTGTAGTGTTCGTGAACCTGAGAAGGGCTTTGATTGAGTTAATGATGACTCTGCAATGTACACCTCCCTTCTCCTGGAGACTTTGCACATGCATTGTTGACTCTGGGATCCACAGCTCTCTAAGGACTCAGTCACAACTCCTACATCTGTTATTGCCCTCAATGCCAACATTATCAGCCTTGATGAGGAGACAATCAATCATCCTGATGGTTCAATGCTCGTTAAACTGCATTAAACGGGGTTTGTTCATTGATCCATGCAACTGTGCTAGCCTCTGGGGAGCCCGTGCAGAAAACACAACAGGTGTAAGTGAACCTGATCTGTTCTTGATGGGTCTTTGTGGCACAATTCTAATGCAAAGACTGGGAATGCCCTCCAGTGTGCTTCCTCCATCCACTTTCTTGAAAAAAATAAAGGGAGAGTTTTCAGTAGACAAGGAGCTCGTTGGGAAACTAAGTTGTTTAGGAATTTCACTACAATATAGGATGAGTACTGACTCAAATGTTGAATACAATCCCAGGTCAGATTCCATTTCCAGGGCCCTGAGGACACTCATCTGCCTCTCAGTCCTTCCTTGTTCTTCCAGTAACAGACCACAGTGGTTGGTTGTTAAAGTTGGCCACAACTTAGTCTTTTCTGATTGACCACATTTATTGAGGCAAGCATGCTATTGTGGCCCAGTTGAGGTATTCCCTGGGACTTTTAAATTGGAATCTGAGATATCCTCAGAGACCCAAGCTGGCAGAGGCCCTTTTTGACTAAAGATAAAAACAGAAAAGCAAGTCATGGGCTTCAAGTAGGAAAAACTGTGGGGCATGAGAATACCTATGTCCAGAAGTGATTATGGTTATAAAGTGATTAAAAATTTTAAAAAGCTGTCTTAGGAAACCAACTGCATGGATTCGAATCCACAAATGGAAAGAGAATCTTGTAAAAAGTTAAGTAGCTTCTCTTTATCTCAGTATAACTGTCACTAAAACTAGGAAAATCATGCCTAGTGCACACCACAGTTGCAGTTTAAAGACGTCCTTATGGGACTGGGGAGATGGCTCAGTCAGTAGTGTGCTCACAGTGCAAGCATGAGAGCTGGGTTGTGAACTTCAGTATACATGCCAGGTGTGGTAGTGTGCACCCGGCACTTGGAAGACAAAACAGGAAGATAATACCTCCCCATAATCACCCTTTTTTTCCTCCTACAAACTCCCTTCCCCTTTTTATCTTACTGAATTCCCATCCTACTTTCCTTCTTTTTTTTTTTTTTTTCCTTTTTGAACAACTTATCCTATACTTTGGATAATTCAGATGCCAACTATTTCTGAAGGTGATTTGAAAAATGTGTTCCTCAAACTATGTCAACATGATCATTTGTGCCTATTGTCTTTTCTAAATGATTTAGAGAGATAGAGGGAGAAGGTGGGTTGATGAATTGAGAAGAACATTTTTCAGGGTTATTATATCTGGGGGATCAGCAGAGACTCAAATACATTTCTTTTCTCTCTTCTCAGCTATGAAAACCTGCAAAGTATGAGTATTCTTAAAGAAAGGTACAAAACCCCCAGGCTCTGAGCTGGGTGACTCCAAGCATCATGCTCATTCCCCCATCTTACAGAGGAGGTCTTTCTGTCATCCTCCCAATTAACCGTGTTGCCTGGTCAATGGATGGAAAGGCCCTCTTATGAGAATGAGTCATTTATTTACAACAACAAAAACAAAACATATTCGACATGAATAGTTGTCCAAATATCTTAATTTCCACATACTTCCTTCCTAAAGAATCCCCCCCAGGCAGCCTTTGAGACTGGAAAGATCTTGGGCTGAGTTCCAAGGATACCACAGACTGACAGAACAAGCAACCCTCTTAAAATGGTGCTGGATCTGAGGCTGGACATTTGACATGGTCTAGCAAGACTGAAGCAATGACCAAATATTCCATATTCCCATATTTGTCTTCACTCCTGATCTTCATCTTTTTGGTGAGAACAAAATGTAGATAGGCCAACAAACTGTTAGAGGGAGTCATCCTTCTAGAGAGAAAGCAGCCTGGCCATTAAATCAATGCTTTAATTGGCAAAACAAAGAGATAGGCTTGTGATAAAATGACAGAGCTGTGCAGGTGACATGCCTGAATCCTGCCCTAATACAGGACTTCTATTTTAAAAGTCATTTCAAAGTCTTCAAGACAGCTAAGAAAAAGCTGTTCAGATACATGGAACCAAAATCTTCTTAAATTTGATAAGCAATTTGAAAACCAAAAATCCAGGTCTTATTTTCTGCAGTTAACTTTTGTCACAGGGAAGAGAAGATGGAGGTGCATGTAAAGGCTGAGGATGACAGAAGAGAAGAGAAGGAAAGGAGTCCAGGAAAGTTCCACAGCGCAGAGCTCAGCAGAGCTCAGAGGAAACCCTGCTGAATTCACAATTTCCCCATGAACGGCTTTAAATCTAGCCAACTTCAGACTACAGAGGCCTGTTTTTTAAACCATACATTTAAAAAAATACCTACCATCTACGAAGCTAATGGAAATATAAAAATTAACAAGATGCAGCTTTTTCAATCTAAAAATGTATTATATTTAAAAACTCTAATAATATTTAAAAAAATTAGCAGCTCTTTACAATTTCATTGTCTCATTTAATTTTTTTGGAATAATCATGTGGGCACATACATATTTCACCATTTTATAAAAACGGATCAAAGACTAAGTTCCTCATAGACATATAATAATCATATTGTGAATCTAGGGCTTCAATCCCAGGGTGCATGACTCTGTCCAAATCTGACCTTGTTCTTCACACTGCTCTTTCCTTTTTGGAGAATACAAGATTAAGATTTGGCATACTTCACCACTATAGTTAACTGTAATCATATCTTGTAGAGGAATTTTTTAGATAAAGCAAGAATAATAGAACTCTCCCCACCAGAGCTCTAGGTGATACACAGGGACTGATCGTCTGACAGTACATAGTTGTTCATTTGTGACATGGCTAGACGTGACTTAAAGTACGAGCTACAGGCACAGAACTGACTTAGAGAATGGGGTTACAGTTACAATGGCATCTTTAGTACCAGGTTTAATGAGTGAGCCCTCGATCAAGACCCACATCCTACAGGCCAGAAAAGGACAAAAAACAAAACTACACTGCATTTTTTCTGAGCAAAGGTGGGAAACACAATCTCGAATCACTGTTTCTGAGTGTTTTTAGAGTGTCAATTATCAGTGAATGAGCTCTGCTGTGCACAAGGAAGACTGAAGTGAATCTGCTTGTTGCAGTGTTTATAAGTACAATAATTCTGAAAAGGCAAGTCAGCAAGTTGAACAGTGAGAGGAGGTGGAAGGGAACTATGAGAAGTCTTGAATAGGTGTCATAGTTCAAAAAATGTCCTCCAGAGTCTCGTGTGTTTGAATATTTGGTCCCTAGTTGGTAACACTGTTTAGGAAGATTGTAAAACTTTATGTGGATCCTTGCTAGAGGAAGTGGGTTACTGAGTCAAGCCTTAAGATTTTACTGCCTGGACCCACTTCCCATTCTCTCAATAGATAGATAGATAGATAGATAGATAGATAGATAGATAGATAGATAGATAGATACTAGACAGATAGATAGATAGATAGATAGATAGATAGATAGATAGATAGATAGATAGATAGATAGATAGATAGATAGATAGGAAAAAATGTGGTGGTCAGTCTTACTGACATCCTTTTGCTGTGCTATGCATACTTGTTGGAATGTCTCACCAGGTTGGGAGATTACTAAAAGTAGGATTTTGTGTTGCTCACTGATACATTCCCAGTGCTGCCATGTCACTGTCACTAAATAGGTATTTGCTCTATGAATGCTGAGTGAGTTTGTAAAGTCCACTGAATATTTATGTGCCAAGTTCCCACGCAGCTTTGCTTTCAGGAAGGAGAATTTTCTGGGCCCAGTGGCAGGTGAGAGCTCATATCATCCAAGACATGTCCTTGTATTAGCTACCTATAATTCAATGCACAATTGATGAGTATTAAGTTATATTCACCTTATAGCTAAAGATGACAGACTCAATACATATACTTTTATTTTATCCTTTACACAAGCCTTACAAAGATAAAAGAAACACACAAGAGCATTAAACACCAATAAATCAAAAGAGATGACTTAACAGAACCAAGAAAACTGTGACCTAGAGTGAGATGGGCAAGAGAAACCCTAGTGTTTACAGAATAATCTGTAAGAGACACAGAGCTCAGGGAAAACATGTATGTTGTAGTTGAGTTTTCCATGGAACCAAAGAGGTTCCATGGAAAATACCCCTAGGAAGGAGATTCCCATATAACATATTTACTCTGTATGAACACATGACTGACTTTTTAACTTGCATGCATGACTAATAGTTTATTTTATAGATTGAAAAAGAATATGAATTCAAGGTTCTAGACACAACTGGAGAAAATAATTCATACATGATCAGAGGTGGGGGAAGGAGAGGAAGATGGAGACAGAGAGATAGAAGAGTAAGTTTTGGGCTGGAGAGATGGCTTAGCAGTTAAGGCCCATGCCTGCAAAACCTAAGGACACAGGTTCAATTCTCCAGATCCCACATAAGCCAGATGCACATAGTGGCTCATGCACCTGGAATTTGTTTGCAGTGGCTAGATGCCTGGCATACCCATTCTCACTCTCTCTTCTTCTCTCCTTGACTATAATAAATAAATAAATAAATAAATAAATAAATAAATAAATAAATAATTTATATAGAAAAGAAGGGTATGTTTTAAGGTAAATATTCAATTTTCCCATTCTTAGCTTCTTCTACATGTCTCATAGAAAGCTGGCTCCCAGTTTGTACCTTTCAAGGAGGAAACAGAACATCTGTGCTCTGAGGTATGTGAACAACTAAGATTAAGTGAAGTAAACGTCCTGACAAGGTACAGATGCTAAAGCTTTTCAAAGTGTGTAGCTCAGCCAACATTAGAGTCAGAGCAAGATGACAGTTCAACCAATGCACGTCATTTCTGATCAAAAAGAGAAATCATTTCCTCTTTTTCTCAATATGACAAAAGACTAACATTAGAATGTATTTGAAGCACACATGAGATAGGAATAAAAGATGAAGAACAAATATAATTTCTCAGTTTTAGTTTGCTTTTGTATAATCCATTTTTCTATAATTAATGTTCTAAGAAAGGTTTTTTTTTTTTTTTTTTTTTTTTTTTTTTTTTTTTTGGTTTTTCGAGGTAGGGTCTCACTCTGGCTCAGGCTGACCTGGAATTAATTATGTAGTCTCAGGGTGGACTTGAACTCTCGGCGATACTCCTACATCTGCCTCCCAAGTGCTGGGATTAAAGGTGTGTGCCACCACACCCGGCTCAGAAAGGTTATTTTTAAACATCTATGAATCAAGAACAGAAGACTACAGAAAGGCACATGCAAATAATGTAAATGACTGCTTGATGATGGGAAAATAGATAAATAAATAAATAAATAAATAAATAAATAAATAAATAAAAAAAAAAAATAGACTACTTAGACTATAAGTCCAGGGGACTCTCTTAGAGAGAAAATAAGTAAAGTATATAAAAAATAAAGAAATGAAAAAAGTCTAGTGAATGTATTCAAGACACATATTCTTTTTTCTGTCTTTTTAAAAATTAATTTATTATTTTGTTTATAATATTCTAATTTTACATTCATATTCATATTGGTGACTCCATTATCCTCCTGCCTGTCTTCCCCCTCAAAGGGACCCTCATCAATGGGAAATGTGGGTACTGCACTGTAAGGGTAGTCAAAAATTATGGGGCATAGGCCAAGTCTCTTTGCATAATGACCCAACTTGTGGCTCTAACATTCTTTCCACCCCCTCTTCCGTGAATTTCCCTGAGCCATGTTGGGTTCATTTTAGTTCTGTTTCAGTGGTGAGGTTTTGGGAGCCTCTGTGTCTCTGAATATCTGGCTTAGTAGGAGTTGAATGTTTTCTGTGTTTATCTCCTTCAGCCTTTTTCTGGTGTCATGTTCACCCAGAAAGCTGTACTCTTGCCCTTTCCCCACATTACTCTATGGTTTCAGCTGGGGCCCTGGTGAGGTGTGACAGGCTGATCCTTCCTTCAGGTTCATCACCCATCTGAAAAAGATAAGCAAATTCTCCTACAGAGAGAGAAGTTAGTACTAGATAGATGGAATGGCCATAGTTATTTTATAGAGAATGTTATATGCATAGGCCCTCTTCTAGCCCACATTTTGTGGGAGCTTGATCTTGGAGACTGGGCTCATTTTTGTTTTGACTTATTTCCCAGTTCCAGCAATGAGTTCCATTCCACTGAGTGGATCTGTTAGCTAAATCAAGAGCAGTTGCTTACTCACCATGGCTGTGTGCTACTACTGCTCTTGTTTGAGCATTACTTCAGGTTGTTTCCTGCTGGGTAGCTTAAACTGCGAGTTGTTTGGACAGATGTCAGCCCTTTTCTCCCAGTCACTCTTGTAGCACCCTCTGGCACTAGACTAGCTAACTGTCTGGGGACTGACCCTCTTCCAGATTCTGACCAGGTCTCTCCATGTTTTATCTCACCCATGTATGCTGTCTTCAATAGCAGGATCTTACCCTTAGCCTTTGGTGGGTCATCAAGAATTCTGACAGGAATCTGTCTTTTTTGGGAAATCTTGTAGGTCTCTCAGATCAACAGCTCATCGTGAAAGTTAACCCGGTCTGGTACTGGGAATTATAAGTCAGTGCCAAGGAAGGTGGAGGAAAAAAAAGATAAGTAATATAAAAGAGAAAGTGAGTATAGAGAGGAGAGGGGGAGAGAGAGAGAGAGGGATAGAGAGAGAGAGAAAGAGGAAAAGATTAAGGTTGGTCTTCCTGATGTCCTCTTCAGGTCCCTGTGGTTCAGGTGTTCCCTCTGTGGGCCTGCTAAAGGACCAATGTCTTAGCCTGTTGTTCTGCATATAGTGTTTTATAGTACCACTTCCTTTTTATTCCCTATTTATGTCTCCCTTTACCCTCCCTCCCACCCTCTCATTCCCTCCTACCCTTACCCTCCCCACATCCCACCCTCCCTATTGTCTGGTCCTCAGGGTACTTATTAAGTTTGGCAGCATCTCAGGCAGATTCAGGTTAGGAGCCACAAATGAATGAGACCATGTGACGTTTATCTTTTTGTGATTGGGTGAGCTCACTGAGGATGATCTGTTCCATATTTGACCATTTTTTCCTGAATTTCATTATTTCATCTTTCCTTGCTGCTATGTAGAATTCCATAGTATAGATATACCACATCTTTGTTATCCATTCATCTAATGATGGACATCTGGGTTGATTCCATTCTCTTAATTCTAAGTGGTCCATAAAACAGAAATGAGAAAAAAAAAAAAAAAAAACTGGAGAAAGTTTGTTGTAGTGATTTGAATGAAATGTTCCCACAGACTCATGTGTTTTGAACATTTTGTCCCAAGATGATGGCAGTTTGGGAAGATGGTGGCACCTTTAAGAGGTGAGAGCATACTGATGGGGTAGCCACTGGGGATAGAGCTACAGGTATATTGGCCCAGCACACTGGCTGTTCAGTGCTGACCCACTCTTGCTTCCTCATCCCATCTGGCTTCCTTTACTGTCATGTTTCCCCTGCTTAAGAAAACTTCCCCTAGAGACTGTAAGCTGAAATAATTGCTTTGGTTGGGTGTTTTATCTCAGCAATGAGAAGGTAATTGCTATTGATATATCAAAATTATAGTTCAATTGATTACTTAGACTAGATCTTAAGACTGTGATCCAGGCAGGAGCTTGAGCCCTTACGTAAGGAAGTTGTTATAAATTTGAAGGCATGTTTTAATTATGACATTTCTTTGAAGATACAGAACATGTTTTCTCTTGACTTACCTTGTACCATGCTTCCTGTAAGTGAAGGTCAAACAGCCCTTCCTGTGAAGATGACTTAGGAATTGTACAGCATAATTATACTTCTAAAATGATGGCAAAGAAAGTAGCATTGTCCCTTTTTTCAAATGAAGCAACTGAATTTTCAAGTAACCAAACGACAAGCTCAATATTAGTCATACACTCATTTATTCCCCTGCACTTACCAGAACATCTACAATGGACCAGCAGGGGCTATGGCACCAACCGTTCAAACCAGCTCTCCATTCTCAGTGCTTTGATCCATGGGAAGCTGCCCTATGGCAAAGAAGTCAGTAGGCCAGTTTTGTAGCCTGGGGGCTCAGAAGTTCCCAACAGCTCCTGCTGGGCCTCTCCAGCTATTATCTTTTCATATATCATGTCTGATCTGCTGCACTAAAATAAGTTCCCTGCAGTTATGTGATGAAATGTGTTCTCCTATTTATGATGTCAACAAAAGATGCAAATTCTCTTTAGGAAAGAGAAAAAAGTCTCTGAGAATAAAAAAAAAAAAACATGCCTTTTCCCCTTAACACCTTTTGAGAGAGGTGCTAGACCAAGTTTAAAAGGAAAAAAAAAATGCCTGCATGGATTCTTTTTTGCCAGCTATTAGAGAAAAACTTGTGACTGGCACCTTTCCTCCCCCCTCTCCCCCCACTAACTCTGAGACTTATTAGGCATTCTCTCCTTTTCAAACTGATTCAGGACAGTCATGTCTTACAGTACAATGTCTATAAGATATTCATCCAGCTACCTGAAAATCAACATTCATCTTAGCCTCCCATACTCCACTCATATTTTAATGGTGTACTTGGTGTTAATGCTTGGGTTAGTGATTAAGAATGTATACAAAAGATCCCTAAGACTGTTCTGGACATGAGGTCAATTATAGGGAATGGGGAGATCCTAAAAGAGTGAGTTTCAAGGGGTAAACATGCAACTCATTGTCCACATTGTCATGCTTTGAAACCAAGAGGTGATACCATGAAGAAGTATGGCATAACTAGCTTTCCACATCAAAGGAAATGGGAGTGCTTAAGACTGATTGCCAAGTCCCTGTCTATTGATGGGCTGATGAATAAAGGAAATATGGTATATACATCAGTGGTAGATTATTCATCAAGAAAGGAATTTCTGGCCTATTCTGCATCAGGGTTGAACCTTGAAGACATTATGCTGTCTGAAATAAGCCAGTCACAAAAGGCCAATTCTTATAAAATTCCACATCTATGAAGTCTCTGGAGTAATCACATCCAAAGAAACAGAGATGTGATGATGGTTGCCAAGGGCCAAAGGGAAAAGAGAATAGGACATGATTGTTTACTGGGTCAGAGTTTCAGTATATGAAAAATGTTCTCGAGATGGAACATAGTGAAGGCCACAGAACACTGCCAGTAAATTTCATGCCACTGAACTGGAATGGTTTAAAAGAGAAATTTCATATTATGTACATTTTACAACCATAAAAGTTGATGGATTTCTTATAAAACTTGGGCCATAGTATTGCCAAGATCCTAGGCATTATGTTCCCAGTTGACCCTCTCAAGTTGGAAGGCAGGTAAATCACCCACTGCCACTCTCAGTGTTATAACCACTAGTGAGAAAATGCAAGGAGCAGTGTGAAGATGAACTGGTAAAGATGGCCAGAAACACTAAGCTAGCCTTTCTACTTCCCTCTTCAAATCAAATTACATTAGTATGGCTAATAGTTAAAAAAAAAATTCACAAGCATAATATTTGGAACAAAGAAGTCAGGAACCTATGGGCTTCCTTGAGCAAAAGCTACATGATGTGTTTATCATATGGTGCAAGACAAAGTCCCTCTTCCTGCTTATACAAAGCTCTGAAACTCAAGAGAGTTTCCATTTACTCTAGTAAATGGACCATGAGCAAAATGACCCATCTTACCTAGGCTTTAAAAAACAGGAAAATGGAAGCCGGGTGTGGTGGTGCAAGCCTTTAATCCCAGCATTCAGGAGGCAGAGGTAGGAGGATCGCTGTGAGTTCAAGGCCAGCCTGAGACTATATAATGAATTCCAGGTCAGCCTGGGCCAGAGCAAGACCCTACCTTAAAAAACATAAACAAACAAACCAACTAAAAAAAGAACAGAAAGATGGCTTTTTTTTTTTTAAATCAAGACTGCGTTTATTTAAAAACATTATACATAAATCTAAAACACAGGCTGCGAAGTGGTAGAATATATTCATAATACATACTGTGAACAAGATTCAGAATATATTAACAATCCCTTCATGTCAATTATAAGAAAAAACTCAAAAGCATAAGATGCAAACTTATAACTCCCAGTGCCAGCATGGGGTGAACTTCCACAATGAGCTGTTGATCTGAAACACCTACAAGATTTCCCAAAATAGACAGACTTCTGTTCAGAGTTCTTGGTGACCCACCAAAGGTTAATGGCAAGACCCTACTGTTGAAGACAGCTTACGTGTGTGAGACAAAACACAGAGAGATATGTTCAGAATCTGGAAGAGGGTCAGTCCCCAGACAGTTAGCTAGTCTAGTACCAGAGGGCGCTATACAAGCAACTGGGGGAAAATGACCGACATCTGTCCAAATAACAGGCAGTCTAAGATACCCAGCAGGAAACAACTTGACGTAATGCTCATACAAGTGCAGTAGTGGCAATCAGCCATGGTGGGTAACCAACTGCTCTTGATTTGGCTAATAGATCCACTCAGTGGAATGGAACTCATTGCTGGAACTGGGAAATAAGTCAAAACCAGGTACAAAAAATGAGCTCAGTCTCCAAGATCAAGATACCACCAAATATGGGCTAGAAGAGAGCCAACACATATAAATTTCCCTCCAAAACATAGATGGTCATCCCTTCTACCTAGTACTAACTTTTCTCTCCGATGGAGAAAGATGGCTTTTGCCCACCACTGAATTAATGACCCACAGATGCCACCAGACTCTCTTAATCCCAAAAATCTTTCAAAAACTTTCCAATCATACAACCAGTGAAAGGTAAAAATATAAGTAGTCTGACAAGAACAGAAGGATTTCCCACAAAGAAAAATCATGTCTAACCTTAACCTTACCCCCCTCCCTTGATACCCCTGTAGCCTCTCAGATGCATAGAAAACTTTGTTCTTCTCCTTAAAAAACAGATGCTGGTACACATTTCAGCTACATCATGTGAGCTCATCAGGCTTATTTCCAATGCTGTCCACAAAGACTGATGCAACTGAGACCCTTGAGAGCAGCATTATACAAGAGGGAAGGTCATGGCCCTTGGATCAGAGTTGAATAGTTTAGGCAGAATCTAATCCCATACTTTTTTTTTTTTAACTTGTCCTGCTAATGTTTGTGTCCTACGTGTCTCTGAGGCTTACCTACAGAGAAAGATCCTACAGGGACACAACATGTCAGTGATTTTTCTGTCATTACCAAGCCCACCCTGGAATTTCCACATAGGCTTGTGCTCACGGGGCATTTATTAAACCTATCATTCTTAGGAAAGGCCTAGGATCTTACCCCTAGGGAACCTCTTACATAACAGCAATCCATGCATTGCAGAGATAGTGGTGACAGAGATAGCTTCATACAAACCCTGTGGGCATTATGAAAAGAAAAATTTTCAAGATTAGGAGATGAATGTGTTCTGAAAGATAGCACACAGTTAGCCTTGACTGCAAATTGGGCATTTTATTGCATTTGTCTGAGGGATAATCACAGATAAAGACTTTGATCTCTATCCCCATGGCAGCAATAAGGAAAAAGCAGAAACTCTTCAGTACTATCCTTTATTTCTTTTATTTTCAGGTCTAGGGAAGGAACCAATTGAAAGGCTCAGAAAACTCATTTCCATGTTCCTAAACGTGAAATCAAGTGTTCCTGTGCATTACTTCTCTGTCATTGTCAGCTCTAATACTGAGCAGGAGGTGGGAGAGAGCATGAACTCTTCTTGCTAATGGATTAGAAAGAAGGATAATATTGAAAGGGAGGGAGAAGGAAGAACAGAGAAGGATTAAACTCTTAAATACTAAGTGTCAAGAAAAACATGCAGGACAGATTACAGCAGCCATCCATCACTGCGGCCCAGTGAATACAAGTGCTACCTGAAAGCCGTATGCTCAGAAAGTCTCCTGAGGACCCATGGCTTGGTTTGGTAGCCACACAACTCTGCTCTTTAGGAACATTGTTTCCTCATGACTTCACCACTTAAGACATTCTATATTCAACCTTGAGAACTAAGTAAATAAAAGAAATCCATGTGGGGAAGCAATGGCAGTGTCAAGCAAGCTTATTTATTCAGGATGAAGCTTTCTCCAGTCCATAATGTTATTGACTCCACTTGTTATTGAATCGTTATTATTATTTTTTAACATTTCATTTATTTGTTTGAGAGAAAGAGAGAGAATTGGTGCACCAGGGTCTCCAGCCACTGCAAACGAATCTCCAGACATCTGCACCACCTTGTGCATCTGGCTTTATGTGGGTGCTGCAGAATCAAACATGGGTCCCTAGGCTTTGTAAACAAGCACCTTAACTGCTAAGCCATCTCTCCAGCCCCATTATGGTTATTGATAATATTCATCAAAGGCATAAAGTTACTGCCATTATTTAATGAACACTATAGATCAACTCTTCTTTATCGTCCAAAGAAGTCAGCTAAAAATAGCCTGAAAAGATTCTCCTGATGTCTGTATATGCTCAGCATCAGTGTCTGACATATGGCACTGCTTCTTTCAAAGCCAGGATTCATACATACATGCACAAATCAAGGAGGGGAAATGGAATGATGCCACTCATCACCCCTTATGACCCTGGTTCTGGTTCCCATGTTCTAGCTGGGATTATTTTCACAGTTCATTTGAAATGGGAGCTGAGACCTTGAGCACCTCATGCCATGGAGCCCAGAGGCTAGGGAAGGAGTGACAGTGTTAACAGTGGGATTTGTGCAGACGACCACAGAGAAATCAGACTACTGCTCTCCAGTGGATGTAAAGAAGATTCTGAAGTGCTGGAAATCCTTTTAAAAATCTCTAGGTGTTACCTTTCCCTGTGATTAAGTGGGAAGCCACAACCCAAACCAGGCAGGATGACGGTAGCCCAGTCTCTTCAGTGGAAGATAAAAGACCTGCTGAGGTGCTTGTTGAAGGCACAGGTGATACAAATTGCATAGAACGAGGTAGTTGTGAACATTAGTTATGGCCGTGTGACCGGTTGCAGATGTGAGGATTGTAATTGCAATGAGTGCTTCCTCCCTATCTTACTAAGTGCATATACTCACACTTATATTAAACAGGCATCCTTGTTTACTTTCCACTCCTATTCATTTAATGTGTCTTAAGGTTACACTGATTGAGGTAACACCTGGAGTTAAGTGTTGTTTAATTTATAATGGCATATTTAACTTATGGGATTTCAGAGGAGTAAACATTCTTCCATAAACTCAGTAATCAATAGACTCAATAGAATCTGTACATTTTAGTTGTGTTGGCAATAGTTATGCTAGATTGCCACTGACTTATGGCTTAATTGTTATGTTTATTTGAAAATCAAGCATGACATTAGAAGTAACTGTTGGGTAATAAGTTGAGAAGGGGTGGGCTTGTGAAGGTTGGCTTTGGTTGTCAACTTGACTGGACTAAGAGATCTGTAAAACTGGTGAAGCACACCTCAGAGTCTGTGGAAACATTTCCAGAGAGGATCCACACATGGGACAATGACTATGGGAGAAAGGATTGAACCGAATGTGGGTGACCATCCAACAGGCTGGCAGGCCAGAGAGAAGGAGGTGAGGAGGGAAGCATGCACATACACTCAATCACCCTTTCTATCATCCTTGACATCAGACTCCAGGCTCTTTGGCCTTTCAATATGTATTCAGTGTCAGACACTTGTTTTCCTTTTTTTCTAATTATTAGTTATGGACATACTTAGTATGGAAGTAATACATGCTTTACCTCCCTTCCTTCATCCCGGCCCCATTTCATTGCGGGCCCTCTTGGGTTTCAGGTTATCCCCATGGGGATTGTGGGACTTGCATTGTGGGAGCAGCAGTTAGTGATTGGGGAGAGACAATGCTTCTGGGCATAATTTCCCAACTTGTGGCTCTAATAATCTTTCTGCCTCTTCTTCCACAAAATTCTCTGAGCCATGTTGGGTGTGTTTTAAGTCAACTTCAGTGTTGGGCTCTTAGGAGACTCTGGATCTCTGCTTCGATAGGTGTTGAGTATCCTCAGCTTCTTCCTCCTTCACCCTGGTGCTGATTATCAGGTTCACCATGGAAGCAGAACTCTTGCTCATTTCCCCAATTCCTCTGTGGATTCTCTTGGGGCTGGGCTGACTTGCCATGGGTGGGTCGTTTATCTCCTGCAGTCCCACTCCCATCTGCAAAAGAGAAGCAAATTCTCCAACAGAGAATGAAGTCAGCACAGGTTAAATGGCATAAGCATTATTAGAGAGAATTGAATGGGTATAGTCCCTCTTTTAGCCCAATATTAATGGAAGCTTGATATTAGAGAGAAAAATCATTGTCTGAATATGATCCTGACTTGTTTCCCAGGTCCATATTCTTAAAGAGAACTTCTGGACCTTTGACAATAGGTTTGGACTGTGGAGAAATTCAGCTGCTTGGACTGAGCGATTATCCTGTGTTGGACTACACAGCCAGTCCACTAAATTCCATTTACTCAATAATAATAATAACAGCCGTAAAAAGAGATGTTAAAAGTCCTGGTCTTTCAGGGATGGAGACGATGGCAAGTTAGACGTGATAAATGTAAGGGCCACATGTGTAACAAAGTCTGAACACAGTGCTCATCCAGGCTGCTACAGGGTCCTGGGCACAATTGTCTGACCCTGTATTGACAAAGATGCATAAATTCAGACAGTACTATTGTTTCCAAAAAATACTATGTGCATAACAATTTCATTTTCACCTGAACATGAAGCATATTTCTATGTGCTTCATTATAAGTTTAAAACCTTTAAAGGCATAATTCAGTGTCATTATATCTTTGTGTTTTTATATAACCTTAATGTCATATCTAGCCCAGATCTCTCTTGACTTTCAAAAACTCTGTGTGTTTGTGTATGTGCGTGTGTGTGTGCGTGCGCGAGTGTGAATGCACTTGAGCACTGTGCATCCAGGACAAAACATCCAGCAGGTCTTCAGTTGAAAAGAATCCTGTGTTGAAAATTAAATTACACAGAATATAGTAAGCATTTTGTTTTATTCACAAACTTCTTTATTTATTTAGTTTTGGAAGGTATCACAAGGCCCACTACAATTAATTCTGAACTTAGCCACTGGAACCATGGATACACCAACACAATTTGTAACAGTCATTAAAACTTGTGAGGGAAAAAAAGAAAACAAAAACAAACAAAAAAACTCTGTCTCATAACCAGGACCTCCTTCCTTCATGATTTTGAATGGCACATAAGAAAGAATGACCCCTAGTGGTAAAGAGCCAAATATACATAATTAAAAACAAGTTCCTAATGGGCAGGGTGGGAATGTGTTCACACAATTTTAATTCCTCTCAAAAGTCCCTGATTAACTTCCTACCTGTATCTCTTATAACTTAGCAATTATACTGGAATGACTTTAAAATCCTGAAATCACATAATAGAATAGAATTAGACCAGGAGCTTGAGGGGAAGTGTCTTCTAAATTCTTTCTCAATGCAGTAACACTACTTTCAATTGCTCATCCAGTGTCTGCCAGAAAATTCAGCCTTATTAGATAATAATTTATCTCTTTTGCTTTCCCCTGCATAATAACAAATTCCTTTTTTCTTTAGAGTGGAATTTTCTTACATGATTACTACACAGAGCAGGGGGAAGCACAGCACAGTATATCTTGATGTAGAAATTGGACGTGGAAGATCCTTCTCACTAAGACCTCTAATGACTAAGATCTAAGCATGTGAGTGAACGTGAGTAATCATATTTTCCTCCCCAGAAACTTGACTCTGAAGCAGAAAAGGAAATTACTTAAGGAAAGCAGAGGTGATATCTAGCAGATGTGGTTGTATGCAATGCACCCAGCATATTGCATGATATATATTGGCCATATTTTCACTTGCTAATATTTTCCTCCCTTAATCCCTTTCCCAAGTAAAATTGGTCTTCCAGAATTTCCATATTTTATAACATTTTGGTAATTTTTCTGCTTTTGTTAATCAAAGTTTGTTTCTCTTTCTTGCAATCAAGAATCCTAATGGGTACAGCTTACTTGGTCATAGAGAAGTACCTCTGTATATAGCTCCACCAAACATGGTCCTACTTCCTGAAATTTATTATTCCTTTAATATAATATGGAAGTCTATGTAGCATGTGCATCTACTGTTTTTCAATATTGTGCAGTCATTTTATTAATAAATTTAAAGGAAAAAATCCATCTATAGACATTTGAATAATTGGAAGATGGTTGGTTACATATTTTAATACACTTAGAGATATTGTTATGTTTTTGTTTTATACTCAATCTTGATGTGAAATAGGCAATGACAAAAAAAATAGGGGATAACAATTACACAACTGAGATTTCTGTGCATAGTTTATTTCATGTTTGGATTTCTTTTGTCAATCATGTATCCTTGGTATTTCAGGATGTATAATCTTGCTCATAGTGTTGTAAAGCACTTTATAATTGATCTTATGGGACCTTCTGGGACCACAGGAGAAGGCAAAGAGCTAGCTACCATCTAGCTCCCATGGATAAGTTATTACTTCCTCCCTGAAGAGATCTGATGTAAACTTTCAGTTTTTTTTGTTAGCCATCTACATCTCCCTCCCAATAATCCTTATGATTCCATATCTCATAGGGTATATACAGAAGAGAAAGAGAAGTTAATCTGTTCTTCTCCAAAGACATTCCTCCAACATTCCTAAGATTTCTCTTTAAACCTGTGTTAAAGGGTACATAATTCTATCTGTAATAACACATCTTTAAATTTCATTGTACAAAACAAAATTTCACTTTGAAATTCAACAATATCCAAAATTATCAAATAAAATCCATTCAATGCTCAATAGTCTACTGATTACTCCAAGAAAATGACCTTGATTTTTTTTAAGTTTTCTGAAGATATCCAGTACAAATACATTTCCAGATACCTCTGTCAGCTAAACAGCAAATGTAATATAAGTTATTTGACTGAATACTAGTGTTTCTATAAGTTCCCTCTCCTAGTTCTGCATAAAAGAAATGAATAGTTGCCAAACATCTCTTTGAAAAGATAGTATATCATTAATCACTATTTGTAAATTTTTATTTATTTGTGAGCCAAGAGACACAGAGAGGAGAAAAAAAGATAGAGAGAAACAGAGAAAGATAGCATAGGAGTGTGTCAGAACCTCTTGCAACTGAAAACAATCTCTAGATACACTTGCTACTTTGTGTATCTGGTTTTATGTGGATACTGGGGAATTGAACTTGGGCTGACAAACAAGCTTTGCAACCAAACATCTTTATCATCTGAGCCATCTCCCCAAACCCATTATTTTTTTAATTAATTTATTTATTTATTTATTTATTTATTTATTTATTGAGGTAGAATTTCATACTAGTCCAGGCTGACCTGGAATTCACTATGTAGTCTCAGGATGGCCTGAAACTCATGATGATCCTCCTACCTTTGCCTCCTGAGTGCTGGGATTAAAGGCATGCACGACCACACCCAGCTCCATTTATCATTTTTAAATGAAATGCTTATTGGAAATATCCATGGATCCTATATAAACTTATAAACTATTTAAGTGAAGCATTTGGAAGGAGTCAATTATCCTTTTGAATAAAAATGATCTTAGCTTTGTCTAAGGACATAGGCATCAGAAACACAATTCTATGCTAGAGTGAACCATTGTAGGTCTTAGAATCAGATGTAGCTGTTTGGAGGAATGTGATAAAATTTGGAACTTTGGATTAGAGAAGTCTTGGAATACTTTTAGCAGAGATTAGGAGGCCATTGTTAGGGGAGTTTGAAAAAACAGAAGGAACAAAGAAATATGGACGGTGGAGGCTTGCATTACGTTGCTTCAGAGGGGAAGGAAGAAGCTGGCTGCATTCAGCCCATGTCCAGACAACTTGAACAAAGATGAAATTAAAGGCAATTCGACTAATGTGTCTGGCAGAGGAAATTTCAAGGCAGAAAGAATTGAGTCTATGGTTTGGCTTTGTCTTTGTTTGCTGCTCTTATTCAGATATACGATTAAAAAAAAAACGAAAATACAATGTTGAATGAAAAATACAAATTTTGGCACAGGAAAAAGTGCAAGCAAGTTTGAAGTCCCAGGCCCAGAGACTGCAGCTGCTTCAGCCAAATTAAATACTTCATCACCATTAAGGATAAGGGATTTCTCTGGACTGGGTAACCAACTGAAGGCTGAAGCTAACAAAAATTACAATTTGGGGTGGGGGGATTGTAGAGGTAGCATCTCACTCTAACCCAGGCTGACCTGGAATTCACAATGTAGTCTCAGGGTAGCCTTGAACTTATGGCCTCTGCCTCCTGAGTGCTGGGATTAAAGGTGTGTACCACCACACCCAGCTTACAAAATCTTTAGAAAGGAAAGGGTCTGAAGGAAGACTGCTGAGGGAAATCCCTGCTTTTCTGGATAGGAATTCATACACAACTGGTAGGAAAGCTTGGCAGTGTTGCCCACTTAGTACTGGTGTCAAAAGCATGACAATTCAAGAAAAACAGGGTCATGGATTGCCTCATAGTTCCACAGAGCCATTGAGGCCAGGCAGTTTGAATCAGGGTCAAGGTCACAGCAAGACCATTGCATTAAGCTATGAAATGAACCATATCTTATCATGAAAATGCCAGGATGTTAGAGATGCCAAGACCATCAGACATATTCTACACAAACATGTTAGATATAGTTGATCCTACACAGGAGAGAGACCACAGGCAGCTTGGCTAAAAAGGCAAAAAGACCCGAGTTTATGGAGCTCTGATGATTTTATGAGGAGCTATAGATTTCAAAACTGGATCAACAGGGGTGGTGTTTGCCCTACACTGTTTTAGTCTTCTGTTGGCTCACTATTTCCTTTCTTTGCCCCATTCTTCGCTCTTGGCATGGGAATATTTACTCTGTGCCATTATATGTTAGATGTATTTAACTTGTGTTTTGAATTTACAGGAAACAGTTAAGAGACTTCCTTGAGTCTCCAATGAGACTTTGGACTTTTGAGTAGTGTTGGGACTGGGCAAGATTATGGCAGTTTTGAAATTGTACTGGGTGTGTTTTGCTTCATGAAAGGTCCGTAAGTCAATGGGGGCCAGAGGCGGAATGTGGTGGTTTGACTGTCAAATGTCCCTGATAGCCTCATGTGTGTGTAATTACTTCCAAGCTGGTCATTTTGTTCAGGAAGGTTGTGGAACCTTTGGGAGGTGGAACACTGCTGAAAGAAGAGTGCTGCTGGGGGCAGTTCTTGAGTTTCTACAGTCTCTCTCTGCTTGCTATCTTTTGTTTCCTCCCTGCTGATTGATGATGTGACATTGGCTTCCTGATCCTATCAGGATTTCCCTGTAATGATGAAACTTCTCCCTGAAACTATAAACTGAAATAAACCCTTGTTTTCAATAATCTGTTTCTGGTCAGGCATTTTGTTCCAGCAGCCAGAATGTAACCAATACAAACTGATACATAACAAATTGCATGGATTTGTCACTATGTAGCTGAGTCAGTTTTGATGCAACTGACATCCAAATCAAGATAGGGAATATTTAAAACACTCCAAAATATACTAAGTAGCCATTTTCAATCATTTCACCTCATACCCAATCAAATATTGCTCTGATATTTGAATCACATATTACTGTTGCTCATTTGTGATCTGTCTATATATAGATGGAATTGTGCAGCAAGTGTTGATTTGTGCTGTCTGCTACACTCTGTTAGACTTATTTTTATAGTTCATTAATGAATTATAACTCCTAGGTTGAAAAAAAAATAAGTTTCTTTAATGCATACCCCAAATTTACCTGTTTTAGATTGACTTGGTAAGTTTTAAAATGTCACTTGTCAAGCTTCACCTACAGAGATTCATGTTGGAAGGTAGCTTGCCAACCCTACTCCAAACATTCTAATGTGCATATCCCAATGTTGTTATGATGCAAGTTGTTCAAGGACTGACTGCACTCTGCTGTGGTTTACGGCTGGGTTTCTCAATCACTCTAAACAATGCCTTCACCATGTCACCACCTCCATCCCATCTAAGAAAATACAATGACTTCTTGTTTACTGCCTACTGAATCAAGCCAAAGTACTTTTGTCTGTCATATGAAGCCCTCCATCAAAGAGCCCTGCTTTCCTGGCTGACATACCGTCATATTACTCAGCAGCAAGAACTCCTATGATCATCATTCTCTTTAGTGACCCCATTGACCATTTATCCCTCCACAGCAGAATCAGATGGCAAATTTCTCCTGCATTGATGAACCTATAAACTTTTATTAAATTAAATAACAGCCTCAGATTTATATTCCCTGGAAACTGTGTTAGTGTTAGGTGAATCTATGAATAATAGGCCGCTCTGTCAGACATCACAGGAAACTACAGGTAGATTAAATGACTTGTGTTAATTCTCCCCTGTGAAATTTTTTATACTATTTATCTGTGAAAGAGTGCATCCTTCAGCTATCCTACTGTTATGTTAAATTTTCCCAGGGAGATGTGAAAAAACACCTATTCACCCTCAGTTAGCAATAATAACATACTGAGAAACATTTCCACCCAAGTCTACCTTATTGAATTGTTTAGTTTATTGGGGTTACTTACAGAAGCATGGGTATGGGGTTACTTGCAGGAACATAGACAACTCAAAGGCATATGCATCACCAAGAATCCAATCCCGGCATAGGTGAGGACTCAAAGAAGCTGCCTGCCTGGAGCTTCCTGCACAGCCTCTAGGCTGGTAGGAGAGTCTCTCCTCCCAAACATAAGGAAGGACCTTATGAATCTTGGGAATTTCTGGAACATATAGAAACCTATGAATTGTTTATTTCCTGCGCTTTAACTAGCCTATATTTCAATTTGAAATATAAGGATCCTAATATAAGAAGCCTTCCTCAGGATGAAAATTTTAAATTCAGAGGAAATTGCCAGGCAACACCACTTTCTTCGAAGATTGGCATTGTGAGATCTTCTGGCCATATTTGGAAAATAATAGGTCTTGTTTCTCTTTAAGTGTTTTTATCATGCAACTTGAAAATAAAGGTTACCTTGACTTATGGCTAAAGCAAAAGCTATAGAAATCTATCTCTGAAGAGAGGAAAGAAAGGTAGACTAATGAGAGGAGCTGTGGAAACTAAAAGAAAACAGTTCATATACCTCTGTTCTACCATTTCTGACCCATATACACTCTGTAAATATGTGTTGACATTAGAATTTCATACTCTAAATGATATCTATTCACTGACTTATTCTTTGTTCTGTTTTTCTAGATATATTCTTGTTACTGTCATCTCTTAGGTATGTTTGCAGATACTGAGACTATAGTCATAGTGAAACAAAAATCTTTGTTCTCAAGGAACTTATCATTCTGGTGAGACTACACAGATAATAGTAAACATATATATGTAGAGAAGAGATTGTAAAGCAGGGCAAGGTTGAGGAGGAGTATACAACTTAGAGATGGAGAGAATAGAGGTATCAATGAGGAAGCATCCAACATAGGTGCAGCCAAAGAAGGAATGAGCCATCCAGTCATCCAAAGAAGGCAATTTCAAATTTAAAAACCGTAAAATATAACATATAACTCATAACGTATATAAGAGAAAGTGTACAGTCCTCAGGTTAATGTGTTTGAGTAAGAAGAAGTGATTATTGGGACACTATTGTACAAAGAACAGGGTTAATAGAATTAATAACCATTTTTAAAACTTTAAAAGACTGAGATGGAAATGAGTAGAAATAGTATTTATTGGAGAAATCAAAGAACTTCAGTTACCCACAACTCTGGAAATTCTACTAACCAGTAAAGGAAAGGTTTTTATTAGACAGGGGACTTATGTAAATATTCTTTACAGAAAAAGTTCATTGAGTGTTCAGAAATTCTAAATGACAACCATATTTTGAACGAATTGTCCATTAGAGTTGTTCTCAATGAGAAATGTTTATTCTGGTGAATATTGACATCAGCTGGTTAGCCAGGTCTGTTGGGGAATTCTGGGGTTTGACTATGAGCAGGTGTGGTCATAATCCTCCAACAATCTCCACATTGTACTTGCTTTTGTCCCTTACATTCTCAGAAATGTGGCATTTACTCTAAAACAACTGTAAAATATCTTGTTTTGAACTGAGGTATATATGTTATATTTTGTGCTTTATAGAATCTTTTCTGTTTTACTCATTTGAGAATAGCATAAAGGGGAGGAAGGAGATATCAAAGGACACTAGTAAATCAAGTGAACAACAATGTTAGGTAACAGTATTGTAGGATAAAATGAGTGAAAATAATGATAACATTTTGTATAGATTCTGAAGGTAGCAATGACAAGATTCATTGGATTATGGGGTAGAAGTAAAAGAAGATATAAACAAATATTTACAAAGCATTTGACTTAACCAACATGAGAAATGGGGTTGCATTTATGAGGATTACTGGAAGAACAATATTTAGACAAACGTGTTTTGGCCTGGAGAGATAGCTTAGTGGTTATGGTGCTTGTTTCCAAAGCCAAAGGACCCAGGGTCAATTCCCCAGGACCCACATATGCCAGATCCACAAGGAACATGGTGGCATATGCATCAGTAGTTCATTTGCAGTGGCTGAAGACCGTGGAGCACCCATTATCTCTCTCTATGTGCCTCTTTCTCTCTCTCTCTTTCTCTCTTAAATATGTAAAATAAATAAATAATTTTTAAAAAGAAAAAGAAAAATGTATTTCTGTACAGTACATTTGAGATGCCTTGAAACATCTGAGGGATGATGCCCAAAAAACAGTGTGTTTGAAAGTTCATGTGATATGTTGGAATTATATATCTTGAATTTACAAATTTTTATATGGACTTTGCAGCCATGAGATTGGGTAGTTGTACAAAGAAAAGGAATATTGTCCAATGACTGAGATCTGGATCATTTCCTATATATGACTTCCAAAGGTAGTCAGAGAAGCAGATAATAAAGCTAAAATAGAAATGCCCAACTATAGAAGAGAACCTGGAAGAAGTGTTGCTCTAATAACACATATAAGGAATACATTAACAATGAGCCTATGATCTATTATTATGTGCATATTATAAGAAAGAATATTTGCTCATAAAATATGTTGAACATTAAGTTGGGGGAGATGAATTGGTAACAAAATAACTCTCAAAATTTGTTATAAAGCTGGTTGAGCAATGGTGGAATAATTGAAATAGGTGAACAGGTAAGAGAAAATAAGATCCACAAATAATTCTTTTTAAGACATAAATATGTAGTATGTTTGTGAGCACATAAAAGAGGAGATAGGGAGAGAGAGAGATTACTGAAAGTGTGATACTCAGGTAGATGACAGGAAACAGCATCTAAACAGAGGACCAAGGGGAGATGTGAACTCTAAAGAACAATGGAAACTTGGTCAAATTCTGAGGCAGTTCTGAGGATCCACATAAGGACAGTGTCATAATGTGAAGGTTGAGTATATGAATGAGTAAATAACTACATGTGCCCTCATCTTTGTTATCCCCATCTTGCAGATGAAGTACAGCTAAAGATGCCAGACAAGTTCTAATGACCTATTCCACTGTCAACTCCTGTGTATTCTGTTGTGTCCTTGGTGCCATGTGTGCTGGTTTTATTCCTCAAAGCAAAATTATCTCCTGACTCCTGGGAAAAATGGCAAAATTTCTAGGGCACTTGATGTTTTTACTACTAAAAGACATGAGCATATTTAGTTTGATCATTTATGTCATTAGCAAATGTTTATTTTTCTGACTATAAGGATTGAGACAGATGGAAAAGTTACTAGATCCTATTCCCCTAGGGGATTGTGATAAAGTGCCTATTGCCTAATTAGTGAGAAAATTTATGTAGAAAAAGGACAATAAACAGAAAAGACAAGCCAGTAGTGGTGGCACACATGTGTAATTCAGCACAGTAATTCAGTAAGACAGGAGAGTCTCTATAAGTTTGAGGCCAGGTTGAGCTACAATGTGAGTTCAAAGGCAATCTGACTATAGTGTGAGACCCTGTCTCAAAAACCATGCCCCTGGACTTCCAGGTACGGTGGTGGCATAAGAGCCACACAAAACCTAGGGAGAGATTCAAGCAAAATCACAGCAAAATCATTTTTTTTTTTTAAAAGTGAAGGAGTATAGGTTCTTCTTAGACACAGTGGAGAAGCAAGAGACACCAAGAAAGAGACAAGATAGGAGGAAAATGACCAGAATCCCACTGAGGTGCTTGTGGTCTGCCTCTCTGTGAGAGCTAGGCACCCTCCAGGCACCAGCACCAAGTGGCAGCAGCCAAGACCAAACAAGGGGATTTTCCAACTTCATGAATCTCCTTGCAAAGTCAAGAAATCTGGAGGAAAGAGAGCTGAGATCAGCTAAGGAGCTACTGAAAGGGATACAGGTGGGACTGCACAACCAACCACAGTCTTCCCTCACTCTCTGTCATCCCCCAACCATCTAAACAGCAAAACATCTCAGTCCCTAGTGGCAGCACATCCAGCACAGCTGATCAGAACTCCAGTTCCACAGCACCACACAGAGGGATTGACGTGGGCACTCAACATTGGTGAGTTTGAAGCCACCCCAAAAGGTAATGATGCCGACTGACAAAAAATTTTTAAAAATAAAATAAAATAGGTAAATATACCGTTGGTGTCCCCTCTAGGGCCAGCCCAGGAGGGACCACAAGGTCTCTGCTGAGTAGGAGAGTGAGAGGCCTGGAGTCACAACACAGACTCCAGGAGTTGGGTGGAAACGGGCAGAGGGCAAGCTGCTGCAAACTCATTTATTCAAGGAAGTGTAGGGGTTTAAGGGGTTTGACTGGCCAATCATTATATGGGGTGGTCCCCTTCTTGTGACCAATTGATGGAGAAATAAGAACATTCCACAACAAAAATGGGCTAAAGGAATTTATGATAACTAAGCCAGCTCTACAGAAAATACTCAAAGGAATCATTCACACTGAAGACAATGCAAAACACACGTAGGAGTAAATAGGAAAAAATAAACAATACTCAAATAACATTTAAAACATGTGAGTAAAGGGAAAACAGGTAGCAATACAAAACAAGAAGAACGATGAGAATAAATACATACCTTTAAATAATAGCTCTTAATACAAAATCCCAGCACTCGGGAAGAAGAATCAATGAGAATAAAATTCCAGGTCAGCCTGGGCCAGAGTGAGACCCTACCTCGCAAAACCAAAATAATAATAATAATAATAATAATAATAGCTCTTAATATCAATGGCCTCAGTGCCCAAACCAAAAGTCACAGGCCTTCAGACTAGATTAAATGTCAGATCCTGCCATTTTTTGCCTCCAGGAAACTCAACTCTCAATAAAAGATAGACACTGCCTTAGGGTGAAAGGATGGAAAATGGTATTCCAAGCAAATGGGCCTAGGAAACAAGCAGGGGTTGGTAACCTAATATCTGGCAGGATATCCTTCAAGCCAACATTAGTGAGGAAAGATAAAACAGGTCACTCTATACTGGTTAAAGGGACACTCCAACAGGAGAACATTAAAATCCTAAATATATATGCACCTAACATGGAGGCTCCCAATTGCATCAAACAAACACTATTAGACTTAAGGGCACAGATAACACCAAACAGAATTGTAGTGGGTAACTTCAGTACACCACTAATCAATTGACAGGACATCCTGGCAAAAAATAAACAGACAGACATTTGGATTAAATGAAGTCATGGAACAAATGGACCTAACAGATATATAGAGAACATTCCATCCAAATGCTGCAGAATATACATTTTTCTCAGCAGCACATAGAACATTCTCTAAATAGACTATATAATAAGACACAAAGCAAATCTTAACAAATACAGGAAAACTGAATTAATCCCTTGTGCTCTATCTGACCATAATGGGATTAAACTGCAAATCAGCAACAAGAAAAACTACAGAGCATACAGAAATTCATGGAGACTAAACAGTACACTATTGAGTGATGAATGTATCATTGAAGAAATCAAAAATGAAATCAATAAATTCATTGAATCAAGTGACGATGGGAATACAACATACTAAAATCTTTGGGACACAATGAAGGCAGTCCTGAGAAGGAAATTTATAGCTCTAAGTGGCTATGCTAAAAAAATTAAAGAGTTCACAAGTAAACAATTTAATGCTTCACCTTAAGACCTTGGAAATAAAACAAGGCAAACCAAAAATCAGTAATGGGAAGAAATAATAAAGATTAGGGAAGAAATTAATAAAATAGAAACAAAAAAATCCAAAGAATCAATTAAACAATGAGTTGGTTCTTGGAAAAGATGAACAAGATTGATAAGCCCTTAGAAAATCTGACCAGAAGAGAGAAGAGACAAAAATTAATAAAATTAAAGATGAAAAAGGCACCATTATAACAGATATCAAAGAAATTCTGAAAATCATAGGGACATACTTTAAGAATATATTTCCCTGTAAGTCTGAAAACCTGGAAAAAATGTATGATTTCCTTGATTCATAGAACCTACCAAAATTGAAGCAAGATGAAATAATCCATTAAATTAGAGCTATAAAAAGTATGACAATCAAAATAGTTATAAAAAGTCTCCCAACTAAAAGTAGTCAAGGCCCAGAGGGACTCAGTGGTGAATTTTAAAATACTTTCATGGAAGAACTAACACCACTGCTTCTCAAAGTTTTCCATAAGATAGAAAAGGAAGGAATTCTACTGAACTCCTTCTTGAAGCCAGTATCACCCTGATACCAAAACCAGACAAAAACATAACAAAAAAAGAAAATTACAGATCCATCTCCCTTGTGAATATAGATGTAAAAATTCTGAACAAAATATTGGCAAACAGAATTTAAGAATATGCCAGAAAGATTTTTCTCCCTGACCAAGTAGGCTTTATCCCAGAAATGCAGGGATGGTTCAATATCAGCAAATCAGTAAATGGTCTGAAGGACAAAAATCACATGATCATCTCACTAGATGCAGAAAAGGCATTTGACAAAATCCAACATCCCTTCATGATAAAAGTATTACAGAACCTGGGATTAAAAGGAACATATCTCAATATAATAAAAGCTATTTATGACAAACCTACAGCCAACATAATATGAAATGGGGAAAAATTTGAAGCTTTCCCACTAAATTCAGGAACAAGACAAGGGTATCCACTTTCCCCACTTTTATTTAATATAGTACTGGAAGTCTTAGCTATAGCAATAAGACAAGAGACACTCATATAAAGATACAAATTGGAAAGGAAGAGATGAAATTATCATTATTTGTAGATGATATGATTCTATACATAAAGGACCCTAAAAATGCTACCAGCAAATTGTTAGAGCTGATAAACAGTTTTAGTAAAGTAGCAGGATATAATAAATAAATAAATAAAATATATAAATAAATAAAATAAACACACAGAAAGCAGTAGCTTTCCTATATACTAACAACAAACATGAAGAGGATGAAATCAGGGAATCTCTCCCCTTCACAATTGCCTCAAAAATAAAATAAAGTACATTGGAATAAACTTAACCAAGGAAGTGAAGGATCTTTACAATGAGAACTTTAAAATACTCAAGTGAGAAATTGCAGAAGACACAAGAAATGGAAAGACATCTCATGTTATTGGATTGGAAGAATGAATGCTGTGAAAATATCAATTTTACCAAAAGCAATCTGCACACTTAATGCAATCCCCATTAAAATTCCAATTGCATTTTTCAGAGAAATAGAAAAAAAAATCCTAAAATTCATTTGGAAGCACAAAAACACTTTAATAGCCAAAACAATTTTGAGCAATAAAAATCAGGCTGGTGGTATCACCATACCTGATTTTAAGCTATATTACAAAGCCATAGTAACAAAAACAGCATGGTACTGGCACAAAGACCAATATTTAGATCAATGGAACAGAAAAGAGGACCTAGATGTTAATCCAGGCAGCTACAGCCATCTGATTTTTGACAAAAATGCCAAAAATATTCATTGGAGAAAAGATAGCCTCTTCAACAAATGATGGGAAAACTGGATATCTATATGTAGAAGGATGAAAATAGATCCTTGTCTCTCTCCATGCACAATAATCAAGTCCAAGTGGATCAGGGACCTTAATATCAGACCTGAAATTCTGAATATGCTAATGGAAAAGGCAAGGGAAAACCCTTCAACATGTTGACATAGGCAATGACTTTTTGAATATAATCCCAATTGCTCAGGAAATAAAACCACTAATCAACCACTGGGATTGCATGAAATTACAAAGCTTTTGTATGGCAAAGGACACTGTGAATTCAGCAAAGAGACAACCTACAGAATGGGAGAAAATCTTTGCCTGCTATACATCTAACAGAGGACTAACATCCAGAATATACAAAGAACTCAAAAAACAGAACAATAAAAATACAGATAGCATATAAACATCTAAAAAAGTGTTCTACTTCATTAACTATCAGGAAAATGTAAATTAAAACTACTTTGAAAGCCGGACGTGGTGGCGCACGCCTTTAATCCCAGCACTCAGGAGGCAGAGGTAGGAGGATCACCGAGAGTTCAAGGCCACCCTGAGACTACATAGTTAATTCCAGGTCAGCCTGGACCAGAGTCTAACCCTACCTCACAAAAAAAAAAAAAAAAAAAAAAAAAAAAAAAAAAAAACACTTTGAGATTCCATCTCACTCCTGTCAGAATGGCTACCATCAAGAAAACAAATGACAATAAATGTCTGTGATGATGCAGAAAAAGGGGAATCCTTCTACACTGTTGGTGGGAATGTAATCTGGTACAGCCATGGTGGACATCAAGTGGAGATTATTGAGACAGCTAAAAATAGATTTACCATATGATCCAGCTATAGCACTCCTAGGCATATATCCTAGTGACTCTTCTCACTACCTTAGAGATACTTGCACAGCCATGTTTATCACTGCTCTATTCACAATAGCTAGGAAATGGAACCAGCCTAGATGTCCCTCCACAGATGAATGGATAATAAAGATGTGGTACATTTACACAATGGAATTCTATTCAGTGGTAAAGAAATATGAAATTATTAAATTTGCTGGGAATTGGAGGGATCTGGAAAGGACTATACTAGGTGAGATAACCCAGGCCCAGAAAGCCAAACATCACATGTTCTCTCTCATCTTGCATCCTAGCTACAAATGTATAGACTTGTGTGTGAGCTGGAACTAAAAATTGGTAGTAAAGGCCAGTAAGCTAGAGAAAGACTATAAGGGAGGGAGGAGAGGGAAGGACTTAAGAGGATGGTATTGTATATATCTACATAGAAGAACAGATTACAGGGAGGGGAAAGGCCTAAGTGAGGCCAGGGGAAGAGAATCTGTAATGGATGGATGGGGGAGGTAGGTCAATCAAAAGTCAAGATATTCTGAATAAGACAAATTAAACCTACTTTTTTTGGAGAGAGAGAGGGAGGGAGGGAGAAGGAGAATGGGAGCCCCAGAGGCCTGTAAGCCACTGCGAATGATCTCCTTATGTGTGTGCCCCCTTGTGGGAAAGTGTGGCATTGTGCCCTTGTGTCAATTTGAGTCTGGCTGAATGTGGGACCTGAAGAATTGAACTGGAGTTCTTAGGCTTTTAGCAGTCAAGCCCCTTAACTGCTAAGGTATCTCTCCAGCCCATGAAAACATACAATTTTGAATAATGGCACATCCAGAAGCCATATATTGTGACTAGAAAATTTTCAGTGCCAGGGATAGGATACCTTCCAGTGAGTTGTTGGCTAGGGAGGTCCCTGTTGCCTCCAAAACATTACAGGCTATTGCCAAGGCCCTTGTTTTCCCCTGAAAAACAGATGGTAAGACCCTATTGCTGAAGACTTCACATGTCTAAGTGGCAAGGTCACTGTGAAATCAAGCTGGTGCTGAGCAGAAAACCTCCCTGTAGAGCAGCCAACTGAAAGCTGGAAAAAGCTGCACTGCATGAAGCCCTATGGAAGACAGAAGTCATCAGCAGTGAAAACAGTGGACACTGGAAGCCACAAGTTTGGCCAGATAGGCCAAATGACCGAACAAGTACAATAGTGGCATGTCTGCTCTGGGGGAAACCAGCTGCTCTGTAATTGGACTGAAGGTCCCCTCTATGGGAGGGAAAACATGCCTGGGACTCAAAATGTAATCAAAAGCCTAAGGCAGGGGTGGTCATGAGCCTTAGAGGTATAAAGCCTGCTCCTGTCTGACTAAATGTATATTATTCTCACCAAACTGCCCTGAAAGCACTACACTTAATGTTCATATTCACACGTTAATACTACTCTCACTTCTGGTTAGAGAAGCTTCTCTTTTCAGATAGTAATGAGCACTGCTATGACCCAAAAAGCAACATAGTGCTGAGAAGAAGGGATGGAGGAGTGTCTAGCACTGAAACATCTGTATCACACCTTCCAAGGCTCAGGGTCCATTGCGGAAGAGGGGGCTGAAATAATGTAAAAACCAAAGGAAGGGTACCACTCCTTACAATGCAAAGACAGAAATTGGCCTTGATATCTATGACCTTGAAGTGCCTAGCAATACCTTCACAAGACCTTCATATTAGGAGAAATAGATGATGACATCAAATTAAAAGAGAGACTAATGGAGAGAGGGAGGGCATATTATGGACAGCAGAGAGTTGTGAAGATGAAAGGGGTGGAGGGGAGAGGAATATCATGGTCTATTGTCTGTAAGTATAGAAGTTGTCAATAAAAAATAAAACTTAAAATAAAATCATGCCCTCATTGTATGTATGTATGTATATGTATATATGTGTGTGTGTGTGTGTGTGTGTGTGTGTGTGTGTGTGAATGCCCTAGAAACAAAATATAATCAATAAATTTCTATATATGTTCCAAAGCTGGTTAAGAAATGGTGTAGTAGTTGAACTAAATGAACAGATAAAAGCAAAAATACACACACACACACACACACACACACACACACACACACAGCACACACATATATAAGAACATGACCAAACACCAACAACTACCACTTTAAGTCTAGGAGACAAGAGACAACAGATAAGTCCTCCCTTTATTTTAGAAAAGAATTAGCAATAGAATATTATGCTCAAGATCAGAACATATATTACATCTTGGGAGGAGCTTTTGGGCTCTTCATGCAGGATAGGTCCAGTGATTCCAAACATGTAGATAGTTACCACTGATGGTCAATAGTACTGGAGCCATTGTTTGCAAATTTTCAGTCATCATTTTCCTCCCAAACTGAGGAAACAAGATTTTATTCCTCTGCCCCGACAGGATCAATATGCTTGATTCTTTTCTTCTCAGGTTTGTGTTTGAAGGGATCACTTACCATCAAGCATCCCTAAACTCCCACAAGGGAAAATATCCTACCTGGTACACAGAATCTCTACAGAAGCTATACTCAGTGAATGTCATTCTAGATGATGCATGCTAGGTTCTTAAAATATTAATGTTAGCAATAAGACAAAGCACAAAAGAAGTAAGAAGGAAATATAAAAAAAGAAATGAAGACAAAGTTAATATTCACCTCTTTTTTTTCATTCTGAGTAAATTTACTCATAGGATGGAATAAAAACCAAGCATGTCCTAATTTATGTCATAAAAGAAAGTCAGAGCAGTCATTCATGTTAAACCTGATTGGGTTTTTTGTAGATTAGAATAACAAGCCCTCCACAGCTGAGGGAACATTGTAAAAGAGGGGACAGAATGAATGTGAGAACCACAGGGTGGGAAGGTGTACTCTGAGGCTGTGTCCTCCACAGAGACTGACTTATGCATTCATGAACGCAGTGATTACCAACAACCCCACTAAGAAGAACCTTAAAAGTGGAATGGGTTGTGGAAGAGGACATAAAATTATAACCTGATGGGAATATGGCCAATTTGTATAATGTTCATATATTAAAATTTTCAATAAAATATTCAGAATGCATATACTTTAAGACACCTATTAACTTAAATGATGGGTGAACTTGGAGCTGTTTAAGAGTGGTTTTCCATATACTACAGGGACTAAAAGCATTGTCTTTTGAATAAACAGATTTGAGGTTGAGTGTCATGCTATTATTTTCTCCATCTGTGATGACTGGCAGTGTGACTTATTACTGTAAGTTTTATTGGCTATGGTAATTATACTGATTTGATCACCCATTTTTTTCATTAAATATCATGGTTCTATTTAGGTACATGGAAGAAGTATTCCTCCTTAATCTTTGAAATCACATGCATTCCTATGACTTGCTTATGATGAATTTTAAGTTCCAGAATTTTTAATCAAGTTTTGCTTCACTTATTCTCCTATAGCATACCTAACATGGTTAGCTCAACACCCAAAAACTTGACAGAGTGAAAAAAAATCTATTAACTACAAGCTTATTGAAAGCACAGGTACATAAAATAAATACTAGCACAGGCAAGCAGTTTTCTGCAGAGCATTTGATGGAAGAATAACGAACAGAGGTGGGAACAAGTTAAAGTGGTTATCAAATACATTAAAGCACCAAAACATTAGCAGTAATTGGAAGCCATTATTATATCCAGACTTGAAAAAAGTAAAGAAAGAAAACTGAGTTCCTGGGAATGATGATAAAAAATGTAATGAAGTATTACCACATTCATGGGCATAGACTTATGGACAGTGATGCCAATAACTGACATGGACACTTGTATGGCACAATGCAGGCCTGGTCCTAGCCAGACCACATGGCAAGAGAAACCAGGAAGTGGCTTCTGTGAACATGGCATTCTGCACAGGCTTGGCATGACAACAGCTACAGTCCCATGCTCGCGAGAAACCTGCTATGAGATGATCTGTCTGGAGACAGGCTGTTATTGGGCACAAAAAGGGGACCACCCCATACAATGATTGGCCAGTCAAGCCCCTTAAAACTCCGTGTATCCTCATAAATGAGTTTTTTGCAGCTTGCCCTCTGCTGCTTCCACCCAACTCCCGGAGTCTGTGTCATGACTCTGCGCCTCTCACCCCCTACTCAGCAGAGACCCTACTGTCCCTCCTGGGCTGGCCCTAGGGGGGGACCCCAACATCTGGTGCCTTAACAGGGACCCTCTTCCCCCTTGGTGTTGGCAAGATGCCCAGTTCTTGATCATCCATGAGCAGCCCCCTCGGCGTTTGGCAAGACGCCCCCTTCTTGATTGTCTGGTGAGTAGGCCCCTTGCTGTTCCATGTGCTGACAGTTGCCCGAGGGTGAGAGGGCAACCCCCTCCTCCCCCTTTTCCTTTGTTTGTCCTTTCCCCCCATTAGGAAGGCACACACCACCGCACAGCCTGAAGCCTGTGTCGGCCCCTCCAATCTCGGTTAATCCCAGCAAAATCACATAAGGGTTTGACCCACATGATTTTGGAACCAAGGCAAGGCCTTTGGCTGAGCCTCCCCAGAGACACCGTGTGGGCATAGGGCCATGGAGTAACGACCCACAGAAGTCCCCCACTAAACACAAGACATGTGGGTCCTAAACATTCTATGTGTTTGTCTCAGCTGGCCCCAGCATTAGGAGTTGTAGTTTGCATGATCATCCTTTGGGCTATCATTTTTGATCTGGGTTATTATATTCTCAGTCTCCTTGATTCAGGAGTGTCCCAGCCTAGCCTCCCCACCCCCAAACACCACCATGCTGTAATGGGCAACCTCCCTCCCCATCAGAGGACTCTGCAATTTCAGGCTCGTAAGGCCCTCCTCCTGCAACGTGGCTTAAAAGTGAAACAAAAGGACCTCCATGGCTTTTGGGATGAAACTCTTGTTGTAGCCCCATGGATTAATCCAATCCTCCTTGCCATAATTGCCAGCCTTAAAGGCTCCTCCATGGAGGAAGTCATTTCTGCCCATAACAAAAGCTGTAAGGAAAAACTGAAACTGGCTCTTAAAATCTCATCCCTCCCAAGACAGCCACCCAAACTGCCACTGGCCCACTGCCTTTTCAGCCCGCAACCTCCGCCTGTGGCAATCGTGCTCACAACCACCCCTCCCCCTCTTTACCCTTGGAAGGACCTCAGCCTGATCCATCCTGGACATGCCCAGGCATCTGCCATTTTGCTAATACACACCATTGCCCCACACTTTGCCGCCTTCCCATTAACATAGGGCTGGAGGCAACAGCCAGGCCCTGGTACCCTACCTCCTTCTCTGATCTGGCTCTTATCCTTAAGGCTGCCCAGGAATCTGGCATTGACTTTTACTTTGAACGGGTCCTTTTACATACAATGGGCCATTCACCCTTCAGACTTACTGAGCACATTCACTCACACACTGGTCTGCCTGACTTTATTGCTGATGGGAATTCACAGGTAGACAAATTTATTGCTGTCTCCTCCTTGCCACCTTTAAAACAAGCCAGATGTTTACACCAAAGGTTCCATCTATCCCCCACTAACCTAAGAACCCTGTACCCTGCACTCTCACTTAGCCAATGCAAACATTTAACCCATCCCTGTGAGGCATGCGTCCCCCATTCCCCTTAGGCCCCCTACAGCCTCAAGGAGTCAATCCTAGAGGCTTTACTCCAAATTCTATCTGGCAGATGAATGTTATCCACATACCTTCCTTTGGTAACCTCAAATATGCCCATGTCATTGTGGACACTTACTCTAAGCTTACTTTGGCTATTGCTCTCTCAGGGGAAAAGGCTTCCCATGTCAGTAAGGTGACAAAAACCACTATGTTGGTCATGGGAGTACCCTGGTTAATTAAAACTGATAATGGCCCTGCATACACATCTGCCCAATTCACATCCTTCATGGAATCTTGGGGAATAAAACACTCCCTTGGGATCCCCTACAACCCAAAAGGAAAAGCCATCATGGAGAGAACTAACCAGACCTTAAAGGAACTAATTATAAAACAAAAGTTTTAACGCAGGGCCTAGGGTATGCTTGTGTCTTTCCAGAAACTTCATAGATCCCTGCCAGAAACATCTGTCCAGCCAAGGACCCAGGGATTGATCTTGATGAAGAAGATGATGCCAAACCCCTCAAGCCAGATATGGGACTTTAAATTTATCCCCCCTTTATCTCCTTTTCTCCTACTGCCACTTCCCAGAAACCATTCTGGTACAATGGTCCTAGATTCCCATGCTTTTCCTAGGCTTTATTTTAGCCACTCTATTTTGCTGTATTCCCCCTTCAAGCAAGTACTTCTCCTTAGCCACACCTTTGCCTTTTTTGCTTATTAATGCCTCTTATGGTAATGCTTCCCTCCAACCAGCCATAAATTCCTTTGCAACTTCATTGATTACATTGATCTGCTACCATTAAGGACACTAAATGCTACTAATTATGACACTAGGGTGAGTTCACAAAAGTCACCCAGCAACCTGTCCTACCCCAGTCTTTTTCAGGTTCTATAGCTGATTCTCACTCGCTAGGACCATTTGCATGCCACAGTGCCTCCACCACTTGGCCCTCCCATGCCTCCTAGGTGACAGCCACATCCTTTGGGCTTTCTCACCAGACTGGTGGGTTAGTCAATGTTGGGTAAGACCCCAGGAGATGAGGGCAACCTAAGACAGGCACCGTAGCATGTGATGATCCCTTGAGGCCTGGGGTCAACAATGGCTTGGCAAAGAACCATGCCTCCCAGGGTTGCCAATAATAAAAACAAAAAGGAGGATGTGTATGGCACAATGCAGGCCTGGTCCTAGCCAGACCACATGGCAAAATAAACCAGGAAGTGGCTTCTGTGAACACGGCATTCTGAGCAGGCTTGGCATGACAACAGCTACAGTCCCATTCTCGCGAGAAACCTGCTACGAGATGATCTGTCTGGAGACAGGCTGTCATTGGGCACAAAAAGGGGACCACCCCATACAATTATTGGCCAGTCAAGCCCCTTAAAACTCCATGTACCTCCTCAATAAATGAGTTTTTTGCAGCTTGTCCTCTGCTGCTTCCACCTAACTCCCGGAGTCTGTGTTGTGACTCTGCGCCTCTCACCCCCCTACTCGGCAGAGACCCTACTGTCCCTCCTGGGCTGGCCCTAGGGGAGCCCCAACAGACACTGATGTAGGGAAGAAATAGGACAAGAACAAGGGGTCCTCCTCTCTCCTTATGGACTCACGTCACCATCACCCAATGCCATACATCACTTGTAAGAAAGGAATGAGAAATGAAGTTCATAGGGTCATTTTCCCTGGGTAGTAGATCCGGCAGGGAAGATCAAAGGCTTTAGAAGTGGGAAGAGCAGGTCAGTTATAAAGAACAAACCCAACAGGGATATTATTACAAAACACACCATTGATAGCAATATCAATACTCATTTGTATGAATAAGATTTGTGTGAATAAGGGCTGGTGAGATGGCTCAGCGGTTAAGGACATATGCCTGTGAAGCCTAAGGAGCCAGGTTCTATTCTCCAGGTCCCATGTAAGCCAGACATACATGGTGATGCATGCATCTGGAGTTCATTTGCAGTGGCTAGAGGCCCTGGCATGCCCATTCTCTCTCTCTCTCTCTCCCTCTCTCTGTCTTAAATAAATGAATATCTTTAATTAAAAAAAAAAAAAAAGATTTGTGTGAATAAGGAGTAGGAGAATGTTTTAGTCTAGCCATCAGTAAAGAAACTCCAACGAATGAGATGCTGGTCAACCTGAGAGAAACAGAACACCATCCCTAATTTATAAACATATTAACATCTTGTTACACAGAACCATCATTCTAAGTTGCAAACAGTTCAGAGCATTGTGTCCATTAGCATCTCCTCTAATCTAAACACGCTGAACAAGGAAATGATACAGCTCCAGCCTTTCCTTCCACCCCAGCAACCCAGCCAACCACTGCTCAGTTCAACCAATTAGCAATTTGCAGGGGGAGCTGTGAACAAATTAAGGCTGATGACTTTGGGCCACTAATTGGCTGCTAAGCTGACGGAGTGGCAGGGTAGTTGCTTAATCAAATTGATAGCTAAGGGCCACGAGCTGTTCAGATGTCTGCTCTTTTCACTTGGGGTTTCAAGGCCAAGGAAGAGGCATGTTTAATGTAGCACTTTGATCAATCTGCCATGACATGTGCATCATCCCTGCTGCTGTGGACTCTCATTGTGTTTACTGGTGATTGTGGTCTGGTGGCAGGACTGAGACTCCAGAAAGGAAAGCAGCTGCCAGTTTTGGAAAGAGATGCTCAACCTTTCTGAGCAGGAAGCAAAGCATCTGACATAAGCTGCAAAGGTAATGCAGTTCTGGAGATTAGGGTGAGCAACATATTTCAGGGCAGTCACAGTCGGTAGAGAAGAAGTGTAAGAAATCTGTGGGGAATTGGAAGCAATGTACAGGCCTCTCAAACAGAATGGGCTTCAGTTCAGTCAACTCAGCCAAGACTCAAGATGTTCCCTAGGCTCCTTTCTCATCCAAATAGTAAGTCAGTTCACGAAGGAGCATTGTTGGCCTAGATCAATGAAGCATTCCACATGGTAATTGGAGAAGTTACCTTCTCATTGCTGGGTCAAATCGCCTGACCGAGATGACAGGAGGTTTCATGGGGGCTGAGAAAGCTATGAGAACCTGCTCACAACTTCACATATCCAGGAGAGAGAGAGAGAGAGAGAGAGAGAGAAGAGAGAGAGAGAGAGGAGCAAACCTGGATTTGACTCTGTACACTCAGTAGCTAGATTAATCAACCCTAATGTCCAACCCAAGTAACATACTTACTCTAGCAGGGCTACACCTCACAAAGTCTCCACCAGCTAGGTATTCAAACTATCACAGTGATGACATAAAGAGTCTGGCTTATTTGGGTTTTAATTCAGCTCACAAGAACTTAGCATCAAAATGTGGAAATAGTCTTCTGATGAAGGTGTTACTTCAAAGATACTGTTTTTCCTCAAGTCATGTCTTGACACCTTTGCATAGATTTGTCAGGAAACAGCACTTTCTGCTCATTAAAACAAAAACAAAACCCCTTAGTGGTTTACAACAACAATTCTTAACCAGGGTAAATTTTCTTCCTGTTCCATTACCTTAGACATTTCTCAATGACAAGAAATATTTGTGTTTCTCACCACTAGGTTGGTAGTGTGGGGTGTGGAGATGCTGTTGGTATTTAATGGATGCAAGTCTAGGGATGCTACCAAACACCCTTCTATGTACAGAACAATCCTGGACAAAGGAGAATTATCTAGTACAAAATGTTAATGGTACCAAGGATGAAACACTAATTTACACTGATGTCCTTCAAAGAGAAATTTGATTGATATTTTAGAATTATCCAAAGGTCAGTAAGAGTTAAATTTCATGATTGAGATGGTTCATGAAAGCGGATAATACCAATCCTTGACCTAAATGGAGGGTTATTATAAAGTAATGAGACTGAATATCTTGCATGTTAATTTCCAACATGGAATCACAAGATCTTTTAAGCAGTATTGGCATATATTTATTAATTTTTCTATTCATTAAACATTTATTATGCACTTAATATTTACCAGGAACTGACCTAGCAGTATAAAATTTCTGTTCAAGGAGTTCTTGGTCTAGAGACACTTAGAATAATGGACTGGCTGTCTAGAATAGTCTGTTCTTTAAAATGCCAGATGCAGCTTCTCAAAAGATTGATTCTTATGAAGATATCATGAATTACCTTACCTTAGGTAAAAATATTTAGAATAATATCTACCATATAGTATAAACTCAATAAGTGGTAGATGTTAGTTGTTATTTTTTAAAATACAATAACCACATGTGGTTTTTCCCAATAGATTCCTTTGTGGAACAAATATTCTTCAGATCATACATTTGTCAATCTTTGCTGATATACACACACACAAAACTAGGCATCTTCTGTTTGGAAATGATTAACACTATTCTCCACCAGGGGAGACATTATTGTTCTTATATAGGAGGTGATGATGAGGCATAGGGGCATCTTAGCAGACTGAGACCTGAGCTATGCACACACATTCCTCTCCTAGTAATGCACTCAGGAAACCAAAACTCCCACGTGGGTCAATATCCTTGCATGCACCACTTCAAACAGAGAGATAGGTCTCTCCTTCATTAACAATCCCCTGATCACTCTCCTTTTGTAACCAAACACAACTTGAAACATATCCTGAAACTAAAAGACATGGACTTATCAAATAAGGATAAGTTTTATATGCATTCCCATTAAGGCAAACTGTGTCCTCTGAGCTAACTTTTAGGGAAAGTATATTTACCACCTTATGCATATACATGACTAGATGTACATATGATTACAGTCAAATGCATCATGGAGAAGGACATACACAGTGAGTAAAGGTTTATATAATCCAAGCTTGTCAATCAACAAAGAAATGGACATACATTATATCCTCTAGAACACATCTCCTGCCCCAGTAAAATGAAGCCCTGGCTGTACTGAGGGACTCTCAAATACTCTGACTGAAGCAGCCTGCCGCTGTCTTGAAACATACACAATTTGTGCTGTCACTTGGCTTCAATAATACTTCTTGTGGCTTTATTATGTGTCTCTTCAATTCTTTCAACAAGATGCCAAGAACATGGAAATATCCAGTCCAGACAGCCCTGGCAATACATAGTTCAAGAATAAATGATCAAGCAATTTTTAGATATTTACCAATAATTTCTGATTTGAATTTGTAATTCAAGTTGGTGTCATTGATATAAAATAATATAAGCAGATACATCAGTGCTTGTCTGGTCTTAAGTAATTTTGAGAAGATAACCCAGTACATAGTTAACTCTGAAAAATAAGCAGTGTTGAGAAACCAAAGAGAAACTCAAAATAGGTTGAAAGGTTATAAAGGTAAGAGGCTGCAGTGAAAGGAAGAAGAACACAGGCAGAAAGAGACATTGCTACTTCCTTCTCAGACATAATTGCATCAGCATATCTACATGCATTAAACCTGATAATTTACACAGAAGGTGCTAAAACATTTTGTCTTATGTTAACAGGGTGAATCAGAAAGATGGATCATTTTATCTACTGTCTTCAAGAAACCAACCTCATCACTGAAGAAAGCACCTTGTCATGATGAAAGGATAGAAAGTGATATTCTAAGCAAATGGAAATATGAAACAAGCATGTTTTGCTATATCAATATCAGATAAAATAGACTTCAAACCAACAGTAATCAAAAAGGACAAAGAAGGCCTCATCTTACTCATCAAGGATATGATCAAGCATTTGGATATCAGAATCACAAATCTATATGCACCAAATACATGCACCAGTGTTTATAACATAAAACCTACTTGACAACAAAACAGAAGTAATCACCAACACCATCATAGTTGGGGCTTAAATACTCCACTATCATCAATAGACAGATCATCCAAGCATAGCATCAATGGGGAAATAATAGAGCTTAACAACACTACAGATCAACTAAACCTAATGGGCATCTACAGAGCTATCCACCCCAATTCTACAGAATACACATTCATCTCAGAAGCCCATGGAACCTTCTTAAAAAGAGTTAATATTCCATAAAGCATGCCTCCACAATTTCAGGAAAATTGACATAACTTCCTGCATCATGTCAGATCACAATGCTTTAAAGCTAGAAATTAACAAGGGCACATCAGGAATTCCACAGCTCCTAGAGACTGAAAAAAACCTTTTAAACAATAAGTGGGTTTTGGAAAAAGTCAGAAAAGAAATTGTAAAATTTCTAGAATTGATTGATGGTGAAGACACAACTAACCAAAATTTATGGGACACAATAAAGGTAGTCCTAAGAGTAAAATTCATTGCTTTAAATGCCTTCATAACACAGATGTAGAGATATCAAACTAATAACCTAACCATCCACCTAAAAGGATTGGAAAAACAAGAAGAATCCAACCCTAAAAGCTCCAGACAGAAAGAAACAATCAAGATCAGAGGAGAAAGAAATGAATTGGAAACTAAGAAAATAATTAAGATGCTTGAAGAAATGAGGAATTGGTTCTTTAAAAAAAATTAACAACATTGACAAACCCTTGACCAATTTTTACAAATGAAAAAAAAAAAAGAAAATCAAATTAACAAAATGAAAATGGAGAGGTCAAAACAGATATCAGAAATTGAAAGAAACATCAGGGAATACTTACAAAACCTCTACTCCACAAAATTGGATAATTTGGAAGAAATGGATGAATTCCTAGCCACATACCATCTACCAACACTAAACTCAGAGCAGATTAATCTCCTAAACATACTGATCACATCCATCAAGATTGAAAAACTAATCCAAAACTTCCCAAAAGAAAAGTCCAGGACTGGAGAGCTTCTCAGCCCAATTTTATAAAACCTTCATTGAAGAACTAAAGACAAATTTTCTCAGTGTTTTACATAATTAGAGAACAGGGAAAGCTCCCCAACTCCTTTTATGAAGCTAGAATAACCTTAATATCAGAACCAGACAGAGATATAACAAGAAAACATTGGTTCTCTATCCCTGATGAACTTAGATGCAAAGACCCTGAACAAAATCCTTGCAAAATGAATTTAACAACATATCATAAACATTATCCACCTTGCTCTATCAGGGTTCATTCCAGGGATGCAGGGATGGTTCAACATAAGGAATTAGTCAACATAATACACCACATAAATTAACTTAATCACAAGAACCCCACAATCTTCTCAATAGATGCAGAGAAAGCCTTTGACAAAATATAACATCACTTCATTATCAAAATGCTAGATAGAATAGGCATGGAGTGTTTATATCTCAACACAATAAAGGCTGTATATATAATGCACCTAAAATCCAAATAACGCTTAATGGAGAAAGACTCAAGGAGTTCCCATTGAGATCAGGAACAAGACAGGGGTGCTCACTCTCACTTCTGCTCTTATACAAAGCCATAGTAACAAAAACAGCATGGTACTGGCACAAAACAGACACAGGAACCAGTAGAATAGAATTGAAGACAGGGACCTTACATTAAGTAAATACAGGTACTTGATCTTTAGTAAATGTGCAAACAGTTGTAGACTGGAGAAAAGGCAGCATCTTCCACAAATGGTGCTGGACAAATTGGATAACCACATGTAGAAAAATGAAACTAGATCCAATTAATCATCTCACCATACACAAAAACCAACTCCAAATGTATTAAAGATCTAAATACAAGAAGTGAAACACCTCAACTGCTGGATGAAAAACAGGAGGAACTCTTCATGATATAGGAGTAGGGAACGACTTTCAGACCCCAGTATCCAAGGAAATTAAACAATCATTCAAACAGTGGGATTTCATGAAGCTAAAAAGCTTTTCCATAGACAAACATACCATAAGCAGAGCCAATAGATTATCCACAGAATGGGAGAAAATTTTGCTAGCTATAGCACTGACAGAGGCTTAAGTTCTATAATCTACAAAGAATTCAAAAAACTAAGCAATCAATAATCAAACAACACACTCAAAAATGGAGTAGAGAACTGAATAGGGAGTTCTCAGAGGAAGAAATACAAATGGCTAATACACACTTGAGAAAATCTTCAACATTCCTAACCATCAGGAAAATGCAAATTTAAACAACTAAGAGATTCCATCTTACTCCAGTAAGGATTTCAATCATTGAAAAAACAAACAACAACACTGGGAACGCTTGTTCATTATCGGTGAGAATGCAAACATGATCAACCACTATGGAAATTGATATGGAGAGTCCTAAAACAGATGAATGCAGCACTATCAGCAAGCCTGATTGTTCCCTTACTGGGCATTTCCCCGAATGTTCCATACTTCACTACATATTTGCTCAACCATGTTTATAGCTGCTCAATTCTTAGTAGCTAATAACTGGAATCAACCAAGTTGTCCCTAATTGGATGAATGGATAATGAAGTTGTGATACATTTATACAATGGAATTCTACTCAACATTTAAAAATATAAGGGTACAATGAAATCTGTAGGAAAATGGATGGACTTAGAACCAATCATACTCAACAAACATACATATTCAAAGAAAAACAAATGCCTCATGTTCCTAACCTGGATCAGCTTAGGTTGCTGGAATACTGAATGGACAATTTGAGGCCCACTCAATAGGGATGGCAGGGTTTGGAGGGAGGGGAAGGAGAAGTTTGGGGTAAATAAACACAAAACTAAACTTGAAATGAACTGGTACCATAAAAATCTTTCTCCTTGAAGAAGGAATAAAAGCTTTAACCTTCAACAGGACCCTGGAGAGAGTAATATGAAGCCTAACCTTAAAAAATTTTGGCTTGAGCCTGTAATGCTCAGTAGTAGAAAGAGGTGCTACCCATATCGACCCATTGATCAGAGACCTCCTAGGTCTCCAAAACAAGACAGGCTTCTGTCAAAGCACGTGATTACCTGCCTGAGGTAGGGGTAAGACCCTATCGCTGAAGACAGCATATGGTGAGGACACAGAGCATGGAGAGACCTGGCTAGAATCCAGAAGAGAGGCAGTCCCCAGAAGGTTAGCCCATTTTGTGTTGGAATGTGCTACATGAGCTACAGGAAAGTGGCCAATAACAGTGTGAGCAAGCAGGGTCAATGATAATGAGAAGCAACCAGCCTGACAAGAAGTACACACCAGTTCAAGGGTGTGTTCAAGGGCACACAGCCCTTTGGGTAGGGGGTAATCAATGGCTTTCTGATTGGTTAAGAGTTCTGCTCAATGGAAAGGAACCCATATCTGGAACTTGTAACCATATCTGAATCCTATGGAGAGAAAGATTATGCTCTCCAATGTCAAGTTCCCACTAGTCTTTAGCTAAAGAGGGGCTCTAGCCATCAAAATCTCCATAAATTAATAACACTTATTGTATTTAACCTATGCTGACTTCGCTCTCCATTAGAAAGCTGTTTGTCCTTTTCAGAAGTTAGTGAGACCTGAGGAGGTAAACCACCTCTCACATTTCAGCCAAGGCCCAGGTAAAATCACAGAGGAATTAGGGAGATGAGCAAGAGTGCTACTGCATGGTGAGCCTGGCAATCAGCACCAGGGTGAAGGAGACAGATGCTGAGGATACTCAGCACATACCAAGGCAGAAATCCAGACACTCCTAAGATCTCATCAGTGAGGTAGAGTTAAAACACACACACGAAGGCTCAGGGAATTTTGATTATAAGAGCACAGGATGAGATGTCATACCTAGAGGCATTGCCTCCCCCCAATAACTGGCTGCTGCTCCCATAACACATAGTTCACAACCCTATGGGAATACCAGAAACCCCACTGATGAAGGCCCCCAGTAGAATAGGGGCAGTGGGGAGGGAAAAGATGCTACCAACACATGAGGTATCTGTACAGAATATGTTCTTAATAATAAAAAAATAAATTTAAAATATTTATGGTGAAATAATATGGAACTGGAGGGTTGGAAAGGAAGAGCCTGGGATGACTGGAGACTACAGAGCTTTCATGCGATGACTCATTCATCATCACCTCAGACTGACTAGATGGACTCATAAGGACTGCAGTGGTGGTCCACACAAGTCTCACAGGACAGGGAGTTTCAAAGTTATCTTCAGAACTGTAACTTTTTTTCTGAGGTAGAAACACCTTTCTGACACTTCTGAGACTGGCCATAAATTGAATATTCACAAGTGCCTGCTAGAATATTTCTTTAGAATTAGGCAAAAGAGGGGCTGAGAAAAGATGGCTTGGAAATCAAATCTCTGCATATCAAACTCTACTTGAAATTCACTAAGGGGACTCATTATTTAAAGAACTTTGTATTAAAGTCTTAGAAAAAGCAAGAAAGAATTTAGTATTGTCAGAGTTCAACCATCTCCTGGCTGTGAGACTTGGATTAAGCCATTTCAGCCAAGTGAAACTCAGCTGGACCTCATATTATAAATGCATGGGATAGTTCCTTACAAGCTGCCAAGTGCCACTTCAATTTCTTGAAGATATTTAATTTCCTTCTAACTGGTTGTCTAAGAATGAAACTTCATTCTATTGAAAGTCAAAACAATATTTTATAGGTTAAGAAAAATTAGAATTTTGCAAACTCATATAACCTATTTAACTTTTTGTTTTTTTTGTTTTGTTTTATTTTCAGAGGTAGGGTCTCAATCTAGCTCAGGCTGACCTGAAATACACTATGTAGTCTCAGGGTGGCCTCAAGCTCTCTGCAATCCTCCTACCTCTGCATCCCAAGTGCTGGGATTAAAGGCATGTGCCACCACGCCTGACCTTTAACTATGTATTTCTATACATGAAATAATATCGCCAAAGTCAAAGAAGAGCCTATGTTTAAGACTGAAGTACTATGAGTCAGTCCCTTAGCCTTAAAAACATGGGAGAAACAAAGCCAACACACTATGCTCTGAAGAATCTCTATGAGAAGATGTTTTGAGCTAAAACTATTACAGTTTTGATTTATATGGAAGCAATATCAAGTTTTTTCTTTAATATAATTTTGAGCTTTAATTAATATTACAGGGAGATGGAGCCTTTTAGGGGAAGTTTGTTTCTTACATTTTCTTCCCAGGGCCATTTACATATGTATGGTAGTGCATGATATATTTAAGAGCTATAAGTCATTGCATTGGTAAGAGAAACTTGCAGTAAATTCTTATGAGAAGTAAATAAAATTCGGGGGTTATCCAAGCTTTATCATCTTTCTGAGTATGTAGAAATGGGGACGAAAATCTACTTCCATGGTACTATTTATCTATCATGGACTAGGCAATCATGAAACCCAAGGATGGCAGGACTTTTACCTATTTTTTTTTTTTAAGCTTTCAGGTTTTCAGGAAACAACAAATTCAAATAGGGATTACTCTTAGGGTTCTGTTGAACCACTTCTGCATTGTGTTCCAGCAGGGGCTGCTTGATGGCTCTAGCAGGATGGCTTGAACAGCCTAGCCAGCTAATGGCTTTGGAAGAGCTGTAGCACAGTTTCAGCAGACAATGAAAACAGATGTGCTGTCAAAGGAAAAAGCAAGATTTCTAGTGTCCCTGCTTCCTGACCACCAGAGTGCTCTGCTCTTAGGCTACATGGAAGCTGAATGTCATCAATGAAGTTGAATTTTTTTTAACTATTATTCTTTAATTGCCATACAGAGATTTAGGTATTTTTCACTCTGACATTTTCAAATACAATTTGTTTTGTTGATTCCTGTACCTCCTCCTATCCTCAATCCTCTTCTCCCTCAAAACTCCCGCTCCCCCCAGCACCTTTGTCCCTTGTCCTTTTATGTTACATGCGTTCTTTTTCCCTTCCCTCACCCCCTCTTCCAGTGTATCTCTTTACGTTTGCTTTTGGTTTCTGTTCTACCCTTACAGTTCTTATCCACATTTGTCCCCTTATATATTCATACTTACAGATATTAGAAACTAAATAGTTTTAGGTTTGGGGCTTTCTAAATTTGAGTAATGAAGTTTTTACCTTCATCCTAAGGGGAAAATAGAAAAATGTCAGAATCAAAATAAAGAATAAATGGGTTGAAACATGTTACCCTTTCAGGGTTCTAATGCATGTGTGCTATGGCCCTTTTCTGTAAGATTCCCAGTAGTTTCAATGCATGCTGTTTTCTTTAAATGACTAACTTTAAAGCATTTGAGTTTTTTCATCAGTTGACTATCCTGTCATCTTTTGTCAGCATGGTTTAAGAGTACAGCTGGGTTGCTCACTTTGTGTTGACTGTTTAGTCCATGCACACACATCTCCACTGTCAACAGGGGGTCCAACTGTCAACAAGTCTTCATGGACCTAAAGATAACTTCTTGTGAAGTTGAAAGTGCGTGTATACTGTCATTCATAGTGTTCATATAAAAATACTGGGAATCTTCACTTTTGCAACCTTGATATAGCACTGAGCTATCATGTTACAGTATTGCAATACATCAGTTTATTAAAAATACTTTTATCAGAAAAAAAATGAATAAAACTTACCGAAACGTCCATGAACTTATTCTACATCTTAGCATCTCAAAGACAACAATCATAGCCTGAGAAGAATGTTTACTTCTCAGCAGCTGTGCCTGTCAATGTTTAGTTAAGCTCAAGTATCTGTGCGTCTGGATGTGATATGTGTTTGTGGGGAAAATAAGTCACTAATCTAAAAGTGTCAAAATCAATGACATGAAGCAGGCATAAGATTAAAGCCAAAGCCCAAATTTATTGTGGAGATGAGGGACAATGATTAGTCACCCTGAATGTGATGATGAAGATAAACATTTTACTCCCCTGACAGAGGACTTCTTGATATCATCCAGAGCCCTTCAGCCCCACCCCATGCATCTTTTATTGAATCAACCTTGTGTATCATCTCTTTTATTCCAGAAGTTGTTCCAGGTGCTGGAGTGATAAACAAAATGAATAAGGCCAACACTTCCTGGAATCCTTCATTCTAGATGAAAGTGGTTGGGACGTAAAGCCAGTACATGACGGATACACAACAAACTAACAGAATGACAAGTCAGTGGTGAAATGGAACAGGCTTCATTACCACCCTGTGAAATACTCCATTGAATCACAAGAGTTCCTATTTTATACAGAGTCATCCAATAACCTGATTCATGAAAAGGAGTATTTCCAGGAATCACAGGACCATGGGTTGGCTCCCAGTGAAACCTCTGTGGTCCGTGCCACACTTCCTTTTAGAAGCATCTTGTTTTTGACATCTGCATATGGCTGCACATTTGCACACACTGTGGTCCAGGGGGACAGCTTGACATTAACACTGAAGACACAAGACTGAAATTTATGAAAGAAAGACTAGAGATAGATCGAGGCAAGTTTTATATGCAGCCTCTCTAACCACTGTCCATGTAAACACGGACCTCTCTAAGCTGTAGATTCCCTATCTTTTGATAGGGATGACCATACTTTGTAGATTATTGGTTATAGAAGGAGTTGAGTTTTTTTTTCTGCCTTTTAATTAACACTACCTTGAAGATGCACCGAGGGAGGAGAGAAATTCCTGTAGGGTACAGTGTAGAATACATATTCTGCAAAGTGTATTTTCTATTACACAGACTCTTAGTAATAAAATTTTTTATAAAAATATGTCAGGGTGAAGTTGGAAATGCAATGTCAGCTCTTGATATGTGGACATGTTATTTGATGACTTGTATTCTGTGCAGGAAAATTCAAACGTGACTTGTAACAATCTTAGGGTCACATTACAATAAATTGTTTTATATCTTTAAGAACTTGGTATAATTATAGCTGTCATCTAATACTGTAACAGAAAAAAGGGACTAAGAGTATAACTGAAATATCAATCACAGAAATTGTTTCAGAAAGAAACACACTTGGATTTGTGGGATTTTTATAGAACACCTTGGCATCATATTAAAGGCCACCTATAACTAGCAAGAATTGAAACTGGTGATTAAATTTCCAATAAAACAGACAACACCCTCTCAAGGAAATATAAAGAAACACAACACTTGGAAAAGTCTTTTCATGTCTATCAGTTGAGTATATTTTATAACTTACATGTACCCTACTGGCAGCTGAGGTTATAAGTGCAGTTTACACATGTCCTACCATTTCTTGTCAGGAAATAGTAATTCCAATACATGTCTGCATTTTTGATCCTTTATGTTAATGACACTAATAGATCTCCACTTAGAAGAATAGGATTTTCCAGCTTTGTAATTGGCAATATAAAGTTATTTTGATGCTTGAAAATAGATAAGTCATCATATGTCAGGACACAATAAATCTTAAAGAGTTTAATTAGGAAATAATAAGGAAATATATAAGAAACATAAAAAATTAAGGCAATAATGAGAAGGAATTTGTTTTCATTTATACTGTTTTACTTATAACTTCCTTGCATAAAAATTTACTTTCTCAACCTCAATTATAACCTCCCTCATAATAATTCAAAAATATGTAAGAATTATTAATCTTTAGTGAAACTCATTCATTCATTGCCTGGGATGTCCACATTTCCTGGACAGTTTTGTGTATATGGGATACATTGTTGGGTTTATCCAGAATTTTTCAGATTTTACCTAAGGCTGTCTTTCTCTGCTCTCCAATTCCTAAATGAGGGGTCAATTCACTAGGAAACCTGTTCCAACAATAATTTCTGTAATTATTTGGATTCCCAACTTCAAGACACATCTCATAGAGAGACTAGAGATAAGCCTTGTGCATGTCTGTAACTTCTGTTGGATGTGGCATTAGCCCTCGCACAATGCATGGCGAAATGCATGCTTGATTCGAAACTAGTGCTTCTCCAGGTTGTGACATAAGTGATGAAGAATTATATGGCACCTGAAAGGCATTTTAGGTACCTTTACCATGCCCTTTTATTAACTCCTAGTGCAGTATCTAGAGAGTGTTCTGCTATTTCACTGAAATATTCCTAACTCATGAACAGAAATGTAGGTCTCCACATATGATATAGTAACTAAACTGTATAGAAACTTGAATTCAACAAGGCTCCTTCCCTGAATGCAGTCAAACTGGGACCTTGGATGCATTTCTCTGTTTGTGTGCACAGTGAGCCTGGAGACCATCTTCCTGGAAACACATGCACTCTGCCAATCATTAACGTGTGTGGTTAAGAAATAAGCTCATCCACTATTTCTTTTTGCTTTGCCTTATTTTCCTCTTCCTTTCTTATGCTTATATTTTGCAGAATAATGCTGTGTTTCATCAACACATTGGAAATGTGATTCCTACTAAAGATATAATAGTACGCAAAATTAACTTTGACTGAAATAACAGTCACTGGTTACAAACTCCTTCTTGGGATCAGAAAGAAGTAGGGTGGGGTATGAGTACTGGCCCATCCTTAACTAAGTCTTTTTTGTTTTCACAGTGCTTTAATGACTGGTGGGCATGTAGGGCTGGGCTGGAGTTTAGTTCTATTTGTAGCAGTTTCCAAATACAGAGGGTAATGATGTGCTTTAATAGTATCCCTTGGCTATGTGTCTGCCCACCTCCCTGAGCGGGCGGGAAGAGCTGTTCTAGATACAGTACCCTTCAAACACTACCGATAGAAAAAGATTGGTTTTAACATCCTATATGCACAGTTGAGACACAATTGGCTTTGCTGCTCTATTTATACATTACATAGTTTCATAAGCAGTAATTTTAATCAGTTATATTTCACCTTAAACTTTGAAGAAGTACTGTTATACTGCAGTCTGGATTCAGAATCTACGAGTTTTTCATTACAGTGGTGACCAGAGAATCGATGTCCTGCAGAGATACTATCAGTCCTATTAATGCCTCTGAACAACATATAAATCTTAGTTAATGGGGTGTCTAATCCACATCCCTTTGCCACATGTTCTACTCAAAACCAGGGCTCCGACAGCATTTTTTGTTCTCATTGGAGGGATGTCAGCCATATAGAACTTCCCAACCCAGGGTGCCCTCTCAGTCCCAACACAAAGAGTTTGGCTTCCACCATCTAAAACGGTGTGGATTAATAGTCTTTTCCTTAAGAGTCAACTAAACAAGCTCTTAGATCCACACAGGCTTCTTATAGCAAAAGTGCAAAGCTGCCATTCATCATTGCCACCAGAGGACCTGAAACTCCATTTGTTTTCTCCACTGGTGACAAATGTAATTTATAGGCTTTAAAGACCTAATTATTTTCTGTGATGCAGGATTAAATTTGAACACTTCTCAGGAGGGGCAAAAGAGGTAGTGGACATCTGGGAAGTGGAGGGCCTCCCAACTCTATGCTTCAGATTCTTGGGTGAGAAGCTGGAAAGGAAATGGACTGCCAAGTTTAAGCCAATACAAAAGCAAGAAATGGTGTTCTTATAAAGCTAGTGTCCCAAGGAAGCATTTACTGTTGTTCTCGTTCAAGAGCCCTTCATGCCAGTGATGTTTAGCTTGCCATGGCTTCTGTGTTTGGAACCCTGTCTCCTGATCTTCAGAGGACTGCCTGAGAGCTGTTTCCCTGCCATCAAGTAATGCTAGACACTCCTGCATTTCCTTTCTTGCTACTATTCCAAGGCAGTCCTTAGCCAGTGACTAACTGATGCAGGGAAATTAAAACCCACCTCCCTTGTCTAGGTCAACTCAGAACAATGTCTGAAATGTTATTCACATCCTAAAGTTCCTATATAGAACTGCCCGGGTTGAGGCTGGCTTTTTGCCTGAAGTCTCTTTCTTGCCTGGTTTTTCCTGCCTTTTCTTTTGTACTCTCTTACTGGTTTTCTTCAGGGAAGACTTTTCTAATAAATCACCCGAGGGTCGGTTGTCATCTCAGATTCTGCCTTTGGACATCTGCCAACTAGTCTGATGACGAGGGATGTAGTGATCCATTGGACACAAAAGAAATGGTAATCAACAGGAGCCGTGGCTGTTCCCAAAGACATCCAGTCAGCAATAGTCATAACTCCGTGTGAAGTTCTCATCTAAGGTGCAGCTACTTCCCTTCACACCCTGGTACTATCTATAGAGGCAGGTGTAAGCCAAGCTCCTCCAGAGCAGTAGACACTTGATTCCCTAAGACCTCACATGCAAACACCATTCCCCAGGCTGGACAACTTCGATGGCCTTTACTTACCTCCTTCCCCACCCAGCCAACTTTGATTTCTACATACTCAGCAAGTATCCTTTATACTTCAATATATATTGACTTTCCATTATCCTTACACCATTTCCTTTCAACCTCAGAATCCTTGTTCTGTTTCAAATATTGTCTACCTAGAAAGCACTCTTCCTACCAGTGACTAATCTACTGGAATTTAATTTCGACTTCTTAAAGCGTATTTCAAGTTATTCTTCTAACATATGCATCCCATTTCCTTTTGTCAAAGCCCTCATCTCATTAACTGTGTACTCTTTATAAGTGTTCATAATATATAGGGTTAAGCCGCTGGAAATAAGGAAAGTTTTTAAATCTTTTTTTTTTCTTTTTCTTCTTTCTTTTCCTTTCCTCTTCCTCCTCTACATTCTTCTCCTTTTGAGGCTAGGATCAGTGATCCTCTTACCTCTACCCATTAAGTGCTGTAATTACAGGTTTGGGCCAATATCTTTGGCTTCATTTTGTCTTTCTTATACTTACTAGCAGAAGGTTATTAACACTATAGTTATAAATATTAAGAAGCACTCTTAAGTGCTTGAAAAGCATATTGCTTTTTTAATAAATGATCATATAAATTAAGATAGATCATATAGATAAAGTCTTTTGGTTTATGGATTGAAAACTGATGATTTTGGAATTAAGTGACTTTTCCAAAGTACACAGTTGCTAGGGACAGGCCCAGAGATAGCTAGATCCAAGACCTGGTCAGAACCTGATAAGTGTTCCATTACTCAAAACTGAAATACTTAAAACCAGTCATTCTTCTTTTATAACTTTTGGATAAGCACTGCTTTGGTACTGTCTGCTTTGTAGGAAATGCAGAGCCTATTGAGGGTCTGAATATAAAATCATGCATGTCTAGGCATGTCCGGTTGACTGGTGGCCACAATGATTCCTTTTCCTAACTTCACAGTCTGTGTTAAACTGTCTAAATACTGAATTGATTCACTTGACTATAGAGAGAAAATTAGAACAAATCAATTGGAATCTCGGTGTATCTAATACGTCAACTAGAGCATCCAACACTGAAACTAGCCAAATCAAGAATCAGCAGCCAGAGTCATTTCCAATGTGAGGTGTTTCTTCACGAGATATTGCCTGGATTCCTGATACTTAATTAGAAAATGCTTGTGTTTTCTTCTACTTCTAGGTTGGTTTAATTTCAGAAGGCCAAGGTAGAATTGAGTTTGCTAATTTGACCTGTTAGACCATAGAAAATTCATTAGAGACCAAGAAATGGACTCAAGCAATATCAGATATTTTTTTTTGTTTCCTACCTCTTAAACAATAGAAAATGCAAGCCTAGCTAAATTCCTCTATAGATCACTTGAACTTAAGTCAAAAAGGAATAAGGGAAACTTGTCAGAAGTCTTAATTGAAGGGGTTATATTTGTGTAGAATTAAATTGAGAGCACAGCCATTTTAAATTCTTCTAAAACATGTTCATTCTTCTCTTCCAATATATGAGGTTGAAATATTAAATAATCTAGACATCTTTTGGAAAATAAATTAACTCACAAAATGTCATTATTTTAGGACAAATAAATTATCTTTTATTAGACCAGAGCATCAAACATGTAGTGCATATATGTGTATGTATATATCTATCTTTCCAGACAGATAAGAACATAAGCAATCCAGTGTACCATTGTATTTTTCATTTGTTTGTTTTCCAGGCCTGTGTCCTCTGAACTAGAGGTGTAGAGTCTTCATGGAGGGAAAGCATGTCAGGAGTTCAAGGCAGCATTGCATCCACAGTTCAGGAGCAGAGAGAGAGAGAAAGAACAAGAGGAGGAAGAGGAGCAGCCAGGCTATAAAACCTCAAGGCTCACCTCCAAGGAACAGTGAGGCTTCACCTCCTAAAGGTCTCACAACTTTCCAAAACAGTGACAATTGCCCAGGGCCAAGTGAATAAACATATGAGACAATGAGGGTCATTTTACATTCAAACCACAACTTAGTTACTTCATGCAGAGAATGTAAGATAAATGCCCATTATTCACCAATATTAAATTTTCATCTCTTTCTGGGACCTAAATCTTGAGATTATATTTGAAGTATGTTATTTAAAATTTGGTATAATATTACAGGTATTGTTAACATGATTAATTTTCTAATCAGTATTTAGTTCAGCAAGGATTTATTTTTGATAAATTCATAGAATTGACCACTCAGACTCATTTATTTTTCCTTGTGCATTGATAAAAATGTTTCTAATTTTAGAAGTAATTGAGAAGCTGTGAACAGTTCTGATCTGTTTAGTTTGGATCACTTCCCCATATCTTCACTTCTACTATATGAAAAAAAAAAAAAAAAAACAGAGAAAGTTGGATTTGATAATGTCCTTTACTTCTTGGCTATATTTTAAGAGTCAAGCCTTATTTTTTCCATTTCAATAACTAAAATATTTTTATAGCTTAAAGATATTTTTCTGAGTTTATGTTGTAATCTGAGAGTCTTGGGTGATAGCTACCAAATAAATATGAATTCTCTGTCCTGAGTTTTATCTTTTATTTTTATAATGAAATATATTTCCGAAGAGATTGGAATGTATTCCTCCTTTTATGTAGACAAATAAGCAATTATGAGTTTTAAATTATTTTAGAAAGAAAACTTAGTCTCTTGAAAATATATAAAGCTATATGTTATAAACATATTACATCTAAATAATAGAAGCTATCTCTCATAAACATGTTTTATGGTTCTGGAGAGATGGTTCAGTAATCATAGGTGCTTACTTACAAAGCCTGACAGTCTGGATTTGATTCCCCATGTAAAGTCAGATGCACAAAGTGACATATGCATCTGAAGTTTGTTGCAGTGGCAGGAAACTATGTCATGTCTTCTCTCTCTCTCTCTTTCTGTCTCAAATAAATACAAATAAAATACAAAAAATAAACTTGTTTTATGGAAGACAAGTAGTATTTTAAATGTCCCTTTTGGTGAATTGATAGATGACTATAGTGATTACATTGGCTGTGATTCTGTTGACAGAGTGAGTTACTGACACTGCATCTGTTGTGGAGGAATGAGGCTGTGTAAAGAAGACATTCTCTGCTTCAAAGTGTTCTTTTTTTTTTTTTAATTTTTGTTTTGCAATTTATTTTATTTTATTTTTTTAAAATAAATATATATATATTTTTATTTATATTATTCTGATTTTACATTCATAGTATTGGTTCCATTGTCCTCCTCCCTGTCCTCCCACTTTCAAAGGGGCCCTCATCAATGGGGAATGTGGATCGTGCATTGTGAGTTTGCTCAAGAGTTCTGGTGGATAGGCCCCAGACTCTGTGCATAATGCCCCAACTTGTGACTCTAACAATCTTTCCGCCCCCTCTTCCACGAGTTTCCCTGAGCCACATTGGGGTCATTTTAGTTCTGCTTCCTTGATGAGGTTTTGGGAGCCTCTGTGTCTCTGGATATCTGGCTTAGTTGGAGTTGGATGTTCTCTGTGTTTATCTCCTTCAGCCTTTTTCTGGTGTTGTGATCGCCTTGAGCACTGTATTCTTGCCCTTCCCTTGTTTTGTTCTATGGTTTCAGCTGGTGAGGTGTGGTTAGCTGATCCTCCCTTCAGGTTCTTTGTCCACCTGAAAAGAGATAAGCAAATTCTCCAATGGAGAGAGAAGTTAGTACTAGATAGAAGGGATAACCATATATGTTTTGGAGGGAGCTTTATATGCATTGGCTCTCTTCTAGCCCACATTTGGTGGCCTCTAGATCTTGGAGACTGAGCTCATTTTTTGTACATGGCTTTGACTTATTTCCCAGTTCTAGCAATGAGTTCCATTCCACTGAATGGATTTATTAGCCAAATCAAGAGCAGTTGGTAACCCACCATGGCTGTTTGCCACTACTGCACTTGTATGAGCATTACGTCAGATTGTTTCCTGCTGGGTATCTTAGACTGCAAGTTGTTTGGACCAATGTCAGACATTTCCCCCCAGTTGCTCGTGTAGCACCCTCTGGTACTAGACTAGCTAACTGTCTGGGGACTGACCTTCTTCCATATTCTGGCCAGGTCTCTCTCTGTGTTTGGTCTCACACACATATGCTGTCTTCGACAGTAGGGTCTTACCATTAACCTTTGGTGGGTCACCAAGTACTCTGACCAAAGTCTGTCTTTTTTTGGGGAACCTTGTAGGAGTTTCAGATCAACAGCTCATTGTGGAAGTTAACACCCTGCTGGCACTGGGAGTTATAAGTCTGCACCTAGGAAGGTGAGAGAGGAAAAAGATATATAATGTAAAAGAGAAAGTGAGTATAGAGAGGAGAGGGAGAGAGAGAGAGAGAAAGAGAGAAAGAGAGAGAGAGAGAGAGAGAGAGGGAGAGAGAAGAGAAAGAGAAGCAGGACAAGATTAAAGTTGGCCTTCATCATGTTCTCTCCAGGTTCCTGTGGTTTGAGTATTCCCTCTGTAGGCCTGCTGAAGGATCACTGTTTTAGCCTGTTGTTCAGAGTAAAAGGTTTTGTAGTATTTTTCCCTTTTGGGTCCCAATTTGTATCCCCCCCTGTCCTCCCTCCCACCCTCTCATTCCCTCCCACCTTTACCCTCCCTCCATCCCACCCTCCTTCTTGTCTAGTCCTCAGAGTGTTTATTAGGTTTGGCCACATGTCACGTGGAATCCGGTTAGGGGCGACAGATAAATGAGACCATGCGACGATTATCTTTTTGTGCTTGGGTGAGCTCACTGAGGATGATCTGTTCCATGTTTGACCATTTTTTTCAAATTTCCTTATTTCATCGTTCCTTACTGCTATGTAGAATTCCATAGTATAGATATACCACATCTTTGTTATCCATTCATCTAGTGATGGACACCTGGCTTGATTCCAGCTCTTTGCTATTATGAATTGAGCAGCTATAAACATGGTTGAGCAAATGTTTCTGTTCTGAGGCTTGGGGCCTTTAGGGTAAATGCCCAATAAGGGAATAACTGGATCCATTGGTAGGTCTATGGTCATCCTTTTCAATAGTCTCCATATAGCTGTCCATAGTGGTTGAACCATTTTACATTCCCACCAACAGTGAAGACTTGTTCCTATTTCTCCGCAGCCTCGCCAGCATTTGTTTTCATTGTTTTTTTTTTTTTTTTTTTTTTTTTTTTAATGTTAGCCATCCTTACTGGGGTAAGGTGGAATCTCATAGTTGTTTTAATTTGCATTTCCCTGATGATTAGGGATGTTGAACATTTTAAAAGTGTTCTTTTAAAACTGCTATTTATCAAATACCTACTATATATTAGATTTTATGGCCTATATTACTTGATCTCTGCAAAAACCCTACTAAGTAAATGTAGCAGACAGCTTCAGGTTCGCTGAGATGAACTTCCAGACCAGGCATAGTTATGGAGGAAGGGATATTATTTATTGAAGCTTACAGATCCAGGGGAAGTTCCATAATGGCAAGAAAAGCAGCTTGCTCTTCACAGGGCCTAACAGAGAGAGAAAACCAACCAGCCACCACAGCACACAGAGCAAAAACTACAGCCAAAAAGTCACACAGCACACTTCAGGAACTCCTGCTAGGCACATTTGCATATCTTTACAATGGAATCTCAAACCATCACCACACCTTAAGACTGGCCCCCAGTGACCTTGCCTCTAGCAAGGTGATTGCAGATGCAAACTATAACTAGTAAAACACTGAATATATTGGGGGACATATATTCAAACTACCACAGTAAACTATGGTTATTTTCCCAATTTTACATAAGAAGAAATAAGGCTCAGGAAAGTAAAGATATCCCCAAAGTCTTGTAGCTGAGTGAGAATTCAAAGTAGGCTATATAATACATTAGAGCTGCCATTCCTTACTATTGTAGCCAATAGACTTTTAATGACCTGACTCAAAGTATAAAGTCAGATCTGTCACTCAGGGGTCTATGTAATGTGCAACTCTACTGCCTCCCATTGGGGAAGGGAAGACAAAATAAATAAAGAAGCAAGGAAGGATGGAATAAAGGAAGGAAGGAGGGCATAAAGGAAGGAAGGAAGAGAGGGAGGTGAGAAAGAAAGTTAAAAAAGAAAAAAAGAAAGGAATTGAATATATAAAAGAAACAAAAAGGATATGGAATGGCAAGAATGCTTTTGTGGGCTGGAGAGATGGCTTAGCTGTTAAGGTGCTTGCCTGTGAAGCCTAAGGACCTATGTTCTACTCTCCATATCCCACATTAGCCAGATGCACAAAGGTGAGAGAAACTCAAGGTCTCACAAGCCCACTAGGTGGTGCAAGCATCTGAAGTTCAATTGCAGTGACTAAGGCCCTTGGCAAGTCAATTCTCTCTCTCTCTCAAATCAAATAATAATAATAATAATAATAATAATAATAATAATAATAAAAATACTCTTAAATGAATGCTTTTGTAAGAATAATAAAGCAAGAAATGGGACTAAAAATATCATGGAAAATCCAGAAGGATCAGAAGAGTACACAAGTGCTTCCAGGCAACTCTGAGTGTCTAGGATAAGAGAAAACCAACTTGAGGTAAGCATGGGATGAGCTACTCACAATCTCATGACTTGATAGCAAGGAAGAGGATGAGTGGCTTGTCAATTTTACCCTATGAAGAACCACTGCAGGGAATGGGATGTCGCTCAAGGATGTAACACTTTCAAGAGGCACACACAAAGTCCTAGGTTCAGTACTCATCACAACATGCATACACAAAAGAGTATAATTATATTTATAGAATTTCTAGTTTCTTATACTAGTCATGTTCCTTTCTTATAATTAGTAAATGTAGATGGGAAAAGTATAATTTTGAAGCAGATTGGGGAGGTAAATCAAAAATCGGCTACTAATGTGTTTGTTTTTTACCCTGCATTGGGAGAGAAAATTCCTATTTAAATTCATATTAGATGAGTTTGGGATAATCCAAGTTGAATTGCAATTACATTCAACTGAATGATGTGCCTCATGGCTACACTCAAATATTAAAAAGGTACCCTCATAGGTTAAGAGAAGACACGTCTTGAAGCAAGACAGGAAGAGAGCCAAGTGGCTTCTGGACATTCAGGCATGTCATGATATTATTCCACATCTCAGCACCAAATTCCAACCACCAAGGAAACAGTACTTTGCAAAATATGTATGTGGTAGGCTTAATATTAAGCCTCCATTTTTTTTCCACCTCCTAAATGCCAAGCTTGTAAATGCCACCTTGTGTGGCCTAAGGGACTTTGCTGTTTATTCAAGTATCTTGCAATGGGAAGATGATCTAGGGGCCCAATGGAATCTCAACTCTCAGAAGAGCCAATCAGCTGCCCTGAGCACTTTCCACTCCTGCTGGTTGTTAGTGACCTGCAATCTGGAGTGTCTCACTAGGCCACCTAGTTCCCCCGTGTGATTTTACATTTTAGTCTGACTTTACCTGTTCCCTGTCTTGCAATATTTGCCCCAAACAAATGATCTGCTGCTGACTTCCACTGCTGATTTGCAGCACTGATATGATGCCATTAATTTTTTCATGTATTTTCTGTTACCCAAATGTCTCCCAACATCCCCGACTATAGAATACTACTGTTTGGCTATTATTTAGATAAAACCTTGCCTGGCTTCCTCTAAGAGAGATGTCCTTTAGTAATGAGTCATATCTGCTGAGATATCATGTTAGTTGATAAAAACTAAATTTGAATCTATTATGCAGCCAAATCTTCTCTGAGCTCCATGTCTATCTATTTCTATTTCATCTATCTATTTCTGCTCAGCATCCTAGCTGTTACTCAAAAGCACATTTGCAATGAAAAGTTTAACATATTACCCCTTCTTCTACCAACCTCTACTTGCTGACCACAAGGGTACTTGGGGAAGTAAATATTAAGAAGACTTGGACATCATGTCTTATCTCTCATTCACTGTCTGTATCCTCTTTCAATAACCATAATATATTCTTGCATTCTGTCTTGGGGTTACTTTCCTCACAAATTACTCCTTTAATTACTCCTTGCCTGAAATACTATGTACACACTTGGCCACAGGATATCCCTATCTCTAGCTTCCTTATTTAACTTCCTAATGCAATGATACTGAGGCTTTTCCCTAACTAACGTCTTTAACTTCACTTATGATCTGTTTAGTCCAGCACAATCTTCATTATTTAGTGTAAAGTTCAATGATCTGGAATGTAACATTTGTATCGATCAAGCTGAATGTTTAACTTAAAATGTCATTGCTGTTTCCTACTTTCATACCTTTAGCATTCCTCTATGAGAATTCTCTGCACAATATTCCCTTGACCCATAGGCAACAACAAACATCTTCTTTAAAATCATTTTAGCATTCCTTATTATCCATTCTATATATTTCAGTCTTCTAAGGTTGAAGCTATTTGTTTTACTCTTTGCTTCCCAGAGTTGTCTTTTCTGGTGTACTTCCAATTTTGGCTTATACTAGAAATATGCCTGTCTTAGAAATATGTTTGTTTTGGACAGGAGCCAAGTCTCATTCTTCTATACACTCAGAATATGGCACATTTGAAAGCATATCATATATTTGAACTCAATTAATTGGAATAAACAGGGTGCTGAGGAACACTATTTAGTACAGTAGTTAATATGTACTTGCACTCCTTATGTCAGGAAAATCTGAGATTGAAGAGAATAACACATTAGCTAATACAAGTATCATGAAAAATAGAATCACAAATTGATAGTAGCTTAATATAGCTTAATATGTGTGACAAAGAATGAAACAAAAGCACTTTTTTGTCTTTTTCTGTTAATTATTCTCTCTACACAGTCTAGAATAGCTGTATTAGTTCTACATTTGAAAGTATACATTGAGGTTTTGATAATTTGACTTGACCCACAATATATCTTTTTAATGATTTTTTAAATATTTTATTTATCTATTTCAGAGAGAGAGGCAGATAAAGAGAGAGAATAGGAACACTATGGCCTCTAGCCACTGCAAATGAACTCCATATGCCTTGTGTGTCTGACTTATGTGGATACTGGAGAAACAAACCTGGATCCTTAGGATTCACAGGCAAGCACCTTCACTGCTATGCCATTTCTACAGCCCTGGACCCGCAACATTTCTAAGTGCCTGAAAGTACAACTGTTAGTTGAGTATAATTGTGATGATTTATGTTATTGCATCACCATTAGGATTGTGATGTGCACTATTGACTCAAAGATTCTTTTATTGTTTGCAGAGCTCCTAATACATAAAACTATACCAGCATCCCCTCCCTTCATTGATAATGCTCATGATTTAGGACATGCTTAAGGGTCTTGTAAGTGTGATACAGCATATGCAAGTAAAAAGCACAAGTATCAATCTCCTGATTGATCTGGGGAATGAATGAGTACAATAGCTGCAGATCTGTATTTTATCTTGCAGAATGAAATATATGTTTCCACTGCTCTTTAGAGCATGTTTGTGAAATCTAGTGCAGGGAACCATAGACGCTTCATTTCTCTCTTATATTTTTGCTTTTGCTTCTGTTCTTCCTTGGGAGGCACTGGGGTCCTTATAATGCCTCCACCCGTAGCCTGGAGAAAGTGCTTGTGCTCAGATGTGTTCCTCAGAGAGATCATGCTAACCCATCTGTTTTCATTAATGTTTAATGTCAGACAGCAAGCCCGTGTAGTGTTTTGTTTTAACTTAATTTTTATTTAATTTGTTGTCAGAAATCAGACTCTGGCAATCTGGCCACAGGAGCATAACAACAAATGTACAATGCACTCCCCCCAAGGAACTGTTTACAAAGGCATTGTGTGCACACTGTAATTTGATACCTTGCTAGAAATGCAGGCTTTGTCCCTGGAGCTTCCCAGCCACTCCATGTGAATCCAAGAGGAGGAATAATCCCTTCTCAAGAAGAACAGTTCTCATTACTCCACCAAGGCCAAGCACCTCAGCTTGGCTCCTATTAATGCCCACCACCTATATATAGCCAAGGAGGACAGCCAGCCTTAAATCACCCTGTCACTGGTTCCTGGTTCCCTACAGGAAACATACTTGCTTTGACCCTTACAGTTAAAACCCCCCTGGGTGAATCTCAAGTTTACGGACAGTATCAAGAGTCACTGGCCTTATTTTAATAGTCCTTCCCATTCGGTACAAAGGGAGAATTTATTTTTTCAGTTATTACTGCATGTAGTTGGAATTTTCAGTTCCATGTCTCATGTTGTTTCCTTTCTGGTCAGCCACAGCTCATGCAGTTACAGGTGATTTATTTCCCTATATTATTTTTTAATCTCTGGATCAAAAAATGATAGGATGACTGGAAAATTCAGGCTCTTTCAAGTGAAAGAAAAACTGACCTTTTGTGAGTAACTAATCTGCTATCAGAATGTGTCTCCTTTGAAATAACTTCATGTCAAAGAATGTTTCAGTAGGAAATATAGGAAGTGGAGTTAGATGAAACTTTTGTATATGATTGGGATGGAGTGACCTTTAGCAATGACAGGTCCTCACAGCTAATATTTAGCACTTATGCATCATCATTATCATTGCTTTAACATGGATGTGAGGAAAAGAATGAATCAGATATAAGAACAGGATTAATATGCAGGTAGAGTTTACCAGATCCTAATAGTGAAGGCTAGAACAATGGGTTTCAACACTAGGGAGATTAAAAAACATTTAAGTGTAAGTTCCAAGACTCCACTAGTACAAAGAAACAAAGCAAATCATTTCTCTAGTACAGAGGTTCTAAACTTTAACATACATCAAAATAGCCTGATGGGTTTCATGAAACACAGTTTAGTGAATCCAACCCTGAGTGTTTGCAGAGTAGAGCCTGGTATTTTCTTTTCTAACTAGTTTGTGGGTGATGGCTATGTTCCCTACATTGTTCTCATGATTGTCAAGACCAGTCATGCATGAATATTTCCTGTAGACTAATTGGAAGCCACAAGTGACTGGGCCTGCCCCAGGCCAATTATAGCATAACCCGTATAGTTGGTTCTGGGAATTGTTTAGGAGACTGTTGGATTGATATATCTACCTGATGTTAAGAGCCCTATCTATTGAACTATATGGCTCTACCTGGATATTAGACATGGTCTCATCTTGTTTCTTGCATTTCCTTGAAGAGACTCAGCCACTTTCATGGACTTTATGTCTTAGTTCCTCCAGAATCTTCTCTCTTAATTATCTCTGAATCTCAAATCTAGGCCAGACATTTATTGAACAGAAAATGTCATATGATGTTTTATACATGGGCAGAATAGAAAGATGGTATAGCAGACAGCTTCAGGTTCACTGAGATGAACTTCCAGACCAGGCACAGTTATGGAGGAAGGGATATTTATTGAAGCTTACAGTTCCAGAGGAAGTTCCATAATGGCAGAAGAAGCTGGCCTGCACTTACAAGACTAGGCAGAGAAGCCAAAAGCTACATAGCACACTTCAGGAACTCCAGGTAGAATGAGGCACTTTGCATATTTTACATTGGAATTTCAAGCCCATCACCACACCTGTCCAGTGACACCTCCTCCATCCAGGTGGCTGCAGATCCAAACTACAAACTAGTAAAACACTAAATAGATTGGGGGCCATCTTTTCAAACCACCACAGATAGCACTCCTTGTCTGGAATAACAAACATCTATATCCATCCCCATTTCTTCCTCACCCTCTCCTCTCACTCTTTCCATTGGAGAAATGAACTTTTCTCAAACTTAATGCTGGATCTGACAGAGGTTATGGAAGGACAGAGACTCCTGCTGTGTGATATACAGAGTCTGATACTGCCCACAGAGTACCTTCATACTTTTCCAACAGAAAGGATTCCCACTAATTGCTCTATACTGGAGAGGCACCTCAAGTCAGAAATCCGGCAGCATTAATTGGCAGCTCTATTATTTCTGCTGAAAATAATGGCTTGTTGTGGTGCCGGGACTCAGCTGGAGAGATCACATCACCACAAGGCAATTAACTGTCTCCTGGCACTTGTTCTCTTGTATTCCCCTCCATAGCTCCTCAGTGCTTGTTCTCCTGTATTCCCCTCCATACTTTCTCAGTGTTTCTCATCTCCCCACTCAGTGGGCCTGGGATGGGTATAGACAGTACTGACAATAGTTTGAACAATTCTCTTTCAATACTATGTTGGTGAGACCTTTTGTTACTATGACAAAATACCTAACAGAAACAACTTAGGGAGAAAAAATTTGTTTGGGTTCATAGATTTAGAGATATTTCAGTTCATGGTCCTTGTTTCTATTGGTACTGAGCCTGTGGGAAGGCAGATCATCATGGCAACAGGAGTATGTGGTAGAGGATACTCACCTCAGGCAGATAGGAAACACACACACACACACACACACACACAGAGAGAGAGAGAGAGAGAGAGAGAGAGAGAGAGAGAGAGAAAGAAGTGAGAATGCCCACATTTTTCCATGCATTTTATTTACAAGGGTATATGACTACTATGATACAAGCACATGCTAAAAAAATAAAATTTAAAAGTAAATGAATATACTTGAGGTTTTGCTGATGTTTGAGGGCTTTGGTATATTGCAGACTATAAAATACACAGAGGCACAATTGAGCTGGAGCTTAGAAAATGTTCTAATATAATTTTTAAATTCCCTTCTGGGTCTTGACTTTATGCGATGGTGTGTCCCACTCAGGGTGTGTCTTGCTAAATCGTCTCTGTAATCACCCTTACAGACATGCCTGGAGGTGTGCTTTACCAAATCTCCTAACCGCATCTCGTTCAATCCAACTGAGCTGACTGTCAAGACGCCATGTATTTGCAGCTGCGAGGGCACATATCCTAATGCTGGGCCTATGGATAACCAACCAAATGGACCAATAAATAATGCAGTCTGCATGATCTGAGAGGTGCTCTGGATTTTGTAGAAGCTGAGGAATTTTGGATTAGAGGATTTGAGGACCTCTGGGGAAAGGTGTTGTAGATACTTCCTAACACCTGCCTCATTAGGAAAGTTTTATGCCTTAAATTCACTGTAGGGCAGTAAAGGGTCTGAGATTTTCTGAATCTGAATGTATTAGCTTCAGAAATATTCACAGATTTTTTTTTTTAATCTTAGGAAAAGGTTAAAAGGTAGAAAAGATATTCTTCTATGACCATTGTACTTTTGTGTAAATCAGGGTTTCCCAATATTACCCCTCTTGAAATTTGGATTATATATTTCTTAGGGGAGGGGTGAGTGAACTTTCCTCTGCACTATAGTATGCTTATGAATATCCCTGTTCTCTAACCCTCTATCAAATTTGTCAGTAGCATATAAGACTCACATATATGGCAAACAAACAAACAAACAAACAAAAAAAAAAAAAAAAACTTTTCCTGGTGGTATAGAATCACGACTTTTTGAAGTCCCGGTCTAAAGCATATCTGATATTCCTACTGACAAGCTTATTATGGGTTGGATGAATTATCACCCATAGGTCTCAATTCTTTGACATTATTTCTGTATGCATTTGCTTATTTGATCCTTAAAGATTCTGTACAAGGTTGTGGGGATAGCTAATGATAATGGAAGAGAGAAAGCATAAAGGATCTTACCTATAGCCCCACCTCAAGCTCATGAGAGATTGGAATAAGATATGAAGTCTCCAGATTTATAACCCTTTCCTGTGTCAGTAGTCCCACTGAGCATAGGGCACTAACTTACCACATTGGTATTTTACTTACACTGGGAATTATGATCATCTTAAGACTCTCCTTACTAAACTGCTGTATGACAAATTTTGACCCCATCCTCATAGGCATTCATGCACAATAGAATCTGCAAGGGATGAAAAAAATCTGTCTGTCTAGGGTTCACCTGCATCTGTAACTGAGCCTTTAAGTTGGGAAGGGAAAATGGAGGCTGAGAAGTGATGATAGATTCTCTTTCCCTTGAGACTTGTTAGCTTTGTAGAGCTTCATGATGTCACTGTAGGCTCAGAATCCAAGGCACTGTTCACACAGCCAATTTCTTTCCAAGTCCTAGTTCCTTCATTTCATAGCTGTTTTTAAAGTTTAAATAGAGTAAGGCATGGTGCAAGAGCTCTGAGAGTGCCCACTAGTAATTACAGTGACCCAAGGCTAGTGCAGTGAAGTGAGTTGCCTAAAATTTCAAAAGCCGTCAGCACACCCCTCTAATCTAACTTGTCTCCTTTTAGTCACTGTCCACGCTATTGTATTAATGAACTCAGATCATTAAGTTAGTTCTCTTCTTCCTAGAAGAGGAGTCTTGAAGAACAAAGGAGAGTAAGCTCAGTTAGATGACTTATTACATGTATCAAGTAATATAAGACACCTTTTATAAGCAGAGATTTGCTCATTAGTGCCTGTTTTCACTTCAAAGCTACTCAAAGCATACAAAGGTGGGTTTCTGCTGTGTGTCTGTTCATAATCTGCCATGTTTTAGTAAACATGTTTGCATATATGTATTTCATTATTTTCCTATCAAATTTGCAAGAGTGATTTTATTAACTGCTCATGTGCATGTCAGTAGACTAACACCTAATCACACCTCCCGATTGTGATAAGGTTCTTAAATGCTCCACTTGATCCTTTTAGTCAGTGTACACTGGGTGTACAACAAAAGTTTTGGTGAGCATCCAACTTCAGAGAAATAGCTTTTGGTTTTATTATTATCACTGACTACTTCTGCCTTGAGAAAGTGGTTGTGTTAATGAGTAATATTGTTGCTATTTTTGCCTAAATAAAGCCCTTATAATTATATTTGTAAGGATGATTTCTTTCCATTGTTTTTCTGAATTGCCTAGGTTTAAAACAATGAAAGAAAAACTAAAAAAAAACCACTTCATTTCTTTCATTTTCTATCTGTTACGTGAAGGGTTCCTTTAACTTGACTTCTCTGGATTATAAGAAAAGTGAGCACTGACAGGATATGAGGAGGATTTATTAAGGGAGTGGCCTTACTTTTTAAGGAGATTGTGATTAATGGACCAACTGCCAACCTCAGGTCTCCAACAACCTGGGACCCGACAGGCCAAAGCAGATTTTTCTCTTATTCCCTTTTGAACAACGCTGGCTGTTGCACTGTCATTTGTTATTGATCCTATGAAGTTGCCTCCTTATCACTCGTCCCAAGTGTGAAATATCAATCAGGAAACCCTTACAAACTTTGTAACTCTAAAAAGTAATTCCAAACTTTGAAGCCAACTGTCAAAGATTATGTTTAAATGCTACAGTTTTCTTCAGAATCATTTTTGTTTGAAAAAGTGTTTTGTTATGTTTTTGAACCCAAGTGAGAGTATTAGTGGCAATTTATGAATTCTTCAGCAAACCTAATTTTATTCCTCAGTAATAACTAAAAACCAGAAATGAAGAAAATGCTTCCTTATCTTCTTCTCTTAGTATAGTAGACCAATAGCACAATCACTCTGAGCAATGTAAAATTGTTCTAATGCCTCATTGTGAAATTTAATTTACTTATTGGCTTTTGCTAAATTTTTTTTCTTTCCCTCTCTATTTTTTAGGTAGAATACTGCAATCTTTCATGTTTTTTTTATTTTTTTATTTTTATTTTTTTTACCTACTTAGCCTAAAATACCTTTTCTCTTTTATTTTAGTGCTACTTTTTAGCATTGTTATTTGGGAAAATGAAAAAAAAAAATTGTAGATTCTGACAGCCCTGTGCTTTGCTTTATAGAGTACACTTGAGATTTGCAGCAAGGTAATTGGTAGAGTAGTGAGCACTGCAGGACACGTTTTCCATGAATCGAAACTGGAAAGTTAGTGCTCAACTATCTGTTTAACAAGTGCTACATTCAGAACTCTGTGTGCAGATGCTCTGTGGATGAGGAAGTGTCAACCAGGCAAGAGATTATGGGGAAAATAACTCATTCAGTCATTAAGCAAAGGGCAAAGTTACATTAGGCAAGCCAGGGCAAAACAAAATAAAACAAAATGAAAGAATGAATGTTTGCTTTTTTTTTTTTTTTTTTTTTTTTTTGCTTACAGATGCATCCAAAGCATGATCATACCATCTGATAGCCACTTGAATGGTAGGTATTGATTAATAGTCTTCAAACATTAACCAGCCATACGTGAAGTAGGGAGCGTGTTCATGATGTTACACAGCCCAGGGTGAAGTCTTCAAAGCACGTTGAGCAGTGCTGGCACATGATCACACCCAAACCACAGCAAGTGTAATGATTACGGAGCCTGGGATTACCATCAGGACTGTTTAGTTACTATTGGAGCCTCCCTTACAGGCATTATTATTGATTTTTCTAGTCATGACCTGTACATAATTTATTTTTGGACAAGGTATATGTGATCTGTGATCCTGCCTGTGTATTTTATGCTTGATACTCTCCTACTTGCCCCTTCCACTGCTTGTGGCCAAGTGGAGGCTGTGAGCCCACTGATGCTAACCACTGTGGTCAGTTTTCCCAGGCAAGATGGGAAAAGATATTGAATGCATTTGGGGAAAGAGAGCTCACTGAGTACATTGATTGACAGAGGCAGGTGTTGCTGCCCTTTGGTTTATGCTAATTTCTAGTGCAAATTTCTTTTCCTAAATATACCTACAGGCAGAATTTTCTGGTAGCATTGATCTAGTACTTGAATGTGACATGAGATTTTCTTGAGCCCATGTATAACTTATACCAAATAATTTTGAAGACTGGTGGGACTATGCGTTCATTCTTCATTTTGAAGGGTATTTTTCCTGCATCGAATTCCTTACTGAACTTTTAGGAGTATGATAAGGATTTTATTGCATTGCCCTATGGATCACATTATTCCTAACAGTTCAACTATCACTCATACTGCTATTTCTCTGTACAAAAGATGTTGTTTTTCCACAGCAGTTTATTAGATATTTTCTTTATGTTTGGGTTTTAGTAAACTAAAATATGCTGAAGTGGAGTTTTATATTAATTTATCCTGGTTATGTTTCACTAAACATTTGTATATTTCCCCCTTATCTCCAGTTTGAAAGTCTGTCTTATCTGTTTTCCATAATCCATATCTATATTTATTATACCCTATTTGTGATAATATTTCTTATTTATTCTTGTCATTTTGGGTATCACACTACTTTTTCATGCCAGAAGTAGAATATCCATATGCATTTATGTAGTCAGAACATAATTGTGAGTTTTAGGAGGTGCTCCAATACTTTAAACCGATATTCTACTCTTCAACCTAGAATTTTATCTTATCAGGGTAAATTCTATAAAAAGCTTTCTGACCTCTAAACTTTGTCATTGAAGGGTAAGTTAATTGCACTCATCTGATTACTGCTGCTATGTAATACACTATAATCTGTGCAGCTGGCTATCAAGACTTTGATGTACATATATGTTGTCTCTTCATAAAATAAGTATAGATGATTTATTTTAGTTATAAGCTATATTTTGCATATTAAAAGCAAAGAACACTTATAATAAAAGGTTAATAAATATTTACATTAACTTGGAAAATAACATAATTCTTTTCATAGCATTTTTAGTTTATCACTTTCCTCTATACATATATAATCACATAATCAGCAAGGAATGATAGTTGCTAACTTATTTTTTTTAAGTTTTTTGGAGATTTTCTATATCCTTTAATTTATTGCAGACAGAGAGAGGGAGAGAGAATGGGCATGCTAGGGCCTCTAACTACTGTAACAAACTCCAGATGCATGTGCCACCATGTACATCTGGCTTATGTGGAGAATCGAACCTGGGCCCTAGGGCTTCACAGCCATTCTCCTTAACTGCTAAGCCATTTCTCCAGCCCACTAACTTATTTTTAAAATATTTCTATTTATTTATTTGCAAGAAGACAGACAGAGAGAATGCAGAGAGACAGACTCAGAGAATGGGCATGCCAGGACCTCCAACCTTTCCAAATAAACTAGGTGCAAATGCTACTTTATACATCTGGCTGTAGTGGATACTGGGGAGTTGAACCTGGATTGGTAGACTTTGCAAGCAAATGCATTCATGGCTGAGCCATCTTTCCAGGGCAGTTTCTAACTTCTTATTTCAAATATTGAAGCCTCCATTTTTTGTTAAGTCAAAAAGTGTGGTAAATAATAGCAGTTAAAATGGAGATTTCTGTATCCACCCTAGGTTATAGGGAAACACTGCCAATGTTTTTCAGTCTAAATAATTCACATTGGTGCTAAAGAGATGGTGTAGTGGTTAAAGGTACTGGCTTGCAAAGCCTAACAGCTTGGGTTCAATTCCCGTCATATAAAGCAAGATGCACAAGGTGGTGCATGCATCTGGAGTGTGTTTGCAGTGACAACAGAGCCTGGTGTGCCCATTCATATTCATTTTCTCTATTTCTCTCACACTTTACAAATAAATAATAATTAAAATATAATGCACATTAAATAAGTATACTTTATGCTTATTCACTTAAGTTTTCTTAGTTTGTAAGTCATTTGAGAATTATAACAATCTTATAATCATTTCTGGAAGATAATGAATCATTATGTTTTGATTATTTAATACTAAAAAATTCAATGAGGTGAATTATCTTTTATTCTTAGTTTAAAAATACATGCATGCTGCACTGGAGAGATGGCTTAACAGTTAAATAACTCGCTTGTGAAGACGAAGAACTCATGTTTGACTCTCCAGGTCCCACATAAGACAGACCCACAGTGACAGAAGCATGATATGTTGCACATGTGCACAAGGGGGCACACAGATCTGGAGTCTTTTTGCAGTGGCTGAAGGCCCTAGCATGCCCATTGTCTTTCTCTTTGTTTCTTTTTCTCCCACACACCCCCCAAATAAATAAAAGAAAAGCACACATGTTCTTTTAAATATTTTCTTTCAATTCAATTTTAAATTATGTTGATACTTTTGTGTTTACTAACACTCCCTCTATTCAAGTGAAAAACTAGCCTTGGTTCCTATATTTCATCTTAACTTTTTGAGTGTTGGTACTAATATTATACTGGGTTCAGCCAAACAAAATGAGAAACTTTTCTTGTGTGTGTGTGTGTAATGGGGAATCAGAAAAATACAACTCAAAATAGTTTGTCTATTTTACACATGTCAAATAAAAACAAAATCTAAAATACATTTGTTCCAGATGCTAGGAAAAACATGATCCCATGCAACCTGCTAGTTAGGAACACAATTTGGCAATACCACTATGGAGAGCAATTTAGTAACTTCTAGTAAATATTAAGATTCAAATACTCTGTGAGCAATCAGTTATGCTTTTATGAATAAAGCTTTAAAGAACCTTTGACTTTGTTTACAAGAAGACCTTATAGGCATGTTTTAAGAAGTATTGTTTAAAAAAATATTGAAGCGATTTAAATGTCTATCAACAAGAGAATGGATCAATCAATAATACCATTATTATAACTGAAATAGATTTTGGAGCTCAATATCAACATAGTTAAGTATGACAAATATAAAATAAATTTTAAAATACTAGTTATGGAAAGATATGCAGTTTAATGTCATCCATACTAAATATTTAAAATATACAAAAATCTGCATTTTTGAAATAAATATCTATCTAGTTAAATTATAAAGAAACACAAATGGAGTAAGGAATTGATCTTGAAATTTAATGCTTTTTTGAATTTTACTGTCTGTGAAACATTCATGAACAATGTTTTCTTCTTTTTGGACTATAATTATGAACTATATAGTAATAAATCTGGGGTTGGGGATATGGCTTAGCAGTTAAGGCACTTGCTTTTGAAGCCTAAGGACACAAGTTCAATTCTCCATTAGCCACATAAGCCAGTTTCACAAGGTAGCTTATGCATTTGGAGTTCATTTACAGTGGAGTGCCCATTCTCTCTATATCTGCCTCTTTCTCTCTCTCTCCTCCTCTCTCCCAAATAAATAAATAAATAAATAAATAAATAAATAAATAAAATATTTTTAAGAAATACATAGATCCGAGCTGGAGAGATGGCTTAGTGGTTAAGGCGCCTGTCTCCTAAGCCTAAGAAAGCTGGTTCCAATCTCCAGCGGTTCCACTCTCCAGATCCCACGTTTAGCCAGATGCAAAGTGACTCAAGGGTGCAATGCCCCACTTGACCACAAGGGGGTTCACACATCTGGATGTCGTTCGCAGTGGCTGAGAGGCTGCTGGTGCTCCCATCTCTATTCTCTATCTGTCTCCCTCTCTCTCTGTCTCTCTCTGTGTCTCTTTCCAAAAAAAATAAATAAATAAAATAAATAAATAAATCTGATTTTGAAAGTTTGTTGATCCATGTTTTGAGATACAAATAAGAGCCAGCTTGTAACATATTACTAAATTTTATTTATTTAAATTTGGTCATGGATAATCATCAAATTCATTCTGACTATATTATTATTGTTGTTAAACATGCTCATCAAATTTCAGTACTAAAATTTTGCTTTTATTATTTCATGTATACAGTACATTTTTATTAACTTGATTATACCAGGCTGTACAATGAATTTTCATAACTTAGCCAACATATAACAGAAATCTGCAACCTCTGAGCAACTTTCCACTCTCCCATCCTAAACTTTGGCAAGATGTCATTGTATTCTATTTTTAAGAGGTCAAATATTTTATATTTTTCATATAAGTGAACTCATACAACATTTTCCATTCTGCTTCCCCATATTGTTCCAAATGACAGGATTATCTCTTTGTATATACTTTTGTACAAGCATACATCATTTTTATTCATTCCTTTATCTACAGTATTTACATTGTTACCATGTCTTACCTACTGTGAAGGATTCACAATGAACTTGCATGTGCATGTGCCACAAGATGGAAAGGCGTGTCCTGAACCATTGCCCCGACTTCCCCAGAGACTGACTGATACATTCATAACCTCGTGGTGAATACCAACAACTCCACTCCACTGAGGAGGACCCTCAGTAGAAAGAGGTCATCAAAGAGGAGTTACAAAATGATAACAGAGTGAAAGAGGACACACACATGTTTTGTTCATACAGTAAAGCACATAATAGATGAAAAAATAAAGTATTTAGAAGACGTAAAAAAAAATAATAGAAGGAAATACACTGAGAAGTGTGAATGTTTATTGGCAAAGCTGTGGTAGTTTGACTAGATATCCTCCAATATATTCAGTGTTTATTAGATTGTAGTTTGCATCTGCAGCCACCTGGCTAGAGGCTGTCGCTGGGTGGACCTTAGAGTCCAGTACTAAGGTGCTGTGGTGGGTTTAAAACTCCAATCTAAAGTGTCTAGTTCCACCTGGAGTTTCTGAAATGTGCTGTGTGTAATTTAGCTTTTGGCTTGTGTCTTCTCTCTCTCTACTTGAACTGTGAAAGCAAGCCAGCTTCTTCTGCCGTTATGGAACTTCCCCTGGATCCATAAGCTTCAATAAATATCCCTTCCTCCATAACTGTGCCTGGTCTGGAAGCTCATCTCAGTGAAACTGAAGCTGTCTACTACAGAAATTGGTACCAGAAGTGGGGTGAGATGAACATGACCATGTGGATTTTGGTTTGTTAGAATTTTTGTTTTGGAGGAATGGACACAGACTTGGTGCTTGCAATTGAAGCCACCTTCTGAAGTAGTAAGCCAAGTATTATGGACTATTCTGATAGGAGTTTGAGAATGCTAAATGCAGAGAGGATTGAACTTGGAGGCTTGGCTTATGAGGTTTCTAACAGGAAGGAAAGACTGCAGAGGACTTTTTTGGAACTGGGCCACTGGCATAAGGGCTGGCTGAATTCTGCTGCTGAGGCCAGGAGAGTTTGATCAAAGTTAAATTTATAATGGACTGATGTGCTCAGCTAAAGATATTGCTGGAGATTTAAGATTTTAAGTTGGAAAAACCTCAAGCAAGTTTAAAATTACTGGCACTGAGATTGATTTAAGTTACTGAAGCTACTATTGTCAAACACATTAGCAATCTTAAGGAAGATGGCTCAACTGCTTTGCATTAAAACAATGGAGAGGATGCCTTAACTATGATAGAAATGCAAACTCTTTTGGAAAGGGTTAAGTGGAGAAGGAACCTGCTTTTTAAGGTTATGATTTAATTTATCCCTGAATAAAGAATATGGCTGTGTCCTAAACTCCTGGAATCAGTTTGGGAAGCATGAAAAATATGTGGAATGGTTATAAATTGCACAAAGTTCCAGGAGCTTCTGCTGAGGTGTAGCATGAAGCAGGGCATGATGCCCTGATAGGCTGAGGCCTTTGGAAGATGGACCATGGTTTGTATGGAGACCCAATGATGTTTTGAGTATACTCTGCAAGAGCTACCATAGAGTGCACTGTTGGCTTGGAATGGAAGATTTCCCTGGACACTTTGCCCATCTGGAGGGGTACATTTGGAAAATCTGGAGACTGTCTGTCTCAGGTTGTATTGAACTTAATCTGCAGAACTTTGATATTTGTTTGATTGTTGATGAGTTTGTGTCTAGTCTCTCCATGCTATGCCTTATACCAATTGAAAATTTTTACTCTGTGCCTTTATATGTTGAAAGTATGTAACTTGTTTGACTTCACAGGACTCATAGCTAAGAGACAATCTTAAATCTCAGAGGAGACTTGGGACTTCAGAACTATTTTAAGTTGGTAAAGAGTGTGGAGACTTTTGTAATTGGACTGAATACAATTTACAATGTGTAATGCTTTTGAATCAATTGGGAGCCAGAGGCATAATGTGGTAGTTTAAATAGATATCCCCCAATGTACTCATTGTTTATTACTTTGAAATTTGCAAGTGCAGACACCTGGGTGGAGGCTGTGTCTCTGGGAAGATCTTAGGGTCCCGCCCTAAGGTGCAGTGGTGGGTTTAAAATTCCAATCTAAAGATATGCAAAGAACCTAGTTCTACTTGGAGTTTCTCAAGTGTGCTATATAACTTTTGACATTGGGGCTTGTGGCTTCTCTCTCTCTGCTTGGACCTGTGAAAACAGGCCAGCTTCTTCTGCCATTATGGAACTTCCCTTGGATCTGTAAGCTTCAATAAACATCCCTTCCTCCATAACTGTGCCTGGTATGGAAGCTCATCTCAGTGAACCTGAAGCTGTCTACTAAAAGAGCAGATGTAATTACTTTCATTTTGATGAATCTCCATATTGTTTCCATGGTGGCCATACAGATTCAAATTCCTACCAACAGTGTAGTAGAGTTCCCTTTTCTCTACATTCTTGTCAACAATTAGTTCCTGTCTTTTCGATAATAGAATTCTAATGGGTGTAAAATGATATCTCATCCTAGTCTTGACTTACATTGTCACTATAATTTCAAATGCTGAGCACTTTGGGGACATTTGTTGGTCATTTGCACATCTTCCTTTGAGAAATGTCCATACACAATCTTTGTTTATTTTTATCAAATTATTTGGGTGGTTGACTATTGAATAATTTGGTTTCATTATATAGTTGGTTGGTGCTCATTATTAGATATATGACTCACAAATGTAACCTTCCACTCTCCAGGCTGTACTTCACTCTGTCATATCCTTTGGTCTGAAAAGGCATTTTAGATTTTGCAATTCATTTTATCCATTTATTTTTTGCATGTGGTTTTGCTATCATACCCATGATATCATTATCCAGGTTATGTCAAGAAACTTGTCCTGGGCTAGAGAGATGGCTTAGTGGTTAAGGCATTTGCCTGCAAAGCCAAAGGACCCAGGTTAAATTCCCCAGGACCTACGTAAGCCAGATGCACAAGGTAGTGTATGCAGTTAGAGTTTGTTTACAGCAGCTGAAAGCCTTGGCATTCCCATTCACTCACTCTCCCCACCACTCCCTCTTTCTTTCAAATTAAATAAATGAATAAATTAAATAAATAAATAAATAAATAAATAAATGTTGTCTTTACCTTGTCCTCTAGTAGCCTTACATTTTCAAATCTCATTTTTAAGTCTTTAGCCCATTTGAGTTGATTTCTGTGTATAGTGTTAGGCATGTGTTCAATTCTATTTTTCTGTATGTGGATATCCAATTTTCCCAACATCATTTATTGAATATATTATCATTTCCTATTGATATATTTGTGGTACCCTTGTTGAAATTCAATTGTTGGTTTATATATGAATTTATTTCTGTTATGATTGTTTCACACATCTACATATGTAGTTCTATATAGTATGTACAGTATACTGTACTATACAATTATATATACAGTATTATATTCCCTTGATTACTTATGTCATATTTTTGAAGTAAAATGATGTGATGCTTCTGGCTTTATTTTTCTTGCTCAGAATTTTTTTGGCTGCTTAAAGTCTTTTGTGGTTTCATACAAATTTTAAGATTTTTTTTCACTTTTGGTGAAAACAATCATTATAAATATGAGAAGAATTATATGGAATCTACATATTGCTTTGAGTAGTATGGATATTTTAACAATATTAGTTCTTCTAATCCATTAACCAGGAAATATTTCTATTTCTCTCTGTCTTTAGTAATTTCTCAGGATTTTAGAGTTTTCAATTCATAGGTATCTCCTGCGTTAAATTTATTTCAAAGTATTTTTTATGCTAACATGACTGGAACTTTTAAAATTTTCTTTTTCAAAGAGTTTATTGTTAATACAAGAAATGATTAATTTTATTGTTAACCTTGTATCTTGCAACCTCACTATTTACTAGGTGATAATATTTTATCATACCTTTTTAAAAATTTTTTATTGACAACTTCCTTAATTGTAGACAATATCCCATGGTACTTCCCTCCCTCCCCCAATTTCCCCTTTGAAACTCCACTCTCCATCATATACCCTCCCCTTCTCAATCAGTGTATCTTTTCATTTTGATGTCCTTTCCTCCTATTATGATGGTCTTGTGTAGGTAGTGTTAGGCACTGTGAGGTCATGGATATCCAGGCCATTTTGTGTGTGGAGGAGGACGTTGTAAGGAGTCCTACTCTTCCTTTTGCTCTTACATTCTTTCCGCCCCTCTTAGGCAATGGACCCTGAGCCTTGGAAGGTGTGTTAGAGATGTTTCAGTGCTGAATACTCCCCTATCCCTTCTTCTCAGCACCATGGTGCCTTCTGTGTCATCCCAAGGTTGCCACCATCTGAAAAGAGAAGCTTCTCTAACCAAAAGTGAGAGTACCATTAATATATAAGTGTGGGCATTGAGTAGTGCTTACTGGGCAATTTGGTGAGCATAGTATATACATTTAGCCAGACACCAGAAGACATTACACCCCTAGGGCTCATGACTACCCCTGTCATAGGTAGTATTGTTATGTAAGAATTTTGTCATCTGAAGACACAACTATAACACACTCCTCACATCTCAATTCTGGTGTCATTATTGCCCTGTCTTGCCCAATTACTTTAGTGAGTACTCCTCACTATGTATGTGAGTATGTGATAGAAGTGGTGAATGTAGGCATCCTTTTCTTGTTTTTGGACTAAAACTTTCCTGTTTTATTCAACTGAGTACATTTTTTCCCATGTGCTAGTCATACATTACTTTTGATGGCTGATTTAAATTTTTACAGTGGAAATTCAATATACTGCTTCTTGTCCATGGTGAACTTATTGCTAAAGTATTACTAATATTTACGAAAAATTGAATCTAGTACTCCTGTGATGCTAGATATTGAATAATTCTCCCTTGAATAGATATTGAATAACTACTCCCCTGGCCATCTTATTCTAATCTTCTGTGGGCAAATTTATTAAATTACATTTGTTCATAAGATCATTTATGTCATATGGATACTGTGTGTGCACAGACTTGAGCAATGACATTTTAGTTTAATAATATCTGTTGCACCAAAAGTAATTTCCCCAGTTCCACTTCTTATTTTATGAGTGTGCTTTCTCTCTATTTTGTTTTCTTCTATTTATAACAACTTTCTAACTTGGTTTTACTTCTACCAATGGCAAATGAGTAGATTATTGTTTTAATACTTCTCTCTTTTCTAATGTATGTTTTGAGTTACATTCTTTTTAATATTTCCCTCTTCAATTTTTATTGTTTGTCATTCTAATTTATTGAATTGTGTGCTTAACACATTTTAAAAAAATTGGCACAGTGTGAATTAAAAAATATATTCTTGGGCTGCATAGATGGCTTAGCGGTTAAGTCACTTGCCTGCAAAGCCAAATGACCTAGGTTCAATTCCCCAGGACCCACTTAAGCCAGATGTACAAGATGGCTCATGTGTCTGGAGTTAGTTTGCAGTGGCTATAGGCCCTGGCCCACCCATTCTCTCTCTCTCCTTCTCTCTCCCTCTGTCTGACTCTCTCCCAAATAAATAAAAAAATTAAAACTTAAAAAAATATGTTCTGTTAATGTTATATATTCTTTTCTATTCACTCCTTATTTATTTTCTAGTTTTTCTATTATTAATTTTTAATTAATTTCTTCTTATATCTTTAAGGTATACAACATGACATTATGAGATACATAAAGATAGTAAAAGTAAAGTAAATGAACATATCAAACTCACACATGATTATCCATTTTGTGATAAGAGTTGCTAAAATCCACTCATTTAGTAAAAGTCTACTGTAATATAAAACATTAGTTATAACCCCTACATTTTACATTAGGCCTCCAAATGTGTCATACTTTATTAAGGAATATGTCTTCTGTGTCATGTTTGGTTTCTAGAATGCACTGAGGATTCATTCAGACTGACATTATTATGATTAATGGCATTAATACCAAGGATACCTTTAATGTATAAACATGTACTTTAGATTCATTTAGGCCATCCTAAATTTTACCTCCTCAGATTACATGATCTCTGTGATAGACACAGTTAAGAGTTGGCATTATACTTAATATGTTAGATATATCCTCTAAGTAGTATTTATTGCTAAATAAGAATTCCTTTAAAACAACATAATAGGGCTGGAGAGATGGCTTAGAGGTTAAGGCGCCTGCCTCCTAAGCCTAAGAATGCTGGTTCTAATCTCCAGTGGTTCCAATCTCCAGGTCTCGCATTTAGCTACATGCAAACTGATTCAAGGGCGCAATGCCACACTTGACCAAAAGGGGGCACACACATCTGGATTTTGCAGCAGCTGAAAGGCTGCTGGAGTGCCCATCTCTATCTGTCTTCCTCTCCCTCTCTCTATCTCTCTCTGTCTCTCTCTCTCTCAAAAAAAAAAAAACAACAACAACAAATGTCATGATAGAAGTAATCATATTATATTTAAAACATCTATCTATGATGAATCTACAAAAACTGTCACTTGTGTGCTCTGGTGAGCTATGTTTTATTTAAGGAATATATGCAAAACTAGTAGATTGAATTATTAACAATATTTACTCTGGTATGAGTGAGCTGGCTAGTAAAAAACAGTAAACACACATAATTATACACATGCATACAATAATCATATTAACTGAACTGGCTCTTATTCATATAAAGCACTCTATACAGGCTAGAAAACTGTTTTGCTTACGGGGCAGGTTTATATGTGGCCATAAGTCACCATAGGCAAACATTAAAAACATCCGTTCTATTTTGCTACTGTATATACAAAATGAAATAAAATGAAATGTAGATGTTTTTATGTTCACTTTATATTTCCTGTTCAAGATGTGTTCATTTGATCTGTAGATAAGTTAAGATATGGCAGAGTATTTCAAGTTGGTTTAGAGTTTAAGATTTTAATAGTCAAATAGAGAAAAATTGGAGGAAAAAATGTAATAAGGCTGTGTCCTCTCAGAGCTTCTTGTGCAGGACAGTTACTCTTACTATCTGTTACCACACAAAAAAGCTACCTTAAAAATAAATAAAAATAAAAACAGAGCCACAGTCATGGAGAGACCTCACATGGGAGCCAAGAAAAAATAAAGTAGGTTTCCACAGAAACCTTCAAAGTTTCTCAGAACCAGCACCTATTTTGAGGCAAATAAAGAGCTACCAAGGTGTGGTGACCCCATGTGATAGGCAAAGCCCAAATACTTGCTTTAAAGACACAGAAAGGCAGGAACTATTATGCAGCTTTTCCCAGGTGTTTGCTTAGGGCAACATATGGGACACAGAAATCAAATGTGACCAAACAAAGATTTCATTTGCCATGGAAGAGATCCCCACTGGGAATGATAAACTTACTAATCATGTTCATGAATATTTGACTTGCTTGCTTCAAAATATGAGGAAAAGAGAATTTATGCTGGCATTTTCATACTGGTGTTTGTTCTTTGCTTTGTCCAATGCAATATGCTAGAGTAACATACAGGAGCTGAATGTGTATGTTGAAGGGAGCCGTTGTGTATCTTAACACTGTAATATATTCCTTTGAATAGAAAACACTCCTGCTTTGCATATGGTTAGAGTTTATCCCAGATTTACATTCAAGCCTCATATCAAAAGCAAGCAAAAAGTGAATTTTTAAAGCCAACAGCTCAAATGTTGTCCTTGCATTTTAATTCTTTGCTACATGTTCCAAGCTATAAGTTAAAAGCAGAATATGCATATGTGTGTATATGTGTGTGTGCATGTGTGTATGTCTATGTGTGTGTGTTTATCAATTTCTTTACCAATATCCAGTTAGGTATATTTAATCTTTAATGTTGAAATACTATGTTGTCCTCTATAAAGATCATGGCCAGGAACTACACAATTAAGTTCTAAAAAAAAAAAAAAAGTATTATTTTGTGATGTCCTACATTCATATCTATCCTCAACTTCATGCAAGCTGCCTGTGGTCCACAGGACACCAGTTGACCATTCCTGGTAGGTTATTTCTAAATCTTGTCTAGTGTGGATAGTGTTGCAACGAACACTTTAATGTTTCAAAAATCTCTTTGAAATCTTAATTTCAGTTCCTCTGTGTGAATACCACAATGAGGACTGCCAAAACATGATAAGTTCTACTTTTAGTTTCTTTGAGGAATCTCCATTCTTTTTTTTCCATAATAGCTAGTCTATTTTTGCCTTCCTTCCAATGGCTTATGAGAGTTCCCACATCTCCAGTCATAGAAAGACAAATGCTTTAATGGTTTTAGCTATAAGAAATGTTTAAAATCATCAAACTTGTAAAATGTTTGCTTCTGTGGGAACAAGGTGGAGAAGAGTTGATAATTTATAGAAATAAAGTTTTACTAATGTGAAAGGAATAAGTTACAGAGATTGATTAAATAATATGGTGACTATATTTAATAATATTGGGGCTGGAGAGATGACTCAGTAGTTAAGGAACTTGGCTGCAAAGCCTAATGACCTGGGTTTGATTCACCAGTACCCAAGTAAAGCCTGATGCACAACATGGTGAATGCATCTGAAGATCGTTTGTAGGCTAGAGGCCCTGGCGTGCTCATTCTCTGTGCCTGTCTACTTTCTATCTCTCTGTTATCAAATAAATAAATTTAATTTAAAAAATGATAATGTACATTTCAAAATCTGTTATAATGGGCTGAGAAGTTAGGTCAGTAGATAAAGTGTTTGCCATGAAAGTGTGAGAAGTGGAGTTTGAATCCCCAGCACCTGTGTGAAAACTTGAGGGTGTCATAGCAGTTTATCTGTTATCTTAGAACTTGGGAAAAAGAGACAGGGCCTCCTCATGGCAAGCTGGCTACACTAGCTTCACCAATGAAAGCTAAGTTCAACTGAGAGAACCTGCCTCAGTAAATAAAGTGAGGAGTAATCAAGGAAGACATCCAAAGTGGACCTTGGCCCTCCTCATGTGCATACATGTGCATGCACACACATGCACACACACATATGTTAGAATGGGACTTATGGTAAGCGTTTATACCATAATACATTTTAAAGAAATTTTTATATTTGTATTCATCTATTTTCAAGAAGAGGGAGAGAGAGAGAGACAGAAAGAATGGGAGTACCAGGGCCTCTAGCCACGTGAAAGGAACTCCAGATACATGTGCTTCCTTGTATATCTTGCTTTGCATGGGTATTGGAGAATTGACCCAGGTCATTAGGCTCTGCAAGGAACCACCTTAACCATTGAGAAATCTCTTCATCCCCTGATAAATACATTTTTTAATTATAGCCATGCAGTTGGGACTATAATGAAGATACTTGACCATCCTTTTCCCCCTAGTTTATAATTTGAAAGAAATACATAAAATTATTTGTATTTTTCATATATAGCATGAGAGTGGGAAGGCCATACTGTGAAATGGGTAAAGATAGATAATTAATATATTCATCATCTCATATAATTATCATGGTGATATTTATTACTACCATCTAAGTTTGTCTCAAGGATACAATCTATCATCATTACCCACAGTCACCATGCTGTACAATAGAGTTCTTGAACCTGAATTTTGAATACTTTAACCAACATATCCTATCCCTCTACCTTTCACAGTCATTCTCACATCCACAAAAACCATTCTATATTCTTATTTCTTCAGATGAATTTCCTCAGATCCTACCTGTAAGTGAGATTGTACCTTTGTCCCTGCTAACCTGGCTTATTTTACTTAACATCATCTCCAGGTTTATCTGTGATGGTATCTCTACAGATTATACAAATTTTCTCCTCTCAAATGACCACTGGAGTGTTCCCACCTTGTGTTCATTAGTAGAACAGCTTGTAAATACTCATATATTTTTAACAACCATGTCTTCAAGAAATATCCAGAATGATTTACTATTTAGGAAAATAAGTTCCTTTCTCTTTTGAGGAGCATCATAAAAGATGCCCATTATGATTAATTGTTGAGGATGGGTGCTCAGAATAATATCTCAGCAGCTCCACTCTTCTCTTACAGCTCAGCCTTTGGCCGGTATCTCTAACACAGGTGCTCTTATTTGGATTCCTAACACAGTTGCATTGTGTCATTCTTTTGTTTGGGGGATATGAGAAAGATTATTTTTGATATTTAATTGACATTTAATAATTGAAAATATTTATACAGTGGTGTGCTATTTCAACTCATGTCAGCAGTATGTACTAATAAAATAGATACTCTATTCTGCTAATTCTTCAAAAACATATAATAGATTAGTGTGAACTGCAATGGCCCCACTGCTGTGTAACACTAGAACTTAATCTTTCCAACTAACTGTTTGGTGTCCATTATCCAACCTTTGTCTCTCCTGTCTCCTACCCTGGATAAGACTGTCTTTCTAAAGATGCATTTGCACATACTCAAGCTTGAGTGTTACAATAGCAGATAGATTGACTATTTCACTGGTTTAATCCATAAACAACTAACATGAAGGCAAAGCAGTTTAGAATCATATGCCTTTGCCCACTAACTTCTCTTTTTCATTTTTTGCTCATAGTTGATGTTGAACATTACCCTGTCAACTCTTCAAGTATTTGACTACAAAATATGCTTGGTAAATAATATAGGGAGATTAACTAAATAGCACATAATTGCCACAAATTTAGAGTCCTATAAAAGAATATATTTTATCCATGATTAGAAGGCTTGCAGACTTTCCAAATCCATTTTAATATATTTGACAGTAAGCCATGGGAAATTTTAAACAGCAGAAAACGCTTATTCAGAATTTATAATGTCAGCTGTAGATTACTGTATTATTAAAGACTTCAGAGCATGAAGCTACTAATTTGTTTCCTTTTCCTAAACACACATTCTCTCACCCAGCACAGTGTTACCACCTCCCGATCAACAACAAATTTAAACCTCCCAATGTTGAAAGCTGCATGGAATCGAAATTGAAGTTGATTTTTAAACTTTGCCACTCTAACAAGATATATCCAGTTCTGGCACACACTCAAACAAGTCAATTAAGTAAAGCAATGAAGCAGTACAGGAAACTCTAAATTTCCCCCTCTTTTATTTTTTTTCTTTACTTAATTGGTGCCAAGGAAGCCTGGACCTACTATCTCTAGCAAGGGAATTGTCTGAAGTAATTGTCTGAACAGCTTCTAAATGTCACCAGGAAAAAAAAGTGGGGGGTGGGGGGAAGCCTTCAACTCCTCATACCAGGACTGGGCTCCACAAAGATGGCATTGTTATCTAGGAGCAACTGGACACCCCTATTTGGACCTTACACCAGTTTTAAACTGGTTGTCAGAAGAACAAACACTGATGAATGAATACCATTCCCATGCATTCCTTCTCTCCAAATATTTGTGTTTATTTTAAAGTATCAAATACCATCCTGATTCCACTTACCATTCATTCTAACTTACTTTTCCAAGAAGAGCTTATGGCAATAATTACCCATTGTTCCCTGGCCATGAGATTGTGCTTAGTTTCCATGCAGATCAGACTTAACATGGTAGAGAATTGACAGTCTGAGGGCAGCCCTTTACAAGTTGGATGTAGTAGGTGCAACTTCCTTGCTGATGCAGTGGTACAATGTATAGCATGTAATCTACCATCTTCCAAAGGGTTCCATCAAGGATTGGTGCCCATCCTTGAAATAACATGATAACGAATGCTTCAAGTTCAAGTTCCTTCCTTCTGTCTCATTCCCAAATCCACCAACGCCTTTTGGAATGACTTTTTTTTTTTTTTTTTTCATTCAAATATTCCTGTAGGTCTTCCTTGTCAGGGAATCTAATCAAATGCAGAACCTAAAGTGAGTAAGAACATGGATTCTGAAATCAGAACACCAGGGCTCCTGTGTCTCCATCACACTAGCTGCATGATTTTGGAAAGCATATTTATCTTTGCATTATTTTCTTTCTGATTAGTCTTCTGTTGGGGTTATCAGATGGAATAACACATGTAAAGTACAAATAAAATAGCAGGGAACACATAGTATGCATCCAACAATTCTTATCTACTATTGCTTTTATTGCTATAGCCAAATATTGAGCTAAGTTCCAGGGTTAAAAGGAATAAATAGTGATACATTAGCTAAATAAGATAAAAAGAATGGTCTCCAAACTCAACTTGCTCATAATCTAGTAGAAAGCTGGTTCAAAAGTCAGAATGAAATCAATTACAACTGCAATAGCTATGTATGAAATATAGTTTCTTTTTATCTGCTATAAATGTGAGTAGATTTCTACTTGGCAAAAACACAGCCATATGTCAAAGCATAGTTGGAAAGACACATAAGTCTTATTAGTCAAGTAAACACTATAGACATAGTATAAGACCAACACTTGACAGGTGTCACAGTTATGTCCAAGGAGTCATCACTGGTAGGTTGCCCATTTTCCAATAAATAACTTCCCATCCATGATCATTCACGTGACCCTAACTTCACTCAGTAAGCCAAAAACAAACAGACAAAACACTGCATGAAAGGAAAATGGGCATCTAATGTGAAAAGGAAGAGTTGTAGTGGGGAGGGTAAGGGAAGAGAAAGCATGCTTGGAAGAAATGTGATAACAACACATTACAGGTGTGAAAGTACCAAAAATTAAAAAAGAGAACACTTTAAATTGATCCTGCTTCAAATTTATATTTTACAAATGCAGGAGCCTTGATTAATCAAATTGCATATTTTATGTGTCTGCTTTTTTGTTTTTAAGTTAGTCTAATCTGTACTGAACTAAATGTCAACTCCTGTTGAAGCCTCTGTTCATTACCTGTTCCCCTTCAATCTGGTAAAGAGTATCTGAGGGAAAAATGACATAGTGGCTGCTATATTAGTCACTGCTCCAATACAAATATTTGATTCCATCGTCACATTTCCATAGTTTATCCTTGGAATGCAGTTATCTGAAGAGTCCTCTATTATCCCAAAGGACAACATGATCCAAGATGACAAGAAAGATGTGGATGGTGGAGCGGAACTGCTGAAACCAAGCCAGATAATGAAGTGTGCCAGGCCTGCTGCTCTGATTGTGCCTTCTTCCCTCTGTTCTCTATTAGATAAAAACATACCTAATGGAAAATGTATTAATGAAGATACTTCATTATCTCCTGGAGCAGGACCCAATTGGCTTGACGCTACATCTATGTTTGATTCTGGGATAGAGTCCAGGGTCAGATGCCGTGTGGTGCATTCAGTAGATTGAGAGGAAAAAAGTTTACTCAGTGGCTCAAATCCAGAAGTGAGTCTGACAATAGCAGCCCCTGCTCTAATTAGAAGGAGAATCTGTTCCTCCTCTGCGCTGCCTCCTTTACTTCTTCCAGTCACCTCAAATAATGACAATATTAATAATAAATGTTAAAAGAAAAGAATACAGAAAACAAAGATTTTGTGACCCTAGTTCTCATCAACACCTTCGTGTGAAGTACCTGAAAGGCATCAAAATGAAACCAGGAAAATGGGCTGTTTGCCCTTTAAGAATTTTTTTTCCAACTATGTTTATAAACTGACTAGCTGGCATAAGCTCACAGGCATTAACAACTCTATAGATGATCAGTCCCTTTAGTTCCTTTGAAAACATATGCATTTGAAGCTTTTCTTCCCTTTGAATGTGGAACACTGATGAAAGAAATTTTGTTGTTGCTAACAGGGAGACCCACTGTGCTATAACTTGAAAGCCCACCTGGACTTTAAAGTTGAAGCCTCAGCCCAGCCCTTGGGGAAAGAAAAAAAAAAAGTAAATTAAAAAGAGCAGATCTGAACTACTTTGAGGAAAATCTCAAGTTCCATGAGTGAATAATTAGAGAAAATCACAGTTCTGCCTTCCTACCTTCTCCATTTCACTGTTCTCCTTGGCAAGACCTTGCCATCCTGGGAAACCAGAATCTATTCTTTCCCTCTAAGACCGTGCAATTGAAAATGTGGGCATTCTCAGATGGCTGGCACACACATGAACCACGGAGCTTACCATTTGTGCCACACAGTTTTAGAAACTCATGTCTGCGTGTTCATTCTTCAATGAATAGTATTCTCATTACAGATAAGAAGGTGACTTTCTAAGACTTCAAAACAGCCAGTGACACAATTGTTTCTTCACATGTTGACAGCACTTGTTTCCTATACTCGTTTTGAGAAGTCCATAACTCCTCTTCAATCTTAGCAGCCCAAGTAGAACTATGTGCCATTTATTTGAGATTGATATACATACAGCTCTGCCCCTCTTCATTTGTTCTGACCCTTGAGGTGAAATACTCATCTTGGCTTCCCGATCTCCTTTGATACTTCTATTGCTGGATCTTGGAATTGTCCCTCGAAAGTGACCTTTCCCTCCTCACTGAACTCACTATGTTCTCCTCACTTTCTCCTTCACTAGCCTGCTCACTCTGCCTACCTGTTGAAGCTTCCATATTAGAAATATTTGTAGTTATTAGAGAGAAAGAGGCATGCCAAAGCCTCCTACAGCTGCAAACAAATGCACCAATTTGTGAATCTGGCTTTATGTGGGTTCTGGGGAACTGAACCTGAGTCATCTGGTTTGGCAAGCAAGTGCCTTTAACTGCTCAGCAATCTCTCCAGCACAAGCTTCCCTATTTGTGTGGTAACCCCTCAGCACATCTCCTGAACTGCTGAGAACCAATCCTCCTCCATTCTTTTGTCAGCATATGAAGTAAGTGGAGAGCTTGTGTGTTTTTTTTTTTTTTTTTTTTTTTTTTTTTTTTTTTTTTTTTTTTTTTTTAAGGAGAATGAACTGATTATCAGGCATCAGTGAAATTCATGGTACAGTCGTGACACATCATTCTGAGTCTATTTGTTAGCTGGTTTGTTTCATTGTCCTTTGTTTACTTTTCATGTTTCTGAGGAGGGAACACATGAAGTTTCTGTTGCCCAACATCACATTTACTTGACCCACATCTGATTTCAGTCACAGGTTTGTGGCCAAGTTATGAGGCTCCTCCCACTGCCCTCTCCGCATATCTCTCTGTTTCTGCCTCGCAGGCTCTGGATCCTGCTCAGCCAAAGTGAAGGCAGTCTTCAATGGCAAACCTGTTAAAAGACCTGGAAAAAAATTCCCCCAAATAGGGGAAAAAAGTCAATGGACTAATTTGTACTCTTTTATTCCTTGTTGATTCTAGGAGAGAGGGAGGAGAAGAGAGAAGAGGGACACACACATGTGTATCTCTCACACAGATTATGCAATGGAACTCCAGTTCCTGAAATCAATTGCTGCTTTACTTTGTGCTTTTCTGTGACCTTAACACTGAAAACTTTATTATTTTCTTCTTTCCATCATTCTTCTTTATGCCTATAATCCAGTTTTAAAAATTTCTTGTAATTTGTAAAGTAAAGAAGATTCTTTAGCCAAGAGTGAGAGTAGCTTGGGTTAGAGGGGGTGTGCAAAATTATTTGAGAGATTTTTGGTGTGTGAGCTGACTCTTTTTTAAAAAAAATTATTTTCCTTTATTTATTTGAGAGAGAGAAATCAGCAGGCAGGGAAAGAGAGAGAGAGACAGAGAGAGAGAGAGAGAGAGAGAGAGACAGAGACAGATAATGGGCACACCAGGACATCCAGCCCCTGCTAACAAATTCCAGATGCATGTGCCCCCTTGTGCATCTGGCTTACATGGGTATTGGGGAGTTGAACCTGGGTCCTTTGCCTTTGCAGGCAAGCACCTTAACCACTAAGCAATCTCTCCAGCCCCATAGCCCACTCTTTTTCTCCAGACAGCAGTGGGGTATTTGCTCTGAAGTCTGAGTTTCCTGACCATCAGATGCTCACTTGGTTCCCATTCTAGTTCTACATCCCTATTTCTGGTGCTCACTACCCTTTTCTCTCATTTCTAATTGATCCCAGTTAGGGACCACAGATGAGACAGTACATACAACATGTGTCTTTCTGTGCTTCTGTGACCTCTCTTAGAATGATTTATTTTTCCAGCTCCATTAATTTTCTTGCAAATTTTATTATTTCATTTTTCTTTGCCACTGAGAATTCTACTGTTTACATGTACCACATCTTCATTATCCATTTCTCAGTTGATGGGCATCTAGTTGTTTCCAATTCTTAGCTATTGTGAATAGAGCAGCCACAACCTTGGCTGAGCAAATATCTTTAAAGAAAGGAGAATGAAGATCCGTTGATAAAACAAGAATATAACCAACTGCCCATCAGGAGGCTTGCCACTTCTTCCACATCTTCCAAGGCCCAGGAGAACTTGCAGTGGAGGCAGCTCCGTGAACACTGCTCTTACTGCGGCCTGATGCTCAGCACCAGGGTGATGGTGGCAGACATGGGGATCAAGCAGAATCTACAAAGTAGTAATCTAGAGGCTACAAAGAACTCAACACTAAATCAGACTACCAAAGGGTCTGCTGTGGCTCAGGAAACATTGTGGAAAGGGGGTATAAACATTGTAAGAGTCACAAAGTGTGTAGGAATAGCCTGAGGTATGATACCCCTACTAAAATATTGGGGCAGATGGAGGCCTTCATGAACCCACAGTGAATCCCATAAACCCACTGGGAAGGGACCCAGGGAAATGAGAACAAGGGGTGAGGTAATAATAGAATATTATCTATATCTATATAAAATAAAATCAAGAAAATACTTGCCAACTGAAATACTGATACCCAACCAAGGGAAGCAAAACTGGGACTCCATACATAGTTCAGAAACATATACTCCGTAGGAAATTCTGTGATTGGGCTGCAGCGATGTTGATATAAACATGAGTGTTGGTGATTGATAGAGGAAGTGATAATGCATGATTTTAATTAAAATTGCCCCACTTCTAAGATGGTAACTTTTAGGAGATGAGAAATGGGTATGGCAGTGCATGCCTTTAGTCCCAGTACCCGGGAGGCTGAGATAGGAGGATCGGTGTTAGAGTCTAGCTTAAGACTACATAGTGAATTCTAGGTCAGCCTGGGCTAGAGCGAGACCCTACCATGAATTAAAAAAAAAAAAAAAAAGGGAGAAATGTTAGGTCATGAGGTAGAGCACGAGTGAAAAGCACGTGCAGAGGGATACGCAGTGGTTCCCGCACTTGATGGCTTGGTGCAAGGCAACAGCAATTTTAAGCATCGTGGAGCTCATTGGGTTTTGTTAACTGCTTCAGACACCAAAACAAAAACAAAGAGAGAGAGAATGGTAACTTTCTATCTGTCAGCTCTAGCCTTGGCATGCTGTGACTGAGAAAGATTTTCTTGGCAACATTTAAAGAGATCCTCGTTTTCTGATTTGTTGATTATTACAGTATGTTAAATGATACCCTCTTCCAAGTCCTTCTCAAGGGGGTCCAAATGAAAGGTGATTCATCGCATGAGCATTTCCTGAGTCATTATACTGGTCACTGACTTGTATAGAAGAAAGGTAGATTTAGGTAGGCAGTCTGAGGACTCTACCTCCTGATTGGGTCAGGAATCTTGAATAAACAACTCTAGACAATAAAGACAAGAAAACCAGGGGAGAAGCGTAGAGTTGAGTAAAAGGAGTGAAATGAACGTGCAGATCTTCAAGTCTTATTTCAATGCCCAGAAGAGAGCCCCAACTGTGGATAAGGGGCTAAAGAGTCAAATAGACTCCATGACTTACTCAGAGGTTGTCAACCAGTGTCTGTCTGTCCTTAGCCATCCCAGGGCCCGTGCAGTGGGGCTATGAAAGGAGCCATCATGGTGGCAAGGATAGATACTCTGTGTGAGCTCTATGCTCAAGGCCCGCCTAGCCACTGCTGCTGTCAAATACCTGAGCCAGCCATCAGCAGTGTCCAGAGATAAATCTCAAAGCTGTTACTGCCTCTAAGAGACAAGACAGCCACTTGGTGTCAAGTTGAGGCCAGTAGATCCCTTCAACCTTGAAGGACCAGTGATTAATCCTCACTAAAATGACAATTGGTTCAAGTATGTATTTGAATTTATCCCTTGCAATCATGTTTATTTTTTCTTCTGAGTTTGGTACCCCTTGCTACCATACTGGTCTAGTTTATAAAATCTGAGGGCGCACAAAACTAATATTAATCTGATTTAATTTCACAGATCCTGCATTATATTGCTATGGACCTAAAAGACTCATTTGAAAGCAAGGATGATGTAACACCACACTCATTCTCAGAGTATTTACTTTTCTACCATATACTTTCTTATCCCAAGCAGATGTGCTGATATAATTGTAATAAATGATTAAAGGCTCATGAAAAGCACCGGCTTTTGGATGACACTCTGTGGGGTGGAAAGCTGTTCCCAAGGATGCTGTGTATGCAGTAAACCAATGACACAACTAATGACTGAAACATATTGGAATAGAAGTCATGATACTTTCTTTAAATTTTATAAATGCATATATGTGTTAATGCAACACAAAGATAATATGGTTTCAAGATAAAATTGTACATAGGGAAAAGAATATTGTGTCTATGACAGTTAAAATAAATATATAGTTTTTTCTTCATTTTCCCAGCAACCAAATGCAACGTTTATTTTATGTTTTGTTCCAAAAATATTAAGCTTTACTGGATTTATTATTGTTTCCAAGAAAGAAATGCTTCTACCAAGACATCAGGGGAGCATTCCATTGAACCCTAAGTTATAACTTTGCCTGTTATTTTGGGTTCCACTGATGGCAGTTTACCTTGGACTGAAGGTTTGTGTTCTGTCAAAAGTCAAAGTATGAAGCTTAATCTCTAAGTTGATGGTATTTGAATGTGAGGCCATGAGGAGGTAATTAACTCATGAAAGTGCATCCCTTGTGATGGAATTGTGGTCTTACATGAAGAAGCACCAGAGATAGTCTCTCTCCCTGTCAGGTAAGGAAACTGGAAGACAATGACATTTTTCATGGAAAAATGGAAAGGCCCTCACCAGGAAATAAACAGGATGATATCTTGATCCTGGACTTCCTAGCTTCCGTATTGTGAGGAACAGAAGTCCAAGCCACGCAGTCTATGGTATTTGTTACAGCAGCTCAAAGTGATGAAACAGGTTAAACAGTGTTGGATATGATGAGAAATTGAGGCAGCCACTATATCATGGAAATGAGGAAGACTATGTTTGGAATGCATCTGTTATGGTTTGGGTGTGAAATTTGCTCCCAGGATCATGAACTGGAGGCTTGGTCCCCAGCTTCTGGTATTATTGAAATGTAAGGACACTGGGGCCTCAAGAGGAACGAATCCTCTGACATGTTCATAGTGGACAATGGTCTCTTCACCTTCTTCTCCTTTCCTTACCTTTCCCTTCCTTTCTACCTGTCTCTGTAAATTTAATTTTTCTCTATTTTTATTTTATTTTATTTTATTTTATTTTATTTTATTTTATTTTATTTTATTTTATTTTATTTTATTTTATTTATTTTAGCTTTTCAAGGTAGGGTCTCTCTCTAGCCCAGATTGACCTGAAATTCACTGTGTAACCTCAGCGTGATCTCAAACTCACAATGATCCTTCTATCTCTGCCTCCCAAGTGCTGGGATTAAAGGCATGTGCCACCACAATCAGTTTTAAATATTTCATTTATTTTCAAAAGAGATAGAGAGAGAGAACACACATGGGCATGCCAGGGCCTCCTGTCAATGAAAAGGAATTTTAGATGCATGCACTACTTTGTGTATCTGGCTTTACATGGGTACTGAGAAATTGAACAAAGGGCCATCAGGTTTTGCAAGCAAGAACCTTTAATCTCTTAGTCATCTGGCCAGCCCATTTACTTTCCTTTCCCCTTCTTTCTTTCCTTCCTTCCTTCTTTCCTTTCTTCCTTCCCTCCTCCTTCTTTCTTTCTTTCTTTGTTCCTTTCTTCCTCCCTCCTTCCCTCCCTCTCTCTTTCCCATTCTTTCTCTCTCTCACTTTCTCCCTTTCATTCTTTCTCTCTTTGTCTCTCCCTTTCTTCTTTCTTTCTTTCTTTCTTTCTTTCTTTTTTCTTTCTTTTTTCTTTCTTTTTTTCTTTCTTTTTCTTTTGTCTTCTTCATTGACCTATATCTCTCCCATCTCTCTCACCCTTTCTGTCTCTTTTGCTTTCTCTTACCAACCTGGCCAATATGAAGGGAGTAGTCATGTCTGTACTATAAATTTCCCCCACCATTCTATCCCATTCCACCTCAGGACCAAGGCAATAGAACAAATAAATCTTAAGCTGAAAATTCTAAAACGAACCATGACCCAAAACAAATATGTTTCTTAAACATTTTCCATGGTACAGAAAGCTAACTGCTTAAGCTGTTATCATTTATTTTATTAACACAAGTTCCTGGAATTAATAGGGAGTAGAAAATTAAAGTATATATTCTGATGATTGCAAAAAAATAAATTCAGGAGACTGTAACTGAGAGATGAGGGATTGGAACATGACAACATGTATGAACTCTAAAGACTGAATGTCTCCCAAAGTAACAGAAATCTAGAATGGGGAGGTAACAGCCCTCTCAGAACACTGAGGCAGGGTAGCCACAATGAAATGCCTACCTACAGCATTGCAGTACCTCCCCCACTTGCTCTTAAAATTCATAACTAAAATGAATTTCAAATTTTTGCAATATTTTTCCTTTTAGTTTTTAAATTGCTCCCAGAAGTTCTTGCCAGGCCCAGTTCCCAATTCCAACACCTGTAACCCAATATTACATCTTCCTAAAATGTGTTATTGATTTTCCCCTTCCCTGCCTTACTCCCTCCCCACTCATACAACTGCCTCTTAAGATTATTTCATAAAGAACCTGTCCATAACTTAGTTAATATCACATTAACATTATACAATCCAAAATTTACATTTTATAAGCATGCATAAATTTAAATGTTATACGAATACTATATGGTTTCAAAAATAATATATTTATGGAAAATAAACTATGTGCTTACATCAGACTGCTCTGACCAAGTTAAGCTTAACATTTTCTTCAGCTTGACCAAACTTTAAACAGATTTCCCCTCTGCCTCCATGTCCCTAACTCCCTTCTCTCAAAGTATTTACTTATAATTGCAAATTATGATATTAACTGCCTCTTTGAGTAATAATCTTCTGCAAGCTTCTTATCAGTTTAAAAACCTAGAAATGCCTTTCCTAACAACCAGGCAGCCATCCTTTGAAATGTGGTCATCAAGGAGAGCTGTGCCCCAGCTTTGAAATCTCCGTGGAAAAACAGGAGGGGAACTGCCATGGATTCCTTCTGGCACCAAGCTGAGAGAAACTGTCTGCTGCCTCCAAGGAAGGACCAAGTTTCCTTTTCCTTTGGGTAAAGGCAATTAGCAAACACAGATGGCATACAATTCTCCCAAAAGCAGCTCTTAAAACCTCATCATTTTTTTTTTTTTTTTTTTGTAGAGATAGAGAGAGAGTGAGAGGGAGACAAATAGAGAATGGGTGTGCCAGCAGCCTCTCAGCTGTTGTGACCTAACTCCAGATGTGTCTCCTCCCTTGTGGGCAAATGCAGCATTGCACCCTTCCATCTCTTCTCGTCTGGCTAAAAGTGGGACCTGGAGATGGGAACTGCCGTTCTTAGCCTTAGCAGGCAGGCGCCTTAACCGCTAAGCAATCTCTCCAGTCCTCATCAAGTTTTTAATTCAGCTGAGTGCAGACTGAATCCTGGTTTATGGCAATACCTGGACAAAAGTCTCCTCTATCTGTTGGACTTTTTCTAGTCAATTTATTCTTCAGCTCTAAAAACTTTCCTGTTCCCCCATCATTGAGGAGTTGATGTTTGGAAAACTATGAGAAGATAAATGGAACAGACTGCCACATGTTTGTTGTCCTTAAAACCCATCACATGGACATGTACACAATGACTTTGGTAAATGGTAATATATTAGGTCTGGTTTCCACCATCTCTGTAGTCTAGAAAACTACTTTGGCATTTCAGCTCAACTTGCTCTCATTCTTACTGTAGCTGCAGTTATATGCCTGTGGCCAATGCCTCAGTGTCACCCTAACCTTTGTTCTTAAAGTTCAAAATGTATGCTCATTCTCAAACCATATTTCAGCCTGAAGATCATTACACAAATACATTGTCTTAGCATTTATGGATCTCTCCATCTTATGAACTTGTCTTCTATAACTTTCATTTGGATCCCACCCTTCAAAGTCCAATAAGGGTATTATTTCCATGGGGCAGATTTCTGAACTCCAAGTCTGAGTTAGGTATGCTCTCTAGGTGGCTGAGCTCCCCTTGTCTTTCTACTTGATCTGTGTACTTCCTGTGGACTAGTTTCTTCACCACCTCTTTTCTTTACAAACTGAATTCACATTGACCAGCACATAGTAGATACACATCAGTATTCACGGTTTTTTTTTTTTTTTATGCACACATTGCCTTTGATTGATTAATATGTTATCCAAAGAACAACGTCTCGGGCTGGAGAGATGGCTTAGTGGTTAAGGCACCTGCCTGCTAAGCCTAAGAATGCCAGTTCCAATCTCCAGGTACCACGTTTAGCCAGATGCAAAGTGACGCAAGGGTGCAATGCCGCACTTGCCCACAAGGGGACACACACATGTGGAGTTCGTTCACAGCAGCTGAGAGGCTGCTGGCTTGCCCATTCTCTCTCTCTGCCTCTCCCTCTCTCTCTGTGTCTCTCTCAAAAAAAAAAAAAAAAAAAAAAAAAGTTAATCAAACAAAAAAAGAACAAAGTCTCAAAGTAATATAGGGAAGGAAACTTAACTCCACTTTTCTTTTGAAAATATATCACCATTGTGGAGGAAAAATATAAATATGAAAATCCTTTATTTTTGTTCCATTTTTCCTTTGTAAAGTTTTTCAAAGATAATGGTGTTTTGGACACTGATTTGTGCAAATTTGAAGAAGTTAAAGAAGAAGGAGAAGGAGGAGAGGGGAAGGAAAAAAGAAAGGGAGAAGGCAAGGCAGGAGAAGGAAGAAGAGAAGAGAAATAAAGAAAGGAAAGAAGGAAGAAGAAAAGAGAACCTTTTTCCAAAGGAGAAATCCACCCAATAAAGCAGAAGACCATAACTTCCAATCTAACTTACCCAATCTAAAAATTCTTGCAGTCTTCTACCCCCACCTGTTAATAAAGGAATCAAATCTTGTGGTACAGGGAGGGAAAATCTCTGTATCACAGAAACTGTGTCTATTGGAGGATTAGTTATCATAGAATGATAGCCAAGGCACAGTAACAGCCATCTGTATACGTTAAATCATTAAAAAGTACTTCTATGTGCATTCATGTAGCTATTTTTAAATACTTTATTTATTTATTTGAGAAAGCAAGAAAGAAGCATATAGAGACAGAGAATGGGCCTGCCAGGACCTCTAGCCACTGCTAACGAACTCCAGATGCATGCACCACCCTGCACATCTGGCTTACGTGGGCACTGGGGAAATGAACCTGAGTCCTTAGGCTTCACAGGCAAATGCCTTAACTGCTAAGTCATCTCTCTAGCCCTGTAGAGCTATTTTTTTAATGCTACAAATATGCTATGAAGTTTGAATAATCTGTGGTGGTTAATCTTTGTTAACTTGAACAGAGCCACACCTCTGGACATGTCTGTGAAAGTTTCAGAAAGGGTTAACTGAGGAGGAAAGACCCACCCTAAATTATTCAGCACTATGGCAGGTCTGGAGTGAAGAAAGAGGTGAAAAGTAGAAAGTACGTTAACAGACTGCATTGCATTTTCTCTCCTTACTGGTCCACCAAGATACAAGCAAGTCCTACAGCTGCAGCTGGGAGTTACACCAGCTGCCATGGGAGTGAACTACCTGAAGGACCCTCCAATTGTGAGCCAGAGTAAACCCTAACTCCTTGCATTGCTAATTGTCAGGTTCATGGTTGTAGCTACAGCAGTTACTAATACAGAAAATTTGTGCCAGGACTCAGCTGATTGCTGAGTAAAACCTAACCATGTGATTCTTTGGCCTTCTTAACTGATTGCAGAATGAAGGTTGTTGAGTGTGGATCTGTGAACTAAAGAAATCCTAGACTTCTGGAAATAGAGGTTAATGAGCCAATCTCATAGCAGGTAGTAAGACCAGAATTACAATACCAATGTGGGCATGAAAGACTGCTCATAAGATTTACGAAGGGTACAGGGAGTCTATGGAGAACTGGGAGAGAGGCCATTGTGTTAGACTATAGCAAAGAGTCTTGCTATATTTTGCCTGTGACTTGAAAACTTGATGTTGGCTGAATTCAAAAGCAATGGACTAAATTGCTTGGCTGAGGAAATTTCAAATCAGTATAATGTCCAGGCTTTGGCATAGTTATTGCTCACTGTATTTATCCAGTTTTATAATGAGAATTCAAAGCAGGAAGGTCAGAAAAAGGTGTAGTTTGGTGAGAAAAGGAGTGTGAGTTTGGTTAAAATTGTAGACAGGACAGATAGGATGGCCATCAACAAGGGCGCTGCGTATGTGGAAGAGCTCATTGTACTGGGACAATAGAGCACTGAGGGGAAATGCTATCTATGGAAGGTTCTAGCTTGTAAAAATTACAGGTTTATTTGAAAAGATAGAACTTAAACTGAGGATGTCACAAAGAGATTCCCTTTTACAAAACAGCAGCCTGCGGGAGTGTTTTTCCCAGATTCATACATAAAGCATGCAGATCTTAGAAACTAACGTTTTGTTTTTTGTTTTTTGTTTTTTTCAAGGTAGAGTTTCACTCTAGCTGAAGCTGACCTGGAATTTACTATGTAGTCTCAGGGTGGCCTTGAACTCACAATGATCTCTGCCTTTTGAGTGCTCACATTAAAGGCCTGTGCCACCATACCCAGCCAGCTGCCAAAAGATTGATGTGGTTCATATGGTGTTTGTGTTGCAGGTGCTCGAAATTCAAGTGCCATGAAGGCATGCACCATTGTTCTAGAAAGTCACTGAGACCAGACAATAGGTATGAGGTTTGGATATCCTGCAAACATTACCTAAATGGGCTATGTATGAATATATATGAAGTCAAAGTTGTAATAGTGATGCTAGGAAATTATAGCTTCTAGAAACATGACACATTCACAGAGGAACATTGCAGGCACTAAGTGGAGGCAGCTCAAGAGAAAGGCCATATGTGCCCAAGGAAATGGAGCTGAGGAATGGGGATACACAAGATGATGTCACCATGAAACCAGATATTGGACCTTAGATGATAGTATCATGAGTTCTAGGTGCTGGACATGGAGCTTCAGGGTTTGGTGTGCCCCTGCTAGGTTTCAGTCTTGCATAGATGGAGTCTTTCTTTGATATGGCTCCATATTTCTCTTAGCCTGCAAATGCTTACTGTTTGCCACTATATATTGGAGCTATATTTACTTATTTTATGATTTTTCTGGCATTCTTAGATAAGGCATTGTCTTGAGGCTTATATAGAAGGGACTTTGAACTTTGAGATTTTCAACATTAGAACTGTAAAGACATTGATGACTATTATAGATGAGCCAAATTAATTTTGTGTTATGATATTGTCATGAGTCTTAGAAGACCAGGGGTGAAAATTGGGTATTAAAGTGATGTTTTCAGGGGTCAAGTCAAAAACAAGGGTTAACTTGTGATGGTTAATGTTCTTCATTAACTTGATTAGATTTGAAATCATCTGGACTAGAAGATAAATCTCTAGGTATGACTGTGAAAGTGTTCAATGGTGGCTTAATTGAGGAAGGAATATCCATCCTAAGTGGAAGACACCATTTTATAGGTTGGATCCCTGGAGGAGATTTAAAGGAGAACAGGGAAAAGGAAGCTGAGAGCCTTTATTCCTCTTTGTCTCTGTTTCCTGGTCTGCCCATGTATGACTAAGTTCCTGGGGTTGCAGCTGAGAGCCACTCTGTCACCATGCCTGTGCTGTACTGTGACCCAAAATAAACTCTTCTTTGCCAAAGGTGCTTTAGGTCAGGCACTTGGTCACAGCAATGAGGAAAGTACCAAATACATCTTCTGATCATACAAATAAAGGAAGTAGGCTCATATTTGTCTTTGGGGTAGTCAATTTCTCTGGACAAGCTTTTATTCTTTGTGTCTACTGCCTCCTGGTATTTTGTCCTTCCAGCTGCAATTATAAGTCACCTTGGCCATCTTTCTCTCTGTAATCTGCATGTTCATGACTAGTGGACAAGCAGGCCATCCTTACCACATTCACTCTTAATTTTTCTGCTTTCAGGAGTTATTTGATGCTTCCAAAATAGCTCAATTTAAGAGTTATGTAGCTATTAAACTAACATGTGGAGAGTGTTTTACTATCAGCCACAGGAAGCAAATTCATGAACCCTCTAAAAGGCTGGTAGTAGATTTAAGTGGTGTCAGATTGAATGACCACACATAATTGGACCTACTACTGAGATCCTTCAAAACACCAATCCAGACTGCTTCCCATGAAGTTCTGTTCCACAGAAGGAATAGGTAAAAATGAGGTGAAAATATAGAAGTGTGAAAGAGTTTGGCCATTATACCAATAAAAGGCCATTTTCTAGAATAGCACTCTACCACTGAGTTATATTGCCAGCCCTCCAAAAGCCATTTTCTAATGTCCTTATATCGCTTTGCATTTGATTAGTGAAACATCCTTGCAGGCGAAAGAGGCAGAGGAATTGCAGCATAATCCTGTGACTTATGAGGGGATTAAGCTTTTCCCCCAAAATTAGTGTAGAGGTGTCTCACACACACATATGCAGTCCAAACAAACAAGCATGAACAAAAATTGACTTAATTAAAGTTCCACAATTTTTATTTGATGGCCTTCTACTTCCTAGTTTAGTTCCTCTTCTTCCCACAAATCTCTGTTATATAATTTTTATTAATATAATTACTATTTATCATATATTGAGTTCTTAGTTTGTGTTATATAATAAATATTTTATATGATTTTCAATCAGTGCCCTCACAACTCTGAGGTACAGGTCCTTAAATCTCATCCCTTATAGAAAAGGAAATAGAGGCAAAGGATATTTAGAAAACTTGTCCAAGTCAACAAAACAATTAATATTATACATTTAAAGAAGGGACTTGGACTGATTTTAGACCATTTTCAACAAATTTGTTGCATTATTACCAGGATATTTCTCTATGACAAAATCAAGCCATCCTTGATGTGATAGACCCAGATTACAAATATGTTTTTCCAATCAAATATGATTTAATTTTAATAGATCATAATAATTTTCTTTCCACAAAATGTATTAATATTGGTGAAAATGTAGGAAGTGTGATCTAAGGGGAAGATTCCTGTCTGGATCAGATTGGGTATACTAGTACCCTTTCACGTGGCTAGGGCCAAAGGCTCAAACTGAAATGCTTAGAAGAATCAATCACTCTAGTTGGATCTGGAATTGAAACTCTTATCTAGAGCTCAGTTAAGGGCTGATGTGAACAACAACAAAATTACATCTTTCTATCACACTGCATTTTGCAAGCTCCAAGGCTGGGATAGGCACTCTTGTAGATAGAAACTGACCTTTTTGAGCATAGAGGGAAAAAAATGAAATGTCTACCTAAATTGCTGTTGGACAATGTTGAGTGTAAATATGTTTAAAAGAAAATTTAGGTAGAAAGCAGTGAACATTGGGTCTTGCTGATACAATGAGTGTCTTATTTACAGTTTTGCCTTCTAAGGTTTCATCTACCTGTACACAGTTGTATTAGTACTTTTCTTAACTGTTTGAAGAGAGAGAGAAATATCACATTCATATAATCTTTATTATAGTATTAAGTTATGTGTTCTACTTTATTATCAGTTGTTGTTAAACTCTTATAGTACCTAAATTGTAAGTTCAGCCTAATTATAGGTATACATGCATAGAAAGAAAAAAAAAACATATGTGGTGTTGAATACTATATGTGATTTGAGGCATCTAGTTGATATCTTAGAACATCATCTTCAGGAACGGGAAGGGAGACTGCAAAGAATGAGTTACTGGTTTGAGAGAGACATAAACACAGCAATGAATCTCAGTCTGTGAACCAAAATATTATGTACAGTGAAGCAAGCTACTAAATCTAAATACTGTTTTCTTACTTATAAAGTGGACATAAAATGTATTCTTTTTAATATTTTATTTATTTATTTGAGAGAAAGATACAGAAATAGGCAGGGAGAGAGAGAGAGAAAGAGAGAGAGAGAATGGGCTCAGTGCCAGGGCCTCCAGCCACCTTGTGTATCTGGCTTACTTGGGTACTGGGGAATCGAGCCTCAAACCAGGGTCCTCAGGCTTCACAGGCAAGTGCTTGACCACTAAGCCATCTCTCTGGCCTTAAAATATGTTCTTTAAGCTTCTCTTTTCAGATGGCGATGACCACTGGGATGACCCAAAATGCATCATAGTGCTGAGAAGAAGGGATGGAGGAGTGTCCAGCACTGAAACATCTCTATCACACCCTCCAAGGCTCAGGGTCCATTGCAGAAGAGGTGGCAGAAAGAATGTAAGAGCCAAAAAAAGGGTACAACTCCTTACAATGCAACTGTCCAAACAGAAAGTGGCCTCGATATCCATGACCTCACAGTGACTAGCAATACCTTCACAAGACACTCATAATAGGAGAAAAAGATGATGACATCAAATTAAAAGAGAGACTAATGGAGAGAGGGAGGGGATATGATGGAAAGTGGGGGTAGGGAAGGGAAATGTCATGGTTTATTGTGTGTAAGTATAGAAGTTGTCAATAGAAATATAAAATATATATATTCTTTATACTGGAATGGTTGTTTAAATCAAACTCATATAGTACATGAAATGCTATAAGAACTCTGTAAGCAATATTTTTGGTTTTTTTGCTTTAAATTTTAGGATAAAAGAGAAATAGAAAGGTAATTAGTCTGAAAAGTCCAGCAAATTCAAAGTTGGTTGTGTTTGATAGATCTGAAGTGAACAGGAAGGGACTGGATCCACATATATAAAACCATCCACAATGCTAAGAAGTAACAAACTGTGGGCTGGAGAGATGGCTTAGTGGTTAAGGCACTAGCCTGCAAAGCTAAAGGACCCAGGTTCAATTCCCCAGGAACTACATAAGACAGATGCACAAGGTGGCTCATGCATCTGGAATTCATTTGCAGTGGCTGAACTCCCTGGCACACTCATTCTCTCTTTTTCTATCTGCTCTCTCTCTCTCTCTCATAAATTAAATTAAAAAATTATTTAAAAAGGTGCAACAAAATGTGAGTTGTATATGATTTGTTACAGTGTATCAGTAAAAAGGGAAGTCATTTTTAAAAGAAAGTAGAAGATTCAATTAGGAAGGTCATGGCAACAGTCTAAAATGCTTAGAGAGAATTATTGGAGGCTGTTGATGGACTGTGGTGATGCCACTGGTTCTTGACTTTATATGTACTCTGGAAAACTAAAAGTACCACTGGAGATTAGAATAGGGAAAACTGTAGGTCAGGGGAACATATACTCAGAACAATAGTTCAAGTAGAACTGAATGTCTAAATTTGAGCAACCTCATGCACATGATTTTAGGCCAATATAAGGTGGTTCCAGCACTCTTGACCTGAGGTAATGCAGAATGTGATAGTGCTGCTAAGTGAGGCTAGCACCTTTACAGGCAAATGCTCGTATAAACTCACCTTTAAATATCCATGTCCAGAGGCATTCCCGACTGCCATCTTTAAACTGAGGAAGGCATAGATGGATTAGTGGTTAAAGGTGCTTGCTTGAAAAGCCTGATGGCCTGGATTTCATCTTTAATACCCACATAAACCAAATGCACAAGAGGTGTATGCAGCTGGATTTAGTTTTCACTGGCAAGAAGCCCAGGTGTGCCCAGCCTCTCTCTTTCCTCACTCTCTCTCTCTCTCTCCCCCTTTCTCCCTCCCCCCTCTCTCTCTTTCATGCTCAAATAAATCAATAAAGAATTTTAAAAATACACAAATTGAGCATGTCCAGTTTGTGCCTGACATTTTATCCTTCTGAACATGTGCTCATTAATCTTGAGCTAAACATGCCCCTCAAAATGTGTCCACTAGCTTTCATTCTTGAACTGTGAATGTACAATAAGCACACTCAAGAATGTAGCTATCAATTGAGCATGCTCAGGAGCATGCATGCCCTGCAGTGCTTTCTCCTATGAGTACACATAGGAAGGGTGCTGGGATAAAATCCCCATTATTTTTTGTTGTTGTTTGGAGGAGGGTATTGTATTTTTCCTTTCTTTAGGGAGATATTGTTTTAAAAATAACACCTATTTCCTTTTTTCCTGTTACAGGCTTAAAAACTGAAAAATATAATCTCTCTTTATGCTTGTTTTTGTCCTTGCACCCACCAAGATATGAACCTAGTGCATCTCCTTATAGAATTATGGGATGTCAGGGTACGTTGTCAGTTTCATGGCAACTGGAACACAGAGGAGAGCAGGAAAGGGTCAAGAACAAGATATACCCTTTCAGAGGATGACCCCAATGACCTACCTTCTCTAACTAGTCTCAAGCTTTTATAATTTACAACACCCTGGGTTGGAAAGATGGCTTAGTGGTTAAGGTGCCTGCCACCTAAGCCTAAGAATGCTGGTTCCAATCTCCTGTGGTTCCAATCTCCAGGTCCCAAGTTTAGCCAGATGCAAAGTGATGAAGGGTGCAATGCCACACATGACCACAAGGGGGCACACACATCTGGATTTCTTTCTCAGCAGCTGAGAGGCTTCTGGCTCACCCATCTCTATCTGTCTTCCTCTCCCTCTGTCTCTCTCCAAAAAATAATACTACTAATAATAATAATAAAAAAAATAAAACTAAAATAATTTACAACACCCATTCCTAATAGTCTACTTATATATAAAGTGATCCATGCATTAGACCATGGATGAATGTAACAGCCTCATTATCCAATAGCCTCTCAATATCACCACCAGCTGGCAGCCTACTCTTTATCACATGACCTTCTGAGGCCTTTATTTTTATCCAAACCACAACATTGACTAACAATATGTGAACGAAAAATGAGATCCAAGACAAGCACATTATTTAGAAATAAGTGGTTTAAAAATAAATGAGAGAGGAGCTATAGAAACGACTCATTGGATGAAGCACTTGTAGTGCAAGTGTGAGGATCACAGTTCAGATCCCACCCACCCACATAAATGCCAAGTAGAGGGATATGATGGCTTTCCTACTATCCCTGTGCTTGGGAGGAGGAAGCTAGACTAGCTGAAGGGACAAGACTACATTTTGATAACTAAGGTAAAGATCAATAGATGGAGGCCCCTGATGTCAGTCTGTAGTCTCTACACACAAGGCCTCACACCAACACATGTGTGCCCACATGCATATGCACACACACACACACACACACACACACACACACACACACACACATGCAAAGATGAATGGACAGAAAAGATTTGTACGTAAATAGTGCAACTAGTATGAAATCAGAGATAATTAGATTTCCAAGAGAATTTTGACAGTATCTGGAGTCATATTTGTTGTCATAATGGACATAAGCTGTCATAATGGCAGTAAGCTGGATTGTCTGCTAGAAACATCCCTTGAGAGCAGGAGACTGCTAACCACACCTCATGTGGCATAGCAACCTCCAACAAGATTGTTTGTTCCAAGTGCTCCAAGAAAGTGCTCAAGATAAACATGAACTCTTCAGGGTGGGTGTTAAGAAAACCTAAGGAAGAGGCTCAATTCCCAGGACCCACCTCAAAGATGAACAAAGTGAATGCATTTCTTGGAGGACCTCTTTCTTTCTGTCTGTCTGTTGCTAGTAAATAAATAAAAATAAAAAAATATTTTTAAAAAAGAGATGAAATTACATTGTGCCATTGGAATATTCAATTAAGAAACAGCATCATTGATGTGACAATGTCACAAGGAAGATGTAAATGTGATCAGAACTTGGCCTTGGAATTTCAATGTGCCCTACCCATTAATTCTAAACTAAATTATGTTTTCATTGTCCACTCTTTTTTACACTCTCAGTTCCATATTTTCCTTCCCATACAACTTACAGTGTGTGGGACTATTATAACCACTCTGGTCAACAATTCCTTGGATATATTTTCCATTGCATTAACTTATAATACCACCAAATGTTAATAAAATTCTAGAATGTCCCTATTTTTAGCTTTTGATGTCAAATTGTGTGTGTGTGTTTTCTGTTCCTAGAGGCCAGAGGTTGACTTTGTGTATTTCCTCCATTTCTCTGTACCTTATTAAGATAGAGTTTCTCATAGAAACCAGAGTCCATCTCTTTGAATAGCCTAGCTTGAAAGCTTACACAGAGGATTCAAGTTTTTCCACCTCACAAGCAGTAGGATTATAGGCACACACCACTGCACCTGGCATTTATATTACTGCAGTTACATTCTCATTGCAGGACAAACCACCCAACCAAAAGCAGTTGATGGGAGGAAAGCTTTTATATTGGCTCACAGTCTTGTAATATGGCAGGGAAAGCATGGTATGAGCAGAGGCTGGACATCACCTCTGCTATAGCAGGTACAAAATAGCAGCAAGAGAATGACCCAAACTATACCAAGGGGAAGCTGGCAACACCAGTAAACCATCCCTTAGCAACATACCACCTTCAACTAGGCTTCATCTTTCAAATTGCCATCAGCTGGAATCAAGCATTCTGAACACATGAGTTTATTGGGGGCATATGATTCAAACTATCACATACATGCATAAAAGCACTGGAGACATTGCCCCATCCATGATGTCAAATCTCAAGATGGTTTCAACATTTTCAACCTCTCTTCCATAGTCTGTTTATGTCTCAAATTTTCACAGTAATTCACACATTTTATTCTTTAAATGATGCTGATTTTCTTTCCTGCATCTCAGAGTATGACACAGCCACAAACTTAATATGGAAAATAGAAACAACTCACAATTGTCTCACATTCCAAAAACCTCATCTGTCACTTCACTACCCCACAGCAAGCCTCTCCCTTAACTCTGATTGCAATAAAATACAAACCATTGCTCAGAGCAAAGGTCAACTTTGTTGAGAGTTTTGGGGAAGCAGAAGCTGAGAAAGTAAGAAATGTCAAAGGTGAATTTATTTATTTATTTATTTATTTATTTATTTATTTATTTATTTATTCATTTTTGATTTATTATGGACATTCTTAGTATGGATACATCATGAGTTGGTACCATCTTTTCCCTCATCCCCACCCTCATTCCACTTACTGTGTCATTGAGTGTTCATTTGAGATACAGTATAAATTTATGGACAGTCCCACACTTCATATATTTGCTTTCTCTTTGTATATTTATTTTCTCTATAATGTTTATTATTATCTACAAATTCTTCATTCAGATATTTCTTTTAATAGATGTTATAATTTTACAGTTAGATTCAAGTTTTTTTTTTAAAGCAGAGAACTTTCCTCTCTCATTCCTTGCTGTTTCCAAAGACCTAAAACAATGTCTAAACAGAATTGATTTTTTACCTGTATTTAGAGAATGTAAAAATATGAATAAAATGACTATTTCTTAGTTGGGAGTGAAGCACTATGGGGCACATTTGAGCAAGATTAAAGTAGTCAATAATCAGATTATTTTACCTCTGTCTTATTCTGTGGGCCACACCCATCCATCACTACATCTAACTCATAAAGTATGGTAACATTTTCCTTAAGGCACTAAAAAGCAAGGGGTGATATGTGTGCACCAGTCAGGGTTGAAGCAGCAGAGCTAGTCTGTAAGAATAAGTGCCATGTGTTGTTCTCCATAACCTAGAATCACAAGGATCAGGAGTTCAAGGTCATCCTCAGTTACATAGTGGGTCTTATACCAGCAGCAAGGGCTACTTGAGACCCTGTCTCAAAAAAATAGAAAAAAAGCCGGGTGTGGTGGCACACGCCTTTAATACCAGCACCTGGGAGGCAGAGGTAGGAGGATCGCCGTGAGTTCGAGGCCACCCTGAGACTACATAGTGAATTCCAGGTCAGCCTGGACCAGAGTGAAACCCTATCTCGAACCCCACCCCCAAAAAAAAAAAAAAAAAGAAAACTAAGTGAAAAGAAAGAATGGCCTCCCCACAAAAACAAAGACCAAGTGGGGTTGAACATTATACATTTCTATAATGTCCCTGCATCGTTAGCATTCCCAAGACTCTGGGTCAATCACAAGCACCACAACAAAAGAATAAAAACAAAACTACTATAAATAGGTTCCAACATCAGTTTATAAAATTCTTCTGTCTTAAGATTCTTTGCTACTTAAAAAAAAAAAAAATCAGAGAATATTTGACATAAGGAAGCTCTTAGTAAGTAACCACAGCTTAAGCAAATTAAATATTAATAAAGGTGCATTTTCCAACAGCATTCTATAGCTCCCTGAGTACCATTTGTAGCCTCCAAATTAAAGAGAATTGTCTCTGTCTCTGGGGTCAATTTAGCCTGCGATTATTCTCCAGGTGCAGGACTGAGGCCTCTATGAGGCGTTCACATGTGTCAGCATCAAGCATGGTTTTCTACATGCATATACACAAGAGCTGACAGTAACTGGCATGTGTGGAAAATGTACTGACCCCAAGGACTGAATAACCCTTTGTCAAAGATTACCTGCCATATCAGAAGAAATTATTTTTAAAATGAGGCTTGATAAGAAAACTGGAAAGAGATGAATATATCTTATCCCTTGCAAACATTTTTAAAAAAGAGAACTTTTAACAGCTAGCAACATTACCCTGGTATTATGAATCAAACAACATGAACTGTGTAAAACATGCTATTGGAATATAATAATGTAATAGTTATTGTCTATCTTGAACTGTATGTTTTTGTCCCCAGAAATCATATGTTGGAAATTTTAAACCTCATTGTAATAGTTGTCCAAACAAGGTTGCAGTCAGCCCACATACCTTTCTACATGCCTTTTTGTCCATGGAAAATGTGTTTTGGGTGAGGAAAGAAACAGGAAATTCTAGTTCTCTAGATAGTATACTCAAATTAGAACAGATTAACTGTATGTCCACAGAGGCATGACACAATGGTGCCCAAGGTGGGATAGGAAAGAGTGTATTATATAGTTGCAGGAAGCTCAGGCAAAGAGCTTCACAGACATACTGAATTAGAGAATGAAGAGCCTGGTATCACTTATGAGCTCTGCTATGTTAGCTATTAGAAGAAGCTTTCCTATTTCTCTGGAAGAAGTTTATTATGTCCTTTAGTAGATATTTCTGAACTAATAAAAACTCTTCCAGAACAAAGGCCATTCCAGAAACATTTATGCACTGGATTTATTTTTTTAACTTTTTAACTGCTTTTAAATTTTTAATTTTTTTAGAGAGAGAGAACGGGCATGTCAGGGACTCTAACCCCAGCAGTTGAACTGCAGACACATGTGCCACCTTGTACATCTGGCTTACATGGGTAATGGGTAATCAAACCTGTGTCCTTTGGCTTTTCAGGCAAGTGACTTACCCTCTAAGCCATCTCTCCAGCCTACTATATTCATTTTTAACCCACTATTCATGGAAGGCATTGTTTCATAGGCTGGGAATGCAAAATGGAAGTATAGATACAGGGAAACTTTCGCATTGATAGCTAAGGAAAGAATTTATTTTTTTTAAAAAAAAGTAAGACAGTTATATTGTTAAGCTTGTTGTGGCAATAGATAAGCAGAATTCCAAACCATGTTATACATCCTGGAGAAAAATTTGACCTCAACTGATTCCTGAGGGTTGAACTGTAGTTCATCAGGTGCAGAAAAACTAGTGGTCAGTTTCCTGTGCAGAAAAAAAGAGAACATGGAAGGACACAGAGATAAAACTGAGTTAAGGAGTATTGGAGGGCTAGGAAGAAGATTTTCATGGTTGGCATGTGGGATATAAGCAAGTTTGCAGGTTAGGTGAATGGAGAATGGAAAGACATGAAATAGGGTTATACACATTATGCAGAGCCATAGATGAGTAGATTAAACCAAGGAGTTTAATCACAGGTCTCTTTTCACAGTCTGAATCCATCAGTATTTACCATACCTGCCAAAATAATGGTGTTTGAGTCACCCCCTCTTTATCATGTGTGTTTTCTACCATGAGAGAGTCGATGAACAACTGGTGGCTTAAAACAATCAAGACTTACACTCCATTGTGTGTCCCCCTTCCTCCCATGTCTAGACTTAGCAATAGTTTGATGACTGTTTTCAAATGATTTGTGAATCCTAGTCAATGTTGCACGTCACTGAACTCATGGATATGATCCAGATGTAGCAAGTGTTCCTGTCGACCAGATCATCAAGGTTTGGTATGGAGATCTCCAAGAAGAGGCAAGGAACAAACAGGAAGTGGCCCCATCCAAGTTGGCCAGAACTATGACAGCATAAGACTAACAGCTAAAATGTTTAGTCTTTACAATGTGCTCCTATATTTTCTGAGCACTTTGAATGTATTAACTTATTTCTCAAGCATCACCCTCATGCTGTGAAGTCTATCTTTCATCTCCCAGATGTGGAAACAGAGGTACAGTGAAAGTAGGGAGCTCACCCACAGTCACATATGGTGAATGCAAATCAAGTCTTCTGACTCTTCAATCTATACTTCATCCTTGAATAAGCCAGGATTCCAAGATCACAAAAATGTCAAAATCACATACAGTGACAGGTACATCAAAACATTGATCATACCTCTTATTGCATTCTATCCTTGGAATAACCTGAATCTGCTACTTTTTATTGTATGTGCTTAAAAAGTAGAATAGTTAATTATATGAAAGTTGTAGAAGTCCAGAACATCTCTCTCTCTCTGCATATATATATACATACATATGACAAATTGGTGCCAAATGGAGTGTGTTATATTTTGGTCAGCCCCGCTCTCTCTCTCTGCCATGTGGCTATACAACAAGTACTGCTAAACAGCCATCAAATGCCAGTCTTCAGTAGACCTTTCATCTGAACTGGGATTGCCTGGTGATGATAAATAAGATAAAGGCAGTACCAGGTAGAAGACATGCCTGGAAATAAAGCAGGATAAGGGCAGGAGAATATTAGGCATATTCTCCTGGGGAGATAAGCCTTTTAACAGAGATGGAAGGAAGATTCCCTCTGAGAGTAAGCCTGTTGGGAATCCAGGACAGAACAAGTAAAGTTCCCAAAACCAGCTTGCTCAGGTACCAATATGTCTGTGCGTGAGCAAGGAAGTCTGGGTAACTGGAGCCCAGGGAGGGCTAAAACGAATCAAAATGTGAAGGTGAGGAAGTCATTAGTGATCATGTCTTTTGGGACATTGTGGGAGCTTCTGAGAGAGTTCTCACTGTACTGAGCAGCCTCTCGAGAGTATGAAGTGGAGCATTGATCTGATGAGGATCTCATTTTATAAAGAGCATTCTGGCAAATGTATGAAAAGCTGATCATTATGAGCATCATACCTGTCATCTATTATGCATGATAACCATCATATACTATGACTTCAATAAAAGACAATAGAGATGGTGACTAGAGGTTGGATTTGCTAAGGGAATGGAAGTGTTAGAGAAAGAGGCATGAAAGGTGACAGTGATATGTGGAGGTTAAGTAACAGAAAACTGAATGGGAAGTAGAATTTAAAAACCAAAAAGGGGGTTGTGGACATTTAAACTAAAGCTCTAGATACTACTCTACCATGGTAGAGGTAATGAACGCATGCTTATCCTTTAACTCCAGAGTTATACAGTGATGTCAAAATTTAAGGTCCATTCTGACTTCTATTTTAAACAAACAAGCATTAGAGAGATTTCACCTTTCCCTGATTCCCCCAGCTTTCTCCCCTCTTAGAATTCAATATGAAGGCAATTGTACTTAAAACCCTTTTCAAGGCAGTAATACATACACTGAAGCCCTGGGGATTCATGTTTTTGACAGAGCTGTGGCACCCATTTCACAAATCCCTCCTTTCTGGGATAGGAATGGCAACGTTTTTCTTATTTAAGCTCCTGGCTTGGTAAATTCTGGGTTTAGCAGAAACATGATCCATCAGCTGTAGTCAGGGTGTGAGCACAGCAACCCAGAGAGCTGCTGCTTTCAGAGTCCCAAAATAGCTTTTGGATGGCATTCTCATTCCGGCTACACAGATTTCATCTGTTCCTCTTGTTTCATCTAGCACCATCTTTCTTTCTGTCCTGTGAGATTCTGGCAAGCACAGACATTGATCTTAGCTGGGCTTTTCAGAGTAGATTTGGAAAGAAAGGATTGTTTCCGGTCAGACACTGCTGCCAGGGTCCCTTATTGGGGTCTAATGTAGACAAAGCTCCCACTTTCCTTCTCCAGTCCCCGATGTTCCATTTCTATTCATCTAGCACATGAATCCTATCAGAAAACCATCAGTAAGCCAAACGCATCCCATCTAAACCTCAAATCATTTCACATGTTAGAATGTGAATCTATCGCCTGTAATAACCTTTTGAATCTTCATTTCTTATGGCTCCAAGAGTAATGGTGATTTTTTTCCCCACAACTTCTTTCTAATGCCACATTTATTAGTGTCATTACTGGGGTAATAGCCAGTGGAGGAGAATGGAAGCTTTTTTTATTTCTCATCTTTCCCTCGCTCTCCTTGATAGTGAATGTGGGGACCAATTAAAAGAACATTTATGTGTTCCAGAGAACAACAGAGTTTTTAACCCCCTCTCCCCGCAGTGAGCAAGCAACACTGACAATTACCTTGTTCTTAAAATAACATGTTTTTTTAGCTTCTTTTGCATATTTCGTATCACACTTGTGGGAAGCCCTGAATGTGGACCACATTTTTTAAGAGGAATGGAGTGAAGTTTCTAAACATCCATCATGAAGTCACAGTTCTTAGAAGTAGTCTGCTGAGCCTACAAGTCTCAACCTTTAGTGGAGAGGGAAGAAGAGAGTGGAGAACTGGGTCAAAGATTGAATGGGGAAAGGTTTTGAGAAATTACAAAATATAAGTACATTTTAAAGAGTAGAAATGCCATTAATCACCTATTCATGTGACACAGCCCTCCTTATTTATGACAAATCTTACTTTGTACAGTTCATCATACAACATTCATAAATACAGGTGGAAGGGGATCAGGACTCTGTTCCATTGCATCTTATACTGAACCAGTTGCACTGAGTATACATGAGTGCTAATGGACCTGGGATCAGGAAGAATGAGGAAGAAAAAGATTGGGATAATTTGGAAGTACCTAACTCTGATTAAAGGGATGGTCCATAGTGCAAAACTAGTGTGGAGTTGCTATATAAGTTAAAACAATAGACTTCCATCAGCTATTGGTTCTACTACTTACCAGCACTGTGACTTTGGACAGGTAACTTAAGCAGAGATTTGCAATTCTTATAAAAGTTCAAAAGTTGTTGTGATGATTGAATATAGTATTTATGCAAGACCATTATTAATCATTGGGTCTATCATGTGGTAAGCATTTAATAAATCCCAAATCTTGTCATCTTCCAATCAATCACTGATTCATAGAAACATTATATGAAGGGTATGAAAGAGAAAATGTTGGAAGAATAACACTATAATGGAGAAATAAAGGCTTGAGAGAAACAAGTCCATTTAAATAATCACATAGTGACCCTATAAAGATGATCAAAGTTGTGGCACTGACCCAAACCTCTTGAAAGAGTCTTTAACTCATCCCAGGAACCTTCAATGTCACGTAGCAAAATAGTTTTGAAGATGATATTTCTGTCTCTCAGATTCTATTTCCATCCTTAGGATCGATGGGGAGTGGAGCACTAAAAGGTTCTGGGAAGTCTCAACCCCAGCATTTCTAATTCAACAACTCATCAGTATTGTAGTCAGGGTTATATTGACATTTTATGCAATTAAATGCATAATCAAAAGGGAAGGGCCTTGCATTCAACACACAAGGGAAAAGGGAGGCTCAAATTCAGAGGGAGGGCTGAACATACGAGAAGGCCATCAGGTTTGGAAGGAGAGAGAGAGAGAGATTCCCCGAGATTTCACACTTCTATCAGTGTGCAATGATGCCTCCTTAGGAGAATGCTGTAAGACTCTAAGGCTCAGTTTTCTCATCTATAAAATGTAAGATGACAAAAAAGAGAAGAATGCATGTGTTGTATCAGTAGCAGATGAAAATGAACCACAAATGTACTTTGATGTTAGCTGGAGGTATGGTGGGAAAGACCTTTTCATAAAAAAACAAAAAAAAAAAAAACAAAAAAAAAAAAACCCACCCCCGGCTCTTGTTCTTATTAAAATCACTGCAAATGCAGTGACTTAAACCATTATAAATGTTATAAATCTCTCAGTTCTGGAGGTCAGACATCTGAAATCAGGTTAACTTGGCAAATCAAGTTGTTGGCAGGGTTAGTTCCACTGGAGACTCTGAGGTAAAATCTTTTTCCTTGTCTTTTTCCATGTGGATGTTACCTGCATTCCTAAGCAGTGACCCCTTCCTGCATTATCCTGACTCCCGCCATCAGTCACTATGTCTATTCTTCCTTTTCTGTCATCAAATCTCTGTCTTTTTATAAAGATGACACCTGAGATTGCAACTGGAGTCCACTCAGGTAATCTCAACTGATATCCCTAGGTCAAGGTCTCTAATCGCATAACACGTGCATATGCTCTTTGTCATATACCGTAATATGCACAGACTCGACGTAGACATCACCAGGAACTAGGCAGTTGGCAGCCTGATGGGCCATTATTCAGCCTAGAACATTAGACATTTCCTTATTTCTTCACTTCTCTAGTCAAGGCAACAGTAGAAACAATAACGGAACATCACATGAACTATAAGGTGAGGAAGAAGCCATGTGTAGTTTAAATTTAATAAAGACTTTGAGGAGCCTGGAGCTGAGAGGTCTAAGTTGTGGAAGATGAATATGTCATAAAGTAGAAAATGAATGTTAGTCTGAAAAACACGCCAGCAGTTACTCAAAGTGAGCACTTTATCTCCCAAACTGCTGTGGCTCTGAGTAATCTAATCCGTGTTGGTGACTGGCAGCTGTGCCCCACGTTTCGGCCATTGCCATTGGGAGAGTAACACCTGAGTACTGTCTTGAAGACAAACAAGGCCATAAATATCGCAGCTAATCAATAGTCAGAATTGAACTTCCCAGCAGAGGACAACACCATGAAGACTAATATTCTTTATATAGGGGCTGTTAAGAGTAGAAAACAAAGACTCAAGGATGAAAGCAAATACCAGCCCCAATGGAACACTAACATTGTGTATTTCCAACTATTCATTTCACATCTGTTGATCATCTTCTTCATGTTCAGTGTCAGGTTACCAGAATGGAAGGTGCTTGGAAGCAAGGAGATTTCCCTGGTCTAGACGTATCTCTTCTTGGGTACAGGAGAGTTTTATTTCCATGCTGACTGGGATTCAATGTTTTGTTATGTTTTGTTTTTGCAGGTTTCTGTACATATTATTTCTCCTTGCAAAAATGACTGGCTCACTTCGTTAATGAACTATGTGACTTTGACTCTTGGACCTTATTACCCTTTGCACAAAGCAAAGGGCATGTAAGATGGTTTTCCAGTCATTATTCACCTCTCAGGCTCACACAGAAGAAGATATTTTACCGACATGTTGATATAAGCAGAGAGCATAGTCCATGGCCAGTGGTTCCCTGCATAGGGGCTCTGCTGCTTCCCCAGAGAATCAATGTACATGCCCACCCTCAATGCATGGGGATTCAATAGTGTGATTTGGCACACAGAGAGCAGTGCCACCTTGAAGAGTTAAAAGTCTCCTAGGTGATGACCTTTTTAGGTTTGGAATCATTCTACATCCTTAAACCATATTGCCATCAAGCTCATCAGTCATATGTAACTAAGGAAACATATTAGAAATGTTGGCTTTTTTCCCCCTTTTTATGCCTCAGATTAACAGACTTACTTTATCATTTGTTTACTTCCTGGAGAAGCCCATACCCATACAAGGGTATGTCTTATCTTTCCCTGAGCATCCTTCTCTCAGCCAATGTGCTTAAATTAAAATATCATATGTACTTAACTTGTCTAGTCTCCCAAACTTATTTTTTTTTTTTTCATTTTATATTGATTGCTTTGGGCATACATACCTATTGTCAAAATACAAATTATAGTAATGCTATAATCTAAACTACTCCAAAATATAACCGGCTGAATTGTTCATTGCTAATACTTTGGTAAAATCCTTCCAGATCCTTCTGAATGCCAACATCATGCATGTGTGTAATTTTACATGTATCCAACTATTTCTGTCTTTGCCATTCAGTAGCATGTTGTGGGTCTACAACCATCTTCCCTCCGAATGGCTAGATACTATAATGAAATACAGATAAGGCTTTTTGTGCACTTCTCTCCTTTTATAGTTAACAGTGAAATTACAAATATAATTGGCATGACCCATTTACATTTTTATAGATGCTAATAGATCCTGCCTCCAAGGATAAAAGAGCACAGCTTCTTCATGTTTTCTATTTCCCTCACATCCACAACTGCTAAGAAATATCCATCCCTATGTTTCACCCCCAGTATTGGATCATGTGGGAAGTCTCTCTCATGTAGCTCAGAAAAGTACAGTTCTCTTCTTTTGTTATCTGAAAGTCCTTTCTGCACACCTCTGTTGTGGTTCTGATCACATGCACAGAACATATTCAGTACATCTGGCTCATCTACAGTTTACGGAGCACAGAGATCACAGGAAATCAGACATGGAAGAGCATGGTAGTGTCCTGGGCTCTGGCTTCCAAGCATGTGGACTCAAACCTGTGCTGTCTTTTACTAGCTGTATCCTGTTGAGCAAGCCATTTACTTCAAGGCTTCATTTGTGTGTCTGAATAATAGTGACACATAACTACTTCATAGAGTAAGACTGAGAACTTAAATGCAATAATGTGTGCAGTTGTTGACAAAAACAAAAAAAAATATCCATTGAGTGACCCCTTTATGCCAGACCTGGTGCTTATACTAATTGGGACCTTTTATATTTATAATAAGTGAGGAACTCTTACAAGGCTGATTTATGTTTCTTTTTTTCTTTTTTTTTTTTTTCTTTTGGAGACTGATACTTTTCAAGAAGCAATTTTAAACCACACAGTTTATAAACTGTGATGTTTTCTCTGGGGCTGTTTGTACACACACAGTGCTCCGCTCCTATCTCCCTTTTCTCCATAACCGTTGTTCTGCCAAACCTCTCATCACTGAAGGGTCAGATTACCTCCCGGTTATTTGCTTATTTTCTTATGCATACCGTTCACTGCAGTTTTTAATAATTTATTTATTTGAGAGAGAGAGAAACAGAGAGAGTGAGAAACAGAGAGAGAGAGAGAGAGAGAACAAGCACATCAAGGGCCTCTTGCCACTGCAAACGAACTCTAGACACATGTGCCACCATGTGCATCTGGCTTATAGGGCTACTAGGGAATTGAACTTGGGTCCTTACGCTTTGCAGGCAAGCATCTTAACTGCTATGTCATTTCTCCAGCCCCACTGTAGTATTTTACACATAGTAGGTAGTTCATTCTAGAACAACAAGGGAAGCCATTGTCCACTGGAAAAAAGGAAGAGGAAATCAGTGCTCAGATCCATTATGCTATTTAGTTTGACTATTGAGTTGCAGAAGGTCAATGGTGGCAACAAGGTCCTTGCGATGTTTTGTTCTTAAGCATCTGATTTCGCAGCAGCATGGTGCCCCGTGTCTGTCTAGTAGAGAACCGCAATAGCAGCTAGCACGTCTTCCCTATGTGTGCAGAGCCTTGCGCTTCGTGTGCTTCCCTCAGCTCCTTCCTCTTCTGTCTCCCTTGCCACCTCTGTCATCTCTAAGTGCTACTCTGCCTCGGGTAACAGTTTACCCTCACTGGAAGCTTCCAGTTACTACAGGAGCTTCCATTAGGGCTTTCTTTCATCCCTTCTTGACACCCTGCCAAACCCCTGTCTTTTTTCCAAAGTGTAAAGCACTTGACATTTTTAAATATTATATTACTTACTTTAGAGAGAGAGAGAAAAAGAAAGAATGAGGGAGAGATAAAATGAGAACACCAGGGCCTCTAGTCCCTGCAAACAAACTCCTGATGCATGCACCACCTTATACATCTGACTTTTCACATGGGTACTGGGGAATCAAACTAGGGTCCTTAGGCTTTGCAGTCAAGTGGCTTAACCACTGAACCAACTCTCCAGCTGCTGTATTTTGAGTTTTCACATATTTGTCATCTCTTCTACACTGGATATGAGTTCTCACAGAACAAAAAGAAGCACTTTAACTCACTCATATGTTATCTTCCAGCATGATTAGCAAAGCTATTAGAATAGGTTGTGTTTCCCCCAAAATTACACTGTTTATGTACTATATCTGTCATAATAGTCAAAGGCAACATTTTTTGCTTTAGAAAGGAAAGAGTTTATTTTAACTTTTCATTTCAGGGGGAGGGTCCATCATGGTGGAAAAGGTACGGAAGCCTGGGAGCAGACCTGGTCACATAGGTTAGTAGGAAGCAGAGAGCCAATAGTACATGGAACCAGGATTGAAATGTATTTTAAAGCTGGGCATGGTGGCTCATGCCTTTATTCCCAGCACCTGGAAGGCAGAGGTAAGAGAATAATCATGAATTTGAGGCCACCCTGAAACTATATAGTAAATTCCAGGTCAGTCTGGAATAGAAGGAGATGCTACCTTGGGGGGGGGATTATTTTAAGGCCTGCCCATAGTGGTCCACTTTGTGCAGGAAGGCTCCACCTCCTGAAGGTGCCACAATCTTCCCAAACAGCATCATTACCCACCAGATAGGGACAAAGTGTTCAAACACAGAAACCTATGGGAGACATTTCACATTCAAATGACCTTTTATGATTTATAGTTTCCTCATCAGTATTCAGGTAGACAATACCATTTTTCTAGGGCTTCCAAATTAGATTTATGTTCCCATCCTTGTTGGCTATCAATCTGGTGGCACACACCTTTAACCCCAGCATTTGGGAGGCAGAGGTAGGAGGATCATCATGAGTTCAAGGCTACCCCAAAGCTACATAGTGAACTCTAGGTCATCCTGGACTAGGGTGAAACCCTAAAATGAAAAACAAAAAAAAAAAAAAAAAAAAAAAAAAAAAAAAAAAAAAAAAAAAAAAAAAAAAGAAAGAAAGAAAAGAAAGAAAGGCAAAATCTCATTAAAGCATCAAGAAGTATGGTGTGTGTGTGTGTGTGTGTAGAGAATGTGTATGGTATATGATGGTATATTCTACGGATGAGTGTGTGCAAATGAACACAGCTCAAGTGCATGTGTAGGGAGGCCAGAGGAGAATGTTGAGAATGTTGAGTATCTTTTTATTGATCATCTGGGTACCTCCTTTAGAATAGGTCTCCCCCTCAATCCACGGTTTATGTCTGTTTGTGAGTCCCAGAGATTCTCTGGTCTCTGCCTCAGTGGGCTGGGGTTACAAATGTGGCTGGCCATGCTTAGATTTTTAGATAGGTTCTGGGAAGCTGAACTTGGCAGTCTCTGGCTAAGAGGACTTCATGGGAGCAAGCAGCCATCTCCCTGGCTCGCCTATAATTACTCTTTCTTTTAATTAATTTATTTTTCAACAGATTATCCTCTTTATTCCCTCTCCCATGTTCCTGTTTCCCTTGGACCCTCCTCCGTGAGGTTATGGATTTATTTACTGTGGGGTCATAAAGGCTTCAGTCAGTTCCAATGGGATAGTGGGGGGGACCATGCCTCGGGGTATTCCCACCGACTCTTACAATCTTTCTAATGGCTCTTCTACAATGTCCTCTTAGTCAGGTAGGCCTGTTGGCAATATGAATTAATGTTGAGTTATTTGTAGCCTCTGGATTTCTGCTTTGATGGGTTTTTCTTGAGAACCATGCCTGCCAGTATTACCTTGGAGCTGGTTGCCAGGCTAGCAGTAAAAGCAGTGTTCACTGCTTCCACTGCAAGTTCTCCTGGTCCCTGGCAGATATGGAAGAGGTGGCAAACAATGGTGGGCAGCCAGTTATCTTCTTGTCTTATTGATGGATCTCAACTCTCCTGTTTTCCCTGTCATCTGTAAAATAAAGCAGAGTCTCCAACCAAGAGTGACTCGAGCATGTGTTAAAGGGGTATGCACAATTATTTGAGAGATTTTAGGGGGTGCTAGCTCACTGTGCTTCTCGAGAACAGTGGAGGCTTCTATTTAAAGTATGTTTCCTGACTATTGGAATCTGATTTGGTGTCCAGTACCAGGTATGAGTTCTCTCCCACTGAGCATGCCTCATGTCCAATCAGAGAATAGTTGGTTACCCACAGAGGCTGTGAGCCAGCCACTGCTGCACAAGTGTGTAATTCTTGTCTGGTTGGTTGACTTTGTAGTCTGTAGGGTGCCCTGCTTATTCAGGCTGCTGGTGACCATTTTCTTCCAGCAGAAGGGAGATAGTTTCCCTTTCAATTCTTGCATAGTAATCTAATGTCTTGTGACAGTGGCTTGTGGTCACTTCAGCAATGGGGTTTTACCTTTTAGCTCTGGCAGGCAATCAAGTGTTTTAGCAATGCCATACATTGTTTTGGGGACCTCATGGGTCTCTGTGGCCAACAACTCACTGTCAGAGAGGCAACCCAACTCTGGGCCTGGGAATTACTGGCCAGAGTCCATGTTTTTAAGAAGGTTAAGCTTTTTTCAACTTCTGCCCAGAATGTCCCCTCTCCACCTTCATCAGTGGTTATATCTTGTAGAACACTAGTCAGAATTAGGGTTTCTATGGGACTGATCAAGGTTGTCATAACTTTGGTATAATTCCCTTCCTGTCTTCCATGCCCCATTTCTCAGATATCCCCACCCACCCCAGTATTCTGTCCTCCCCTAACTTGTCAGGTAACTCTTCCCTTCCTCTCTCCCTAATTCTTCTCTCTGCTGGTCTCATTCTAGTTTTATGCCCATTTTTCTGGTGCTGACTACCATTTGCACTCATCTGTAATGAACTGCTCCCACTTAAGAACTACAGATGAGAGAGTGCATGTGGTATTTGTCTTTCTCCGCTTGAATGACCTTGCTTAGAATGAGTTTTTTCCAACTCCATCCATTTACCTGTAAGTTTATTATTTCCTTTTTCACTAAGTAAATTCCATTGTGTATGTGTACCACATCTTCATTATCCATTCATCAGTTGATGGGCATCTGGGCTGATTCAAGTTCCTAGTTATTGTGAATAGAGCAGTCACAAACATGGCTGAGCAAGTGTCTCTGTAGCAAAGAGTGGAAACTTTGGGATATATGCCCAGAAGTGGTATTGCGGGATCAAATGGTAACTCTATCTTGATCTTTTTTCAGGCGTCTCTACACTGATTTCTGTCATGCTATACAAGTTTGCACTCCCACCAGCAGTGAATAAGGGGTTCCTCTTTCCCCACAGCCTCCCCAGCAGTTATTGTCATTTGACTCTTTGGAATGCCATCCTCACTGGAGTGAGATGGACTCTCAGACTTGTTTTCATTTGCACTTTTCTGATGATTAAAAATGTTGAAAATCTCCTTAAAAGTGTAACGGTCATTTACATTTCTTCCTTTGAGAATTCTCTGCTCAAATCTCTACCTCCCATTTTTTTTTTTCTCCAATTGGGATGTTTGATTTATTTATTGCTTAGTTTTTCTGAAGTTCTTTATAAATTTTAGATATTAAACCTTTATTGGAGGTATAGCTGGTGAAGACTTTCTCCCAATCTGTGGGCTGTCTATTGACTCAGTGGATGCTTTGCTTGTCTGTACAGTAAATTTTAGTTTCACGAGGTCCCAGTGGTTGAATGCTGATCTAACTTCATGTGTTATTAGGGTCTAATTCAGGAAGTGAAGTCTTTCCCTATGGCTGCATTGTGGAGTGTAGACCCTGTGTTTTTTTTTTTTTTTTCTTTTAGTTCTTTTATAGTTTCAGGTCCTATAGTGATTTTCTTAATCCATTTAGAGTTGACTTTTGTACAGGGTGAGTCTAATGGCTACACATTTTAGAATTATTTGTGTGTGTGTGTGTGTGTGTGTGTGTGTGTGTGTAGGTGCATGTGTGTGTGAGTGTGCACATGCTATGGTACGTGTGTGTAGGTCAGATGACAACTTTTGTGTTGGTCCTCACCTGCCACCTCACTCAAGGCAGGGTTTCTTGCTCTAGATTCTCCTTCTGCTGGTCCCATGTCAGTGTAATAGGATGAGCAAAGCCTGTTGTGGCTTTCAGTTCTTTTCATGGGATCTGGGGCTCAAACTTGGGTACTCCAGCTTGAACAGATTGTGCTTTATTCACTACACCTTGTCCCAAGCCAAAGACAAACTTTTAAAAATATATATTTAATTTATTTATTTGAGAGAGAGAGAGAGGAAGAGGCAGATATAGAGAGAGAGAGAATGGGCACATCAAGGTCTCTAGCCACTACAAACGAACTCCAGATGCATGTGCCCCCTTGTGCATCTGGCTTACGTGGGTCCTGGGGAATTGAACTGAGGTCCTAATACTTTGCAGGCAAATGCCTTAACCACTAAGCCATTTCCCCAGCCCCTCGAAGACAAACGTTTTGAAAGTCTGTTTTGTAGAAGATACTATGAAAGACTTTTCTTATATTTTCTAGATTATTCTTAATAATCCTCTGACTGAATTGCTGTTAGTCTTGCCTCATTATCTTTACTCCAGATGTGTAAAACCAGGCACAAAGGTTCACTTTTTGTTCAAAGTCACACAGCATCTGAACCAAATCAGTCTGAGTCCAGAAACTGTGTTTTAACCACTGTGTTATCTTGAAGGATAGCAGAAATATGAGGCTGCTCACCAAAGGCTATGTGTCTTTGGGAAAAGAGTACCAAGGATAAAACCCACACTCATATATCAAGAAATAACCTAAGGCTTACATAGCTACTCACATGCTTTTCTAGAGAGGGGAACTGAGAATCAGGGAAGTAGATCTCCCACATCAGAAGACCTGTGTATAGGATCTCATTACCTGAGACACTAAAGCAGGAGACAAAATGTGCTCACCAAGAGCTAAGCATGAGCAATCATATGGAGAGACTGTCAAATATATCTCCTGTTGGGGTGGAGAGATGGCTTAATGGTTAAGGTGCCTGCCAAGAAAGCCAAAGGACAAAGGTTCATTTCCCCAGACAGATGCACAAGGTTGGGCATGCATCTGGAGTTTGTTTCCAATAGCTAGAGGCCCTGGCACATCCATTCTCTCTCTTTCTCTATCTGCCTCTTTTCTATCTTCTTCTCTCTCTTTCTCAAGTAAATAAAATAAATGATGTCCACTCTGTATTACCATTGTGGGTGCTCCTCCTAGCATCTGAGACTTCTACTGTGATATTCACATCTGTTATCTGTTCATGTTTCTCCCTGCACCTGCCACTAGAGAACTGCTGTTCATCCTCATCCAAGATTCAATCTCACAATTGTAGTGATATCAACCCTGGAATAATGTAGGTTAAAAACTCATGGGCATGTTGTTTTAGAATTTTTCTCTGCTAAAGAGAATGAAATTGGTAACAGAATAGCAGAAATGTGATGATGATGATGATGATGATATAGCTGGATATGATGGTGGATGCCTATAATCCCAACACTAGGGAGACTTGAGGTAGGAGGATTCCTCTGAGTTTGAGGCCTGCCTGGGTTACAAATTGAGTTTCAGGTAATCTAGTGCTGAAGAGACCCTGTTTCAAAAAAAAGAGAGAAAAAGAAAGGAAGAAAGAAAGGAAGGAAGAAAGGAAAGAAGGAAGAGAAAAAGGAAGGAAGGAAGGAAGGAAGGAAGGAAGGAAGGAAGGAAGGAAGGAAGGAAGGGAAGGAAGGAAGGGAAAAGGAAAAAAAAGGAAAGGAATGAACATGGAAATGAATGTTGTAAAATTGCTCAAGAACATACAACTCACTATGGACAAGAGAATCAGGAGAGGATCTCATGATTGTCTCATTCTCCCTGTGTTCCACTGGTAAACAATAAAGAATGTCAGCATAGGTAGTCATACAAACCTTCCAGAAGTTCTTAGAGATAGATAGAAGCTCTGGGAACATTCTAGAAGCTTAAAATTATGTGTGCTAGTTCACAGCAATTTACTTTGAAGAAAAGTTAAATCTAAATTTATTTTCTCTCACCAGTTCCCAAACCACTTCATAGATAGTGAATATGTAATTGCTGAAAATAATGAGCATGACCTGTGACCTGCCATGTTGAGAACATCTGGATCCCTTGAGGTGTTGGCAGTGGACCAGAAAGAGCACATGTTTCACACCTGCCTTTTGTCATTCCACCTAAAAGTCAAGGTGACTCAGGGTGAGAAGCCAGGACCAGTAAGAGTTAATGACTTGTGTCTAATCTCAAAAGTCACTAGCTTACAGTGAGGACAGACCTCTTCATATTGAGGTTGCTTTAAAAAAATTCCCATTTTTATCTCATGGCTATGAAGGTATGACAGGGTAAGAGAGGGAAGGAAGAAAATGGTAAGCAAACCAGATATTTAGATGTAAATATTAAACTCACAACTTGTTCTGCATTCAAGTGGTAAAGGATTTGACAACCATTACCTCAAAAGCAGCTTTAGCTCCCCGTCGATCTCCTCTCTTCTCTGCCCATTTCCAGTGACAGAGCCATCATGAAGAAAGATGTTCAAAGACATCACATCTATAACCTTTGCCAAAGGCACACACAATCTTTAGAAGGAAGACTTTTATTTTCCCTGTCACCTTTAATGCCGGATACACCAGCTGAAAGCTGAATTCCAAGTATAAGGTCACTGCATGGAGACTTTCCTAAAGACACAGAGCTTGAAAAGAAATCCTTTCTGAATGTCACTCTCATTTCTGTTCACATTTTCCTGATCCAGCCCAGCTACGCTAATTGGCTTTGTTGTCAACAGAAAAGAATAAAGAATAAATAAAACATTATTTGTCAACATCCCCCAAGGAGGCAGTGATTCCCATAATGAGCCCAGGTCTCAGTTCAGGGTAATTAATTGAGATATACACAGGGAATGTCCAATGAACATTTCCTTTGTTCAAAATTATGTGTGTGACCATGTTATTCTAGTAAAGAATGTTGTACATTTTGTTCCACTTGAGGTTTATGAAGAGCTGTTTAGAGATACAAAGTGTGAGAATCAGACCTCAATAACCTTTTTTTTTGGGGGGGGAGTTCGAGGTAGGGTCTCACTCTGGCCCAAGCTGACCTGGAATTAACTATGTAGTCTCAAGGTGGCCTTGAACTCACGGCGATCCTCCTACCTCTGCCTCCCGAGTGCTGGGATTAAAGGCGTACTCCACCATGCCTGGCTTCAAGAAACTTTTTTATTCCTCCCTACTTTAAGGATTTAGCAATTTTATTCTTTTATAATCTAGATTTCATAGCACAACTAAGCAATGTCTCCTTATCTCTTGCATTGCACCTAGCAAGGCCAAGTGTCTGAAGCTGGTGGCTGCTGCAGGTCACATTTTGGTGGGCAGAATTTTGAGGAAAAGATTCAGATGAGCTACCTGCCACTGAAGATTCCACCCTAATTCCAATGATTTGGCAACAGCATGCTCCATCATTGCAAAGAGGTTGGCTGAAAGGAAGACACTTGTACTTCCCATCACTGAGGCCAGCTCTTCAAGTGTTAAGCCTTCCTAGACCCTGTGCGCCAAACTGTACTATCCAGAAGATCAGCGCTATTGATGTGATCATTGGAAATGCAATTTCACTGGCCCCACCTCTAAAATAGCCAATCCAATGCCAGGAAAAAGGCCCAGCACACTGAGTTTTAACAAGATGTTCAGGTGACTCATGATGAGTTTGCAAAACCTTGGACTCTTCTAATCCATGCATCTACCTATTTGATGCCTGGTACAGATCTGTCGTGCTAGTGTGCGTTTAGAAAACAATGTTATTTCCCTGTGCTTTTAACTATCTTAGGAATCCAAGGAGAGAAAAATCAAAAACAGTCTTGGGCTGTAGAGATGGATCAGCAGTTAAGGCACTTGCCTGCAAAGCCTATGTATATGGGTTCAATTCCCTAGTACCTACATAAAGCAAGATGCACAAAGCAGCACATGCATCTGGAGTTTGTTTGCATTGGCTAGAGGTCCTGGCACACCCATTCTCTCTCTCCTTGCAAATAATTAAATTAAATTAACTTTTAAAAAAACATTGGTCTTAATCATCGACATATTAATCATAACTGATATAATTTTCCCTCCGGCTTAGATTACATTGTAAGCAATCAGGTGTGTAGTGAGCCAGAAATGGACTCGATAATGGTGGGTGAGTCAAAGCTACTGACACACTTGGTTATTAGTCAATGAAATATCTCTGATTTGTTTTGCTTCACAGGATCACTGAAAACTATCAGATTTATTTCTTTGCTCTCTGAAGCTCAGTTATTTTGTGTTCTCTGATTTTATCTCCTTCCTAAAGGGCAGCCAACCAGTCTCAGGCTAAAGCCATAGGTGAGAGAAAAGAGAAGGGTTTGGTCTCTTCCCTAATCACATTTAATCCCACAAGTCCAGTGGCTAAAGCCACTTGTATGCATTAGAGTGTAAAGTAAGACCTCTCTCAGGGCTGACAGAGGCTTAGCATCCTTCACTATTCCACTCAAGATCCCCTCAGCCTAAAGAAAGCGGCTTTAAATGGCAGCCCCACTGAGTAACATCATAGGCTGATAATAGCTCTGTTAGATGCTATGTAAAGCAACTTGGCTAAACTCTTCATTACCATTTGAAAACATCAGATGCTTTCGAATTGCTTCAGGTCTTTTAAAATATCATCTTCCACTCCTAGCAGGACTAAGAGATTCAGTGAGCTAGAGTCAGGCCTCTGTCCCACATTCACAATCAGCATGCCATGTAATAGTGTCTCACATTTTTCTTAGATCACCCAAAGCTGAATAGTCTAATTGTTCATGCTCAATTTATTTGTGCTCTTCGGTTGCATTCACATGGGCAGCGTGGACAGTCTAGAGGGAGAGCGGAGTGTAAAAAGCATTCCAATTAGCAACTGGTACTTACAGTAATTGAGGAATCAGCCTTGAGGTTAAGGTATTGATTCATTTTGATAATATTACATATGCCATGAAATTCTATGATAGCTCAACCACCATAAAGATCTACCAAGGTAAAATTACATGCTTAATAGTATTTCACACAACACCACTGATGTGAAAAAGAGCATTTCAAAATATACACTTTCAGCTCCACCACAAATTAGCATGCAGGAATTCTGAGATTGCTGGTATCAGCTCAGAATTTTTAAGTGTAGCGTTAGAGGTATGCTTTTTCCTATCAATAACTTTATTTGTTTTTATTTATTTATTTGGGAGATAGAGAAACAGAGGGGGAGGGAAAGAGAGAGAGAATGGGCATACCAGGGCCTCCAACTGTTACAAACAAACTCCAGATGCATGTGCCACCTTCTGCCATCTGGCTTATGTGGGTCCTGGGAACTTTGGCTTTGGAAGCAAGTGCCTTCCTTAACTTCTAAGCCATCTCTCTACCTACTATCGGTAATTTTGAATGAATAAAACCTGCCTACTTGCATAAAAACTGGGCTTAACATACAGACTTGATTCAGGACCCATTGAGGACTTCCAAAGTGTTCTCTGAACTTCATATAAAAATACACTTGTGCAGTAGGTAGAGAAATGGCTTAGCAGTTAAGGCACTCGCTTCCAAAGTCAGCGTTCCCAGGATCCACATAAACCAGATGGCAGAAGGTAGCACATGCATCTGGAGTTTGTTTGCAACAGTTGGAGGCCAGATGAATGGATAACGAAGATGTGGTATATCTACACAATGGAATTCTACACAGCACTAAGGAAAAATGACACAAAGCAATTTGAAGAAAAATGGTCAAACTTGAAACAGATCATTCTTAGCGAACTCACCCAATTACAGAAAGATAAGCATTCCATGGTCTCACTCATCTGTGGCTCCTAATTTGTATTTTCCCAAGATGCTGACACACCTAATAAACATCTCAAGGACTGGGCAATAGGGATGGTGGGGTGGGAGGGCAGGGAAAGGGTGGGGTAACAACAAAACTGGACCCAAATGGAAATGGTACCATAAAATCCTATATCCTGAAAGACATACTAAAAGGTTGAACCTGCATCAGGTGCTTGGAGAGAACACCTGAATCACAGGGGCCTGGAGAGGGTATGATGAAGACTAACTTCAATCTTCTCCTCTTTCTCTCTCTATATATCTCTACATATATATCACTCCCTTTTCTCTCTTTCATATTACCTATACCTTTTCTTCCTTCTTTTCCCTTGGCACTGACCTGTAACTCCCAATAACAGCATGTGGCTAACATCCAAAATGAGCTGTTGATCAGTGAGACCTACAAGGTTTCCCAAAAGAAGACAGATTTCTGTCAGAGTACTTGATGAGTCACCAAAGGTTAATGGTAAGACCCTACTGCTGAAGACACCATATGCTGTTCGGACAGAACATGGAGAGACCTGGAAGAGAGTCAGTCCCCAGACAGTTAGCTTTTCTAGCTCCAGAAGGCACTACATAAGTGACTGGGGGAAAACAACCAACATCTGTCAAAGCTACTAGTGGTCTAAGCTACTTAGCAGCAAACAACCTGACATGATGCTCACATAAGTGAAGTAGTGACACAGAGCCATGGTGGGTTACCAACTGCTCTAGATTTGGCTAATGGACCCACTCAGTGGAATGAAACCCATACCTGGAATGGGAAATAAGTCAGAACCATATCCAAAAATGAGCCCACTCTCCAATATCAAGCTCCCACCAATAGTGGGATACAAGATGGCCTATACCTATGAAATTCTCTCTAAAATAATAATGGTTACCCAGGTATCTTGCACTGACCTCACTCTCTGTTGGAGAATCTGATTCTCTCTTTCAGATGGGTGCAGAACTTGAGGAGAGAATCAGCCCATCGCACCTCAACAGGACACCAGCTGAAGACATTGAGTCATAGGGGAAATGAGCAAGAGTGCTGCTTTATCAGTGAACCTGGTACCAGCACAAGGGTGAAGGAGATAGACACAAAGAACACTAAACCCCTACCAAGTCAGATATCCAGAGACACAGAAACTCACAAAATCTCGTCGCTGAAATAGACCTAAAATGAACCCAACATGGCTCAGTGAAATTCATGGAAGAGAGGGAGGAAAGATTGTTAAAGCCATGAGTTGGGTCATTATGCACAGAGTCATTGTCTCTCCTGCATAACTGATGGCTACCCCCATAAGGCAAGACCCATATTACCCATGGGGGAGGACAGTGAGAAGGCTAACGATGGTACCATCATGGCTGTATATATACTATATACATAACTAATAAAAATATTTTAAAAAACACAAAGTGGCTGGAGAGATGGCTTAGCAGTTAAGGCCCTTAGTAGCAAAGCCCAAGGACTCAGGTCTGACTCCAGAGAACCCCCAAAAGCCAGATGTACATGGTCGTTCATGCATCTAGAGTTTGTTTGCAGGGGCTAGAGGCCCTGGTATGCCCATTCTCTCCCTCTCTCTCTCTTTCTCTCTCTCCCTCAAATACATAAATAAAAATAAAATAAATAAAAAATTTAAAGAAACACAAAGACAGCCACGTGTGTCTAGGCACTTGGCACTGGATGTGGGCATTGGTAATAATAAACAGAAGGTTTAGCTTATGGTACCTACTGGTCTTTATGTGTCAATTTCCTGGGGTTACTGCAGAAGGATTGAACAAAGAACTCAGGGAGTAAAACCACCTTAAAAAGTACAGTATATCTCCATCCTGAAATATTTCACATGCTGAAAACTGAAGAGTCCATCTCAGACAAGACATGGCAACTCAATAAAGCAAGTAAGAAGGGGGCCTGGCTGGGGTTGGGTCAAATCCCAACTGTTCACTTGATGGCTAAGGACTCTGATTCTAGTGTTAGTTTCTAACTTTGTTGCCTACTGCTCTGCACCCTGGACCATGTGGTCCCCACCTCCTCCAAGCACAGTCTGTCTGTCTGTAGATTGCTCATGGACTTGTCCCCTACATGAAGAATATCACCTCTCTACAGAGCCCAGGCTTTCTTGTTCATCTTAGACCAGTTCTGCCACATGTTCTTCCTCGGAAATCTCTCCTTTGAACCTCCAGGTCTCATTTCTTCCCTTCTTCACTATTTCATAGCATTTAAGATAGAGTCCCCAGGTACATGGTGGGTCCCACAAGGACAATCACCTTGCAGTTCATTGCACAATTCACTCAGTGAGTGCCTGCTCTTAAGAAGGCCTTATATTTCCTTCTATGTTGGCTTCTATTGTTCTATGTTTTTCTATGATAGGGAAAGACCCATGCAAGTCATGCAGAGACTTTCTTACCTTACTAACTATTTTGAAGGTGGCAATATTCCACTTACAACATTGCTTAAAAATAAGGATGCAGGGAGAGGAGTAGAAGGCAGGTCTGGTGTGTGACAAAGTCTTTCTGAATCTCAGCAGAATGTCAGGAGGTGGAGATCAGCACTCAGCTATCTGACTCAGTATCAGCTTAATGAATAGGGAGCTGAGGGTAAATCATGGGGTGCTTGGGGGGGCTCCCCCTAACTTTCATGCTTTTGAATATGATGAAAGTGGAGCCAAAAAGAGCAGGGTAGAATTTTTACAAATGTAAGCTTTTCAAAGTTGTATAAAGCCTACCCATGATTGATTATTAATGTAATAGACATGTGTGGAGTATCTAGCCTATGCCAGAGGTTGTGTTGGCTGAAATGTATGGACAACTGTCCAGAAAATATGAGGTCTCTGCCCCTGTGTAGTGCAAGAATACTCTGTAGGAATTGGGGGCTCTATTTCTTCTCTGGATCTAGAATTCAAGGTTTAAATGTTTTTGTTTTTGTTTTACAGGATGAGCAGGAGTTTGCTATGACAAAACATTGTTCACAGAAGCATGCCAGTTTGAAACTACGGCTGATTTGGAGCAATGCAGGTAAAAGATTCAAATTCCAGAGCCTCAAAGTTCTAGTAAGCCAAAGCCTTTAAAATCAGTAATGGGATGAACATAGATTTAGCACAGCTTTCTCATCTCTAGCTTTGGAATAAAGCCCAAAGTGAAATGACAATATTTTCCTCAGTGTACACTCAAACTTTGGGAACAGCAGATAGCTGACCATATATATTAAAAGATCCTAAAATAATCATGACCCATTCGTCCTCAGAAGCAACCTAGACCTATTTGGTTCAGTGTCCTGAACAGAGTGATATAGGTTTTTTTTTTTTTTTTTTTTTTTTTTTTTTTTTCCACTGTGATTTTTTTTTCAGACAAATTATCTAAAACTAGGAACAGGCAGAGCCCTAGTAAAGCTGGAAGAAAACACCACATACATCAGAGGACCACCCTGCCACTGTGGGATGAAGAGGGTCTCCTACTGATGGTCTCACATTGGGGAAGATGCTCCTGTATTATCTCTGATGATTATATTTTCAGGCTAAAACACACCAGTTACCTCATTATAACTTTGTGCACAATGGTTATTAAAATAGTACACCAATCCAATAGCTTTGTTTATGGTGGTGTGAAAGGCAAATATTTTATTTTCTAATGAGTAGTTGGGTTTTATTAGCCAGCATTAAAACTGGGGCATAGTGACTGGAGATCCAAATCGAGATATTTAGCTGTACAAGGAGATGAGACGCAGATGCTAATGAAAGCTCTGGGGGTAGTTTTCCGGGCTGTTGAATGTAATTTCTCACATCCCCAAATGGCTGTAATAGGGAAACACCCTGAAAAGAATTCTCTAATGGCTGTGTGTGTGCAGCAGAGGCTCATTGGGAAGTTAATGTCCTGTGCGAAGCGGATGTGCATTCATTCGTTCATTTTGCATGGTGGAAGGTGTAGCATTGTATGCCAGACCATTTGTGCTTTTGTCTGCCCATTCTGTGTCCTTGCTTCACCTCCGCCAACATAGCTTCTGGACAAATATCAAGGGTAAAGCGCTTACTTACCTCCTTTTAGTCCCTTTCAAACCTCCAGACTGACTCATCTCTATGTAGAGTAGAGAAAGCCGTGGGCAAACCACTGTTAGAATAATTAGGACGTTCATTAACTCATTCATTAACAGTCAGGCATGTCTAACCTTTTGACATTGCAACTAATATTGTAGTTAACTAGTATGTATCTACAAGGGTTGTAAGCAAAACCACACAAATGAATTACAAAAAAATTGCATAATGTTTGGAGTGAGTTTATGATTCTGTGTCAGGCACATTTATAGCTGTCCTCGACCTCATGAGCACATCCTTATAGAGCTCATCAGGACATTGTCACAAAGAAGCAGACAGCATGTTTTGCTCATCATTTTGTTTAATCCAAAATCCCTTTCAAAGTGTGCCTGTGCATTACAAACAGATTATCATCTATTACCCTACTTTCTCCTTTGTCCTGGTAACTAATACATATTTGCTGAGTGAGGAAATAAATTAACAAATCAGGAGATCTTGGATGAGTCACCTGATATTTTTTCTGTATTTTCTAGGAGGGAACTCTATGTACAGAGTTTTATGACCTTGAATTCACTCATGTATCCATTCATTTTAAGCGTTCATTAAGGGTTGATGGGAGGACTAGAAACATCTACTCCTGGTGAGGGAGGAGCTGAGAGAAGCAAGGAATAAGCTGACATAAGTCAATGCTATCTGCACCACAGGTATAAAATTCAAAGGAGGGCTGGAGAGATGGCTTAGAGGTTAAGGCACTTGTCGCAAAGCCTAAGGACCTAGGTTCAGTTCTCCAGGTCCCACATAAGCCAGATGCACATGATGGCACAGCTAGAGGCCCTGGCATGCTCATTCTCTCTCTCTCTCTCTTCTGTCTCAAATAAATAAATAAATAAATAAATAAATAAATAAATAAATAAATAAATAAATATTTTTTTAAAAAAAATCAAAGGAAATGGAAAGGCAAAGCAACCTCATAATAAAGGCAGTATAATTTTTTTGAGACCTACAATTACCTGTGACTCCAGGAGATGGTCGATGAAGGAAATTTGGACCTAACACTGAGAACCCACAATGTGTTGCCATTGATTTTTCTCAATTCCATGTATATGAAGAAGAACCTAGCCCAACAAAGGCTTAACTTCTGTCTCTCACTGGAGCACTGAGACTCTGGCCAATGGCCTGTTCCTACTCAGCTAGAGACCAGAGATTTAGGCCACTGATTTTCACTCAGGGCCTTTCTAGAATGAACACTCCTGCTTCTCTACCTATGATACAATGCATAGGTTAAGTTTCTTTCTAAAAATGCTCTCAGGCTGGAGAGATGGCTTAGTGGTTAAGGCACCTGCCTCCTAAGCCTAAGAATGCTGGTTCCAATCTCCAGCAGTTCCAATCTCCAGGTCCCACGTTTAGCCAAATGCAAAGTGAAGCAAGGGCACAATGTGGCACTTGACCAAAAGGGGATGCACTCATCTAGATTTTGTTTGCAGCAGCTGAGAGGCTGCTGGTGCGCCCATCTCTGTCTTCCTCTCCCTCTCTCTCTCTGTGTCTCTCTCCAAAAAAAATTGCTCTCTATCTGAAAAGTGGGAGTGTCTTAGAATCAAGATTATAGCTTGACTCTCTATAAAAGAGCCCACATACTATGCCAGGCCCATTCCCTAGCTAATGTTCATTGCACATGCCATGTAGTCTGTTGGAATAATTTGGCTCAAACCATTGCTATTATTGCCAAAAAAAGATAGCCTAGTAATTAATGATACATCTCTAAGAAAATTCATCACCTCCCTCTCTGCTTTCACCTATAGCAAAATGCACAGCAATATACCAAACCTTTTTTACACAAATTTACAGAAGCGTAATGAATAACATACCCCATGACCCCTGAAAAACAAGCCATTAGCTGAACTATGCATGGTGAGCCAAGCAAATCCTTCCATGGTTAAAGATTGTGCATCATGTTTTCCTTTTTTTTGCATGCCAAAGATAAGCAGGTACAAATCTCAGTGACTTAATTATCTATAATACAAATTGCTAATAATTTATTGTTATAACCCGTCACATAAGATAATAATAAAGGGAGTTAAGATGAGCATCTGCTCACAAACACCTTCCATCTGCATGCTTAATGCAAGAAAAATAAAGTAAAAATGACAACATTTTTGAAAATATACTGATGAGATGCCCAGACTTAATTTGGGGCTTGAAAGCAGAGAAAATGTCACATCATCACTAACAAAGGTCGACTGAAAGAGCAAGCCTGTAGAATTGCCTCCTGGCTTTCTCAGAGGAGAAGGCTTCATCATTGTGAACAGTCTGGTTTGCTCAGGGAAAAATAAATAGAAGAAGAAAAATACTGGATCAAAACAATTGGGTGCTGTGTGACAGAAATGTGCTCCTGGACTGAAATGTGTAACCATCAATGTCACTTTATTTTGCATTTGCACATACCAAGCAGAAATGCCTGGAAAACCAGTTTTCAGAATAGACTGAGCATGTACAAAGGAAGGAAGGAAGGAAGGAAGGAAGGAAGGAAGGAAGGAAGGAAGGAAGGAAGGAAGGAAGGAAGGAAGGAAGGAAGGAGGGAGGGGGAGGAGGGAGGGGGGGGGGGAGGGAGGGGGGGGAGGGAGGAAGGAAGAGAGAGGGGGGCAGGAGGGAGGGAGAGGGAGGGAGGGAGGGGGAGGGAGGGAGGGAGGGAGGGAGGGGGAGGGAGGAAGGGAGGGAGGAAGGAAGAGAGAGAGGGGGCAGGGAGGGAGGGAGGGAGGGAGGGGAAGGGAAGGGAAGGAAAGGGAAAAGAAAAGGAAAGGAAAAGGAAAGGGGAGGGAAAGGAAGGGAAGTAAAAAGAGAAAGAGAGAGGGAGGAGAAGGAATAATGCCCAACCTTTCCCTTTTGTTATGGTTCCCTCAGTTTCAAAAGTCCTTAAATTCAGTTTTAATCACAGTCTCTAGGGGCCTGGTCTCTGCCACTTAGAATCCCAGTTGTAATTTTAGTATGTCATATGAATGTTTGCTCTGTCTCTACATTTTGCTATCTCCCAGAGTCATTTCTCCTACTCAAAAATATTATCCCCTTATCATTCCACCTGTTATGAGCTTTTCAACTATTTTCTCCTACTATACCACTTATCATATCATAGGCTTCTACATAATATATTTAAGTTATAGATAATATGATAATTTATAATAGTCTTTGAATCAAAAAGACTTTTATTTAAATTATAAAGACTTTCATTTGGTTTGAATGTTAAATAACCTTATAGGCTCATGTGTTTGAACACATGGTCCCCAGCTAGTGATGCTGTTTGAGAAGGTTGTTGTCATGGTTTGAATGAGAATACATATGTCCCCTATAGCCTAAGGTAGTTTTGATGAATCTTGCAATTTGAGTGTCCAGTGGGCAAAGCTCTGCTGAAGGAAGTGTTCCTAGAGACAGATCTTGTAGTCCAGCTCTAAGGTGTGTTCAGAGCAAGTCTGAGCTCTGGCTATTCATGTATGCTGGCTGTTGGTGTTTGCTGGTGTTGGTTTTTTCTCTCTTCTGTGGAGTGCATCTGTCACAGTCAGCTTCACAGTGCTGGGATGAACTTCTAAACCATACAGAGTTATGGGAGGAAGGGAATTTATTCAAAGCTTACAGACCCAGGGGAAGTTTCATAGTGCTGGAAGAAGCTGCCCCCCTATACACAGATCCAGGTAGAGGGAAAAACAACCACAAACAGTACAAGCAAGCACCCTTCAGGAACCCCAGGCAGAACTTAGGCACTTTGCTTACCGTTAGACTGGAATTCCAGGCCCATCAACTCACCTTAGGCTGGACCCTAGAATACACCCACAGTGACACCAAGTTACAAACATTAATAAAATTCCTGAATCTATTGGGGGACATCTACCACAGCACCTATGGAAGTGAGTCAGCTTCTTCTACCATGAGGGAACTTCCCCTCATGTTCACTCTGGTAGGATGTTTATTCAGCAATGAGAAAGTGACTACAACAATTGTGGAACCTTTAAGAGGAGAAACCCTGTTGGAGAAAGTTGGTGGAGGTAGGGGAGAGGCTTTGAGATTTTAAAGCCCAGTCCCACTGTTCTTCCTTTGTTTCCTGTACTGCCAGATGACCAGTGGTGTCTACCCCGCTATGATGGCACCCCTACCAAAAATAAACACTTTCCTTCCTCCAGCGGCTTCTGGTCAGGGGCATGTTTTCTCAGGTAGGAGTAGCTGTTGATACACATGAGAATGTCCCATCCAAACACTTTGTGATCATTTTTGTTTTCTTTTTGCAGTAATTAATGTAAGATAGGTTGCAGGTTGTTGGTACTTGGAGATGAATGGTTGAATAGAATGAATGAATGATTGCAGAGGAGTTGTGAGTTTGGCTGCAAAGAAGGTGTGGGAAGCAAGTTCTTGTCCTGAATGACAAAGAACAAGCATCAGAGTCCAGATAAAATAAATATTGTACCTATGACTTAAATGGTTCTAACAACTTTTCAGACCATCTTTTTAGATAATGACTGAGTGAGGATTTAGATTTAGGTATAAGCATTATTGATACATATCTATACAATAGGGGTTCTCTTTGATAAAGGAAAGGTGGGCTGGGGAGATGGTTTAGTGATTAAGGCCCTTTCCAGCAAAGCCAAAGGACCCAGATTCAATTCTTCAGTACCCACCTAAATCCAGATACACAAGGTGGCACATGGGTCTCGAGTTTGTTTGCAGTGACTAGAGGCCCTGGCATGCCCATTCTTTCTCTCTCTCTCTCTCTCTGTCTGTCTCTTACATGCACATTCTCTCTCTCTCTCTCTCTTTCTTTCTGTCTTCTTTAAATAAATTAATTAAATATAAACAACAAAAATAAAAAAGGGAAGGGTAAAAAAAAAGTTACCAGGAAAAATGCATGCTCTACCTGAGGCATGACAGAAATAAAAATTATGAGGTCATGAGAAGGGAAAGAAGTCAGCTGCCCAGGAGTCTGGTTGAAGCCTGCCAGAGTCCCTATGTTTGACCCTCTGCACCACAAAAGAAAGAAAAAAAGAAAAGAAAATGCATGCATCTTTAACACTTTTCTTTTTTTTTTTCAGATTGTGTAGAATTAAGTAAGTTACTATGAATACTCTTGGGGTCCTGATACTTAATAAAATGGAAGTATTGGGCACCATGAAATGGTTTCAGAAAAAAAAAAATACAAAAGCTACACTACGTGTTAAATTTACTTGTGAAAATGTCATGTAGTGAAATATATCAAACAGGATGCCTGTAGATCCTATTTTGCTGTTGTGTAACTCTGACCTTGGCCATGGTACGACCATTTGCACACCGAAAGCAGAACAGCGGTCTTGACTTGCATGATAACCACACAAGACCGGGCCCTCTGACATTCCCTCATCGACCCAAAGAGAAGAAAGGGCTCATGAGGCTCACTGGAGGCATGAGCCCCCCCACCCATCCCAGGATGCAGGAGCCATTCAGGACTCATCTTTGGTGATGACACAACACTTATGTTACCTACCCATGCTCCAGTGACTCCAGTTAAGCTCACTGGCTCATTTCTTTGGTTTCTTGTTGCTTTCTCTACATTGGGTGAATAGAAATAGATCCCCTGGGATAATTCACAAAGCATGTAACATCCATGATTACTACCTAATATATTGTATTTAACAATAATTAATGAAGTCGGGTCCTAAGGAATCTCATGGATGGTGACCTCAGATGGGTGAGAGGAGGGGAAAGAGGCAAATGCAATAATGATATCTTTAGGGTGAACATGGACTTAGAGCCAACACTAAATCTTCAGAACAGTTAAAGGTAACATTTTTGCAAAACAACAACAAAAACCAGAGGATCCATGCACTTTAGATGTCTGAATCTATGCAGGGTCCTAGAAATCAAAGTAGACAGGAGATTTTTAGTCAATTAGGTCATAATTAAGAGCAATTCAAAGATGGTTGAATAAGACCTCTTACTTAAGATGTGCATAATAAATCTGAGAAAAAAAAATCTACCCACCAGAGGGGGCTGCAGGCTTAAGAGTTCTACCTGCAACGATATGCAAATGGGGCAAATCTACTCATTGAAATATCCCTAGAAGATACTTGTTATAGCAAAGAATGTTTCAAATATAACTAAAACTATATCAGTATTTTTATGTCCATACACATATATTCATCTGCATATACATGTGCATATATATTTAGCTATGAATACATGTTCAGTCATCAAAGAATAACAATTAGACTTTCAAAATGTATTTTGGGTGTTTAGAATAAATAGAAAGGTATATTTAATCCCAGGAACTAATATGAGGAGAAAGATGAAGGAACTAAAAAGAAATATGTGATTTCTAAAAGCTTTGCTAGTCAAACGTTGATTACTTATCACCAGTAACTGTTGTCTGATGACCCACACTGGGGTCACACCATTTTCAAAGACATGGTCAAACAAAGCATTACATATAGATCATAGTAAAGTCCTTGGTAGTTGAATAATGAGGCGAATTGTCTCTTCCTTCTCCTATGAATATCAGCATCAGCACAGGGAGTAACAACTAGGGAAGTCTAGAGGTTGGCATGGGGAGGGTTTGGAGACAAGGTACACTCATTGGAAGACGTTGAGATTCAGTAAGGCACAAGGCCAGAAAGTTGTCACAGTGGAAACCAACTGAGTAGACCTAATTGGACTATTATATAATGGCTCCCAAAGAAGTTGTATAAGGGCCCAGCAATCTTCCAATGCAGGAGAGAATTTTGAAAGCCCTGGTAATTTCAGCAGAGGTAGCTGAAAGCCAAACAGACTCCAATCACCCTCGGTATTATTATTCATACTTAAAAAAAAATCTCCCCAGGCTATATCTAACTAAAATAAAATGTACAAAAATGATAAATTGGTTTTTGCAGGTTTGTGGGTTGCTTTCCCAGTGAAAACATATTGCCAGTTTACTCTAAACTTTCCACATGGGAAGTGGTTATTTCAAATTATTTTCAGTGGTTTCTTCATAATAGAATAGCAAAAAAAAAAAAGTGAGATTTTGCAGTGACCTTTTCATTTGCCTGTAAGAGTTTTCTTGAATTGACTAGCTAATGAAACAGGGAATTTGCTGTGTAATTCAACATTGGTGCTTGCACTGAGTGGGATATCCAACCTTGTCCTGCTCCAAATTTAATAACAGATCTCATTACAACCATTTTAATAAATAGCATTTGACAATATTAATTTATATTATCATAACACTTTAATCTCTTAAATATTTGGATCATATTAATTGCATGTAAAGACTGAAATAATTATAATTCAGGATTTAGGAAATATATAGTTTATATAACCATTTATAAATGAAGAAACACAATGAGAATTATTTAAGTTTCCTAAAATGACTCAGCAGAGGCAGAAACAAAATTTAATCTTTTTGGCCGGGCCTGGTGGCGCATGCCTTTAATCCCAGCACTCGGGAGGCAGAGGTAGGAGGATCACCATGAGTTCAAGGCTACCCTGAGTATACAGAATGAATTCCAGGTGAGCCTGAGCTAGAGTGAGACCCTACCTCAAAAACACCAAAAAAAAAAAAAAAAAAACCCACAAAAAAATTAATCTTTTTTTGAGGTTAATGTAAGTTTTTAATTAAAAAAGAAACTTGTAACAATAATGGTAATTTAAAACTTGATTTTTAAATGCTTTCAAATATTAAATATTTAAAGTTAATGTTTCAAATGTAAAGTAAGACTCTGACACTAAGGTTAAAATTTATTTGAAATATAATTGTGCTTATCACAATGTATTTCATGATGGTTTGAATATTTTGGATGTCAGTAAACAGGTAAAATGATTAAATAACTTTATAAATTCTTCACTAAAAAGCAAAATGAATAGAAATTCCATAATAGTAGTAGATAAGAAGAGAAAAATACTGATGGGGGGTGGGGTATAGCTTGGTGGTAGAGTGCATGCTTGGTATACATAAGGACCTGGATTTAATCCCCAGTACTGCAAATAATGAAAAAATTGCTGAATTCTTAAGTTTATAGTTATGTTTTCCATGTGCATGTCTCTGCACTAGTCCAGTGATTAATGGTAGATGCATAAATGATGTATGCAGATTTACAATTGGCTCAGAAAAATAAAAATGCAATTCCTTATAAGTGAAGTATAAGAGTAACTTTTCTTATTGCACTGAAAAAAGTATTTGACAGAAGAGACTTAAGGGAAGAAGAATTTGCTGTGCTATGAAGAAGTAGATCATAAACTAGAAGCTATGGCAGCTGGTCTCCATGGCAGCAAGAACATGTGTCTGGATTTCTCTCCTTCTTCTTCTTCTCCTCCTCCTCCTCCCCCTCTTCCTCCTCTTCCTCCTCCCTTCTTCCTCCTTTTCCTCCTCCTCCTCCTTCCTTCTCCTTCTCCTTCTTCTTCCTCCTCCTCCTCCTTCTCCTCCTTCCTTCTCCTTCTCCTTCCTCTTCCTCCTCTTTCCTTTTCCTTCTTCTTCCTCCTCCTCCTCTTCCTCCTCTTCGTCTTCTTATTTATTTATAAGCAGAAGGAGACAGAGACAGAGAGAGAATGAACACACCAGGGCCTCCAGCCATTGAAAACTAATCCCAGATGCCTGTGCCACTTTGTGCATCTAGCTTTACATTAGTACTGGGGAATGGAACTCAGGTTGTTAGATTTTACCATCAAATGCCTCAACCACTGAGACGTCCCTCCAGGGTTGCTTCACAGTGTGTTTCATTGGGACAAGAAGTAGAGACCCAGAAAGAAGTGGGGCAGGGCTAACAAACTAACATCCCTTTAACACACCTACTTTCACAAAAGAGATCCACCAAAATATCTACAAAACCTGCTTTTGTGAGTCTTTCTTTGGTTAATCTTACACAGGCCATATAAGCAAAAGGAAAATAAATTAAGAAACATAAAAAATTAAAGAAAAAACCTTCCAATTCTATACCTTGTAAAAATTATCCTTAAAAAATAGACATAAAGATTTCTCAGGAAAACAGAGCAAAATGTTAGGGATTCGATTGACAAATATTCTGCCCTACAAGCAGGATTTTAAAAAAAGAATGACAATATCATAGGTCAAAAACATGGATCTATACAGAGAAGGGAAAACCCTAGAGAAGAATTAATGAAAATTAAGTAATAAAGAAATATACATGATGCTCCCTAAGTCAAGGAAGTTGGAATAGATGTATCAACTTCAGTCAAAGTATATTATAGGACTAGTTAAATACCAGAAATAAAGAAAGCTATTACTTTATAAAGAATTAAGTTCTCCAGAAAGATACTTGTTCTAAATGCTCTCTATCTCATGTGAGGACATACAGTGAAAAATCTTAGAATTACAAGGAGAACACACGAGTTACTAAAGATTTGGCTTCCCTTTTCCAGGAGTTGATAGAGCTCAACAGGCAGAAAATCAGTAAAAACACCATTATAAACCCACTCAACCTGATAAAAATTTATAGATTACTTTAGGTTAAAGAAAATAGAACACACATTCTTCTCAAGGCCAATGGGAGTAGTATCCATGGTAGATCACATTCTGGGCTATGGAGCATACTTAGCCCATGGTATCAAAAGAAATTTTATATTAGTATGAATTGATGAAGATGAATATCAGGAGGGGAAGGAAATAGCATGGTTTTTTTTTTGTCTGTAAGTGTATAAGTTGTCAATAAAAAAAAAAAAAAGACCAACAGTAGAGAAGGTTTTGAGGGAGGGACTTGAGGTTGATTGTCTGAAGCATAGGAAACATAACACATTGAATCTATCTGGTTTCATGCTATTATAGTGGGCACATGGCAATTGGCCTTTGTAGAATACTAAAGCTCAGAATGTGAACTTTAATATCTGCAAATGAAAAATGTAATTTAGTAGGTTGAGGGATCTCAGGCTGGAATGTACAATGGAAAAAAACAACTATATAACAAACATGTGAAATAGCTTGATGAGGAAAATATACTGACCTAAGAAATCCTGGAAATGAAATCTGTAAAACTAAAGAGAAAATAAACTGTACATAAACACTGTGCTTTGCTTTATAAATTTGTTTCCTATGGGAACACAGGTTAACAATTGTGATACTGCTGTGTGTTTATGTCGTGAAATGAAACAGCTAAGGAAATGGATATGGTAGGCTGATGGCAGCCAGGGTTCTCACTGTGGGAGTGGAAGGTCACACATATCAAAGGGCAATAGTGGAGAATGATCCTTGTGGTAATGGATTTGCGTTATAGAAATCAGTATGGACTCGGGCTAACTGATAGATACACAGATGGTCACATACATGATGCCAGACTGAGTTGAGTTAAACCAGCCTCTGTACCTGATTGACAAGTTTGACCTAAGGAGGCCCCATAGATAGTGAAATGAACATGACATGCAAGCAAATTGTAACTAACCTAAGTCTGTCCTGCTGTGGCTGAGCAACTGAGCCTCAGCCAGCCATAGCAACCAGACTCCCCTAAAGTGATTAAACTACAGTGGTTCTCCCTCAAAAATGCAATCATCTCTTTATTAAAGAGATGCTGAGATTTAATTGTGAGGAGATGGCAACAAGCTGTTATCTTGAGAGCATAAAAAGAACCTTCACCAAACACTGAGTCTGCCATTTCCTTAGGATTTGTATTTTCCTGCCCTCCACAATTAGCACAGATACAACTCTATTGTATATAAATTACCAAGTCCACAGCATCTCCTTGCAGCAGTAGAAATAGTAAAAATGCTAAGATATATACTTATATTTGACATGAACTAAATCTTCATTTACACAAATTACCACATGAATAAAAATTTAGGGAGAGGAGAAAAATCCCCAATAATTTATGTAGATACTCCATACCAAAGGATGTGGAATATAATTTCTCACATTTTAAGTGCAGACTTCTTCCAAAATGAAGTATGAGGGGAAGATAATAGTCCTGCAGTGGGAGATCCACACCTCCTCTGTTGAGTGATCAAGTTCAATATGAGCCAGAAAAGTTATATTGGCTGACAGCAATCTTGATACCCTGTGATGAAAACTACCTTCCTCTATTGTTCTAAAAACATGTAACTTCAATCTTGGCATTGGATCTGAATAGAAAGGCAAACTACCTAATAAATATTAGTCCTCAAAAGTGACAAAGTGAACAAGAATAAGGAAGACTAAGAGGCTACCCCTCTAGGAGTAGCCTCAGGAAATGGGGTGACCGAAAATGGTATCATGAGATCATTCTTCATATCCTCAACACAAAAGGATAATATGTAAAAACTACGGAACTCTGGATAAAATATGGAGTTGGGTTTACTTAAAATTGACAAAAAGAAAGGAACCATAAGCATATCAACATAAAATACAACAGTGTTTTAGGTAAAATGTGACTTTAAATGGGGGCTGAGGAATCTAACCAGAGTTGCTAGGTTTGCAGGTAAGCAACTTAACTGCAGAGCAATCTCTCCAGCCCAGTTAAAATATGAAATAGAACAAAGAAAGATATTCTATTTGATGAAAATCTATATTTTCTAAATTGATACAAAATAAGTTTTTAATGTACCTAATGGCATACATTAGCATATATAAAGCAAATGTTAATATAAATAAAAAGAGAAATGTACACATTTAAAATTACAAGTCAAGATGTTCATATATTTCTAAAAGAAAATTGGATTCTAGAGTGAAAATAACTCTCACATTTAAAGTGGTTTATTTTCAGTTGATAAATTATACATATTTTATTTATTTATTTGCAAGTAGAGAGAGATAGAAAGAAGAGAGATAGACAGAGATAATAGGCACACCAGGGCCTCCACGCATCATAAAAGAACTCCAGATGCATGTGCCACTTTGTGCATCTGGCTTTACATGGGTACTGGGGAATCAAACTCAGGTCTTTAGGCTTGGCAGACAAGTGCTTAACCACTAATCCATCTCTCCAGACAGAAAATTGTCTTTATAAGACAGCTTTAATGTCAGAAATAAAGCCAAGGAAATCATCTTGATCATCTTCACCCATTCAGATTATTCCTGGACTCACCTATCTGATGAGCATGCATTATAAAAAGATTCATTTTTTTTATTACAAAGTAATTTAATGGTTATTCACAACACAAAAAGGTTAGAACATTTGTCCATACAGCAATATGACATGGTAATAAAATTATTACACAAGTGCATTTAACTAATGTACAACTTCAGGTACTAACCATGGTGAAAATGGAATGAGGGCAAGAGGAGGACAGAGAGAAAGAGTACCAGCCTCATTCCCTAATACCAGATGGAAGTAAAACTGGAGGAAGCAGGCTGAGTGACAGTGACTCTTGCCCAAATGGCTGATCATTCTGAACCTGCTTCCGAGGTTGGATTTTATAAAACTGTGGCTAAACACTCCCAGCTACGGAGATCAGCCTGAGGCTACAATGTGAGGATCTGACCCCTTCAACACCCTGGACTGTGGATAGCCATGGACATGACAATCTGGGCAGAGGAGACAATGGACAGTACATGTCTCTGAACATGATAAAAACAATATGACTTCTTGGACAACAGGCTATCCACTTGAAGACAGATAAATTTTTCAACTAATGAAATATTTCAGATTTTTGTTGGGAAAGAAAATGAGGCACCAGACTGAAACTGTCTGGATCAAAAGATCAGAAAACAATTTCCTCAAGGCCAGCTTGAGATACTACAGTGGGTCAGAATGAACACCTGCCAGACAGCTCTGGGCTAGAAAGAAGTATCACTGAGGGTGGCCCTTCACCACTTATACCATAACTTCTACTGGGCAAGACAGGCAGGCAGGCAGGCACTGGGCTGACATTGCCAATTTACATTTTATAAATGGGTTATCAGCAGAAACAGATAACATCAACATGGTGGTGGTCTATGATTTGATGGTTTTTTGTTGTTGTTGTTGTTGTTTTGTTTTGTTTTTATTTTTTTTTTTTTTTTGAGACAGGGTCTTACTGTGTAGCCCAAACTAGTTTTGGACCCAAAACCCTCCTGCTTTAGCCTTCCCAGAGGTGGCATTTAGAGGTGTGTGTCACCACACCCAGTCAAAGAGGGTACTTTGATAAAAAATCAAAACCCACCTAAGGATGATCAATTTTCTCTGGTTCTACCAAAAAGGGAGGGGTGGGTGAAGACAGTACAAAAGAAACAGTAAGGGAAAGGAGCAAGGGAAAGGAGGACAAATAAAGTCCAAGCAGCACTTATTCCCAGGGAAATATGTGGTGGAAAATCAGAGGACTCTGTGAGTGGACACGGGAATAATGAGCCTGCTCACTGTCAGGGATGGCAAGAGAGATCTTGGGACCACTTTGGTCTCCAGTGTCTGAGACCTGTTTTCCTGGTTGGTGTCTGTGAGAATGTGCGTGTGAGTTTTCCTGGGAAGCCTTGATTCCTTGGCTTTCAACTTGGCTTTGTAACTTTGCGCTCCCTGTTTCTATAAAAACTGCAGGTGGCAAGATAGTGGGCACTGTTGGGGTTGTTTGGGCACACCTGGTGTTTTCTCTGGAAGGAGGGATCACCCCAGGCAGTACTTCTGGGACTCAGCCAGCAGGGATGTCTGGGCCAAGGGGACCAGAAAGGCAGTGTGTCTGTCAGTGGCCTTTGGGTACTGGGCTGGCTCTAAGGGTCTCTTTCACCTTTCCCACAAAGTGTTTTCAATCCATATGAACAAGCCACACACTCATCCTTCACCACTCTCAGCACCTTTTATCCATCTAATATATGGTCTCAAGAAAATTTTCAATTTTGTTTCATGGCTTTGTCTTGTTCTACTGGTTTGGGTTTGACTAATTTTACAAACATGGTATGATTTTTATGCATCAATCTCCATATCACTTTAAAATTCACTAAACAATTGAAGGAGAGGAAATGTTCTATGAAACACATACATGTACCTCATGCTATACTACACTTTATCCTAATATACCATTGTGATCTTTCCCTTTCCTTTTTAATAAACATTTGGATCATGGAATGTTAGGGTCTATCAGCATAATTAAGCATACTCTCTGGTACACATAAAGAACATATTTCTGGTAGATACCCAGACACCTGGCAGTTAGATTGTTAGATGATGGAAGATGCTCAGGAAAAATATTAGCAGCTTATGATAAATATCTCTCCACAAAGTGAGAGTTCATGTTTCTTTAACTTACTTTTGACCATGACGGCTTCACCTTGCTGGAATGAACTTCCCAAACAACATAGATTATAGGAGGAAGGGATTATTTGAAGCTTACAGATCCAGGGGAAGTTCTGTAGTAGCAGAAGAAGCTGGCCCCCTTTCACAGGTCCACACAGAGAAATACCACCAGCAGCACCATAAACAAACACATTCCATGAACACCCGGCAGAGCTCCAGCACTCTGCATATCTTTAGGCTGGAATTCCAGATACACCCCCAATCTTTAGGGCTGGACCCTAGCATCTACCCACAGTGACATTAATTTATAACCTTGTATATAACTCCTGAATCTATGGGGGAACATCCATTCAAACTACCACATGCCTCTCCTGAACTCCAATAGATTCATAACCACATCACATCGTAAATTGTACTTAGTCCAACTTCAAAGGTTCCCATAGTCTTTATCAACTTTAAATTATTCCAAAGTCCCAAATCTCATCTGAGATTTAAGACTGTCTCTTAACTATGAATCCTGTAAAATCAAAACAAGTTATATATTTTCAACATATAAAGGCACAAAATAAACATTTTCAACTGCTATAAGGCAAAACAAGGAGAGACTAGACTAATGCAAACTCAATAACCATCACACAAACATCAAAAATCTGTAGTTCAAGTCCTAAATCATAACCAGTGACTGACAGTCTCTGGAATTCCAAATTCTGCCCCTCTAGCTGGGCTGAATAACCAGTGAAAACTTTATACCAAGCCAACATGATAGCCTTTGCACAGTCCTGGTATATCCAAAACATGAAAATTACAGTCCATCTTCCAGTGGGTCCATCGCCCTATCAGGGTCATAATGCCCTGCCCCATGCCACATCCCAGCAGTGGCTGCTGGAACCATGTACACTTATGACCCATTCCATACATTTTTTTGAGAGAAAGTTTCAGGAAGAGAGAAAGACAGAAAGAGAATGGGCATCTCAGCAGCCTCTCACCTCTGTGAACGAACTCCAGACATGTTTGCCTCCTTGTGGGCAAATGCAGCATTGCGGCTTTGTGTCACTTTGCATCTGGCTAAACATGGGACCTGGAGACTCGAGCGGGCCTACTTAGGTTTAGCAGGCAGACACCTTAACCACTAAGCTATCTCTCCAGCCCCATTCCATACATTTTTCATGCTTCTGAAACCAATATCAGATGGGCAGGACACAGCCATGTTCTTAATTCAGGGGCAAAAATAAATTGAGACCTTGAAGATCAGGTTCCTTTCTTTCACTCAACTCCTTTCCAAAAAGTTTTCATTTCTAACACTCAGTCTTTCCTCAGGAACCCTATCCATTATTTCAATGTAAAGAACTTTGGCCATCCTTAATCATGGTAATGTCTTCTTTACAATAGAAGCTTCAGCAACCAGTCCAGTGCCAGTAATTTTAAACATGCTTGTGTTTTTCCAACTTTAAATCTCAAAATTCTCAGTTCCATATCTTTAGCCAAGCACATCAGTCCATTACAAATTTAATCTTTTTCAAATTCTCTGGGCATGGGTAGAATGCAGCCAACCCCTATGCCAGTAGCCCAGTTCCAACAAAATTCTCTGCTTTCTTTCCTTCCCCTTCAAAAGTACAGAAGCCAAGCCTCCAAATGCAATATATCTGTATTTAGCCTTTTCAAATTCTCATAATTGTTATTATTGTCCATAAAACTTGGCTTTCTGCTCTGAAATGTGTCTTCAGTTGTAAACACCAAGTTTCCCATTCCTCTAGCACACAAGTTCCAAAAGATCAAAATCCACATGGTTAGAGTCATCGCACAGCAACACCTCACTTCTGGTACCAACTCTGTTGTAGTCAGCTTCATGTTGCTGGGATGAGTTTCCTAACCAGACACAGTTTATAGGAGGAAGGGCTTTCCACTCCAGTAAGGCATCTTCATTTTTAACAAACTCAAGTCCAAGCTCATTCCTGCAGTTCAAAGGTTCTATAACAAAAGACTACGTACACTGCACTCCATGAGAGGAAGTTCTATAATGGTGGAAGCAGTTAGCTCCTTTTCATAGGTCCACACAGAGAGAAATATCACTAGCAGCACCATAAGCAAGCACACTCTAGGAATCCCAGACAGAGCTCAAGCACTCTGCATATGTTTATTTGACACACACATACACAAATTTAACCTTCATCAAAAGTTCTCTGGGGGGGGAAGAAGCCAAATGGAGAGAGATAGAGAATATGTGTGTCAGGGCCTCTAGCTGCTTCAAACATACTCCAAACACATGTGCCACCTTGAGCACCTGGCTTATGTGGGTCCTGGGGAATCAAACCAGGGTCCTTTGGCTTTGCAGACAAGCACATTAAATGCTAAGCCACATCTCCAGCCCTTGTGTTTTTTTTTTTTTTAAGTATTTTTATTTTTAAACTCTTTAGATTGGAATTCTCTATCCACCCCCATACCCTAGGGCTGGATCCTAGGAGCTACCCACAGGGACACCAATTTACAAGCTTGAATAAAACTACTGAATATATTGGGGGACATCCATCCAAACTACCACAATGGGTTTTGTGTATGTTTTACTATTTGTTTATATGTTTTTATTTTAATGGATTTGTGTGTGTCTGTGTGTGTGTGTGTGTTTTTAATATGTGTGTGCAGGTGCATGTGTATGTGAATGTGTATGCATGTGGATTGTGGATGCCTGGTGACAACTGGGTGTGGTTCCTCTCTGGTACTGACACCTTATTTTTTTCTTTGAGGAGGGGTCTTGCTCTAGCCTAGGCTGACCAGGAATTCATTATGTAGTCTTAGGGTGGCCTCAAACTCACAGTGATTCTCTTACCTCTGTCTCCTTGGTGCTGGGATTAAAAGTGTACACCACCACAACTGGTTCTGACACCTACTCTTGATACTGGATCTTCCATTGACCTGGAGATTACAAATTAGGTCAGTGAGCCCTACAATTCTACCTGTCTCTGTCTCCTGGGATTACAAGTGTGTGCCACAGTGTCCACACAAGGTTCTTGGGATCAGACTTAGGTTTTTATGCTTACATAGCAAACACTTCAGTAACAGCTAGTCTCCCTGTTGTGGATTGTCCTAATTTATGTCCAATTTCTTTGTAGGATTTTTCCTTGTTACCTGTTTGACATAGGTATTATTTCCATATTTTCACATAATATTTAAAGCAAATTTCCCCAATATGGAAGATGACTTTTAATTTTTTTCAGTGATAAACTTGAAACTACTATTCTCTGACTAAATAAATACATCATGCCCACCAAACTGCTCTCTAAATACTTGTGTTTATGCCCATATATTAATGATCCATTTACTTTTGGTTAGAGAAGCTTCTCTTTTCATATGGTGCTGACCCACTGGGGAGACTCAAAACTCATAAGTGTTGAGAAGTGGCAGTGGGGTGTTTAGCACTAAGTGAGATGTCTTTATTACAACTTCCAAGACTTAGGGACCATTTCTACAGAAGTGGAGGAAAGAGTGTGTTTATGATACTGTCTTCCAGCCACAAAGTGGCCTTGATATTCATGAACTTACAGTGGCTAATGCTACTTACACAAAACTTGTATAGTAGGAGGAGAAAAAAATAATGACATCAAAATAGAATAGAGACTACTTAGAAAGAAGCAGGGATTCAGTGGAGGGGGCATCTGGAAGGGACAAAAAGGAGAGTGGTGGGAGCAGATTATGATCATGGTATACTGTCTATATTGATGGCAGTATATATATATATATGGAGAGAGAGAGAGCGAGAGAGAGAGAATTGCACCCAGAATACAAGATATTCAACTAATTACAAATAACTTTTAATGGAAGTATATATTAAACGTATCTAAGACTGCTTACAGCATGCCAAATATTCATTGTTTATCTGAAACTCAAATGTAACTTTATGTTGTGTTTTCCCTAATAATCTATTCTATGGGAGGGGTCAGTGGTGACCAAAATGGAGCTGTAATCTGAGAAATATTTCTCAAAGAAGCATCTCTTAATTGAAGGAGGGAAACACTGGCTCTAGACTCATGTTTCCTTCTGTTCTTCAACATAAAGTATTAAGAATGATTTCTGGATTTACACAACAATAAAGTCTCCACTAGTGTATCTTTGTACCTTAATACCAATGTCTAATTCATTGGCAAGTAAGAATAAATGTATCTTCAAGATTTATCTCAAATTCCTTACATATATCTCCCTATCCACTCCCATCATCTTCATTTGAGACACTGTGATCCTGGCTTGAATTAATCAGTTGACCCAAATGAATTTGACTCCCTTTTTAATACTTTCCTCTGCATACAGCTAGAGTGTATATATTTCCTTCCTTGGTTCATAGACTGCCAGTGGCCTCTCTGTAAATTCTCCATACATTTAAACTCCTTACCACAGTCCACAGCACTGGCTACTTGTCCACTGTTCCCACCAGTCATTTTCTGTTCAACTCATTGTGTCCCAGTACATGGGTTCCTAGTTTATTTTCTTGAACATGCTGACCTTTCCTCTCTTGAATGATTCTGCATACAACACCTTTGCACACACTGGAGTTTTTATTTTTTAGGTTTTAGATAAATGTTACCTCTACAGAGAACTCTCACAGTGACCTTATCCAAAGTGGGGCTGTCAATCTGGACACATATTTCACTTCCTCCAATTATAGGAACCATGACTTGGAAGGACGGATTTCTAAAGCCCATAAAAATGGGAAAATACAGCTGGTATCTAGTCTCTTACATTCTATTTTCTATGTAATTTCTGCTGTAATTGTAGTGGTTTACTTGCTTTCCCAAACCATTTCTCATGCATACATTGGCAAACAAGGCTTCCTTTATTATATCACCTATCAAAGACTTTTAGTGGCACTGGACTATCTTTTCCTCACATCAAATTGAAATGATACAGTCTCCATGGAATTCTGGGACATCTCACTTGGCTTCTCATCAATTTCACCCTGAGCTATGGGTGGGCTGAGTGTTCTGCTGTGAAGCGGAGAGAGCTAAAGCCAAGCATTCTTGGATTTAATCACACCTCTGTGACATACAAACTGGGTTGTCTATCATCTCATAGCTTTCTTTAATTCAACTATTATAATATAGATTAAAAGATGACATAGTTTTGGGAGGAAGAAACCAAGTTATTGTAGCTGATGTCAGGCAAATTACACTAGTTTTTATCTGCTTTTCCTTTCTCATGTGTGGTCCTCAGAAATTTTCTCTTAAGGAGAAATATATAAGCACTGATAAAAAGGTAATCCTGGAATTCTGGGGCTGAGCATATGGCTCAGCATTTAAAGGTGCTTGCTTGCCAAGGTTTGATTCCCCAAAACCCAAGCCAGAGGCACAAAGTGGCTTATAAAGTCTACCGTTCATATGCAGCTGCAGGGGGCCCTGGCATGTCCACACTGACTCTCTCAATGAATAAATAAATAAATAAAATATTTTTACAATAAAAATGAAAGTAATCTTGGATGTAATCAAGCCCTTGAGTAGCAAGTTGCTTAGATAGTTTCAGGTCATTGCAGAAAAGCAACTATCTTCACCTAATGCTCCTGGGAAGATGATGGTTTAAGTTCCAAAAGCCCTGTGGAACGATGTGAAGGTGAGCTTTGCTTTTGTCTTATCCAAGAACTCCTTGAGAGGTGGATATTCACCTCCTCCCTTCCTCTGCAGCACTTGGGCCATGTATTTCTGTCTCAGATTCTGAAGATTTGGGTAAATTAGAAATATAAGGATCCAAGTATTTCCCCATTAAGAAAAATCACCTTTAAAAATTGGTATTGATGTTTTTTTACATACTATCAGTTATACATAATTGAGGTCACCATGCATGCTTCCAAATTACATTCACCTTAATCTAGAATCATCAGCCTCAACTCTCAAAATATTTCACTTTCAATGTCTAAAGAATTATTTTGAATATATTTAACTATGAAATATTGCTACATGTTAGTCCTTCCAGCATAGCAAGAAAGGATTCTCAATGAAGGGGAAAGTGGAGATTGAGTTTTGCTTTCTCAGAAGTATCCACATGCCAAAATGCACAGGAGCATTGGGTTTTAATTTTGAAGGTGAAGAAAATGACAATGTAAAGTGGACTTAAAGTCATGACATGTGCAATGACTAGGAAACACCACCCTACAGTTAAGGTGGTGGTGAGTACCCATTCCTGGCCATTGTTTTAGGTGATCACTAAATGACATCTGTTCAGACAATTTGCAGCACTATCCTTTTTTTTTTTTTTTTTTTTTTTTTTTTTTTTTTTTTATTTATTTACTTGAGAGAGAGAAAGAAGCAGAGAGAAAAAGTGCACTGAGGCCTCCAACTACTGCAAACAAACTTCACCTGGCTTATGTGGATCCTGGGGAATAGAACCTAGGTCCTTTGGCTTTGCAGGCAAAGTGCTGAGCCATTTCTCTAGCCCTGCAGTTCTGGTATAGTGGCTCCTTTCAACTTACTGAATATCTCTGGAACCCAAACATCTTTTCTTTCCAATATCCTTAATGGTCCCCACCTGGATCCAGTACAAGATACAGAGCCTCCTGTTAGCAAATGGAATTCTTCCTCATGCCAATTTTAAGATAGGCAGGTTGGCCACTACCACAGTTTTCTCCCTTACTTTCCCCTTCCTTCCAAGTTTCTTCTGGGTCTGGAGAGCTGCAGAATTGGAATCATGCCTTAGATTCTCTTTGCACAGTACCATGGCGCTGAATTGAGCCAGATTCAGAAGCTTGAAAGAAGAAACTCAATTTTCCAGGGGGATTTGGCTCAAATAAGTTTATTTGTTTCTGCAGATAAATCTCCAAGTGGAGGCGGAAGGGCAACTTGCTCAGCTGGGCTAGACTTCTCTGCGGGCCTTGCAAAGAGTTTAATTTATCTGTATTTATTTTATATTTGTCCTCAGCAGGGGAACCTCTTGAGGAAAATATACCATAGATACAAACTAAATATCAGTTACATTGAGTTTCCATGTTCACACGTTTCATAAAACATGATTGGAGCACAATAAATATGGAAATGTGAATTGCATTAAATTAAAATGTTGTTAGTTAAAGTAGTTGTGAGAACTTCTTATACATAACCATAAGGCCCTGTCTCCCAGGAGAACATGAGGCAGGGTGTTTTAAGCAATTTTCCCATGAAGACCCAGGAGGCAGAAACATCATAAAAATCCCTATTCATTTAAAATAGATTCATTTCAGCCAGTGAAAAGATCGAAACTATCACCACCTCATATGTCATATATAATGGGCTTTGTGAGGGGTGAAAAAGTAACAAAAGCCAACAGAAAGGTTGAGCCCTCAATTTTGGATTGGAATTCACCAGTGCAAAGGCTGGAAAGACTGATTTTCTAGCTTTTGTCACCTGCAGGAAACATAAAAGAATGATTAATTTAATGTAGCTTTCAATGTGACCTTGGTCAAATTATACACCTTTCCTAAGGTTGCTACGATTCTAATCCAGGACTGGTATGGAATTGGTAAGTAAGAACTCTCTGATGAAGGGAGAAACAAGGTTGTAAATCCCTCCACCAATTATAGGTCAGTTTGTTTATGATACGTGTATAACTTCTCAGGACCCCTTTCTGCAGGCTTTACGCAGGTGGATGGAGAAGTGGAACTGAGGATTATTAGGTCTTATTATTATGAGGGTTAGTAATGGAAAGCATGTACATCAATGCAAATTAGCTCTTTTAATTTTATTATGTATCCTCTACATTGGCAGCAGTAATATAGGAACAGGGATTTGAAGAAGTCATCTAATTAATACTGTACATCCCACATTCATCAAAACGAAGACTCTACAAAACTTGGTTAAACTGCAGAAAGTAAGCAAGATCAGGGGCTGGAGAGATGGCTTAGCAAGTAAGGTGCTTGCCTGGGAAGCCTAAGAAGACATGTTATACTCTCCAGATCCCACATTAGCCAGACGCACAAAGGTGAGCCAAACACAAGATCTCACATGCCTACTAGGTGGCGCAAACGTCTGTGGTTCAATTGCAGTGGCTTAGGCCCATTTGTCCTCTCTCTTACTCTCTCTAAAAAAAAAGGAAGGGAAGGAGAGAGGGAGGGAGGGAGGAGGAGGAAGGAAGGAAGGAAGGAAGGAAGGAAGGAAGGAAGGAAGGAAGGAAGGAAGGAAGGAAGGAAGGAAGGAAGGAAGGAAGGAAGGAAAAAGGGAAGGAAGATATATCAAATCCTATTCTTAGGTTTCTTTAATTCTAAGGTTCAACACAACTAGGGACAAATATAGCAGACACTCGATACATCACATCTAGTAAAGAACACACTCACATCCCTAGACAGCAACAGAAAGAAGGGCAGGATTAGACACACACACACACACACACACACACACTCACAGCACTGAGGAAAGGAGAGAAATCAAATGTGAGGAAGAAGGTTCAGAAAGGCAATCCAGACAGCATGGGAACACACACTAGAGCACTGTGGCAAGATGAACAGAGCATCAAACTGGGGTTCATAGAGGAAGTCAGCTGGGCTAATGGGGAAGCTTGACTGAGACATTAGTAGGAAGAATTCCAGGCAGCTGGTGTTGAACTGACAACCACATCAGTTAGGGAGCCATAAAAGTCCCTGAAATGTGGGTACTTAGGGAAGTAGAATCTTGAGTCATCTTACAGCAAGTTGTTTCAATGTAGTGACTAGTCCAGGGTTGTTTTTTGTTTTGTTTTGTTTTGTTTTGTTTTGTTTTGTTTTGTTTTGTTTTTTAACAACAACAAACATGAAGCCCTAGGTCCTCCTGAGGTGGTGGTTAAAATGGATGACTGGAAGGGTACAGAGGAAAATGTGATTGGGTGGATGGCAGGAACTAAGCCCGTGGATCTCTCCTTTTATTATTCTGTTTCTCTTGCAAAGAGGAGCATCCCCAATGCATTCATTGGCAAGCCATTCTCTATAATACTTTACAGCTTCAGCGATTAGCTTAAATTATTTAAGAGGAAACCTCGATCTCGATCTAGCATCCCTCACATGAAACCTTGTTTCTTCCTTTCCTTTTTTTTCTGTACAAAGATTTACCCTGTCTTTTACCCTGTCTTTCAACTTCTTGTCCTCTTCCCAGAGAGCTTGAGAAAATGTGCTTCCCAAAGTTTAGAAGGGCAACTTGCTGAAATTGCCCTGAGACAGAAATGTGTTTCACAACTAATAAGCCCTATTACTGGCCATCCCCTCCGGCAGGAAGGTTTGAGGAAAGAGCATCCCAGAGGACACAGCAGATGGGTCTGGATAAGGAGTGTGAAATGCCAGAGGCAAAGAATCACCTATGGGGTTGCTTCACACCCAGGTCCTTGCGGAGGTCTGACAGTTCACTGTGAGCATTGATTGGTTCTGCTAGGGCCGTAAAAGATGGCTGCAGAGACTAGAGGCTTCATTAGAGAGAGCAGAAGAAGGAAGTGAGACTGCTGTCATCTCTGGGGGCTCCTACGGGGAACTAGTCCTCAGAGAGAACCCAGGTGTGCACAGAAGTGGCCCGTGATAGAATTGGTATGCTAGCAATTTCCCACTGGTCTGGTTTTCTGCTCTAAGTGGATTTTCATAGGGAGATTCCCACCTCAGCAACATCATCTGGAAACTCATTAAAATGCAAATTTTCACCTTCAACTTGAGACCCACTGACAGGACCTCTGGAGGTAGAAGCTCTCCCCTCAGCTTTCTACCCAGCCCCAGTCTCCACTCACCCCCCGCCCCTGCCCAGTCAATACTGATATGGTCTGAAGGTTCTGAGCCTCGGACCATATACCATAAATTCCTCTGCCAGGGACTTCTTTCAGTGCTAGGAACCTATGCAAAAGAATCCAGATCCTCAAGCTGCTTAAGTACAAAGCCGAAGTCAGAATGAAACTCCTAATCCCTCCAATACAAATCAGTGCATAAATGGTGCTATTTCAAAATGTCACGAGATTGTCAACAGTAAAATTTAATTTAAAAGAAAAAAAATCTTCCTATTTGGTTAAGGAATTGTTCCTAAAATCCCATCATGTGTTTCATTTTTAACACAATTAGAGATTTCATTTAAGTTTGGGTATATTGCTCTGTACAAATAGATATTTAGGAACATTGTAGTCTTTATGCAATTTTAGAGACATGCTTTCTCATTTTATTAATTCTTTGCATCTCAGCAAAGTATAGGAACCATTTTTCTATAGCAACTAATTATACATTTACAACAATCCTGGTCATATACACTGCATATGATCAAATGACTATTTCCAACTTGACTCCATTGCGAGTAAGGAGTCATGCTATTAGTATTGGTCTATTAAAATATTCTGTCTGCCACGGAATGTTTTGGGACTTCAAAGTATACTGAATTACATATAAGATGTAACCCCTAATAAATTTCTGTTTACTTAAGTGACAAATATCAGAAGACACAGCAAATTATTATATTCAAGGGCAATTAATGTGGAGCAGCCTGGAAATCCATGAGGTCTCAAGATTTCCTTTTTTTTTTTTTTTCCTCTTCATTTGATTCTAATTGGAGAACTAGCACTCTGAATTTTCCTTCTTTTTACTATGATATAAATGCTGTTTTCTGAAACTATTTTTCTTGCAAGGCTCTATTGAGTTATTCATGCCTTTCTTACCTCTTTATGCCTGAATGTCTTGATTCAAGTCTACCATTTATTGAAATTACATTTCAGAAATCAAGAGAGCAGCTCTTCTATGGGGGAAAAAAAAAGTAAGGGTTGGGGCTGACAGGTGGTGTATGCAGGTAATTCCACAAGAAACAATTGATGCTTCTCTATAAAAGGAAATGGAACAAGATGAGTTTTCCTCTAGTTCTCTGGGGAAATCATTCAAATATACACTCTTATCAAACTCTAATAATGTTCTTGCTTCTGCCTGTTTGCTTTGATGAAGCCAATAATAACAGAAATCTACATTTATTTGCATTTTTTCTACTAGAAGTCACTGAAGCATCCCAGAACATCATTTTAAAGTGCATATGCCTGTAAGTGGCAAAAACATGAAATGTCATATAAATGCAGGAAGGGAAGTGCAGAAATGGAATTCATTTCAAGAACGAGCTATGAGCTTGCATCTTTCTTCTCTGTGTCCTTGAACAGGGAAGCAGGTATCAGATGTTTTTTTTCAGAAAGTCTTCTTCAAAATGAGGACATTTAAAAGGTATTTCTGTTCTTCCCAACAGCATAACAAATGCACTAATGCTTTCTCTGGGGTTTACTTTTTTAAGTTGTTATTATGTACATTTGTTGAACTATTGAGAAATGAACCTAGGGCTGAGAGCAAGGGCTCTATCACTAAACTATATCTCTACCTTTTTATAAAAAAGGTTTATGCATTTGTTTATTTAAGGGTGAGAGTAAGAGAGAAAGGCAGGTAGAGAGAGTGAAAGAATGGGCACGCCAGGGCCTTCAGCCACTGCGAATGAAATCCAGATGCATGTGTCACCTTGTGCATCTGGCTTACATGGGTCCTGGGGAATCAAACTGGGTTTGTTTGGCTTTGCAGGAGAGCATCTGAACTGCTAAGCCACCTCTCCTGCCTACCGTTTTATTATTTGTATTAATTTTTTATTTTCATTTATTTATTTGAGAAAGAGAGAAGGAGGGAGAGAATGGGCACAGGATGGCCTCCAGCCACTGCAAACAAACTCCAGATGCATGCACCACCTTGTGCATCTGGCTTATGTGAGTCCTCGTGAGTTAAACATGGGTCCTGTGACTTTGCAAGCAAGTGCCTTTAACAGCTTATCCATGCTCCAGTCCTCTACCTTTTCATTTTTTATGTTGAGACAAGGTTGTAGAAAGCTGTCCAGGAAGCTGGCCTTGAACTTTCACTTCTCCTATCTCAGTCTCCAAAACAGCCAGGAATACACTAGTCCAGCTCTACTTCCATTTGCAAGCCCCTCCCACAACACACACCTGATTAAAAATCATGTTACTGGGCTGGAGAGATGGCTTAGCGGTTAAGGCGCCTGCCTCCTAAGCCTAAGAACGCCGGTTACAATCTCCAGGTCCCACGTTTGCCAGATGCAAAGTGATGAAAGGGCGCAATGCCACACTTGACCACAAGGGGGCGCACACATCTGGATTTCTTTCACAGCAGCTGAGAGACTGCTGGCACACCTATTTCTATCTGTCTTCCTCTCCCTCTCTCTCTGTCTCTCTCTGTGTGTCTCTCCCCCCAAAAAAATCATGTTACTTACAAAACGACAGAAATGCAATCACTTGAAAGCATCAGCATTTTATAGAACAACCACTCTGACTCTACTTTTACTGATTGATAATTAATGACTTTTCCAAGACCATAGGCAAACTAAAACCTGTCAGGGGAAGAAGGGACACTAAACCTGAGAGGGTAATGGCCCCACATATTTGTCCTGCTATGTGCAGCAACCACTGCAGAGCTGAAATGACTCACACGTGTGTGTGTTCAAGCCTTGCCCCCTCTAAACACTATACCCAGGCATGCTGATTTCTTCTGCATTCTTCCAGGACCCAAAATACAAAGCCTGACTGCTCACGACGCTTTCGGTGGACTTTTACCTCTTTTCCAGCTCCTGGGCTGTTCATCTTTCAGCATCTAAGGTTTTCACCACCTGTAAGTTTTTGGCCTTTCCACCCTGGCAGCTTATTCTGTGTCCACTTACTCTCATCTTATACTTTATGACTTATTCCCTACCAATTGTAGGGGCACTGGTGTTGATGAGCAAAGATAACTTTAACAAAGAATATGAATCGAATAGCAATTTTTCAGTAGTTGCAATGCAAAAAGAGAAAATCTGAGTAATTTAAGAAATGAAACAAACATGTTTGCCCTGATGAAAATCTAAGTGCTTTAACAACTTATTTTGAGGACTCTTACTAACAGGCCAAAGGCATGTCATCCTTTGGGGTGGATCATGGATGGTGTAGGCAAGTCACCTTAGCATCTGTGTTGGAAAAGGGGACAGGAAAAGCACACACTTAGAAAGGTGTTGCTGTGAGTAATGAGTTCATACTGCAGAGCCATTAAGACAACCAATGGAATACTACATGCTCAAGGATATTAGTGATCTTTCAGCTATTGTTATCATTGATGCTAAAACATTGGAAAAGCCTGTTTCTGCAAAATGATGAGCCATTATTTGATACTTCTAGAGCCTCCTCCTCCACTTGAATTGATCATCCATGATCATCACACCAAACTGTGAGGGAAGAAGGAGGCTCAATTTCACCCAAATTTTGTAGATTACATAACAGAAACCTGAGAAGGCAATACACCTGGATTATACAAAGGAAACAGATTTGAACTAAAATTCCCCATTCATTGCTTTCAACATATTTAGTTAATTAAAAAATATATTTTTGGGTTGGAGAGATGGCTTAGTGGTTAAGGCACCTGCCTCCTAAGCCTAAGAACACTGGTTCCAATCTCTAGCAGTTCCAGTCTCAGGTCCCACATTTAGCCAGATGCAAAGTGGCGCAATGCCACACTTGACCACAAGGGGTTGCAGGCATCTGGATTTCCTTTCGCAGCAGCTGAGAGACTGCTGGCACGTCCATCTCTATCTGTCTTCCTTTCCCTCTCTCTCTGTCTCTCTCTCTCTCTGTCTCTCTCTCTCTCTCCATATATATGTATATATTTGTAAGGAGAGAGAGAAAGACAGACATAGAGAGTGTTTGTGCTTGCCAGGGCCTCCTGCCACTGCATATAAACTCCAGATTCATGTTTTACTTTGTGTATCTAGCTTTACATGGTGTGGCAGTCAGCTCCAGTTGCTGGGATGAACCTCCAAACCAGGAACAGTTATGGAAGAAGGGATTATTGAAGCTTACAGATCCAATGGAAGTGCCATAATGGCAGAAGAAGATGGCTCCCTTTCACAAGCCCATGCCTAGAGAGAGAAGAACCCATCAGCAGCAGCATCACAAGCAAACACACCTCAGGGCTGGACCCTAGGATCTGCCCACAGTGACACCTCTTCTAGCCAGGTGACTGGAGATCTAAATTACAAGATTTAATAAACTCCTGTATCTATTGGGGGGACATCCATTCATACTACCACACATGAAAATGTATTGGAAAATTTAACCCAGGCCACCGGCTTTGCAAGCAAGCACCTAAATTGCTGAGCCACCTCTCCAGCCCAGTTTAGTTACTTTTTAAAGACAAATTCCAACTGCAAAATTCACAGATTTAAATTAGAAAGCACGATCCAACATTAGGATCTAGCATTCTAATAAAATGGATTAATTTATTAGTTACATGTTATTGACTTTGTGAAAACCCATTATTTGCATGATGTAATGTTGAAAGTATGGGGTTGGAGATATAGCTCATTTGGTAGAGTGCTGGCCTAGCATGGACGAGACTCTGCCATTGATCTTCAGCAACACGAAAAACCCGTCATGTTTGGTGGCAGTCATTTGTATCTCAGCACTGGGAGGTAGAAGCAGGAGGATCAGAAGTTCATGTTCATCTTTGGCTACATAGTTTGAAATAACCTAGGGCAACATGAAGTCCTTTCTCAAATCTTATCATGAGCATACAAAAAATTAAAAAAATTAAATTTGATCCTTCCACTCCAGCATTCTGATCTCAGAGTATATCAGTTGCTTTCTAATTGCTGGGGCAAAATAACCAACCAGAAGTAGCTTAAAGAAGGAAGGGGATCTATTTTTTTTTTTTTGGCTTACAGTTTCAGGGTGTGGTAGGGAAACATAATTGGCTTGGACAGGGAGACTGTGTCACACCTCCTCACATCAGCAGGTGGGTAGTAGAGAAAGCCAAACGTGGGGCTGAGGTACAAAACATCAAGGCATGCTCCAGTGACACACTTTCTCCAAGAAAGCTCAGTTCCCTAAAGACTCTTCAACCTTCCCCAACCTTACCAAACAACTGCAAATTAAATATTTGCTGTAGTTACTTTTGCAATGCTAGCACTAAATACCAAAAACAGCTTGTGAAAGGGTTCATTTTGGCTTACAGACTTGGGACGAGGTCCCATGATGGCAGAGGAAAGGATAGCAGGAGCAGAAGCTGGACAACACCTCTGCCAAACAGGTGGAACACCCCAGAGTGAGCCAGAAACACTAGCAAGGGGGAGCTGGGCTGTAATAATGGTAAGCCTCCCCCCATAACACACCTCTTCCAGCAAGGCTCTGATACCTAAATTGACACCAGCTAGGCACCAAGCATTTAGAACATGTGAGTTTACAGGGAACACCTAGTTCAGTCCATCACAGTATTCAAACACACAAGTCTGCGGGGAGCATATTACATTCAAACCATCACATAGAGCCTGCGTCCAAAAGCAGTCAACATTGTCCTTTAGAATAAGTTCATTCTGATTCTGTGACATGTAGGGCTTGTCTTGCTTGAGTCTTTTATCTCAGCCATATGGGTTGGGAGTTCAATCCAGAAGCATGCCTATTTCTTTCTTATTGAGTGTTACAGAGTATAGCCCTGGAAGATTCCACAGTATCCTAACTAGTCCTTTTCTCTCTGCCTTTCATTATATCTCAAATTGTGGCAACTACTGACCCAAAGGGAGTTTTAGAAACAATAGTATCTTTCTTTTTGAAGTTTGCCCATCAGACTTAATGTGTTCAATTTTCACACTGCAGCTACTTCGTTTCATGAGTTCACCCTTCTTGAGAGAGTCTTTAAATATTCTTCCTATTTTGGAAGCCTTCATTTCACTCCTATAGGAATAAAGCAATCATTAAACAAAAGGAAAAAAGAAAGGGTAGAAAATGCAAAGGAGAGCATTATTTCTGTTTCCCTTTTTTCATGTTGATGAGGGTCAACTGTGGGAAAAACAGAACACTGTAGTCATATATTTAGTTATTACCATGAATATACATGCCATAGCTTTTAGGGCCATTTGAACACCATGAAGCACACAAAAATGATAACAGTAAGACACAGAGCATACATTTCCTGAAACCTTAATGCAATCCATTTCTGTAATCTGCTTTTTCCTTGATAATGTTAAAAGAATGCTAGAGAATGAAGCACAAATTTTTCTACAATTTAATGTATTTAAGTTCATTTTTCATATGAAATAATGTAATTTTTCTATCTGTAGTGAAAATTATCACTTTTAACTGTTCTTCTATACTCTCCTATATTTTTAAAAATATATTTTAATATTTATTTATTTAAGAGAAAGCAAGAGAAAGAGAGAGAGAGAATGGGCAAGCCAGGGCCTTCAGTTGCTATATACAATCTCCAGATGCATGTGCTACCTTATGCATCTGGCTTATGTGGGTCCTGGGGAATCCAACCTGGGTCATTTGGCTTCACAGGCAAGTTCCTTAACCACTAAGTCATCTCTTCAGTCCTCTTTTATCTTTATAAGTAATTTTTACTGTGGATTTTTTCACTGTTACAGTATTTGTTTATTTCAGGTTAAAATAATGAAGGCCTTTATCTCTGTTCCGTACCCATCCTCTGCAATTTGTATATTCTTTCTTTGCATTATTGCTGCTGAAATTCTTTCAGCATAATTTTAACACCTTTGAGAAGAAACTAACAAATTATTGGCCTTTATATTATTTGCATGCCTTACTACAGTCAGAAGATATTTAATTACATGTTGTTCATATACTCTCTCTGTCTCTCTTTCTCTCTGTCTCTCTCTCTTTCTCTTTCTTTCTCTCTCTCTCTCTCTCTGTTCATATATATATTCATGTTACATCAACTTTTGTTTCACTAAGCTTGAAAAAGTTTTATATTTATAACTTTCCTTTAATAATGTTTTCTCTGGTTCTATTAAGATTCTCATTCTGAAAGAATTGTCAAACTCCTATTAACATTTTTGATCAAATCAATAATTTCTAAGAACCACCAGCTCCAATTATGTTATTTTTGTAGCCAGTCAACTCAGCCTTACAGCTTCCTATTTCAGTGTATCTCGGTTACTCTTCACTGCCCTGGGATTTCCCACTCACCTTGAATCTTCATGATATTGCTTATTGTTTTTCCTTTGGTCTGCTGAGTGGACAGCTAGCAGCCTTCCATGAAAGGACACTTGGAAGCTCATTTTTTAAGTCTTTTTATTCATAGAAAAGTATCAATTATACCATGAACCGTAAGTGTTGGTTGTGCCTGTATCTGGTACCTTCAGATTGACACAGTCTCTCCTGGAGGAAGCAAGGAGGCTCAGGAGACTCATGAAGCTTTCAAGAATCATAAAGCTCAGGACACCCCTCCTGTAGCTTATGTAAGCTGTAACTACTTGCTAATGGAGGTTATATAAGCAGTAAACAATTGATTGGAAAAGGACACTCTTTGGTTGAACAGCCCACAAATCATACACAGACCAGTGATTCAACTTTCATGATTCATCACGTATGCTGTGGTGAGCCCGTCATTGGTACAGCTGCCTTTGAGTCATACCTATTCCTATATGTAACCCCTCAACCATTCTGCTGTAAGTAAATCCAATAAACTCATTGCTTCACCAAGATGGGTTGGATAAAATTGTCCTTTGGAGCTGAGCTTAGTGGTGCATTTCTTTAATTCCAGCACTTGAGAGACAAAGGTAGGAGGATTGCTGTGAGTTCGAGGCCAGTCTGGGACTACAGAATGAATTCCAGGTCAGCCTGGACTAGAGTGAGAACTTGTCTTGAAAAAAAAAAGTGATTTTCTTGGCTGTTGTCTTTTCTATATGGGATGAATAGAAAGAAAATCTCCAGGAAAAGGTACAACAAAATGGGATAAAAGAATTCAAGTTTGAAATCATATTGTGTAATGCCATCATTAATTACTGCTTTTTGTAGACTCCATTCAATCCTGAGATGCAAACCCTGCTGAGGCTAAGCCCTAAGAGCTTATATTTTATTTACTTAGTCCCCCTTTTTTTAGAGAATTCTGTTTTTATCTCATAGCTGTAACATTTTGCCTTAAATCTCTGCAATAATTAACAGTAATGTATCAGGTAACTGCTTGAAACATTTGATACAGGGCAAGCTCTTTGTGATAGGGGTCTTCAGAGTAGAATGAAAGTATAGCAAGTCATATTATCATAAGTTCTTCAAATGATAATGTCTATATTCCTTACGGTTATTGCATTTTTTCTTAGAAAACCACTGTAGTCTGTTTTTTAAGAAGACAAGTCTCTTTTTAAGGTGCTGCCTTGAAGTTGTACAAGGAACTCTAGTGCTTCAGTTTTTAAATGTCACCACCTAGGCAGGGACAGGCCTTCTGGTGGTAGAAGCTCAGGAAACCCACCAGAATGAGGCAGGTAGGAGGCTTAGAACGCACTTTGCACAATTTTATTAATGATTATACTTTCTCTCTGTTACCATAACACCACTCACCACCTACAAACACAAGCCAGCTACATACTTTACACATAGAAAATTCATATGTGGAGCTAATTCTTCAAAGTTAAGAGTTTAAGATTATGTCAGCACTGTTGGACTGGTATAGGGCCTGTGGTGGTTTGATTCGGGTGTCCCACATAAACTTAAGTATTCTGAATCCTAGGTTCCCAGCTAATGGAGATTTGGGAAATAACACCTCCTGTAGGCAGTTTTTGTTGGGGCAGACTTATGGGTATTATAGCCAGTGTCTGCCACCATCTCCTGTTGTTGTTGTTCACCTGATATTGGTGAGAAGGTGATGTCCACCTCTGCTCATGCCATCATTTTCCCCTGCCATCATGTAACTTCAGTTTGAGTAGGTAAACCAAAATAAACCCTTTTGCCCACAAGCTGCTCTTGGTCAGGTGTTTTCTGCCAGCAATATGAACCTGACTACAAAAGTAAATTTGGTACCAAGAAGCGATGTCATTACTCTAGACACCTGAGTATATGTAGTCCTTTGGAGCTTATTTTTGAGAGGAATGTGGAAGAATTTGAAATCTTGGCCTATGTTATGCCTTGCAGTGCTGAAAGTACAGCTTGATGGACCATTCTGGCCAGAGTTGAAAGACCTGAATGTAGTAAGAACTATGGACTGTGAGGTTTGTCTTATGAGAATGAGAAAGAGCTTTCCCTGGACTGGGCTAGAACCAGTTTGTGTGAGAGGCTTGTTGTTATGCCCCTGTCCTGACAACTTGTGCATGGTTTCATTGTGTAGAAATGGACTAGTGTGAGCAGAGGGATATGGCACAGAAAAAAATGACATCTTTGAGCTCAAACTGCTGCCTGTTCAGCTGCAATTGAATGAGAGATTACAACAATTGATAGTGGGTTAGCTGACCTGCATTAGGACAACAGGAAGAATGTGGATTCTTTTGAAGAGGCTGAATGCTCAAGGAGTGTCCTATTCATCAAAGTCTGCTTTATTCCCCCCTGAATTAACAAATTGCTAGCCTACCTGGTATTATGGATTATAACAAATTCAGGAAAAAGATGGTCATTAAACTTGCAACACTTTTGTATTTTGGAAATGGACATGGGCAGTGTGAAGCAGGCTTGTTGAATTACCTGTGTGGAGCCCAATGGAGCCATAAAGATGAACCGTGGGTTACAGTGGAGACCCAATGGAGATGCCAGTATGATGAGATGGCTGCCAAGTAGAGCTGCTGGCCCTGGATGAAGTTTTCCAGGACTAAGAGTAGTCTAGCTGGAGGGGCAAAACTGGAACTCCAGAGACTTGTTGCTGGTTAGAATTATTAGATTTGGAGCCTTCTCACTGGCTAGAGATGTTAGACTTGGAGCTACAGAGTTTGATGCTTCCCCTGGTTGTTTTAAATCTTATATTGGTTGAATATTTATTTGCTAAAAATGCCATCTTTTGTAGTGTGAATGCTTATTCTGTGCTATTATGGGATTTTTGAGGTTTCTTTGGTATTATGGCTTAGTTAAAAAACCTTGGACTATGACTATGAGGACTTTTAAAGTTGGATGAATGCATTTCATTATTACATCATGTATGGTTATCAGTTTATGGGGGCCAGCAGTTGGAATGTGGTGGTTTGATTCAGGTGTCCCCCATAAACTTATGTATTCTGAGTACTAGGTTACCAGCTAATGGATATTTGGGAATTAGTGCCTTCTGGAGGCAGTGTATTATTGGGGGTGGGCATATGGGTATTATAGCCAGTTACTTCTTGCCAGTGTTTGGCACAATATCCTGTTAGCCAGGAGGTGATGTCCACCCTCTGCTCATGCCATAATTTTTCCCTGCCATCATGGAGCTTCCCCTTGAGTCTGTAAGCCAAAATAAACCCTTTTTCCCACAAGCTGCTCTTAGTTGGGTGATTTCTGCCAGCAATGTGAACCTGACTGCAACAGGGCCTTTCTGACTGTTTAAACTTTGTACAAATACATAAGATTTCTACACATGAAGCTGGTCTAAGCAAACACACACTCTATTCTCTACTCTCATTGTATTTTTCCAGAAAGAATGAACAACTTTTTTTTTTTTTTCTAGTGAAAAGTTATAACAGTAAGAATCTGGAGAATGTTTTAAACTAACACATATGTTATAGCCTTAATCCTGACTTCTGCTTTTATGTATCTTGGGCTATCACAGAATACATTGTTTCAGTGTTATGTGGGACAAGTCCATTCAGTTTTCATCCCTGTCTTCTCTAGGACTGGTCTACCCTTAAGATAAGTTGCTTCAGCTCTTATCTTTAATATGACACTGACATTTCTTACTGGATGTTGTCTCTTTTCACATAGATTTTTAAAAATATTTATCTATTAGAGAGAGAGAGCAAGAGAGAGAGAAATAATGGCTACACCAGGGCCTCTAGCCACTGCAAATAAATTCCAGATGCATATGCCACTGTGTGCATCTGGTTTATGTGTGTAGTGGGGAATCAAACTTGGTCCTTAGGCTTCACAGAGAAGCGTCTTAACCACTAAGCCATCTCTCCAGCCCTCTTTTCACATAGTTTTGTGTTAATATCTCTGTATATCTTTGGAAACACCTAAGAAGAAATAGACCTCAAAGCAATTTTTCTCCAAATCACCATACTAAATTGATTGCATAATATTTAGACATTTGTTTCTTTTAGAGTATTTTTGTAAGATATTGTGCATTGTCTTCAAATTATTCAGTATCTCTCCACCTTTGGCTAATAAGATATATTTTAGGTTGTTGATAATTTTATATTTTAACATTTAACAGGTTTTTAAAAATATTTTACTTATTTGTTTGCTAGAGAAAGAGCAGGAGGCAGATAGATAGATAATGGTCATACAAGGACCTCTACCCACTGTAAATGAACTTCAGACACATGCACCATCTTGTACATCTAATGTTACTGAGGTGTTGGGGAATTGAACAAGGGTCTGTAGGTTTCACAAGTAAGGGTCTTAATCACTGAGCCATCTCCTCCAACCTCAAGTGTTGTTTTTAAATATCCCTCATTTACTCGTCTTCTCTATGCTTTTTTTTTTTGTAAAAATGACTATATATCAACATATTGACCCAAATATTTTAAGGCAGTAAATGTCTCTTTGTAGCCAATTGTTGCTGAAGCAGATAAGAATATTGAAGTTTTCCCAGAGAGCAAAATTGATAAAGTTGCTATAAAATTCCAGAAAGTGAAGTCGTGTTTCTCAGGTTCAGACTCCCCTCCATAGCACCTAGAATAGTGCTATGCACAGAGTGGGTCCTTGAATTGGGTTTTTTGTTTTGTTTTGTTTTAAATTTAAATTGGTAAGTTTTGTGCTTATCTTCAAGGCTGGCTTAAGTGTAAAATTGTTTTTTTAAGACACTTAAAAATTAAAGGACTTGTTTTATATTATGAGAGTATTAATAAAAACTTTGGTGTATGGAAAAAAAAAAGAATATTGAAGTTTTAATTGCAAGGCATTTGAAAGTTGATGTTTTGTGTCAACAGCCATATCAGTAGTTAACTATTCTCCATTTGGTTCCAAGACCAAAACCTCAAATTTAATTAGAACTCTAAGGCACAGCAAAGAAATTGGTACCTGATGATTGTCATACTTGAGAAGGCTGAATGACAGTAGAAATTTTGAGGCTTAATAAAGGATGAGTTTTGTTGACCTTAGAGTGTACATGTGCTTAGAGCACATTTATGTGTGAATTCATTCTTAACTGAATTCTTGGTTCGGGATTCAAACAGGCTATGCTTTTCCCACTGTGTCTTGCTTCATTTAAAATTAACATTGTGTGCTGTGTTGGTACCCAGTTGTATAACATCACAGAAGAGATAGTAAACTATCAAGAGAATTAATTGGATGAGATTCAACTTCTCAATGATTTCAACCATCTCAGATGCCAATTATAACCCAGATCTCCCGTTGGTAGTGTATTGACTGTCTAATCATGAAGCAAAACTGTCTAAGGTGATTTAAGATCTAGCCTCACCCTACAGTGAGATGGATGCCTTGTCAAAAATCTGATAAAATATTCACAACCGTAACCTATTCAACCCAGATGCCACTCAGTCAAATAGTGAAAAGGAGAGTAAAGAAAGGACTATATGTATTTATGGCTGTGAACATTGTTATTGTTGTAAGCACTGCACTGTTCTGTTTTACTTCCCCCAGGAGTACATGAATGTGTTCATTATATTTCTCAGAGTTGGGAAAATAAATGAGCATCTCTAGGTAAATATAAGTCATCTTATCAGGTAACTACTTTAGGGGAAGGTGATTAAGATTTCCCTCTTGGACTCTGAATCTGTCCTCTCATGAGAGACAGAAGTAAACATGGGATTCCAGGGCTAAGGATCTTGAGAGAGCAGCTCACAAAGAGCTGACAGCATTAAGGAGGTCTTCTTCCTATCTTCCTGTCCAAAGAGCTTCCTAAGATTGCTGGGTTAGTCAGTTTCCACCACTGACAAATACCTTAGAGAAGGGAAGAATGATTTGCCTTGGTTCATGGTTTCAGAGATGTCAGTCTACAGTTAGCTGACCTCATATTTTTTCTAGGTCTGTTGTGAGGCAGACCATCCTGATAGAAGGGTGTAGGGAGGTGGGGGCAAAAGTGTTAGCTCATGGCAGGAAGGAAGGAGGAATGGGTACCTGTGACATGATATAGCACCTACTTCCTCTCAAGCACCTACTTCCTTCAACCAGGTCCCACCTACTAAAAGGCCATTGTTGAGGTCTGTGCCTTCATGATCCAGTGATAGCAACAGCTGAGCTCTGAGTCTTCAACATCTGGGCCTATTGTGCAGGGACATTTTAAACCACAATAATTACTATCCTTGCAATTATGTCTGCTGCCTTTCAACTATATGAAGCCAGAACATTATCCTGCATTTTTCCCCAATAATGTAAAATCATTCTAGAAGTTCTTGAGCAATGAAAAATAAATTGGAAAGAAGAAAGATAGATGGTCTTGATCTGATGTTTGTTTTACAGGAAAGTGCCCATTGACAACATGTGAAGTAGGGGGAACTTGTGATCCTCTGGTGAGCTTCAGACAGGAGTTCCATTTTTGTGACCTTCTATCTGTGTGACCCTGGAAAAAACTCTTAGCTTCTGTGGTTCTGGGTTAATTGTTCTACAAGATAAAACTCATTAAATGCTTTCTTTGTGTCAAATTTTCCACTATTCTTTATCCAACTACTAAAAATTAGAGCTAGTATTTTATTTGCCACCATAATCCTACTAGTAGATGCACCTTCAACACATAGTCCAGAAAAGTTGTATGTGAAAAGGTTACCTAGTTGGCAATCAAGAGGATCAGGGGCTGAAGAAATGGCTTACTGGTTAAGAGTACTTCCTGTGCAAGTATGAGGGCCTGAAGCCCAAGAGATCACTCAAGTTTGGACCCTAGGAACCATATAAACAGCTGAGTTATTATCTGTAATTATGGAAGTTGTCAATAAAAAAATTTAATTCAAATTAAAAAAAAACAGCTGGGTATGACAATATGTGTCTGTAATCTCAGTTCTGTAGGGCAGCAGAGACCTGAGAATCACTGGAACTCAGGAAAACTTGGCAAGCTTCAGAATCAGCAAAAGACTCTGGCTCAAATAAAAACAGTAGAAGAGAGATAGGGAGATAGAGTGGGAAACCTGTCTGCAGCTCCAGCCACCACAAGAGAGCATGCTCAGCTGCAGGGGAGAGCAAGGGGTACTGTAAGGACCATTTTGTGCATAACACAAAACACACACACACACACACACACACACACACACACACACGAGAAAATAAATGAGGGAAATTTCAAAGGCAACTGCATGTGGCAGCACAAGAGATGATCCTCTGCCATGTAGCTCTGTGTAACTGTAGACAAACCATCCAACTCTTTAAGGCATCAGCCCTAACCTATAAAGTGGAGCAAATACCACTATTTTATAGGGCTGTGAATGGATTGCAAAAAAAAAAAAAAAATGCATGCACAACAATGAGACCTATGCATGCATAAAATGGCATTGTGATGATGATGATTATGATAACATAATTTTTACCTTTGCTTGTAACTCCATTGTTGCCAAGCAGCAGACTAGGAAGGCTTTGACATAGGAAATGGAGGACCATGCAGTCAGGCATCATCAGTCTCCTTTTGGGGAACTGGAAACTCACCATGTCCTATTGTCCTCAAAAATTTTACCTGACACTGCCCAATGAAGACTGAGTGCTCTATAATTTCCTAGTTTGTATCAGCATTAATAAGCCTCCTTCCTGTTAGCAAAAATTCCCCATGTTTATATTAGGAAGTTGTGAAGCCATAGCAATTGGTTGTTCTCATGCCCAGCTTCAGAAAATCTCCCAAAGACAAAACAGAGTTGGGGTTTGGGTAGGAAGAGAAATGCTCGGAACAGTCTAAAATCTAGATTAATATTAGTAGGCATCCTTCAGGCGAGTATCCAGGTGCCTCCTGGATACCTTGGAGTGTTAACACACTTCATTCTCCCTCACAAAGTCAAACTCTTTAAGAGTATTGTACATGAAGTGGTGTGCTGGCATCCAGTACCCATTCCTATTTTCTGTTCATATATTCGTAGTGAAAATGCTAGAAAACAGTATCCAGGCCAGTATAGAACAAGCTTTGTGCATTTTGTGAAGTTAGGACTCCAAGAGCATCATCAAATCATTTTAGAGTTTAAGTTGCTTTTCAACACCCCTGCCACCATCATTCTTTCCTCCCTCACTCTCCTCCATCATCATTATCCAAAACTCTAATCTCATCTCGCTTTAGCAGCAGCCACACAGGCCCCCAGCAAGCCAGCAATGTTACATTGAAGTTTGGTATCAGCAGCACAGCCCTCAGGGTGTCTGTGCAGCTGTCAGAACTGATGTGCTTTCATGGTTTTCTTGTGAGCACCTGCCGGACGTGAAACAGTTTCCTCTTGAGCTGGACAGACACTTGCTACTGGTCCCCCCACCCTGTTCTGTGAAGTGGGATGACCTCTGAAAGATAAATAGGATCCTGAGTTCAAAATAAATTCTTGAAATAAAGACTAATTCCTTTCACAGTTCTGTTTTCAAGTACTACTTTGCAAAGATCCGTTGACCTGCCCTGCTTCTCCTTACATTTCCCAGAACGTTCTCCCCACGTCAAATGAGAATGCATACTACTAGGACAGGAAGTCCTACTCCTGTTCTGGGACAGAAGAGTGACAAGTGCTACTTGTTTATTACAGAGAGGCATAAAATATGCCACCTCAACAAAGCTTCCCTGGGAGAATTATTGATGAAGGTGAAAGTCCCCAGATGAATCATCTTTATGTAGGGATAATGATGGCTGGTTTATCAACATGTTTCTTAGAAAACAGTCACCTGAGCGGGCTGGTGCGCCATTTCAACACCGTGTGTGTGTGTGTGTGTGTGTGTGTGTGTGTGTGTGTGTGTTTTCTTACCAACATCTGTATTTTTGTAGACTAGTTTCCTAAAGAATTCAATAAATAGAATCACAACAAGGAGTAAAACAGAGAAGAAGGGAGGAAAAATTATAGTGTGGAAGAGGAGATGGGGGACAACATAACCAAGAAATGGCATTTGCAAGAAGGAACTGAGATCATGAAACAGACAAGGCATTAAGCAAGAGTGAATTACATGGACCCACTGGTGTCTCTACAGTACAGTTGAAATATTCTTTTAAATATCTTTGCCTGTTATTTTAGTTTCTGAACCATTTTGAGCAGGAGTTATTTGGTGTTGAAACCAAAAATATAGAATAGGAGAAAATACTACATAAACATAGATAGTCAGACAGTATGGAAAGAAAAATAAAATGTAAGCAAAACTTTGAATACCTACTTGTATTTTAATACTAGTATCTTTCAAATAATAGTATGGGTTCAGTTAAGGACACAACTGAATGTTGCCAGAGCAGTAATGATAGAGAAGGCATGAAGTTATTAGTCCTTTAATAAGCAAGATATTTCATACATTTCTTAAATGAAAAAGTGGCATGCTGCATGAATCTGGAAATATTGAGGTAAATAACTTTATTTGGATTATTTTTGGTTAATGTGTGCAACAATGAAGGGCTTCTGAGGCTTTAAGATGCATTTTCAATTTAATATACAGGTGGAAAAATCACCCTGCTCAACCCACCCTTTTCTCTTCAGCAGTTTTTTTGTATGCTAGAAGCCAGTTTTTAATATTATAGATGTGAATCAGCTCAGCTTTTAATGTGAAACTTTCCATTATGTGGAGATTATTGTGGATAAGAGAAAGTTGACCGTAGGTAACAGTACTTGCACTCAACAGATTTTACAGTCTAAATGCATTAGGTTTATTTCATCAAATAGCTATTTATTTCTTATTAACTATCTTTATTTATTGGGAAATGATAACATCTGCCAATCTATACTGCATAAGGACTCTTGATAATCAAAACAGGAAAACACTCAGAAATATCATCTGCTAGAAGATGATATTTTAAATGTGTTTAAGATTTAGAAACTCAGTTTTACTTCCTGTTGTCTAATTTAGGCCGAATGTAGGACCTCTGATTCAGACATAACAACACTGGTGGCCATCCCTAATAGCTTCATGCTATCAGAACTCAACAATAAAAGATGTACATCTAAGGATTCAATTTTCCCATCTACTGACACAAGTCTGAGGCCATTGAGTCATATTGCTTTGTGGAGTGAGGTTAAAGACTTTCAAATGGGATCAGATGTAGGCTGATGAATTTGGGATTGTAGATATTTTCATTACAAGAAGCGCTAGCATTCTGCAGCTGGGACAATTGTTTTTAATTAATCTGAATAAACAGTGGGGCTTTGACAAACAAATAATAACCATGAAATTAAACAGCCTTCTAGAGGGATAAAAACTTTGCAGAGTGGCAGTATTGCCTCTGAGCTTTAGAGAGATTATATTTAATAAGCTGTTCACTGCATTCATGAGGAAAGAATGGAAAACAGAGCTCCTGCACTGAAATATGGAAGAAGCATTTGACTTACTTGGAATTGAAGGAAAGGAGACCATAGAACTGTGGAGGTGAATGAGATCTTGGTAATCATGTGCATCATCTATTCCTCATTATTTCCAAAAGAGACAGAAGATTGGATAGCAAAGAAAGAGAACAAAACTTGACCATAGTCTACTTCTTATTCATAAAAATGATCAAGGTTATAAGCATAGGGAAAATGCATCATATTCTTTAATAAGAAGGAGGCGCAGGTAAAAATGCATTAATATTTTGTGTGTGAGTGTGTGTGGTATATGTGTGATGTATGTGCATTATGTGTATGGGTGTCGATATATGTATGTTACAACATGCATGTTGAGGTCAGAGGGTAACTTTAAATGTCCTTTGAAACAGGATCCTATTTTCACTGTTTCTTCTTAACCAGGGAAGCTGGCCTCTGAGCATCCATCAGATTCTCTTGTCTCTAGCTCCCTGGTAACCCACCCATAGGTATTGTTGGTATACCAAACACCTGCCATTGTACCATTGTATCAGGCTTCCTGTGTGAGTTTGGGGTTCCCCACTCAGGTGTTCATGTTGTATGGTCATTATTCTCTGTGCATGTCATGAAGCCATCTTGAGGTGAAGAATGCTTTGGCTCAGTGGCTCTGGCAACTTCAGAACAGAAAAATACTATGATACAAGGTCTGTAATCATGTTAATGGAGCTCCTGTTAATTCTCCACTAGGTGAAGAAACTGTTCCTTCCTGACCTCTCCCACCTGAAAGTAATCTTGGGGAAAACAAGCTAGATTATATGGGAGGGGAAAGTTAACTAGAAATGGGACTCCATGATGAAGCTTGCATGAGGTCACTGTGCAGGATGGGGTGGGAGTCTGTGGTGATGCTGCTGCCTCTGAGACCCCCATGCTCATGTAGGTATCCCCTCACTCATACTCAGTAAATAACCCCAATAGACTCAGTGGTTCCCCTATTTTTGGTGCAATTGTACATTGGCCTGCTGTCTCTACTGTACCTAGGGTGAATAGACATGTGTTCTCATCTCCCCAGGGGAAAAGTTTCTGGTGACGCCATGTATGTACAGCAAGTATTTTGTCCCCTGAGCCATCTTCACAGCTGAAATGTATGAATCTTCACAACGTAGTTTGAAGCTAATACCTGAAAACTGTACTAACTTAAGGTACTCACAATATTCTAAAGAGAATCATGATATCCTAGAGATAATCTAGGGTAATGAAGTACCATTGAATTTGTGTCTTGCCTTGGATAGGATCATTATCAAGTGCATTATTCAAAAAGATTTATGGCATCAAGTCTGAACCCAGATCATTATATTCTAGAATCTGCTTACTTAAATAGGAGCATTTCACATATTTAGCTACCACCCCCTTTTGCTGCTCAGCAGTTTAAATAGAATAAATTTGCAAACAAGAGCAAGATAACTAGCCCAATCCAAAAAGATCCTACCACTCATGCCATTCTTTTGACTTCCCATATGGAATGCCTGTCTGCCTTCTCTCCTCACCTGTAGGAACTTTCCTAAATTCCACACTTATTTTACATTTTGAGTGTTATTCATTGTTACCTTTTGTTAGCCTATGATTAAGTAGAGGAATACTGACCAAAGAGAATGCTGGTACAGTGCCATGATCTCTATTTATATCATATTTTGATTTCTTACCCCTTTGTAATTTTTGTTATTTTTTTTCCAAGTAATTTCTTGCTTAAAGCCACCAGTCTTAGTATGTCTTTGTCATTTCAGTTAGTTTTAATGGAGTATTTACATACAGGATACAGATACAATGTTTGAGGAGCAAGTACATTAACATAAGCAAAGTGTTATGTTCTTCAGAATTATTTCACTGCATCCCGATGAAGACATTTTATGTGAGAAATCTTGTCTTCTCTTATCTCCCCTCTTTAAAACATATACAAAATACAGACATACTCTTACAGGTTTTACTTCTTCCTCTCCCCTATCTCCTCCTACTTCCCCTTTTCTTCCCCCTTCTATCATAAGAAAGTGAACATAGAACACTTATTAAAGAGGACAACTGGGATGGGGAAGTGTATACTGGTGGCCTGTAAGACATCAATAAAGAGAAAGAGAAAACACACAAACATCGGTGGTTCCCTCCCTCTTTTCATGAATACTCTTATTCCACACTACCTCCCAACCAAGATAACATTACTGGTGATTTTTGCCATCCTGTATGTGTGGCCTTTGCCTACACATATGTGCTCATGTGGATATATGCACCCATTCTGTTTTATTACTAAAAGGTTCTCAGGTGTCTTCCATAGTAACACTCCTTCCCTTCCTCAAACTTACAGTTATTTTCTTTCAACTCTTTGGAACTACCCTATCATATCCTGACTAATATAATAGTTCTTTCCTAAGGTACTGAAGACTTATCAAGTATTACTAGAGTAGTCTAGGCTTCTGCAGTTTTGTTCATTCATTAAGAGAAAGGATATATAAAGAAGTAATACTTGGCTAAAACAAAGTCCCTACTTTTAAATATTTTAAAAATTATGTTTTAAAACATTTTATTTATTCATTCATTTATGAGAGAGAGAGAGAGAGAGAGAGAGAGAGAGAGAAATAGGGAGAGAGGGGAGAGAGGGAGAATGGGTGTGCCAGAGCTTTTAGACATTGCAAACTCTAGACACAGGTGCCACCATGTGCATCTGGTTTACATGGGTTCTGGAGAACTGAACCTGGGTTATGAGACTTCACAGGCAAACACCTTAACTGCTAATCCATCGCTCCAGCCCCAAAGTCCCCACTTTTAGTGCTCTGTCTCATGTTTTATTTCTTGGCATAGGGAGAGAGTTTTTCCTTCCTCATTCCTCCTGTTTGCCTAGAAAACAATATCTTGAGAAAGACCTTACATTGTGTACAGATAGCAGAGAAAACATTCTACTGAATCTCTGATAGACCTCTGGAAGTGATATTTGTGATTACAATGCTGGTTATATGACTAAGTGTTGTTAAACTTTTCACCACCACAGAATAACAAAGAGCTTTCTACCTGGCAAGTTTCCATCTAGGCTTAAGCAGGAGATATATAAGAGACAGTATTTTTGCCCCTGTAAAAGGCAGCTAAGAAATTGATTTCCAAAATGAGGTGTGAAAATGCTTTCTAAAGTTTGTTTTTCTTTCCCTAAATACAAAATATAGATCATGGACTAAGTAATTTCACTCCAAAAAGTGGGATGGGGGGCTGAATTAAAAATGACTTAATAGGGTGATATTGTACATATGGAAGTAGAAGAACAAATTAGTGGGGGTGAAAAGGTCTCAGTGAGTTCAGGAGAAAAGATTGAGTAAAGGAAAGGTAGAGACAGGGCTAATCAAAATCTAAGGGGATATAAATAAGTCATGTGGAAACCTACTTTTTTGGACAATGGAACACTAATAAGCCATAGATTGTTACTAGAAAATTTTCAGTGCCAGGGATGGAATACCTTCCAGTGAGTTGTTGGCCAGTGAGGTCACTGATGCCCCTAAAACATTACAGGCCATTGCTGGGGCTCTTGGTTTCCCAGAAGAAATAGATGGTAAGACCCTATTGCTGAAGAATCCACATACTTGGGCTGCAAGGTCAATGAGAAATCCTGCTGGAGCTGAGCTGAAAACCTCCTCCATGTGGACCAACTGACAGAAAGTTAGAAAAAGCTATGCTGCATGCAGTTCAATGGGAGAGAAATCACCAGTGGTGATACTCAACAGTGGACACTGAAAACCTTAAATTTGGCCAGCCAGGCCAAATGAGCCAACAGGTGCAATAGTGGCATGTCTATTATGGGGGAAACCAATCACTCTCTAATTGGACTGGAGGCCTGCTCCATTGGAGGGAATACATCTCTAATACTGAAAACCTACAACAAGGTAGTCATGAGCCCTAGGTTTGTAATGTCTGGCGGTGTCTGGCTAAATGTATATTATATACTATTTTCACCAAACTGCCCAGTAAGCACTTCTCTTAATGTTTATACCCATTATATTAATGCTACTCTCACTTTTTGTTAGAGAACCTTCCCTTTTCAGATGACAGTGACCTTGGATGACTCAGAAGGCACCATGGTGCTGAGAAGAAGTAACAAAGGTTCAAAAGTTCAGAGCTGAGCACTGAAATATCTCCATCACACCTTCCAAGGCTCAGATTCCATTGTGGAAGAGGTGATGGAAAGAATGTAAGAGTCAAAGGAAGGGCAGGACTCCTTACAATGTGCTCCTCCAGACACAAAATAGCCTGGATATCCATGACCTTGTGGTGCCTGACACTACAGACCATCATAATAGGAGGAAAAGATGATAACATCAAAATAAGAGGGTCTGATTGAGAGGGAGAAGGGATATGATGGAAAGGGGAGTTTCAAAGGTGAAAATGGGTGAAGGGAGGGAATTACCATGTGTTATTATCTACAATTATGAAAGTTGTCAATAAAAAATAAATTAAAAATGACTATTTTTCACTACTTTAATATCTGCTTTGTGCAAGGTGGTATGCCACATATATATATTTACATTGCTTTCCTCATAGTCCCATTAAAATGGGCCAAGGTTGCCTCAAGCTAATCAGCTTGTTCACTGACCACATTCTTTCCCTTGTATCATTAACTGATTATCTAGAAATTGACTGTGAAAACACCTCACAGAGTCATGTCAGAGAAATGGAAAATGTAAAAATAAATATTAATGTCTACTGAGTAAAACATTGTTTTCCTCTACAGTAAGCAGTTGATTAAGGATGACTAAGTGAGAACCAAGAATGAACCTTTTAACATTTGATCTGGCCAGCATGGAACCCATATGACCATGAAAAACTTCACTGACCACCTACCCAGGATTCTCTAGAGAGGAATTCTATGTCTGCTGGACTGATGGTGATTGATGGTAGGGAACTTCCACATTGTAAAGCTGTATGGCTCTACTAAAGGGAAATGATAGTTCAGAACTCTCTAGATTATATCTACTTGTACTACATCTCCAAAGCTGCTGTTAGATTTACCCTGACTGCATTAAATTACTTTATGTTAGAAATTACATGCTTGCTATCTTAAACATCAGTGAACCTACAGTTCAGTCTGTGAGGGCTTTTGAAAGCAGCATTGAAGAAGCCTTGAGAGACAATGCAGAATATGCTTCCTTGGACACAATGACCCCATTACTCCTTTCTTTGAAATCAGGACAGTGGTGAATGAAAGGAGTACAATTCACACCTCTGAAGTGAAAGATGTATAAAACATCAGAATCTTTAAATCTTTAACATGCTGTATTATATATGGCCTCTTAAAAATTGTTACAAATATTAAGAATGAGATCCAGCTTGATATAAGGGAAATATTGGTTTACTATACTTTGTTTTACATGTCATAAAAAATAATCAGAAACTTGGGCAAATAATGTCGTTCCTTGAGAACTCCAAGGTAAGCTTGAAGTTCATTTACAACTAGTAAACATCATTTCGATCATTCCATGCCTCTATACCATTTGCACATATATTTGCAAAAGCACATTTGCACATGTAACAGTTTGAATTTCTATTTTTCATATGCATTATTATATTCCCATAGGATTATATTACATGAAATTCTGTACTGCTATATCCACTATTTCATATAATTGGATTTATTTTGATTGTGATGGAAAATCAGCTAAAGTAACAAGGAAAATAATGTTTAAAGATACAGGATGGGGGGGGGCTGGAGAGATGACTTAACTGTTAAGGTGTTTTCCTGCAAAGCCAAAGGATCCCAGTTCGATTCTCCAGGAGCTGCATAAGCCAGATGCACAAGGGAGCACGTGCACCTAGAGTTTGTTTGCAATGGGTGGAGGCCCTGGCACCATTCTTTCTCTCTCTCTCTTAAATAATTTTTTAATTAAAAAAAAAGATACGGAAGGGTACACTGAACCCATTGCAAGACCTTAAGAGCAAGACTGAAACAGGCAAGCATGTCAAAGTGGCAGGGGCAGGAGGATGTCACTGTCTCAATTGTTCATTTCTTTATTTTTTTTTGGGGGGGTATTTTTACTTAGGTGCTGTACATGTTTTTACTTCATTCCTTTCACACACTCTTTATATCATTTTCATATATATCCAGAATACATACAAATAAACAAAAACTTTAAAAAAATTACTAACAGATCTCAAGTCCACCCAACACAATCCTAGCAACTCACATGTAGTGTGAGCATTTTCTAAGTATCAGGAAAGAAGGTCAGAACAGCTGATGGTCTCCAGTGCCTCCTGAGGCTCAATAGACTCTGGCCAGAATAATTCATGCTTTATGCAGATGGCTTCTAGACTTTGCTGTGTGAATGTGAGGCTTGAACAAAGGAAGGCACATCGCCCTGAAGACCAGGAGAGATCAGTCTAGACAAATCAGAGAGTTTAATCCAAGCATGACCTACAGCAAATGAAGGTTGCATAGCCAGACTACTTGAGTTTACATTCTAGATCTGTTACCTCATCATTATCATGTCCCAACAAATTACAGTATCCCTTTTGGCTCAACAACCTTAACATTACAGATGTAAATATAATAATATTTACCTCATGGAGGTTATTGTAAAAGCCCAATAAACAAATATAAACAAGTGGTTAGACGAGTATCCTATGCAGAGCAGGCATACTGAGTATCAAGAAAATGTTCTGATAGGTAAAAGAACTTTTACATAGATTATGTTGCATTTATAAGCTAGAGCATAGTGGTAAGCAAGGGAGAGAGAGAAAGCTGATTCTGATGAAAATCCATAGTCAAATTTATATAAACCAATTTTTCTTAGTTTTCCATTCCTCTTCTCTTTAGTTCAAATAATTTAAAAAAAAAAAATCCATGGATGAAATCCACAATAAATAAAGCACCCAAAATTATAAGCATGCTCATTTTCAGTGATCCCAGGTAGATCTTGACAGAAGATAGACATATTTTATGTGACTTTAATGACTGATAGGTATAATTATTTACTCAACTGCCCTTCTGCTCATGTCAAACATCTTTTCATATTACCACTGAGTTGTAACCATTTTAACAATACTTAACAAGTATTCCAAAAGTTTATCTTATTATAATTTTATTCCATTCACCATTCCCATAGTAAAACATGGTTGGGTTTGTCTCATTTCATTTTGATTCTATAAAGAATGATGTAAGGCTCAAAATCCTCCCAGACAGAGTAGGAACTGCATTTATAAATAACTGTTGAACACAGATCAATGTTTGGTAATTAAAATGTGGATTTCATAGGCAGATTAGAGAATTAGTTATGAACACCAAACTGAAGAATAATATAGATAATAAAAATGATAGCAATTTTCAAAGAATTTGTATGCTTTTAGATACAAATATGAAGTGTTACCAGTTGTTATAAATATTTGTTGAAATTCATCATTGTGTAAAATATATCAGTCTTGGCTTCATGTTTATAGATATTTTTTGAGAGCTTGAGTAAAATCTGAAAAATAAATTTTAACTCATTTGTTCCCTTTGAAAACTTTTATAAATTAAATATAAGTCAATGTTCTTGAGGAAAACTATGGGGAACCTTACTTATGTAAATACTAGTTATAAACAGCAGTTCTTTGCATACAACCAACAAATGCATGGTTCATAAAACAGTTGATTATGTGTACCTCAAAACAAGGCCATTCCTATGAATTTGTTCAGCCAACTTTGCTTCCTATTGAGAGTCAAAGGTAGGTTTGAGGGCAAGCTATTTCAGCAATAACTTTGCATATAGAAGAATGGGAATTCATGCAAATTTTCTGTATGGTACAGCTGGGGATGGGACTATAAACATTTGCTTGAGTCACTCCTTGTGAACATTTATCAAGTACAAGGTTTGAAGCTTACCTGACTCCCCAGCTCTGCATCTGAGCTCAACACTGTTGGGATTGATAGTAATTCCAAAGTCTCTGCATCTAAAATCTATACTAAGTATGTCCTCTTTATATAATTGTTACCTGCAAAATGAGTAAAAATATTCCTATTGGTTATTGATGCTAATACATAGGAAAGACTTGGTCCTTCTTCATCATAGCCATGTAATATCTTGGTAAAATGGAGCCTAGAGTGAAATTTGACCTCAAAATTTCTGTTTCTTTTTTTTTAAATTTTAGATGAATAAATAAAATGTTATTATAACCATACCCCACAGTTACACTTAAAAATTATGCATAATTGGTCTCAAATAGATTACCAATTACATTTGAATTTTAAGTCAATGACAAATATGTTAGCATAAATATACTTCATGCAGTAGTTGAGATGTATAAAAACTCATTTTTCATAGATGCAAAATTCAAATTTAGCTAGACATTTGGTATCTGACAAGCCTCCAAAGTGATCTAAAGTATACTGGCAGCCTTTAAACATATATGGTATATTTGTCTAATCTAACTTTGTATCTAATAACATACTATTCCATAAGCAAAGCTTTGAATCTTGCTCCAGCTCTGTCAAAAGCTTCTATCCACCTTTCTTCCAAATCTGCAAACATGGAACTGCTTTACCCTTATCCCTCCTTCTGAGGAGAGAAAAAGTCTGGGAAGAGTATCTAATTAATTCTTTTCAGGCCGCATACTTCAAGGGCAGGATCACCTACACCCGCAGTCATTGGCCTCAAGACTCCATGGCCTTCCTCAGTCCTGTTTCATATTTCTAGTGCTTTTATTCACCATCCCATTTGCATCCTCTCTCTTTAAACACAGCTATATTCCTAATCCAAATTCTTTATTTTTCACTTAGGTGATAATAACTTCTCGATTTTTTTCTACTAGCAGCACTCTCTCTTTTACAGTCCACCTGTCACATTGATTGAACTGAAGTTTAGTACCATCTTGTCACTCAGTCTTTCCCAAGACTCAGAAATGGCTTGTCTCTAGAATGCCTGATAGCTTTTATCCATTTTCTTTTGTATTAACAAAATACCAGAGATGGGAACAATTATAAACAATTGAAGTTTATCCAGTTCACACTCTGTGGGCTAAGAAATCCAAGATGGAGGGGTAGCATCTGGTGAGGGCCTCTTTGCTGTGTCATAACAGAGAGTTCACATGCATGTGAGCACATATCTCTCATGTATGACCACTAACACTCTGGGGGAGTGTACACTCATGGCCCATCTAACCCTAATTATCACCCCAATACCACCAATTTATGAATTTGGTTCTGACATTCCCCAGCCATGACCTTTAGGGAGACACATTGAAACCGTAACACCTGTCAAATGGAGTCATGTATTTTGAGCTACATCAAGCCCAAATACCAACTGCATTTATCAAGTCCCTTAAGGAAATTACTTAAACCAGGATCACAGATTTTCTCTGAAGAGCCAGACAGTAAATATTTTTAAAGCCATTCAGACCCTGCCCCCCTCTGTTTTGTATGAAAGCAAGCACAGGTGATAGACAACACATCCATAAAAGGGCATGCCCATGCCCAGTGCTATTTTATTTATCCAACCCAAAAGAGGGATGTATTTGGCCCACAATTTATAGGTTGTCAGTCAAACTTGTTTTCTAAGTCCCATCTCAGATGTTCTCTGTAAAGCACCATCCCCCCACAGTCCACCCAGTTTAAAATGATTCCTTCCTCATTGCTTCATTTTATGAATTTGGGGGTCTCTTATGGAAATGCCTACCATATGACATTTACAGTTCTTGCCTCATGTCTGTTGGCAAGCATGGTACAGCATTCCTCACAAAAACCCCACCCTCATGACCTTATCTAAGCCCAGTTATTTCCCTATGGCCTCAAATCTTTTATTTATTTATTTATTTATTTATTTATTTATTTATTTATTTATTATTTACTTACTTACATTCTTACTATGGTGGGGATTGAACCCAGAATCCAGTCTGAAAATTTCTGTTTCTAACCTTTAAAAATATTGGTGCAGATGCTGATGGTGAGGATGGGAACAATGATAGTGATAGAGGTTATACCATATAATAAATTTAGTCTTCATGTCATTCATCCAAAAGCCTTGATGCTCTTCAGTCTTTAATCCTCTCTAATCTGTGAAGGCCATACTACTTTTGACACTCAACTTGGCCACATGATTATAAAAATATTGTCAAGTGGAGCCTGGATTGATTCCCAGGCAATTTGGTCTCAGAATCTACTCTACTCCTCTACCTTTAAGCTACAGATACTGAATTGTTTGACAGTACTAAAAATATCTTTTCATGCAGTGATTTTTAAGTGCCTATGTATCCAGTTTGCATTTTATAAAACTTATTGAAAGACAAGTCAAGCCAAATCACTTGCTTCTGTTCAGGATATGTAGCAGACAGCTTCAGGTTCACTGAGATGAACTTCCAGACCAGGCACAGTTATGGAGGAAGGGATATTATTTATTGAAGCTTACAGATCCAGGGGAAGTTCCAATAATGAAGACCAAGGGCAGAACAAGAGAGAAAAAAGCCTACCAGCCACACAGCACAAGGAGCAAAACTACAGCCAAAAAAGAGTCACACAGCACACTTCAGGAACTCCTGCTAGGCACACTTTGCATATCTTTACAATGGAATCTCAAACCCACCACCACACCTTAAGATCAGCCCCCAGTGACATTGCCTCTAGCAAGGTGATTGCAGATGCAAACTATAACTAATAAAACACTGAATATATTGGGGGACATATATTCAAACTACCACAGGATATCATACCAAAAATAGCATAGATTGGTTGTGCTAAGTAACAGAAATTTGTTTTTTTACAGTTCTAGAGGCTGAGAAGTCCAAGCTACCAATTGAGTCCTTAGTAAAAACTCTTCTTTTGGCTAAAGGATAGTTTTACTCTCAGTGTTCCCCTATGTAGCTTCCTTTTTAGGGGGACATCTGATATCTATTATTGTAAGGATACCTATTCCAAGGAAGGACCCACTCTCATGACCTTATCTAAGCCCAGTTATTTCCCTAAGGCCTTAAATCTTTTTATTTATTTATTTATTTATTTATTTATTTATTATTGACTTACTTACATTCTTACTATGGTGGGGATTGACCCCAGAACATTATGCATGCTAGACAAAGTTTTGCTACTGTAGCCCAGCTGCAAATGGCATCAAATTAAGATTTAAATCTTCAGCATATCCATTTGGGAGGAACATAATTGAGACCATAGCAAAATATTTTAAAATATAAACTTCTACTGTCTTCATCACCTCCTCTCAAAGTGAGACCTGTTTCACAAAAAACAAAAACACTAAAAACTAAGAAGGCTTACAAAACCCAATCCACTCAATCCATAATACACAACATAACTGGTGGTGGAAACTGAATATTTGGAATAGGGGCATGATCCTTATTTTGTTAATTCATTTGTGAGGGACTCATTTCAGGGTTCGTGGCTAAATGATATATAGGGTTAAAGACTAATGAGTCTTTAGTAAAGAGATGAGATGAGATCTTTTGAGAAGATGAAGATGTAATTCTGAAACTACTACTAGAAGAGAGAAAACTCAAGTTCAATTACAGAAATTAGATTTATACACATCCCTCCAGAAGTACAGCTACTGTAAGAGGTGAAATATGCCTGTATCAATAAGACCATCGATATAGAAGAATCTAGGCATGCCAAACTCTTCTTACCCCTATGGAAGTGTTCATGGTGATTTGATGCCAGTTTCTCCATAGAAATCTGGTCAGAGGCTAAAGACATGATTTGCAGTCCAAAGGCACCTAAGCTTGGCAAATTTCATCTAAGTTTCATTATCCTTTTCTGTAAAACAAGTAAATATTCATGCTATCCATCATATAATTAACAAATGTTGGGTTGTTTTGTTAGGAAAAAAATAGCCTTCTGTTGAATGAAATCATTTTCCTGGGAAGACATGAGTATGCATCTATTCACCCCAGATAAAGCTCAGATGACAGGTCAAAATAATGATTGCACCAAAATTTAACACTAGTGAAGCAATGAGTTAATTTGGGCTGCTTACTGAGCATAGTGTGGGGTTAATTATAGGAGCATGGGTGACACAAAAGTTGCTGTATCTCAGCACAGTCCACCCCATTCTAGATGGTTCCTTAGGGAAGCTGCATCATGGAGTCCCTTTTTTAAGTAACCTTGTATTTCATATATGATCTAGGATCTCTCAAGATTATTTGTATCTTGAGGAAGACCAGAGGGAATAATAATTAGAATTCCACATGAGGGTCTTACCTCTTCTGTTTACTAGGAAGTGTCAATAGCTCCTTATCATAGTCATAGATGTAGCCATCACTCTATTGTCCCGCTCTGCTCCAAAATTGTGTGGTGACCAAGCCACCAATTTCCTGCTCCAAGATGGCATCTAGCTATGCCAAAGGAAAATCACCATACAATACCTTCTAAGAAATTTGAGACAGAGGTGAGTCAGGAACTCTGCCCATCAAATCTAGCATCTCTGCGTACATAGGCAAAAGCACCCTTTTCTGCATAAAGTAAAAATAGGTACTGGGAGGCTTAATTTTCATTGTCATTTGGACTAAACTTATAATAGCCATGGAAACACATTTCTGGGTGTATTTGTAAGGGTGTGTCCAGAAAGGTTTGGGAAGATCCACTTTGCTAATGTGAGGTACCATAACATGGGCTGGACAGAGTACTAGACTGAATAAAAAGGAGAAAGTGAGCTGAGCATCACCATTGATCTCTGATCCTGAGAGATGACACAGGATGACCAGCCACCTCAGGCTCCTGCTCCCACGCACCCTCCTTCCCCACCTTGATGGGCTGTAACACCTTGAATTTGAAAAAAAGTCCTCCATTAATTTGCTTCATATCTGGCATTAATGACAACAATGAGAAAAGGATCCTAATACAGGTACTTTCTTGGAACTTCTGGAAGCTCTGACTGGCAAAGATCTGTAGGGAATAAGGCTGGTTGTAGCTTCCACATGCTCTATTGGCATGAAGCCCACAGGCAATATGCATGTTGTACAAGCCAATATGGTAATCATATGCAGGGTCAGAGTCTCTCTATAGGATTATAAAGCCAGCTCAGAGGAAACTATTGTATATAGTGACACACAGCAACTATGTTATAAATCCATAGTCCTCTTGTCTCTTCTTTCAGATTTTTAGTCTCCATTTGACATGAAAAGTTCATGGAAGATAGGTGAAACATTACATAAGCAGGGCATTGCTTTCTTTATAATTAGACCCTTAGAAATTCTGATTAAAGACCAGTTCAGATGGCAGACCCAGGAATACAGCAGTATCCACCAATGTCCTATATCCTGTTCTGAAGTGAAGGGGAGATTCTCTCAACAATCAGATATTGTAGTAGACAGCCTCAGTTTGCTGGGATTAACTTCCAAATCAAGCACTGTTGTGGAGGGAGGGATATTTATTGAAGCTTACAGATCCAGGGGAAGTTCCATAATGGTAGAAGAAGCTGGCCTGCCTTCACAGGAACATGCAGAGAGGGAAAAAGCCACCACCAAAAGGCAAGCAAGCACACTTCAGGAACTCCAGACAAAGCTCTAGCATGTTGCATATCTTTAGACTGGAATTCCAAATCCACCCACACCTTAGGGCTGGACCTAGGATCCACTCAATGACACCAGGTTACAAGCTTGAATAAAATTCCTGAATCAAGGGCTGGAGAGATGGCTTAGCGGTTAAGGTGCCTGCCTGCTAAACCTAAGAACCGGGTTCCAATCTCCAGGTCCCACGTTTAGCCAGATGCAAAGTGACACAAGGGTGCAATGCTGCACTTGACCAAAAGGGGGTGCACACATCTGGATTTCGTTCACAGCAGCTGAGAGACTGCTGGCACTCCCATCTCTGTCTGTCCCTCTCCCTTTCTGTCTGTCTCCCTGTCCCTTTCTGTCTGTCTCTCTCTGTGTCTCTCTCCAAAAATAAATAAAATAATAAAAAAATTTTTAAAAATCCTGAATCGATTGGGAGGCATTTATTCAAAAGACCACGCATATGTTGAGATGTTTATGCCATTAGTGAGAGCCTATGTCTAACATTTGTTACGCTTTTTACAAGCTTATAATTTCATCACTAAAGTCTTTTTCAGTAATTGCTAATTAGTTAAGCATTTGTTTCTTATTGAGGGGTGAATAATGGACATGCTTGAAGTCACAGCCTGTGGAGTGAGATTCAGGATTCAATGGGTGGTCCTATAATTGCTGAATATGAATTCCTGTAGAATTCTAAATTTATTTTGTTGCTAATGATATAACAATGCATATAACACTAAAAGCATATGTTCACATAGGATGCATTGACACACTAAAGAAAATCTATAGTCCAAAAAATCATAGTGCTAGTGCTATCTTGGTGAAAATCTGAAAATTTGATGAAAGTATGTCTATAAAGTGTTACCGTAGTGGCTGGTAAAAAATAAACACTCATGGAGAGATTGCTCAGTGGTTAAATGCACTTGCCTGAAAGTTTGATGGACTGAGTTTGATTCCCCAGTACCCATGTAAAACCAGATGCACAAAGTGGCATATGCATCTGGAGTTCATTTGCAGTGGCAAGAGGCCCTGGTGCACCCATTCACACACACTCTCTCTCCTTACAAATAAATAAATAAAAATATTGTTTAAAATAATTACTCATGCTTGACAGGTTTTCATATTTCACAGGAGACAGTTACTATAAGATGGACCATGATTTTATATATTTCAGTTAGAAAACAAAAGTTTCCCAAGATGGAGAAGTCAATAGAAAAGTGGTGCAGAAATCCATGATACCCAAGAGCTCCATGGTTTGAAAGACTGAACTACATATAAACCTTTGATGCACAACGGAGATTACAAAGGAACACACAGGTCAAGTGGAAGGAGAGAATAAAACCCTCCCCAGATTTTTCTTCCATTATGTGCACACATAAGATTGAAGTCAGAATGCAGTATAATCTAAAAACTTTAATTGAATTTAGAGATCACAGATGAGTAATACTCCCAGCTGATTAACAGGAAAAAAAAATCCTCTTTTGAAGAAAAAAAAAGAAAGACCAATTTTAGGCTGGCTAGTTGGCAATTATAAGACACTGATGGTTTTAAATCCCATTCTGATTTCAAAAAAAATCAGCATGTAAAACTTATGTGATGGTTATAACTAATGAAAATATGGTTTGTTTATTACCTTGTTTACTTGTATGAAAACATCTGCAGACAATGGATTTCCTTCACAATGGGCACTGAAATGCTATTGAGCAGTTAAGTACATTCTAGGTATGGTTAAATAATGAATTCCTATATTTATGGTGTCAAAGGAATTGTGATGGGTGCCAAGGAAGGAGATGACTTCAAAGCTGTATTCAGTATCTCACAGGCATTGAACATCCCTAGCTCAAAGAGAGCAAAAAAAAAAAAAAAAAAAAAAAAAAAAAAAAAAAAACTTTCCTTTAACTGATTTGTCATCAGTCTCCTCTAATGGAAAAGAAACCCTTTGGAGAGCAGGCCTCTAGGAAGCCTCTTATATAATAATATTAAGTTCATTTGGGTTCATCCTTTGATTCTCAGTAGATCTCCAGCAGATGTTTCTGTGCCTCAGAAATATAGTTGTTGGAGTTTTAACTTGATTAAGTTGTCACTCAAAATCGTTGTTTATATCATTGATCCAACATCACAAAGCTGCCATGCTAGGCTCTGATGTCAAAAAATTTCTGAGTGACAGCAGGAGCAGATGGAGTATTACAGTTTAGATGCTTAGTCTGAAAACACGTTGAGGCTCCCATCTCCGGAAATTAATCAGAGTTAGCCATGGGAAACTCAGATCCTAGGATTAACCCCAGGACAGGTACAGAGAAAACAAGAAATTGAGTAGGGAAATAGTTTGAAGTCATTGACTTGTAAAACTATGTTATTTTGAAAGTTTTTAAAAATATATTTTGTTTTTATTTATATATTTGAGAGCTAGAAAGAGACAGGTAGAGAGAGAGAAAGAAAGAATGGGTGTACTAGGGCATCCTGCCTCTGGAAACAAACTCCAGACGGGTATGCCAACTTGTGCATCCAGCTTACGCGGGTCCTGGGGAATCAACTTTGATCTTTTGGTTTTGTAGGTAAGCTCCTTAATCGCTAAGCCATCTCCAGCCCTATTTTGCAATAATTTTAGGTTCAGACAAAAATTGCAAAAATAATAGATACTTAAAGCCTCTCATCCAATTTCCCTCCATTTTAATTTTGTGCCTGATTGTGGAATATTTTTCAGAACAAAGAAAAAAATCAAACACATAAAATTTTTTGAAGTTGTAGGAAGGATAAAATTTAGTCAGGCATGGTGGCACACATGTTACATCCCAGCACTCAGGAGCTAGAGGTAGGAGGATCTCTGTGAGTTTGAGGTCATCCTGGCCTAGAACAAGACCGTATCTCAAAAAAGGGTGATACAAACTTGTAGCCTCAGACATTTGATGACTACAAGTGGCTCATCAGGACTAATTCATACAAAATAGTTGCTTATTATATTAACTGAGGTTAGTATCGCTCTTGTTTTCTCCTGATAATACACCTGAGTCATTTTGATCAATTATAATGCCAGAAGGTTTCAGAATGATATGTTTTTGTTTTTGAAAATATGTATTGGGTATAATACAATGCAGAGTGATGTTTTTAGAGTATAAAATAATTAGCCCAAACATACAAGATGAAGTTTACCATTCCATGGGAAAACAAGCTTTATTAATGTGCTATACATGAGTTTATTATATTGTCTGAGGGTTAAATGCAATGAAGAGCAATATAAAGAGTAATGGAATCTTTTGAGACATCCAGGGGTAGAAATGAAAGATGAGTTTTCATTGGTAGATTATAGGAGATCAGATTTAAATTAGAAAGGGTAGTGATATACAAAACCCCTCCTTCAGAAAAAATGGCAAAACACATGAAAGTTGTCACGATGAAGGGAACTAAAGCCGCTTAAGAGAAATGTTGATATGAAGTGAGACCAACGACATCCATAATGATTGGATCACAGAAGTTCTTGATCCAGCACAAGACTGTTCTCTTGGGTCTTGAGAACCATGGATACAGGTCCACTGTCACCAACACTCTTGATACCTTGGTGATAAGTAAAATGATTCATTTAATTAATAAATAATCAGTAAGTGCCTACTGAGTAGGTTCTAGACACTGAGGACACAATAGTGGTGAAAAAAAATGATGAAAAAAAATCTTTGTGCCCAAAAAACTTGGATTCTAGTGGACCAATACACATGAATTAGGAGACCATGAGGTATTACTATGTCAGTGAATTTTTAATTATGATCCTACAGTACATATAAGCCAGAAACACTCTCGATACTCTTGCATGACAAACCCCTCCATGATATTCTGATGCTGCAACTGTGCTGTGTATCTGCTTAGTATTATATGTGTAGGTACTACATGTGAATCTATGCTTATACTAAGACACATAAGGTGTCTGATACCCCAATAACCATCCTCATTCAAGTGAGAGTAATGTCACCTGCATTATGAAAACCTGATATGGACATAGGCATGAAAGACAATGTTCTCTTTGGAGATATCTGACCAGGGCTCATCTATAAAGTAACTTGGCAAATACTAATTATTCATATCTATCATTGTCTTTATTAAAAATTATAAATTAGAAATGTTTGTGCTCGCTTCCTACCATCACCCAACTTGTTTGCCTGATGGTTTCCCAATTCTTAATAGGTCTATTAACCTTATTATCTCCCTAAATCTTCATATTACTCTTTTTTCCTCTTTTCTGTTTTTTAATTGAGAACTTTGATATATGAAAGCATTGCAAATTGGTTAAATTCCCATCAATTTATACTTTTATATTTCCTCTCCTATGACCCCATTCCACTAAAGACCTTCCTAACTGGGTTATTGGTGGTCACTGTGGGGTCATGAATGCACCAGTCAGTCTCAGTGGGGGGAAGAATGCCTCTAAAACTCTCTGTTTTAAGTTGTATTTACTTGAAGACCTACCTCCAAATTCTTTTTATTAGAATAATTTATACAGCTTAGTGATTCCTCCTGCAATTTGTGTCACCAATCTTACTTTATGTGTACAATTACTCATTAAGTTAATTCACTTTATCAGCTTGCAAAAAGCTCTATATTATTACTAAATAAATTTAAAAAATGTAAAGACCATAAATACAGGTGGTGTAAGTGATAAAGAATAGTTCAGGAATGTGGGTAATGCATTTGTATGCAAATATGCCAGTCATTGTGCATATTTCAGTGAAGAATTAGTAAACGACTTCATTAAATGCAAGATAATTGGGAAACACCAAAATGGGTGAATTCTAAATTGTTTTGCAAACTCTATCTAGAGGTGTTGAACAAATCACATTTTAGACAGCAGTTTTTAGTGCTATAAAATGCATTACAAAGTGCTGGTCATATATCCTGGATTTTGTTTTCTCTGTGTAGAATTAAATTCCAGATTTGCTTTGATCTCACTCTTGTATTTACATCTTGTTCCTTTGTTTAAACTGTCTCTTTTATTTACAGTATGCAGAGAGGGAAGCAGGTTTAAGTCCAATTACCATAATTTTAGCTTGACTTATGTGCACTTAAGCAGTTTAAATCTTGTTTTGGTGACAGGAGATTTTTCCTTCAGGATTCCTCCATAAATCCTTCTAAGACTGGTGAGTAATTTGATTCACAGTCCATCCCTCCAGTGCACAAAACACTTAGCTTCCTGGGAATCACTAAGTTTGGGGAACAAGCTTTGCATCTGGAACACAAGTCACCAGAAGAAATACCACTGGGCTCTGCCGAGTGTGTGCCATGTCAAACCCTTGTCAGCCATTCTCTTTTTCTCTGAAACCATCATAAATTCTCAACTACTGAATTAAATGCAAACTCTTTAGCTTGAAATTACTTCAGGTTCTTCTTGAAGAGGCTCCTAACTTTTGTTGACTTCTGTCCTATTGCATTCAAATCATATGTTCAGCTCCGGAGGATCTGTCTCTAATCCACCTGCAGCCCTGGGTTGTACTGTGCCTCCTCCTGGGTTTACCATGTGTAACTCCTGACAGAATCTCCTCATCAACTCAAACCCTAGCTCAAATTCAGATCTGCTTTGCCCTCTTCATTCCATTTGCATTTAATCCTCCAAACTCTTATGAACATTTATGGACATTCACTTATTTTGCAAAACCACTTTAAATAAAATTCTCAATGGAATATTCCAAGTGGGTCTGCATAGGCACGTCGTATCAAGAAAAAAATACAACAATGCTCATGAGGTCTAAACTTTAGTTACACTGAAAAATCTCTGTATCCAGAGAAAGTGCACATGGAATATCTATTATGCAGTAAATCAAAAAATGCAAGAATTATTATATGGCCCCTCATTCTCAGGCTGTGACATGCAGAGGATAAGCATAGAAACATGTAAGGGTATGTATACATTGATACGTACAAGCTGAAGGAATACAAACCCCTGCAAAAGTAACTTTGGCATATTTTTAATATATTATTATTGTATTATATATATTAATATATTATATTACTATAATATATTAATATATTATTATTATATTATTAATATATTTAATATATTATTTTTAATAACTTTTGCTTTCAAAAACTAATATACAAAGATCAAAGAAACTCCATGAGGATAATTTCTCTGTGAGTTCAAGTCCAGCCTGAGACTTTTTTCCAAACAGCCTGGGCTGAAAGATCTTCTTAGTAAAAAGTATAATGACTATCTTAGTTAAAATGAGATTGACATTGCACCTGAAAGACAGTCCTGGAAAAACTGAAAACTGAGCCAGTTGGTAATTACAGCACTCCAGACCCTGGCATGCATGAGGGTCTCTGTGAGTTCAAGTCCAGCCTGAGACTACATGTTTGTTTTCTTATATGAATACAATTTAAATAAGCCCTGCAAAGCTACAATTGCTTGTTGAATTTCTTTTCTTTTCTTTCTTTTTACTTTCAGGCATAACTATGCCCTCTTACAGTAGAGAAGAATAGCTGTTGCAACTATCCAGAAAAAAAGGACATGTTAGGAGCTATTGGCACTTCCTAGTTGATGGAGGAGGGTAGGGTCACAAGACCCTCGTGTGGGATTCCTGCTATCCTCCCAGCTAAAAATGAAGTTGGAAGAAGTTACACAATTTACGAGGTAGAAGGTTAACCAGATAAAGGACCCCATGATGCAGCTGCCTCAGGTTCACCATCCTAGTTGGAGGTGGACTTTGTAGTCATACAGCTGCCTTTGACTTATCCCGTAAGTAATCCCTCACTCACGCTAGGTAAGTAGCCCCAACGAGCTCATTGAATCATCAAAATTGAATTCTGTTTTAATAGTGCTTTTTTTCTATCTTCTGAGCCCTATCTGGGGTGAATAGCTATGTGTCATGTCTCCCTGGGGAAGAAGTTTCATGCAATATTGGCCTTAAAACATGTGCTCACTTTCAACATTTTCCTTCTTCTTAATATGATTCTCACAGTCTACTAATTAACTTCAAAATGCCCTAGTTGGGGCAGTTAAGGTGCTTGCCTGCAAAGTCCAAGGACCCAGGTTTGGCTCCCTAGAACCTATGTAAGCCAGTTGCTCAAGGTGGTACATTTGTCTGGAGTTTGTTTTCAGTGGCTGGCCCTGTTGTGCCACCTTCTCTCTCTCTCTCTCTCTCTCTCTCTCTCTCTCTTAAATGAATAAAATAAATAGATAAAAAATGTCTTCATTAGTTTTGATTTATAATTTGATTTTCTAAATGATCCAATTTTCTTATTTATTCATTAAATCCATTGAATAAATTGGATTTATTTATTGTTCATTAATTTATAAAATATGTAGGGCTATAGATCAAATATTTGTATTTCATTTCCCTTTTTGTGGAGTGGAGTAAGGAGAAGATGATGTCAGCTTTACTGAGATATAGGTTTCATAGAGTAAACTTCTTGTTAGGAAGGCTATGAGTTTCAACAACTGTGTATTCAAATGACCAGCAGCAAAATCTAGGTTCAGAATTGTCCCACCATCCTCCACACCTGATTTACTTTTTCAAGGTAGGGCTTTGATCTAGCCCACACTGATCTGGAATTCACTATATAGTCTCAGGCTGGCCTCAAACTCACAGTGATCCTCCACGGCCTCCTGAGTGCCAGGATTAAAGGCGTGTACCACCACACCTGACTAAAACTGGTTTTTTAAATCTTTTCCAAATGCATTGCTTTATTTTTTTCTTCATGATCTATTTTTATAATGTATGAATACACAAAAGGAGTTGACTTTTTCTTTGCTTATCAATGCTTGCTGTTAGTTTTATTTATTTTTATTTATTTATTTGGTATTCTTGAGGTAGCATCTCACTCTGTAGTTACAGGCTGGCCTTGAACTCACAGCTATCCTCCTACCTCTACCTCTTGAGTGCTGGCCTGAAAGGCATGTGCCACTATGCCTGGCAGATTTTATTTATTTCTTTTTTCATGATGATGATTATTATTAACAAGATGTTTTGTATGGATACATTATATGGTGATACCCTGTTTTCCCTCATGCCTCCCCCTAGTCTGTTGGGGACACTCTTCAGTGGGGCTACAGGTATTCATCACGGGGTTGTGGTTTATGCATTGCGGGAACAGTACTCAGTTAGTTGGGAAGGGGGAGAGGAAATGCCTGTGGGCATGATTCTTGACTCGTGGCTCTTACAGTCTTTCTGCCCGCTCTTCCACAAAATTCTCTGAGCCATGGTGGGTGAGTTTTAAGTCTACTTCACTGAGAAGCTCTTAGAAGCCTCTGGATCTGTGCTTTGGTAGGTGTTGAGTATCCTCAGGGTCTGTCTCCTCCACCCTGGCAGTGATTATGAGGTTCAACATGAAAGCAGCACTCATGCTCATCTCCCCAGTTCCTCAGTGGTTTCAGCTGTGGCTTGGCTGAAGTGCTTGTTGTGTTTGATAACATAAGTTGCAGGTTGGCTGAGTCAGTCTTAGGCACGCTTTCTTAAGCATCAACAGGCACTTGCAGTTTGTGCTCTTTGTTTTTCAACCATCCGATAGTCACAGTCCTAAAATTGGCACCAGAGATTTATTCCTTTGGTATTGTAGGGCATTTGTCCTTCCCCAAGTGTGGGTAAGTGTCACTTTCAGAGAACAGGATCTTTACTAAGAAAATACTTGTGTGTTCCTGAAAGCACAATCAAGTCCAAGTGTTTCCTGAGGGTTACTATAGCCCAACTCACTGCTAGGTGCTCCAGAGGCACTATAAAAGGCCATTACAAAAGGCACTTCATCCTCAAGGAGTTTACTGGTCAGCTGAGACTACAAAAGTAGCAAAGAATGGACATACTGTTGAAGCCTGATGGAGTTCTGAAAGGGAAGTGCTAAGTATGAGCTGGAAGAATCAGCCAGATTCTGAATGGGCAGATGAAATTTACTCTGGTATGATGTGTTATGCTTGTCAATATCCTAATTAATCATGGCAGTCAGTAAGCATCCACTCTACAACAGTATGGGACAGAAGACTTTCAAGAAGTTCTTTAGACAAGAAAACAATGTATTATCTCCTCATTCAATAGATAGGAAACAGGAGAACTCTAGGACCAATCAGGTGTTGTGAGGACCAGTCTTCATACTTTCCCATCCTCAACAGAAGGCTTTGCTCTGCATATTCTGAAGCCATGAGCTGCTTCTGCTGCTAGATGTCTACTGAGGATCAAGAAAAGTCTGCTCATACAAAATTGTGTTCACAAGTTCATAGCGAAACAAATCTACTGCGAACTGAATAATGTAATTGGGTGGCAAATAATATGTGTTCCATGTACACAATGAAATATTCATTCCTAGGAAGGAACGAAGTAATGACACACCCTACAATACAGATGAATCTTAGAATAATGCCAAATAAAGAGGCTAGGAACATAGACCACCTATTATATGACTCTCCATATGTGCAACGTCCATCATATTCACATCTATACAGAAAGCCAATTAATCATTGTCTAGCATGTTTAATGTTAGGTAGCAGGGTAGGAGGGGGAGAATAAAGAGAGACTGCCCACAGGTTTAAATAGGGATTTTTAGAGACAGTCAAAATGTTCTATAATTAATTATGGTGATATTTGTACAATTCTAAACATACTAAAGCCTGTTCAATTGTATAGTTTAAAAGGTCAATACTGTGATATTTGAATCAAAGTTCCTTAAACCTGTAACTAAAAATAAAACATATGACAAGATATTTATATGTGCATATACATTTCAAGTTTAATTTTCACAATTTAAGTGAGCACAATAAATAAGATAATTTTATTTATTTATTTGAGAGAGAGAGAGAGAGAAAGAGGAAGAGAGAAAGAGGGAGAGAGAATGGGCACACCAGGGCCTCCAGCTACTGCAAATGAACTCCAAATGCATGTACCTCCTTGTGCATCTGGCTTGCGTGGGTCCTGAAGAGTCAAACTGGGATCCTTTGGCTTTGCAGGCAAATACCTTAACTGCTAAGCCATCTCTCCAACCCAATAGGATAATTTTTAATTAAAAAAAAATTATATGCACTCCATACCCAAGAATAATGTAACAAAGGAAAAAGGAAGTATGATCATTTAAAAGCTTTCTGAGAAGCTTGACCCAGAATCTTTGATTCATCTCATTCCCCACTGTGAAGCCATATGTGACACTCCTAGCTGCAAAGGAGTCTGGGAAAGGAGCACTCTCATAGTGTCCATTGTCATTGCATTCTTCTGAAAGGAAGTGAAGGAGATTGGAAAGCCAACAAACAGTATCTGCCACAACCCTCAGACAAACAGGACTCTGAAAGTGTCATGGCCAAAAAGAATTGAGGAAACATGTAAATTTACTGTGCACTGTGAGAAATGTCATACTAAACAAAAATTTTAAAATTCTAAATGAAGTGTAGATTTTGTTGGTTTAGTAAAACATATGTACATATATTTAAATTATGTAGGAAAATGTATAATACTGTTTCAGAATGATCAATATTTATGGATATACTGTAAAATTTATGATATGTTAATGGCAAGGAAATATCTCTGGGGATCTATGGGAGCTTTCTATTGTTTACTGTTTTTGAAAATCAAAAACTATTATAAAATAAAATTTTACTTTTAAAATGTCAGAAAAATACTGCTTTTTTTTTTTTTTTTTTTTTTTTTTTTTTTTTTGCAAAAATATCATTTTGGTACAAAAACAGAGCCTGGGGATTTAAAAGCTTTCTCAAGGTCAAAGAGCAATCAAGAGCAGACCTGTGACTTGACTCCTGTCTCACTGTATTATGTTGCTGATGCACACATTATTTTCTAAGGGTATTCTCTCTTGAGAACTGGGAGAAGCTCTAATGGAATTCCTGGGGTCTCCAGGATGAGGGAATTTCTCTTGTGTGCTGCCTTAAGTTCACATAGACTGTTCACTGAGCTATGGGAACAGAAGCTAAGAAATCCGAGGAAATCCCAGTCAATTTATACAGGAAATACACATTTACAACTGCAAAGCTCAGGCCACTTAAAGCACACCACTTGCTATCAGCTGTTTGCAAAACCCATAGACTACAGGAAGGCTCTGAAATTTGGACTGATTCTGAAAATACAACACTTACTACATATTGGTGGCCCTTATCCGCTTTCATTGATTAAATATATCTAAAATCCGTAAATCAATGATGACGTATACATGGAAGAACACCTAGCAAAAAGTCAAACATTTCATGTTCTATCAGATACCTCATGCACAGACATCCTTAACTGTTGCAGTCAGGTTTGCATTGCTGGCAGAAATTACCCAACCAAGAGCAGCTGTTGAGGAAAAAAAAAGTTTATTTTGGACTACAGACTCAAGGGGAAGCTGGCTATAACACCCATAAGCCTGCCTCCAACAATACACTGACTCCAGGAGGCTTTAATTCCCAAGTCTCCAGCAGCTGGGAACCTAGCATTCAGAACACATAAATTTATGGGGGAATCAAACCATCACATTAACCTTTCCCACCTCCCTCCGCCACCCACTTTCTCACTACAAATTAACTCAATTTTTTTTTCAGGAAACAATGTCTCTTTTTATTATTTAAAAAGATTATTCAAGTGTGTATGCATATGAGTGGTTGTATGTATGTACGAGTACATGCAGAGGCCAGATGACAGCATTGGGTGTCATCCTGAGGAACAATATCCACTTCTTTTGAGTAAGGGTCTCTCATTGTCCTGACGCTCACCCTTTATAATAGACTGTCTACCCAGCAAGCTATAGAGATCTGCCCATCTCTACCTCCCCAGTGCTAGTATTGCAGGTGAACACTATCAATTTTTACCTAGTTCCTGGGGATCAAACTCAGGTCATCTTGCTTGCAATACAAGTGCTTGACCATCTGAGCTATCTTCCCAGCCCAGCCTTTTAATTTTATTTTTATTTTTCTCAATTTCATTTCAGGTCCTGAGAACAACAAAGGTTCCTTCTGGAACAATGCTTGTCTAAAGCAGTGATCCTCTTGTTATCTGGCTTTTCCTGTGATAGCAATAATTGTTCCATGTGTTGCATGAACAGTCATTTTCTGACTGCCACTATATGCCAGGCAGTTGAGATATCATGGAAAAGACACTGCTTCACCCTACAGAATAAAATATTTTACAGGGAAAATGGACAATTATCAGATGCTGCACCTAATGATGAAGTCAAGTATCACTTCACCAAGTGCCATGATGGGGCAGATCCTATGGACATCTTTGGAGTTTTCCACCATGGAGGTCTGATGAGGCTGGAGTGGTACACATTTGCCACATTAAAATCAAGGTGTCTTCAGACTTCCATTGTTTTCCATAGGCTCTAAGAATGCTCTGTTCCCTAGCCCTTTCCATGTCCTACCTCCCTGGTCTCAAAGTTCCCTTCTGGCATCTTCAAAGCCAAGGAAGAAAAGCAGACTCCTTCTTACCATGTATCATCCTGATCTCTGGCTTGTCTTGCCTCTCTACTTGTAGGATCTGTTTTGACTACATTTGGCTCACCAGGATTACCCCATATGATCTCCCTGTGTTACAGTGATGTGATTCTCCCTGGTATTGCATCTGCAATTTCAATTTCCCATTACCAAGTAATATAATAGATATACTGTTTCTACAGCCTAGTAAGTAGATATTTGTCATGGTAGGGAGATGAATTTCTGTATCTATCACAAAAAGAGTTATGTGCTAGATACAAAAAAAAAAAAAAATGCTTGTGAAGCATGACAAAGTTGTTAAAATTGTGAGAAAAGGTATAATTACATATAATTGATGATCTAGAACATCTGCCATAATACGGCCAGGAGACCACAAGAACACAAAGGAAACTTAACTCTCTTCATGAAGAAATGAGGTCAAACCACTGATTAACAGAGAACAGTGGAGGGAAGGGCTCTGTTGTCTGAAGGGAGAGAAAAAATGAAGTCATCATTGAGTGGGGAGAGAGCTTGAGTTTTCAAAGTCAAATTCACTGATTCCATTAAAAGATCTTAAGTAAAACAATAATTTTTTAAACTTCCTTTTCAAGTTTGATATTCACACAGACCAACCTCACTCATGTGAAAAGTTAACCTTATAGTTGTGAACTGCTAGTATAAAGAAGTAATTGCAGATTCCCAGACCACAAAAGAGAGATAATACAAACTAATTGACAAAGGGGAGATATTAACAAAAATACAGGTCGCTGTGTAGAAAATGATAATCTAAATGCTTACTTTTCTTGAGAAAGTGAATGAATAGAAAAATTAACTGACATTTAATGGATAGAAATGATGTCCTATATTTGTAAAAGAAAGAAAGAAAGAGAAAGAGAAAAAAAAAAAGAAAGACAGATATGGGCAGGAAGAGAAAGCACAGGAAAGAGGAAGATTCTCGCTTCATGTTTAAATTTTTACTCTGGGTAATCTATGATTCAGAGATCTGAATATTGTGCAGTAGTTCAGAATGCTTTCCAAGAGAGTGGAAGAACAGGCTGCTCTGGGGTATATCCTTCATGGCTCTCTCCAGCATCCTTCTTCTGTGATTGAAGTTTCCTGACTTCTCTTGGCTCTTGGGGGACAAATGTGGCCCAATCAGCTGAGCTGCCTTGAAAGAAGTGACTGAAGCTCTTAGTCACTAGAATGAACAATGCCTGAAAACCCAAATCCATAGAACAGGCACAAATCTTCTTAAGTACCAGTGAGTACCATCGGCCTCCTTCCCCTGACTCATACAAGAGTGAATGAATTGTTTCAATAGCAGGAACCAGGGAAGGGAAGGGAAAGCATATGCTTTTTGAACACAAGGCTGACAAAAGCTCCTTTGATGCCATGCTGGCTGACACCCTGGGCAAGATGTTCATTGTATAAGATAGATCACAAAAGTATTATGAGAAGTTAGGCTGTACACTCCAATCAGCATCCCTGATATCCTTCTCCAAGCTCATTGTCCAAAAATTTAATCTTATTGCTGCCAGAACTTTGAACAAATTCATATAATCCTTCAAGCAGATGTATGAGGCATTAAAAACCACAATTACATTACTTCAAAGCCATAATTAAAAAGTTTGGTCCTAGTTCCAGGCTTACCATTGATTTCTAAGAGAAACTTCCAATCTGATGTAAGTCCTAATAAATTATCAGCTTCAAGCAAAATAACTTTAGCTTCCCATAAAGAATAAAACTGGGTTTTATTGTGGATAAAGGGGAAGACTAAATGATTGTAAATTTGTATTGCATTTTTATAACCACTTGGGTTTAAAGTCAAATATAATTTGACATTTTATTGATATTTCCAGTGTTTAAAGCTGACAAGAAGTACATTAAATTTTACCATGTAAATCTGATATGACAATAAAAACCTTTTCACACTTCTCATTGGAATTGGTGAAGTAAAATGAAATCAGGAGTATCATGAAGGAAATGATTTTTTTTTTCCTTCTGTGAACCTTTTCTTAGGAAGTTCTCAGCAGTGAGGAGTTAGGTTGCTCTTTTAGGATTGGACATTTTGTACCAAAAAGTGGCTCCAACTCTGGTTAGTCAGTCAGGAAATATGTCTTAAACTTACACTATTTATGTAAAATTTAAATGTAAATGGTACCATACATACATATTTTCTTGATAGATTCAGCCTCATGGGGAAGGATGACAGGCAGTCATCCTTCTACAGGTCCATTATTCTGCTGACAATAACAATACATGATCACAGCAATCCCTCTTAGTTTCCTGGGGCTGCCAGCATGAAAAACTAGGAGCTGCCTAGCTTAACACAACAGGAACATAGTGTGTTCTTGAAGGTCAGAAATCTCAAAACAATGTGGAAGCGTGACCACGATTCCTTTGACAGAAATGAACCCTTTCTTCCTCTTCCTAGCTTCTTGGGATCTGTCAGAAATTGGTAACATTCCTTGGCTCATGGTTGCCTCAACCTGATCACTTTTTCTATCACTGTGTGGTATTCTTCCCATCTTGTGTGTGTCACCCCACCACCGCCACAATACCTTCCGTTCTTACTTGAGCCTGTGTCTCTTATAGACCCTGGAACTTGCTGCTCCCCTCCATTAGCCTCAGAAATCTTTTGGTTTTTTTGTAGCCCCTAGGATCGGAATGACAGAAGTGCATGGTCATGCCAAGCTCTTTATGTGGGTCTTGAGGACCCAACTGCAGAGGTCTCTTGGGCTTCCTTGGGTCCTCATGCTTGCACAAGAAGTTCTCTTAACCACTGAACCATTTCTCCAGCCACATTTCTGTCTTTTTATATGGACATCAATCACATTGGATTAAGAGCTCAATCCATTCCAGTATGACTTCATCTCTAGGTATCTAAGCACATCCTAAAAGGTAAATAATTACATCTCAAGGTAACTAATTACAACCTATGTCCCTGGGCTAGGGACATGGTTCAGTGAAAAGAACAAGCATGAAGAAGTTGTGAGTTTGAATCCACAGAACCCACACCAAACTGAACTCTATAACTTGAGTATCTGTAATCCTAGCACTCCTATAGCAAGATGGGAAGAGGATACAGGAAAATCCTCCAGAGCTCACAAGCTAGCTAGTTTGCTAGCCTGGTTTACACAGCAGTGAACACAAGGTGGAAAGTGGGGACCAATACCTGAGTTTTTCCTATGACCTCCACACACATTCTGTGACACACAGATGACCACAATCACACAAAAGAAAACACACACACTCCAAGAAAGAATACCCTATGACAAAACAAGATTTGAGTTTCCAGAGATTAGGACTTCAAAATCTATAAATTTATTTATAAGCTTAAATTTAAATTTAAACCCAGCAATGCAAAGACATAAGCTGCCAGTTAAACACACAGCCTTCACCCTTAGAGAGCCAGGCACCAAGCATGGGTTGCTGTCAAGATATTCCTATGCTGCATGGTGTCCACATGCTGTCACACTGCCATCCATCTGAAGCCAAACCCAAAATATCATTGGACACCGAATGAAATCAAACATGAAGTGGGAATGTAATGCCTTCTAATAAGTAGTGGTCTCAACTGGAATCAGCCATGGTTGAGGAACTTTTTGTACAATATATCTTTGTGATCAGGAAAAATTGTAATTTCTATCTTGCATAACTTCTACATTATATAACATGGCTGACTCCAATGTGATATGTGGAGAGAGGGCCTTTAAGAATGTAATTAATGCTTAATGAGATCATATGTCATAGAGTGAGAACTAGTGCTCTTTTGAGAACTGGAAGAGATCCAGTCAGCTTTCTTCTCTGGGTCCATGTACAGAGAAAAGGCCATGTGAGAAATCAGGAAGAGCCAGATGCCTGCAAGCTTTTATTCCCCAGGAGCCAGTCATCCAGTCATACCATACCCTGATCTTAAACTTCTGTCCTTCAGAACTACAAGAAAATAAGTTTCTGTTTTTATGAACTCTTTAGTATACCTGTAGTACTTTTGTTAAGGAAGCCATATCAAACTACTTACACACACATGAAAACACTATGCTTTACATACTATACTGAACATGACTGTACTATGTAAGACACTCACAGTCATGCGTTTCACAATGACATTTTGGTCAATGATGGATTATATATATTAAGGTGGTCCAACAATACATAACAAAGTTGAAAAGTTCCTACAAAACTTTTGGGATACAATGAAGGCACTCCTAAGAGGAAAATTTATTGCTTTAAGTGCCTATATTAAGAAATTAAAAAGGTTGCAATTAAACAACTTAATACTTCACCTTAAGGCCTTGGAAAAAGGAGAACAAGGCAAACCAAAAATCAGTACACAGGAAGAAATAATAAAGATTAGGGCAGAAATTAATGAAATAGAAACCAAAAAAATAAATAAATAAAAACTACAAAGAATTAACAAAACAAAGAGTTGGTTCTTTGAAAAGGTAAACAAGATTGATAAATCCTTAGCAAATCTGACCAAAAGAAAGAGAGAAGAAACACAAATTAATAAAATTAGAGATGAAAAAGTCACCATTACAACAGATACCAAAGAAATTCAGAAAGTATAAGGACATACTTTAATAACATATACTCTACTAAGTTAGAAAATCTGAAAGAAATGGATGGTTTCCTAGATTTCTATGACCTACCAAAATTAAATCAAGATGAGACAATTTAAATAGACTAATATCAAGAACAGCAATCCATAAAAAATTTCCCAACTAAAAATAGTTGAGGCCTATATGGATTCACTAGTGAATTTTACCAGACCTTCTTGGAAGAACTAATACCAATGCTTCTCAAACTTTTCAATAAAATAGAAAAGGAAGGAATACAACCGAACACCTTCCATGAAGCCAGCATCACCCTGATACCAAAACCAGACAAAGACAGGACTAATAAAGAAAATTACAAACCAATCTCTCTCATGAGTATAGATGCAAAAATTCTGAACAAAATATTGTCAAACAGAATAAAAGAATATATCAAAAAGATCATTCACCCTGATCAAGTAGGCTTTATTCCCAAGATGCAGGGATGGTTCAACATATTCAAATTGAAAAAAATATAATAATATAAATGGACTGAAGGACAATAACCACATGGTCATCTCAATAGATGTTGGAAAGGCATTCGACGAAATCCAACATCCCTTCATGGTAAAAGTCCTACAGAAACTGGAAATGGAAGGAACATATCTCAACATAATAAAGGCTATTTATGACAAACCTACAGCCAACATAATGCTAAATGGGGAAAAACCTGAAGCTTTCCCACCAAATTCAGGAACAAGACATGGGTGTCTACTACCTCTCCTTTTATTTAATATAGTACTAGATGTCTTAGCTGTAGCAATAAGACAAGAGGCACTCATAAAAGGGATACAAATTGGAAAGGAAGAGATCAAATTATCATTATTTGCAGATGATATGAATCTATATATAAGGGACCCCAAAGAATCTAACTGAAAACTGTTAGAGCTGATAAACACTTTTAGCAATGTAGAAGGATACAAAATAAACACATATAAATCAGTAGCTTTCCTATATACTAACAACAAACATGCAGAGGATGAAATCAGGGAATCTCCCCCATTCACATTGCCTCAAAAAAAAAAAAAAAAAAAAAAAAAAAAAAAAAAAAAAAAAAAAAAAAAAAAACAAGTACCTTGGAATAAACTTAATCAAGGTAGTGAAGGATCTCTACAACAAAAACTTTAAAATACTCAAAGCAGAAATTGCAGAAGACACTAGGAAATGGAAAGACGTCCCATGTTCTTGAATTAGAAGAATCAATATTGTGGAATGTCAATCTTACAAAAATCAATCTACACATTTAATACAATCCCCATTAAAATTCCAATGGAATTCTTCATGGAAATAGAAAAAACAAATCCTAAAATTCATTTGGAAGCACAAAAAATGTCAAATAGCCAAAACAATTTTAAGCAACAAAAATAAGGCTAGTGATATCATCACACTAAATTTTAAGATATATTACAAAGCCATAGTAATGAAAACAGCATGATACTGGCACAAAGATAGACATGTAAATCAATGGAACAGAATAGAGGACCCAGCTGTTAATCCAGGTAGCTACAACCATCTGATTTTTGACAAAAATGCCAAAAAAAAAAAAAAAAAAAATTCATTGGCGAAAATACAGCATCAACAAGTGGTGCTGAGAAAACTGGCTATCTAGATATAGAAGACAGAAAATAGACCCTTGTCTTTCTCCAGTCACAAAAATCGAGTCCAACTGAATTAGGCACCTTAATATCAGACCTGAAACTCTGAAACTTCTAGAGGAAAAGTTCTTATTGTCAGTTACATTATAGTCATTGTACTATCATAACACAATACACTACTCACATATGTGTAATGATGCTGGCATTTAAAAAAATCCCTACTGTGTAGAAAATTATGCATTGTTTATGATACCTGATAATGCTAACAAAAACTGTACTACTAGTTTATGTGTCTAATACATTATAATTTCTACATTGATGTAGAATGTAGTCTTACTTATTAAGGTAAAAGAGAAACTCATTTAAGCTTACTATTAAACTGTGTTCTTTGTTAGTCTGACAATAGCCACCTAAATTAAATGTTTCTGTCACTTGATTGCACAATTCTTTTTCAAAAATATTTACTTATTTGCAAGGAGGGGGAGAGAAAGAGACAGATTGAGATTGGGTGCAGAACAGCCTATTGCCACTGCAAATGAGCTCCAGACACATGTGCCACTTTTTGTATCTGACTTTATGTGAGTACTAGGGAATCAAACCTTGACCTTCAGGTTTTGCAAGCAAGTGCCTTTAACCACTTATCAATCTCTCCACCACTACATTATTCTTTTTTTGCTTGATTTACTCTTGCTCTGTTGACTTCATCTTGGCTCCAGAATCAATAGGTGATATACATCTGGTATACATAGGGGCTACATAAAATATAGACTACATAGAATATATGAACTATATATGACATAACCTATACCAGGTCTTCTTAAACGTTTCCCATTTGTATCTACCTTTACCCTGAGTAATGTTCATATGATCCAGGTATACAGCTATATAAAAGAGGCATAGATCAAATCAAACATTCATTGATAATAAATCATAAGAAAGTGTATTTTAAACAACTGTGATATACACATAATTTCATTTATTAAACATGAAAGCAAATCAGCACATGTGATGAATGTACATATAGATAGATAGATAGATAGATAGATAGATAGATAGATAGATAGATATAGATATATGATTATGATATGTTTGATACTACAGGACATAATGTAGTTTAGCACACTTCAGGGTTGATGCTGAATATTCTGGTATGCTAAATTACATAGTATTAAATGGCATAAGCATGTTTAGTGTCATTTGAGAAAATTTTGGAAGTTACTTTCTAATTTCAAGCATTCAGAAATCTTTGACTCGCAGCCTACATGATATAACTGGCAATTACTATTTAGAATGTAAGTACATTCTACAATGTTCACAAATAACAAAACTGCCTTACATGACTATGGCATTTTTTATATACATATGTGAGCATGTAAATGCATGTCCATGAAAATGTGTTAACCAGAAAGAAGTTATGTAGTCCTCTGGGAAACATTTATTCCCCATTTTCTTTTCAACATTAATGGTAATTGTACAAAAGACAATTCTGGAAATCTTTCAAACAAATAGCAACACGTGCAATGCATTAAGTCTTAAAGTGTGTTTGTGATAATCAACATCAGTTTCTGTATATTATTTAGATTTTTCCGTTTTCCTTTTATAACTGATAATTTCATGCTTGAAGATAATTTGATCATCACCCCTTCCCACTAACCTTCTTTAGTTGGCTGCCTTCCCCATCCTCCATTGCATTGAACTCCTGCTATGCAACTAGTCCCTGTTTTACTTTGATGACTTCTCTTTTCCTTTTTGCCCATCTCTATGGTCCATGTACAAATGTTGATGGACTTAATACTGTGCAGGTCTTATGGAGGTAATGCCAGCTATTATGAAATCATAAATTGATGGACCTAAAGTTGGAAAATAATGTCCCAAAGTATTCATCCCATTCTCTTGCTCTTACATTCTTTACACCTCTTCTCTTACAATATTCCCTGAGCCTTGGAGGTTATGATAAAAGTGTCTCATTTATTACTGAGCACTCAACAGTTGCTTATTCTTTGCCCTCAGTGAGTCGTGAGTCTCCCCTGTGAAAATGAGCTTCTCTGTCCAAAGGTGAGAGCATCACTAATCTAAGGGCCAAAAGATAAGATGAAAATTAGAGGGCAATTTGATAGGCATGACATATACCTTTAGGAAACCAAAAGTAGTGGTTTCTCCCCTAGGGTCCCCATAACCTTCTAGCCATAGGATTTTTTTGTTGCTTGTTTGTTTGTTTTGTTTTATTTTGTTTTGTTTTTCAAGGTAGAGTTTTCTCTAGCCCAGGCTGACCTGGAATTTACTATGAAGTCTAAGGATGGCCTTGAACTCATAGTGATCTTCCTACCTATGCTTCCCAAATGCTGGGATTAAAGGTATGTGCCACCATGGCCAGCATAGACATAGGTTTTGGACTAAATTTTTAGTACCAGGGATAAAATCCTCCCAAGGAATGGGCTTCAGATAGAATCAGAGAGCAGTTGTTTACGCCATTACAGTCATGCCACTATTGCACCCATGGAAACTTCTTACCTGGTTAATCATATTTTCCATAGGAATTTTTATTACAGTTAATAATTTCCATTTTTAATGCATATGTATTTATACATTCCAAAGTCATTATTTGTACTCTAATACTAATATTATATCATGTTCACTTCACTGATTCTGGTATTGTGTAGACTCCCTGGGAAGACATGTGACATTGTTTTTAAAACAGAATGAATCTGAAAGAATAATATGATAAACATTTATAATTGTTGTGTTGTTTGATTTGGTTTAGGTTTTTTGAGACTGGCTCTCAGTAGGTATCCTAGACTGGCATTGAATTCATGATTTTCCTCCCCCACCTGATTACTGGAATTACAAACATGCACACCCAGCTTGATGTTTCATTGTATGTCTGTTTTATTACATAAAAAGCTATCTATATACACATTATGTTTTGCTGATACATAATGGTAGGGATACTAAAAAAAAAAAAAAATCCAGTACAGTTCTAATTACATCTACACAAGTTTATAATGAGTTTATTCTTTGTCATCTTTCAAAAATTAATTTAAAATTAATCACCTACATATGCATTTGATATTCAAGTTTAGAATTTCAAGTTTCCAATGGAATAGGTTTCAGTACTCAAGTTTTGATGCACTGATAGAGATCTGTCTGCATAATTCTCCTACAAAGATAATACTCACTGTAGGTCTTGCCAGTAACACTGGGAATAAGTGTGTTATGAACTCCGGTCTCTATAAATGGAAACATCTAAATGTGTTACAGCTTCCAAGTTTGCAAATGTCTGCTCCAACACTTGATGACCTTTACCAATTCCAATGGGCTTCATATATTTATTCTTTGAAAGCCCAATTCAATTATCACCTCCCCTGAGTGTCCCCAGACTCATATAGTTTGCCTCAGGCCAGTCTGTCAGCTTGATAGCATGTGCTGTAGATTTCTTTATGACAACATTTATCATGTCATAATTATAGTTATTTGTTTATGAGCCTCTCTCCTTGTGTAATTTTATTATCCAGATCTGACATTGTGGTTTCTGTCACATGGCAGAAACCTATAAAGGTTTGTAGAATTCAGTTTAAATCAACATATAGAGGAAGAATGTTGGATTTTGCAGTTTGGCAGAGATCTCCTCACTCTACTAAAAAGATAAATCAAGCAAGAAGTCTCTGCATTAGCATTAGTAACAGCACACTTGAGTATCACAAAATACATTTCTAAAGTGAAATACTTTAAACAATAGAGAATTTAAGAAACTGTCATTTATGTTTGCCAATGACAAAGACATAAAATAAGTATGAGGATATCCAATTTTGGAATTCATCCATTTATTCATTAAGTGGTTTTGATATCAAAGTTACTCGTAAAAAATAAACCCTGTTCTTTTGCTCAGTGAGTTTTTTTTTTTATAGTAGGAAACATGAGTTTGATGGTTCTTTTAACTTTTTTATATTTTATTTATTTACAAGCAGAGAGATACAGATAGAGAGAGAAAGAGAGAAAGTATGGGCACACAAGGGCCTCCAGCAACTGCAGATGAACTTCAGATGCATGTGCTGCTCTGCATCTGGCCTACATGGGTATTAGGGAACCCTAGTTGTTACGCTTCACAGGTAAGCTCCTTAACTGCTGAGCAATCTCTCCAGTGCTTGATGGTTATGTATATGTTAGAAACCTACATTATGAGAGAAACCAAGGTGAAGTTGGAGAGTAGATGCCTCCACAAACAAGAAAGATGATAGGCAGTTAATACTGGTATCAGTAGCAGAGAGGAAGTTAGTGCCTCTAGTGAGAATCAACTTCTGAAACTGCTTCCACCTACAGAAGCACCATTCCTCACCATGCACACTTCCTCTTCTTGCCTCACATTTCAGGGAAACCTCTCCTTGAAACTACAGAAGTTGTTAAATATTGCACTGCTATTGTCCTAAGAAGAGGGGGCAACTCTCCAACATCAGCATAAATTGCACCTGAATAATTCATAGACTTGTTGCCTTCTTCAAATATACTAACACTAAAAGCAACATTTCTTAAGGTTTTGTAAAAGAAAAAAAATATATAGCACTCCAATACAAAAAGCTAGGAAGACTTTATTCAAGACACTGACAACAGAGGACAGATGCTGACCTCAACTCCACTGAAACAGAAAACTAGTGATGAAGTAATAAGAGGCATTTGGTGAAAACTGTCCACATAATTAGGATATCTGTATTTGTAAATTGGTCCTCATCCACGTTAGGTTTTTATCATCCCACAAGAGTTTGGGAGGTAGCCTTACTGTTTCTTGATAATTATATTGCAAATGGATGGCTCCTAGGGACATTTGTAGTTTGAAGATTTACATATCAAAGGGGCAGAGAAAGAATCTATAATTGCAGGTTTTCTTAAGTAAATGCTTTAAGAGAAGTCGGGAGCTTACAGTCAGGAAGAAATTTGTCTGAGATTTAGTCGATCTGAGAGGACCATTAAGCTTAGACAACATTAGGGCTGTGTGACCAGTTTCTTCCAATATCCCCAGAGTTGATAATACTCAGCATTTCCCAGTGGATGATATTTTATTGGTCATTGCCCCAAATTTAATTATTTTTTTTTAAAAAAATAAATATCTAAATATCAGCCCTGCAAGCATCTCCTTTTCCTTTTTTTTTTTTTTTTTTTTGCCTCAAATCTAAAGTTGAAAGTGAGACTGAAAATGGAAGCAGACACACTGCTACATGCTTAGATATCTCAAAGAAAATGCAGATAAGCAAGAATTCTAACAAATCTTCATTAAAATGCCCCCCTGAGGCCCCAGTTCTCTTCATTTGCAACATAGTATCCTCATGTCTCTTCCTCTCCCTCTCTGTCTTTTTCTCTCTCTCTCTCTCTCTCTCTCTCTCCCTTTCTCTGTATCTCTCTCTTACAATTCTATTCACAGCGTCTACAACTAATAGATAATTTCAATTCAACACTGTCAGTCATTAGCATATGCTGGGATACTAACCTTAAAGCCTCATCTTACTGCATAGATCTTGCTGGGTTTCAGGAAGATTTTGCACAAGATTAAATGCCAAGAAATTTTATACAGGTTTCCCCAATGACTATTCTTTGCAATGCTTCATTTTCTTCTTAGCTAAAAAGAGAAAGAATGGTGGTATGGATTGATTACTGCCCCTCCCATTCCTATCACCGCACATCCAAACTGTTGATTCTAACTTAACTTCTGTCATCTGTCACTTCATCTTTCTTTTCTTGTGTCTCTTTTTGTTCCTTATTCTATTCTGGCATAAGGAAATCTATACCCGATGCTGGGATGACTGACGGCTATGTGGATCACTCTTCTGAATGGCCTTATACACTCAAAGAGTGGGAGTGTGTGATCAAAGGAAACCTTTCCCAGTCCTAAAGAGGTTTTCCGCTACTTCTCTCTCAGAATAGAGAAAATCACAGCTGTAACCTCTGGCAGGGCATCATGCTACATACTGGTACTGGAGCTTTTTTTTTTTTTTTCTTACAACATCTGCCTTCTGGCAATACAATTCTCATTTGCATTTCTAAAGCAGCTCCTGTTGGCGATATTTCTAAAAATACATAAGCTCTATCTCCATTTATATTTGAACCCAAATGACTGCTTATGCTGTCTAGAGCTGTTCTCAAAAGATGATGAAGGGCACACCCTTTAAAAAAGATATTGGATTAAAAATATACTTTATGCTTCCATGAGAATAAAATATCAGTATCTCAGGAAATGTTTAATATGTTTGGGAAACATTTGGGGGGTGTGGTATTTGCACAAAGGATGTCTAAGAACTAAATTTATCAGAGGAAATGAAGGCATTTCCTTTTGGTTTGATAATGAAATGGATTTCACAAAGAAAGAAAAAGAAAGAAAGGAAGAAAGAATGAATGGAATAAAGAGAAAAAAGAGAAATAAGGAAGAAAAAAGAAAGAAAGAATAGTTGCTCAGAACTACACTATGGAATTCTACACAGCAGTAAGGAAAAAATGACACAATAAAATTTGAAGAAAAATGGTCGAACATGGAACAGATAATTTTCAGTGAGCTCAGCCAATCACAGAAAGATGATTGTCACATGGTCTCACTCATCTGTGGCTCCTAAACTGAATCTGCCCAAGATGCTGTCATACCTAATAAGCACCTTGAGGACCAGACAATAGGGAGGGTGGGATGGGAGGGGAGGGTAATGGTGGGGGAGAGGGTAAGGGGGGGAGAATAAGGGTGAGGGGATGCAAATAGGTACCCAAATGGAAAATGTACCATAAAATCCTATATCCTGAAAAACAGGCTAACACATTGATCCTTCAGCAGGCCCGTAGAGGGAATACCTGAACCACAGGGCCCTGGAGAGGACATCATGAAGACTAACCTTAATTTTTTTCCTGTTTCTCTCTTTATTTCTCTCCCTCTCCTCACTATGCTCTCTTTCTCTTTTATAGTACCTATTTTTTTCTTCCTTCATTTTCCTTGGTGTTGACTTGTAACTCCCAGTACCAGCATGTGGTTAACTTCTACAATGAACTGTTGATCAGAGAGACCTACAGGGTTCCCAAAAGAAGACAGATTTCTGTCAGAGTACTTGATGACCCTCCAAAGGTTATTGGTAAGACCTACTGCTGAAGAAACCATATGCATATGCTGTTTGGACTGAACAAGGAGAGACCTGGCTGGAATCTGGAAGAGAGTCCGTCCCCAGACAGTTAGCTTGTCTAGTGCCAGAAGGCACTACATAAATGACTGGGGGAAAATGACCAACATCAGTCTAAGCAACTCGTGGTCTAAGCTACCCAGCAGCAAACAATCTGAGGTGATGCTCACACAAGTGCAGTAATGACACACAGCCATGGTGGGTAACCAACTGCACTTGATTGGGCTAACAGATCCACTCAGTGGAATGGGACTCATAGCTGGAACTGGGAAACAAGTCAAAACCATGTCCAAAAAATGAGCCCATTCTCCAATATCAAGCTCCCACCAATTGTGGGCTAGAAGAGGGCCTACATATACAAAATTCTCTCTAAAATAACAATTCTCATCCCATCTATCTGGTGCAGACTTCTCTCTCCATTGGAGAATTTGCTTCTTTTTTTCAGATGGACAGTGAACCTGAGGGGAGGATCAGCCTATCACACCTCACCAGGGTCCCAGCTGAAACCATGGAGTAACAGGGGAAATGGGCAACAGTGCAGCTTTCTCAGTGAACCTGACACCAGCACAAGGCTGAAGGAGATAGACACAGAGACCACTAAGCTCCTACTAAACCAGATATCAGAGACACAGATGCTCCCAAGACCTCATCACTGAAGTAGAACTAAAATGAACCCAACATGGCCCAGGGAAATTGGCCGGAGATGGGGCAGAAAGTGTTAGAGCCACAAGTTGGGTCATTATGCACAGAGACACTGCCTCTTCCCCATAACTGTTGACTACCCCCATAATGCACGACCCACATTCCCCAATGAGGAGAGTCCCTTTGGAAGGGGCAGGACAGGGAGGAGGCTACTGAAGGCACCAAAATGAATGTAAAATTAAAATAAAAAATAAATAAATAAATAAAAAAGAATAGTTTCTCAGAACTGTGAAACTGTAAAGGGAATATAAAAATAGATTTGAGGCCAGAAACTTGTAAAAAGGAACATATGATAATGAAGCTTTAACATGTGGCATGTCCTAGCCATTTCACCAGAGGATTCTCATCTAATCACAGACACAAGTGAAGTGAAGCCTAAGCCTTCCAACGCAATTGCTTAAAAGTATAATTAAGGGTAGAACACGAAGTTCTGACAAAATCAGAGTTTCTTTTTCTACAGGAATGGGAAACCAGTGTTGTCATTAGCCCTCGAATGGCATAGTTAACATCTGCTAAAATAAACCTTTGTTGGAAGACGGCAGCAGGACTATATATCCTAAATGTGCAACTCCACAAACTTTTCGGACAGAACCATCATTTGTTCAAAATATAGAACATTTCACAGCCTGGAAAATGGTACCTGAGGTTGCTGGCTAGTCAGGACACATGCCACTTTACCTAAGTGAGTTACCACTATTTTTACCTCTAACACCACAAAGTGCTTTTCTCAGATTCTGAATTATGTAGACATAGTCATACAATATGAAACATTCTTTGGTATTTCCATTTTAGTGTGCGGTGTGTGAATTTCATCTATATTGATTCTTATGGTGATAATTTAATCATTTATCTTCTTATGTCATATTATAAAGAGTACACTTACAATAGTTTACATATTATATGTTTCTGAGTTTGGGACTGCTAATATTCATGCTGCCATGAGCATACATGCACATGTTTGTAGTGCACATGTTTGCACTTTCATTGGATATGTTTCTAGAAATGGATTATTGTGTTAAAGTAGAGCAGAAGGCTTTTGGGATTTCACCCTCGGCCATAGAGTTTCTATTCTTTGCATGAGACCTTTCTCTGACCGCTGGAAATGGCTCAGCACTTCATGTTCCTAACAGAACACACATACATATGTAACTACACATAGCCAGAACATTAAAATCAAGGATGTGACTCCCTTCTCTCGTAGCCCTCACACAATGCCTAACTGATTCTGGTGTCCCTATACTGCATGTCAAAGGTTTCTTAGTAAGCTCCAGTGATTCCTGCCGGCCTTCATCTTTGCCTCCCCTCCCTTCCCCATCTCAGTTCTCCAAGTAAGCCTCTTGCAAAATATTTTTTTTCAGAGCATCAATTAGTGGAAACTAATCTAAAATAAAAAGATGCAGTTAAATTTGGTTGATAATGCTAGTTTTTCAAAATTACAGTGCCTCGGCCCCCAGCAACTTTCTTCTGCCCCTGTTTCACGGGAGCTGTTCTTTGTCTATAGAAACACTTCCTGTGAATCGCTGAGAAATCTTTGATGCCATGAAAAGACATTATCTTAATTGTTTTCCTAAGGTTACTAGTGTCTCTTTCCTGAACTATTCTTTCAATTCTTTCTCATTTTGGCTCTCGAACATCAACGTTTTCAAAGGCTCTTTGTCAATCTACTAATCTTCCCACTTCATACAAGAGCCTTGAAACCATTCACCTTCCATTAGGATGTTCTTTCATTTATGATTATAAACTAATAGATAGTCATTAGAGACAAATGAGAGATTAATACAAGTAAGTGAACGAACTTATCCTGTCATCAAGAAATAACTGCATTTATTGTTTCATGATAACATTTTCCAGTCTTTGTGCATCCTTTGGGTATCTTGCATTGGGCAGAGAGAAAGTTGAACTGCCATGCAATCTTACAGGGGACCTCAGCACACACTGTATTGATTTCTACAGTGCGTCTTCCAGAGCTAGTCTAAGAAGTCAAAATGAGCTGGCTTTTATACTTTCATGTGTGTTTGTTCACTGGACATGGGTTTACCATGGGGCATGATCTTCCCGAGAGGCAGCTTCCTCTCAGAGACAACCTCTGTGTGGAGTTGACAGATGAGAGCACAAAGGGAGATCTGAGTAGTTTATTATAATGTCAACCACCAAACACATCTATCTAATTATTTGCTTTGCTTAGAACACATCAAGTTTGGCATTTTCAAAGTGGTAAAATTAAATATTTGAGAGACATAAGGTTCTAAGATAATTTAGCATCTATTATTCATTCTGTAAATAAAGGTTCCAAGTAATTCAATAGCCCTGTTTATAAATAGGAAGCCACCCAGGTTTGATCAATGAGGGAATATCTATCTATTCATCCTGAGTGAAAATCATCAGGACTTGTAAAATTTTTCAAAATTTTTCCTCAAGTTTCATAATGGTTTTTGTTGTGTAATATCACTTTCCTATATAAAGCTTTCAGAAACTGCTATGCAAGTTTTTGTTTCCAATTTGTAGAAGCATACAGAGCACTTTCTCAAGACTGTGTCCAATTTTTGCAAAAATGTGCTTGGACAACCTCATTGTCTAATGAGTAATCCCTGTGGCATGTAGGGTTTTCTTTATTTTCTACCAGAATGAAGGAAGGAATGAAGGGAAAAAAAATCAAGGGAGTTTAGAAATGTAATTAGTGCTGCCAAAGCCCTGGGCCACAGCCCTTGCTCACTGTGCATGCAACTGGGAGATATATAAATAAAGCTGGTGTCTTCACACCAGTGACTCTCCTATAAAAATAAGCCAGCACATAAATCTGTCAAGACTGCTTCACGTGTAAGCTACAAGCCTTGGCTTCTTCCCAGTGAATGTGCAACAGAAGTGTTTGTTTTGGTCAGTATTTAAGTTACATCAAATGGCTAAATTTGTATAAAGCCAGGAAAATCATAATCTCCCACCACCACCTAAGATATAAGGATGGCACATGGGATGGAAATTGTTTACATGCCTGTTTTCTCTTTGTTTACATTCAATGACAGATCAAGGAGAGTCCCACTGAGGCATGCAAAAAGCTCCCTCTAACAGATGTAGACTAGGGCATTAATAAATAATGCCCATTACTAGAATTCTTAAACCAATCTTTGCAATCAGTCGTGCTTCTTTCCAGTTCTAGACTCAGATAGAAATATTGCATCTATAGTACATTAATTAATGAAGCCATTATGGTTTACTAGTTGCTGGAGATCACTAGCAACTTAATCATGGCTTGCAAAACATACCAGAAACTTGACTTGCAAAATGTTTCCGGAGATGTGTTTCTCCTGATATCTTTGTGCAGAGTGTGCCCATGCATATCACCCTCATGCAGAACCAGTGTGGCTTTGTTTTTTGCTTTTGCACATATGCTTTCCCAGCACAACAGTCATATACTTGCATTTTCAGTGTGCACAACAAATATGCTTTCCCAGCACAACAGTCAGATACTTGCATTTGCAGTGTGCACAACAAAGCCACTGATGTATAGACTGGGGTCTGAGAAATCACATGAAATTGTTTCAAAGGAAGAACATTGCAGTTCATAGGCAGGTGCTAAGAGCTACTCTTACTACCCACATATTGTCGGAGATGTAAAGATAGCCATATATGACACCAACAAACTATAGAATTCTAAGCAGAATTTGCATACATTAGATTTTAGGGAGACTGTACTTTATAGTGTAGCCCCCTTTGAAGCCTCTAGTTCATCAATTCCTTCTTAATTTTAATGGAGGTAATTTTTTTTCTTTCTGCTTAATCAAGCTACAATACCATAGCAGGTAGCAATTTCTTTCTCTGCGCTGGACCAAAACACATGATCAGAAATAGCTTATGAAGAGAAAGGGCTTATTTTATGTTTGCGGTTTCAAGGACAAGTTGCATAATGGTGGAGAAAGTATGGAAACCAGCTTATATCTTGTCATACAGCAGTTAGGAAATTGTGCAAGCAAGGCAGCTTTGGACACTCTGGACTCAATAATGTCAGGGTCCACCCCTAGCAGCACATCTCCTCCAGCCAGGATCTACCACCCAAAGGCTCCACCTGCTGGGAGCCAAGTAGGAAGTTTAATCACAAAGATTTGAGATTACAGGACACATTGTCCATTCAAACCATCACAGGCATCACAAATGTGAAAAACTTATACTAATATTGTAATAAGAAAAGCTAACATTGAAGAGCTGGGTGTGGTGATGCACACCTTTAATCCCAGCCCTTGGGAGGCAGAGGTAGGAGGATCATCATGAGTTTGAGGCCACTCTGAGACTACAGAGGGAATTCCAGGTCAGCCTGGGCCAGAGTGAGACCCTACTTCAAATAAATAAATAAATAAATAAATAAATAAATAAATAAATAAATAAGAAAAACTAACATTGAAATTGAAAAAATAATGCTATGTGTCGGCAACATGTACCTATCCAATCTACAAATATTGAAATTTTATATTAAACAATTTAAATATCTTATTTTAAGATATCCCTGCTACTTCAAATATTTATGACAGGTACTTAAAATATTAAAGGTTATTTGTTTCTATGCACTTGTCCTTAGGAGGTGCTAGCTTCAAATACTCTTAGCATGCCACTTTGTAGCCCTTTGGTGATTCTTCTTATTTGTGGAGTGAATGTTTAGTTAAAAGCATGGCAAAGTGGGCATTATTTACTCAATAAACCTTAACAGCTTCATGGAAGGCTCTAGAGTTAGCCATTATGAGATAAAGGGTGTTCACAGCAGAGATGCTTATAGAAATTTGCCTCTGATGGACTTTGTTCTAACAGAATTCAACTATCTGTTACAGCAAAGGATGATTTCTTCAATAATTTGGTCATAAACATAAATTGTAATTCATTTTGAAACACTTAGAGAAGTGAAGAAAGGATGGTAGTTTCTGGTTTACTTTCAACGTGAATTCTTTGTCATGGCAGACTGAATTTTGGCACTTCATTGAGTGAGACATTCTTGCTGTTTTAAACCACCCCTTTCATATGAAAAGTATTCTATTATTCTGGGAACAAATAGAATAATGAGGACATTAGTGCACAATGAAGTGTAACTTCTTTTATCTTCAGCCAGCAGGTGCTCTGTTCTGAAATGATCTGCTCAGTCATAGCAAATACAGACACAGACGTCATGACCGAGTGCAACCATACCTGAGCTGTGGTGAGACAAGATCATATTGTTCAGAGGCCCAAGAGATAGTGAGTTTAAAAAAGATTGAAATCCATAAAGACTTCACTTGTCCTGGGTCTTAAAACTGATTTTTGTCCCTTCTCTGAGAAGCTGTTAAATCTAGCATCACTGGTCTTATCTCTATGCTAGGTCACTTTGCCCTTGCTCAGTAATCTCTGACTAATTCTTACTCTTTTCAATGGATAAAAAAAAAAGTTTCAATGTTCAAGTAAAAGAGGATAAAGTGTGGAGGTGTCTTAGCCTTACTAACAAACTCTATCTCCTGCCTTTAATTGTCATCATCTTAAAATGAGTTGGGGCAGGAGTCAGGTGTGAGTCATTGAAGTGTGTCAAGGGAGAGAATTGCATTGAAATCTGAGGAAAGGGGCATGAGGTATGACAAAAAATGAGTGATTCCCTCCAAATAAAGCAAAGTGTCTATTAGTAGGTACTTACTATAATTAGAGCTTTAGTGTTTCCATCTTATAAAGAAACGGAGACAAAGGCTTCTTACACTTTGATGTTGAGAAACAATTCAAATGATCTATCTCCAATGATAAGTGTTGGATTAATCATCTAATGAAAGTACCTTGACTCCAATGATTAATGTTATGCTTTGATAGATAATATAAAAATCTCAGTGGTATTAGTGATGCAGAAAATCTCCCTTCATTTCCAGCTCAAGTTTTTCTTACTAGTCTTCTTTACTGATTTCATTCATTATTCATTCATTCAAGTACATTTTTAAAAAGAACTCGCCATGCACCAACATTATTCTGGACACTGGGGATAAATAGTGAGCAATAACAACTTCTTTTCCCTTAATGACTTTCTTTTTTTTTTTCTTTTGTTTCACTGTCTTATTTTATAGAGGAGAATAAAACTTGTATACAAATAGAAGATTATAATTTCTGATATGGGTAAATGTTTTAAAGAACATCAAGTGGGAGTTTTATGGGCTGGATAGAGGGCTCAGCAATTAAAGATGCTTGCTTGCAAACTCAGTATGATTCCCTAATACCCACATAAAGCCAGATGTACAAAGTGGTGCATGTGTCTGGGGTTCATTTTCAGCAGCAGGAGGCCCTGATGCACTCTCTCTTTACCTCCCTCTTATTCACCTTCTCTTTTAAAAATAAATATGTAAATAAATATGTTTTAAAGAAGGAATTTTACTTTAGTGTGTAAAAGAAGGGAGGAAGACAATATAAAATTGTATGAGTTGGAAAAATCTGTCTGAGAAGTGATATTGGCAATGGTAAGATTGACATGAAAAGGTGAAGAGTTAGGAAATAGCAGTTAAGTAGATAAAACAACACAGAAATCATTGTACTAACAAAATCAGTGTGTTTGGAAGTTAGAAAAATGGCAAGTGTGGCTAGACAAGAGAAGTTCTTTGAGATAAATTACAGAGGCAGGCAGAAACCAAGATATAAGATTTAGAACTCAAAGCAAAGTATGCGGATTTTACTCGTGTGGCTATTTAAATTAATCAAGTAGTTTCATTTATCATCTAACATATAATAAAAGGAAACCTGGAAGCAAGAAGGCCATTTCTCACACCAGTCTTTGGATGTAGAACATAAATGACCATGGTTTGAATGAGAGCGATTAAGGTGGAAATACAAAACAAGCATATTAAAGACATGTGTTAGAACTGAAGACAATAATCCCTGGGTTGAATAAATGATATGTGATTAAGAGAAGAGCAATATTAATAAAATTTATAGGTGTTAGATTTGTAAAACAAATAAAAGAAGAGCTGGGGGTGGCGGTGTACACCTTCAATCCCAGCCCTTAGGAGACAGAGGTCACAGGATCTCCATGAGTTCAAGGCCACCCTGAATGAGACTACATAGTGAATTCCAAGTCAGCCTGGGCTAAAGTGAGTCCCTACCTCAAGAGAAAGAGAGAGAGAGAGAGAGAGAGAGAGATGGAATGAAGCTTGCTAACAACATGCACTAAAATTTTCACACAGAAATAGTAAATGTTAGGTTGGGTCAATGAGAACCCTCTTAGAACCAACTCATTCATTTATTTATCTCAGGTAGACCTTTACTGTGATCATTTCTTTTATAATCTCTCATATTTCATTTTCTTCTAGGTAGAAAGAATATAAATCATTCCATTAGTTGGGAAATGTATGTTCTCCATAATTACTTCCTTTGCTTTCCTCATTCTTAACTCATTCACATATTCTTCAATTTCTTCTACTGCTATCATCTGTTTTATAATATCCAAAGCATTTATGGCAAAGATAGATGCATTAATGTTACATTGTTGTCACACAGGGCTTGGGGATAAGGAGCCATGTTCTTTGTCTTTGCCCTCAAAGAACTAGATCCAAGGTCTTTTGATTTGATGATTTTTGTCCCTTTCAAATAACTTTCAATCTTTCTCTGTACTACTCCTTCATCTTTACAAATGAATAGCAGCTTGAAGATAAGTTTCAGAAATAGACTATGCTTTGTATCATTTTCATTGTTGTTTTATACCAAGTTCCAAGGAGACCATAGGTGAGTGTACACATAGGGAAAGACTTTACTAATTCACAAAGTGTGCACCTAGGTTAAGACCCAAGCAACCACAATATATGCACTTATGTTTAAGATACACAAATCCTAAGGGAAAACCTAGATTTAATGCATTTTTTTGTACTTGATGATGTATATTTACTATAAAAGAAGGTCTGGAATGCAGTATTTAACACATATTTTGAGTGTTCTCTACATATTCATATGTCTGAAACAAAAACATTAACAGATTTGAAGAATTTAGCATATCTTGATACATTGTCAACCAATCTATAAAGGAGGAGCGCTACTCTAGGCATTAGGATAGCAGTAATAGAAAAAGGGCTGTTCTCCTTTTAGTACATGGAAGTGCAACAGTAAAGGCATTAAAATGGCTTTTAGAGAGGGAGAAGATGCTCAGTAGCATACAGAACAAGATTGTCTCAAGGAGATTTTTCCACATGGGAGAGAAAGGAAGGGCTCTGAGCAGTGTTGATTTAGATGAGAATGAGGGGAAAGAAGGAGCATCTGAGAAAGGTGTTGAGAAGCACATTGTAAGAGTCCTTTGAGGGAGGCAACATGAATGAAGTCTATCTTTGATTCTCTCACACTCTCTCTGTCAATTAATACTCCTAAATCTAGGCCCACTCACCATCTAGACTTGAAAATGTATCTTCCTCTTTCTCACTCCTTGTTCTCCCCAAATGTCCTGATATCTACAGATGGTGTCAAGTCTCTAGAGTTAGAAGGCAATTATAAGTCAGTTTACATGAAGCTCAAAAACAAGGAAAATCAAGCACATATTTAACTCTTCTCTGCATTTTGAACTGCCCATTAATCATCAGGAAAAAATACATACAGGTGGAATCTAAGAATATTTGGAGAAGGAGCACTGAACAGAGAAATGTATGATCACATTCACCTGCAGGGTTTGTATGGCCCTGTGTGTGCTAATGACTCCTATGTAATGTTGAGCTGCATTGATACATGTTTAAACACAGTATATTCCTTCCTAGCCTTCCAGTTATCCTCTAACTTGTACTGACCCCAGGCACAGATGTCATATGGTTAATAAAGGAGAAAAATAGAGGGTCAGGGGTTAGAGACACTGAGAAGATTTGTTATCTGCCTGTTGAGTGCATTTTAAATGTAGAGATGTTTTCTTTTCATATACTCTGAATAAAGAACCTCATTATTTTTAAAAAGACAATTTTACTTTATGTCTATTTTTGACATTTCCATACATATATATTCATATATCTATCTATATATTATCTGTCTATCTATATAACTATCAATCATCTATATCTATATATTCTGTTGTTACTTTATTTATTTCACATTGCACTCACTTATTCCCCTCAGCCCCACAGTACTTCTCATGACTTATCATTAATTATGACATGGAAGAGAATGCTGTCCCCTCCCCTGACAATATGTAACTGTCCTTAACTGATCAGAGAGACAGAGGCATGGCCTCATAAGCCCCTTCCCTATCCATAACAGAATGTTGACTGGCCCAATCAAATGAAAGGCATGTAAAGTTTTTAACAGCTGTTATGAGTTCATGAGTGCATTGACCTTGTCATGCTTGATGACAGAGTTCCACAGTGTTTCTTCCCATTTTCCAGGTCATTTACTGTGTCTGTTGCATCTTCCCCAATGTTCCCATGTATATGTGGCATAGTAAGGCTGAACATTCAGCAGTCATTTATTTTTAGCATTTGACCAGTTATGATTCTCTACATTAACTACCTTTGAATGCCAGAAAATAAATAAAATGATAAAATAAAAAATAAAATAATAAAATAAAATAAAAAATAAAATAAAATAAAATAAAAGTTTTTAGGACCAGTGATGAGAGCAGAAGTGATCTGGGGAGATGACACATAAATTAAAAATAATGACTATTTTTATTTAAAATACACTTGAAAGAGGTAGAAGTTTTGTTTCATAAAAATGCTTCCTTTGCCTGTGATTACTGGGAGACATAATTTCAGTGAATTTATTGTTAATCCATTTGGCATTTGCTTGCATTACACATAATTCTAAGTTTTTAAATGAATTTTATTAACCTCACCATACCTAGTAACTCTAAGAAAATAAGGAGGCTGGATGAGTTTTACATAAAGCCTAAAACTACATGTACGTGAAAACAGAATATATAAATATTAAGATGGAGCATGGCACAAGCATACTGGATGGAACATTTTTAGGAGCATTGGGACTGAGTGAGCCCATGACCAAATTGATGAGATGCTTCCCAGCATTCATCCACATGACTAATACTCTACCTCCATGTGTCTGTGTGGTTTTCCTAGGATGTTTGCTGAGATAAACAATTTGAGAATTTCTCCAAAAGATAAAGAATACAAATTCTCAGCCACTACATATCACACAAATGTATCATAATCAGAATGCATTCAACATAAAATTTTAGATGTCTATTATTACATATATAGATTGGGAACCGTGTTTTCAGGTGCAAAAGAAGCCATCATTTGTAATATTGTGCCCATTTTAAGAGTGCTAACATTTATTTTGTATGGTCTATAATATTACAGTGTACTTAAATGCCTTTATGAGTGACTGATATTAAATGATTTCAAATGATCTTTCTCATTAACCAGTTTGTCCTTTCTTCTTCTTCATCTTGGTCTCTTTCTCCTTCTTCCCCTACCCCTCCTCCACCTCCTTCTTCTTCTTCTTTTTCTTCTTGAGGCAAGCCCAACAGATTGGCCTTTTTTATTTTATCCAACAGAGTGGGAAAATGAGAGTGGGAATAAGAGAGAGAGAGAGAATTGGCTCACCAGGGCCTCCAGCCACCATAATGGAACTCCACACATGTGCGCCACCTAATGCACATGTGCGACCTTGCACACTTGTGTCACCTTGCATCTGGCTTATATGGGACCTGGAGAGTTGAACATGGGTCCTTAGGCTTCACAGGAAGGTGCCTTAACCACTAAGCCATCTCTCCAGCCCTTTCTTTCTTTTTGAAAAAATATATGTTATATATTTTCTAGCAAAGGAGAAAGAAAGATAAAGTATTACCCCTGCAAACAAACTCCAGGCTCATGTACCACTTTGTACATCTGGCTTTACATGGGTACTGGGGAACTGAACCAGGGTGGAAAAGCTTTCCAACCTTTAACCACTAAGCAATCTCCCTAGCGCCAGTTGGCCTTTTCTTAAGATGCACTTTGATTTTTGTGTTACTTTTACTGATATTAGTAATCTGTTTGAAATTAGCAAAAAAAATCCATTTTCAATGCATTTCCATGATCACTTCTCTCCATCAACTGGATTATTAAACAGCTCAAGAACCTTATTGATTTAATAATGGCTTTAAAAATTGTTAAAATCTGAAAATAAGTTACAAGCACAAATGCAAATTCATTCAAAACATCAATGAACAGTATTGAGCCATATAATTACATTATCAGATTATTCTAAGGGTATATCCATTACTTTACTGATGAAGTTTTGTAACCAAGAAATTGCTTATTTCCTTTATACATGTTCTCTCTGTTGTCAGCAGTGTTGCCTGAACCACTGAATTTCTTCAGAATAAGAAATGTCAAATGTTTTAAATCAAGACCTCATATAATACTTATGGCTACAGAAAAACAAGCCTAATTAGCTTTTTTAGTAGTTATGTAGTCCTATATTTAGAAATATAGCATTTCAATAAAATGTAAAACAAAAATAGGCTGGAGTGATGGCTCAGTGGTTAAGTTTACTTCCTACACAAGCGTCAGTGCCTGAGGGAGCTTGAGACCACCAGAGCCCAAATTTCCAGATTCTCACATAAACAGTGGCACTTGCACCTAAAACCCAAGTCCATCAGGGAAGAGTGAACCAAAAATTGTCAGAGCTCCAAATGCTCCAGAATTAGTAATCAGACTCCAACTTAAAACAAAAATCAGGTAGAAGAGTGACGGTGCCAGACAGTAGATGTTATGCTTGGGCCAACATAGATGGGCTTTCCTCCCCAATCCCAGCCTCAGGAGTGCATATGGGCACCACACTACACACAAATCACACCACACAAGACACACACACGTATACACACATGCCAAACATACACGTGCACACACATGCCACATTACACACACACACAAACACACACAAACACACATAAAGTAAAGGGAACTTAAAAATAAGTAAAAAGTAAAAGATTAGAGTGTGCTTTTAATTTTATATTATGGGCTTTATTGATAATTTTCTCATAAACTAACTTTCTTTTGAATGTCAATGAAAATTAAATCTATCATTTACACTTTTGCATTGCTAAATACTAGGGTACTATTCCACAGAACAGCTTCTGATTTATACACACCAAAAAGTGTTCCTCTCATGATGTATGTGCTAGAAAGCTCTGGCTTCAAAACCCCACTCTCAGAAACTAGGCATAGGGGCTAGGGTGGACAAAGAGTGCTTGCTGTGCCAGCCTGAGTCTGCAAGAAGCACATGAACAGTTAGGTATGGCCATAGACATCTGCAGGCCCAGGCCCACAGTAGGTGGACACTGGAAAGCTGTCGGTGCTTACTTTCTATGAAACTGGCAGCTCTCCGTTGAACAAGAGGCTCCACCTCAAGGAAACAAGTGTTTTGAATGAAAAGAGGAAAACACCCAGCATTCCTTTGCTGTCCTCCACAGCCATGCACACAGAATGCACACCTGTACACAGTATGTTCATATCCTACACACACATCACCAGGCATGGTGGGGGACAGCTGTAATTCCAATGCTAGAGAGGCAGCGACAGACTCCCAGGACTAGCTGACCAGCCAGTCTAACACAATTAAGGCAAATTCCAAGCCTCTGAGAGACCCTGGCTCAAACAAAAATGGTGGATAGCACCTGAGGAGTAACACCTGAGGTTTTCCTCTGCCCTCCACATGCAGGTGTACATATGTGCACACATCCCTACATTCACACATGTACCTGCACAAATATGCACACACACTCCAAATGCACCACCATATACCATACCATCGTGTGACTTCTGGCCCTGAATATAATATTCCAACACTAAAGGTGTTGTCTTGGAGGGTAAATATATGCTTAGAAGCCATTTCACACCAGGATACCTGGTAAGCATATAGTTGAACTTCTATAACTGTAAATATCATATGTGTATCTCCAGAAAATAAAACTAAGTGTGGCTCCATTTCAATTTTTCTTACTTAATCTTTAAAACTCTTATAGACATTCTGAAACCAAGTGATAAGCAGAGAAGGAACACGTGAGGGAATCAGTGGAGAAAGACCTTGGTCTTAATCTCTTGTGACTTAAATATCTTCCTTTTTTTAATTTTTTTTTTTTTTTTTTTTTTTTTTGAGACAGACAGAGAGAGAGGGAGAGGGAGACAGATAGAGAATGGGCGCACCAGCAGTCTCTCCCCTTGTGGGCAAGTAAGGCATTGCGCCCTTGCGTCACTTTGCATCTGGCTAAAAGTGGGACTTGGAGATTGGAACCGGGTTCTTAGGTTTAGCAGGCAGGCACCTTAACCACTAAGCCATCTCTCCAGCCCAATATCTTCCATTTTTATTTATAAAGTATAAGATCATGTAAGTTTATGACCAGTGGCCTTTCTAGGGTTTTCAATATGGTCAAGACCTTTGGACCTTTATTTAGGTACACTGTTTTCAAAAGAATGTACCTTAGCTTGCCTTTCTCAACCACTAGGCAGGTAGCAAGCACCCCGTGCTATCACATGCCAATATAATAGGCCCACTTAATCCTAGTTGTCCTTCTAGTTTCCTTTTACTGCTAGTAACACAATACTCCAGCACTTCAACTTGTACGCTATTTTCTACCTGTGCTCTATGTTCATTCTCAAGGCAGCTGAAGACAATGGACACTAAGGAATTTCAGATGATGCTTGAAAAGAACATCACAAGAACTGGAGAGATGGCTTAGAAGCTAAGATGTTTGCCTGCTAAACCTAAGGACCCAGGTTTGATTACCCACTACCCCTATGTAGGATAGATGGACAGGGTGGTGCACGTGCCTGGAGTTTCTTTGCAGTGACTGGAGGCCCTGACCTGCCCATTTGCTCTCTTTTTCTCTCTCTATCTTTCTTTCAAATAAATCAATTAATAAAATATATTAAAAAAGAAAAGAACATCACAGATGAAATTAACTCTGAACACATTTAGAGTGTTTTAAATTTGTTTAATTTTAAAAAGCCCTGTCCAATTTTTTCACAGAAGTAACGTAGGTCTGATTTTAAATTACATTTAGACTGCTCTTTTCTTATAAACATATGTTCATTGAAAGGCATCATTAAGAAAAGGAAAAGACAAGCTATAGACAAAAGACAATATTTATAATGCACATATCTAATAAAGCATATTTATCCCCAATATATAAGTGCACCTGCAACTTAATAAAAAGAAGGCAAACAACAAAGGCTTTAAAATGGGAAAAATATTTGGAGATCTATTTAACAAAAAGCCCATAAAATGGCCAATCAGCATGTGAAAAGGTATTCAGCTTCCCTTGTCATCAGTAGACTACATGAAAATTACAATGATCCACAGTACATATTTATTTTTTTAATTTTATTTATTTTTTAATTATTATTTTTTATTGACACCTTCTATACTTACATATAAAAAACATATGATATTTCCCTCCCCTCCCCCCATTCCACTTTAGAAGTTCATTCTCCATCATATCCCCTCCCTCTCTCCATTAGTCTCTCTTTTAATTTGATTTCATCATCTTTTTCTTCTATTTTGAGGGTCTTGCAAAGGTATTGCTAGGCACTGCAAGGTCATGGATATCAAGGCCAATTTCTGTCTGGGCAGTTGCATTGTAAGAGATCATACCCTTCCTTTGGCTCTTCCATTCTATCCGCCCCTCTTCCGCAATGGTCCCTGAGCCTTGGACGGTGTGACAGAGGAGTTTCAGTGCTGGGCACTCCTCTATCCCTTCTTCTCAGCACTATCTTGCCTTTTGGGTCATCCCAGTGGTCATCGCCATCTGAAAATAGAAGCTTCTCTAACCAGAAGTGAGCGTAGTGTTAATATGTGAACATGAACATTAAGTGTAGTGCCCTCAGGGCAGCTTGGTGGGAATAATATATACGTTTAGTCAGACAAGAGCAGGCTTTATACCCCTAAGGTTCATGACCTCACCTGCCATAGACTTTTGCTTAGGTTTTTCAGTACCAGGTATGTATTCCCTCCTGTAGAGAGGGCCTTCAGTCCAATTATGGAGCAGTTGGTTACCCCAAGAGTAGACATGCCACTATTGCACCCGTTCAGTCATTGGGCCTGTCTGGCCAAACCTGAATATTCAGTGTCCACTGTTTTCACTGCTGATGACTTCTGTCTCCCATACTCTGCATGCAGTATAGCTTTTTCCAGCTTTCAGTTGGCTGGTCTACAGGGAGAAGGTTTTCTGCTCAGCACCTGCTTGCTTTCTCAGTGACCTTGCCTCTTAGGCAAGAGATGTCTTCAGCAATAGGGTCTTACCCCAATATCTGTTTCTCAAGGGAAACCAAGGGCTTTGGTGATGGGTTTCAAAAAAGATATGCAAATGTGTCCTTTAATGTTTTGGCTGTAGTTTTTGCTCTGTGTGGTGTGGTGGCTGGTTGGCTTTTGCTACCTGGGACCTCCTTGGTCAACAACTCACTGGAAGGTATCCCATCCCAGACACTGAAAATTTTCTTCTGAGTAACAGTCTACAGCTTCTGCAGATGTTGCCATTATTCAAAAAGTAATTTTACATAAGTCTTATTCACAATATCTTGAATTTAGATTGACCTGCTCCCCTGCCCATTAAAACAATGGAGAGGATGCCTTTTTTTCTTGGAAAGAGCTGATTCTCTTTCCATGGCCTCACACCTGGTAGGCCCTTCCTCCCTGTAATCTGTTCTTCTACATATTTATTAGAGTGGCTAAAATTGAAATAACTGGCAAAAATTGGTAGGCATATGGAAAAAGCAACTAGAAATGAATTATGAGGGAGGCATTGTTTTAGTTTTTCCTTGCTATGCCTTATAAAAAAATGTTTACTTCCATTATGAAACCTAACTTGTTTGATTGGGGACAAAAAGATGGCTTAGTAGTTATGGTATTTGGCTGTAAATATATTGCCTAAGGAACCAGGTATTTTATTAGTTTATAGTTTGCATTCCACAGTACCC